>JALMGJ010000004.1:67425797-68625797 GCA_023362775.1 Charina bottae
AGAATCAAGGCAGGGTTATTTCAAATCTCTTTCTTTTGCTTACTTTTCTGGAGGTGAAATTTTGTTTACTGTCTCTTTTATTGGTTAGTGGCTTTTTATCTCCGCCTCCCTTTACATTCTGTAACTCTTTAAAAAAACCTGGAAACCTGGGTGGGCTTAGATCATGAATGTCTCTACCTCAAATATAATTTGCCCCTTTGTGAGTAAAGTGGCACTGACTATTGGATTAGGGTGAGTGAGAAGTATAAGAAATTAACTCACCCTTCTTTTCCATGAAAGAAAACACAGTCCTTAAACCAGTCAAGCACTTGATCAGCGGAACAGAAAATAGAAAACAGTAAGGTGAGCAAATGTTTTAACTTTCTCAGGTTCTCTTCACCACCACCCCTAAAATGCTGTGACTGAGCCAGTTGGATCTGATGGCAGACCTGCCAACCATTGAATCTAGTATTTCTTTCCCTTCTCCTTTCCTCCCCCCCCCATTAAGGAATTTTAGAAGGAAGGATGGACCAACAATTAATATTTTATGAGATATAAACCTCCACTCTTCATCCCAAGTAACACTTTCCCATTTCTACCAGTGAAGCAGGGATGTGCAGTCTGCCTGCTTCACTTCATTTCATCACAGGCAAATTGGCCAGTGTATGCTGTGGTGGCAAATCCCTTACTTTCCAGTCACTGCTGCGCTCTGCTACCATTTTGTCGTGGGTTGCTGGGCTGATGGCCTCCTTTCCAAGGGGCCTTCCCACGTAAAATCTGATCACGCTCTGGGGCAAGCAATAGTAGTTCATCACAGGGGACTGGTGCATTGCTGGACTTTTCCATACACAAACTGGTGGAACCACAAAATGGTGGAATGGTTAAAAAAAAAGGCCTTACTTCTTTCCCAAGTCCTGAAACACTGGGATGAAATTAACAAGGGTTCTGCCAGTTTCCCCTTCTTGCCCAGGTTACAGCAGGAATGGGTAAAACTGTCTATAGCTTTCTGCAAGGTCGGTAAACCTTTATCTAAACCAGGTGGGGACGCAAGGAAGACATTGTTAAATATAAAACACATGTCCTCAAAACATGCTCCCTAGAAGGAACACAACTGATGCTTCCCTTACTAGCATGGATAGGAGAGGGAAAAGTCTACCAATTGGGGCCCTTGTAACACTATCTGGGCAGAACACCTGGTCGGCATCATTACCAATGCTGTAGAAATGATTGAATTCCAGGCAGCATTTTCTTTATTGGTTTTGTTTCGAGCTGGGTTCAGCATGGGAAACAAGCAAATTAAGGCGGCTGCATGGATGAGCCCTTCACTCTCCCACCTACTTCACAAGCTGCAACAGCCCATTAAACATTAATAAGAAACAGACACACATATGACAAATCCATCTCAGCTTTGACAAAGTCTATTACTAGTTCTAATAAAGTCCATTACAATAAAATGGGATCATATCTTGAAAGGAAATCCTATATTCAGTGGGTTTACTTCATAGTAAAAATGTTTTGGGAGAACCTCCAAGAACATTTGTTCTTTGAGTAATGAAACTGAAATATTTTATTTTGATCAAAAGCCAGATTTACTTTGGCTGTAATGTTTTAAATGACCAGTTAAACTGGATTTTCCACTTATCATTTCCCACTGTGATGCAAACCTAGTAGACTATATCAGTGACATCAGTGCCAAATCTTTATTAAAGTTCCTATACAGTAGGGTCAAATGATCATTTGAGTCTTCATAGACTGCCTTTGTACAACTCAAGCTTTTGTTCTACTGGCAGTGTTGTTAGTACAACAAAATGCATACAGTGAATTCATTTGAACAAAAGCAGTAATCTGAACTAGACTAGGTTTGGACTGAAAATAACTTTAGATGTAAGTTTTTGAAAAGAACAGATAGATTTGTAATTCAGTAAGGTATTCTTAAATCCTATGACTCCAAAAATCACAATCATGCTTTTTTGTAAGAAAGTTTAATCACTTTATTCATTTCCTAAAGTGAGAACACTTTATTGTTATGAATGTGTTTATTGTACCCCAGAACACATAGTTAGGAGTAAATGTTTGCTTTTCCTTATAAACTATTGTGTCCATGTATGATTATGATCCACATTATAACCAGCTTCACACTGCATTATTGTTTTAACATACAGTAGTTTGTTAAATGAGCCACAGTAGCTCAATTCACACATTGCACAAAACTATAAACTATGGTTTGCAAATGAATGATGTCTAGTTTCACACAATACCTTAAGTCACAAATAAGCAAAACACATTGTGGCTAAGCCTGCTACGTGAACCCAGCTTTATGACTTAGTGTAGATGGAAAACTGAGCTCAAGAGCCACACTTGGCCTCTAAATCATAACTTACAGGCCTCAGGACCTACTTTGATTACAAGCATTAAAGTTTCTTGAGGCAACAACACACAAAAATTATAGGGTAAGACTTAGAAAAGACTAAGCATAGTTTAACTCTCTTCCACAAGTCAAACTTCCCTTCCCAAAAATCCAGAACCCACCAAATCCTATCTTACCGAAGTGTGTCACAAACTCTATTCACTTTGCATCATTATCCCAGATATAGCAGCCTCCACTACTAGGTGTTAGGAGCAACCTCTGACTAGCAAACAATTGCTTATTCCTGGATTAGCACAGAGTATGAATCCATGGATGAGAGAGTTAAACATGGCATGCCATGGTCAGCCCCACTGGGTAGGAAATCAACTCCCAGGAAGGCTAAAATTACTTTTATTAAGGTTGGCTATAATGACAGAATCTTGCAAGTCTGATTGTGCTGTACCTCCTCTTCCTTTTTATCCAGTGAATTAGGGAAGTGTCTGCCTGATTCACTTCTGAATGTTATCTCGCTATTGTAGACTTAAAAAATGTTTCAGCCCCTTTTGCCTAGGTAACGGTTCCTACATATTTCCATGAAGACCATCTTGCTTAACCTCTACACCAGGGCTTTCCTAAGTTTTCCCACGGCGACACACCAACCGCGGGAAAACCCGGAAGCGCTGATGATGATCAGCGCTTCTGGGTTGTGTGGCGACACACCAGACTGTGTGTGGCGACACACTTTTGTGTCGCGACACACAGTTTGGAAAGCTCTGCTCTACACCATGTAATATGAATGGCGAACCAAAGGCAACCATAGTTTTCTGGTTGCCATTTCTGGCTGGTCTTTCCTGGTTTGTTTGTCTGTTGGTTTTGCTAGAAAAAGCAACCGCAATGGCTCAGCTTTGTATGGAAGGGACAAGACTCAGCCTTTCACACTTGCTTTTGTCCCTGTTTCGCCAGTCACAAAAACATGGAGGTGAAAATAGAGCTGGAAGTAGTGGAGATGCCATGGCTGGAAATGATCCATTTTATTGCTGCTTCTGCCCCAACCACTATGTCTAAAGCAGAGCTTTCCAAACTCTGTGTCGCGACACAAAAGTGTGTCGCAACACACAGTCTGGTGTGTCGCCACACAACCCGGAAGCGCTGATCATCATCAGCGCTTCCAGGTTTTCCCGCGGCGACACACCAACGGCGGCGTGCAAAACTCTGAAAGCGGCAGCAGCGCTTCCGGGTTTTTGCGCGCTGCCGCAATGGCGGCACTTCCGGGTTTTCCCGTGGCGACACACCAACGGCGGTTGGTGTGTCGCCGCGGGAAAACTTTGGAAAGCCCTGGTCTAAAGCAATGTTTCTCAACCTTGGCAACTTTAAGATGTGTGGACTTCAACTCCCAGAATTCCCCAGCCAGCATGCTGGCTAAGGAACTCTGGGAGTTGAAGTCCACACATCTTAAAGTTGTCAAGGTTGAGAGACACTGGTCTAAAGGGTGGACTTGGAAGCCACACATTCCATTCCCAGGTCTGGAAGATACACACTGCTTTAGTTAAGGTAAGTCCTAGGTTAAAATCATAGTTAGAGTGTGATAATTGGGATAACCATAATTTAACCTCTAGACATATGAACCAGGTCAGGAAATTATTTACAAATGAAGCTATAGTTCTAGAGCAGTGGTTTGTGAATACAAATGCTCTATGATGGGGAAAAGTGGCATATAAATACAATTAATAAATAAAATTTACATCTATAAGTGTAATACATCCCTATCATTATCTTTTCATTGCCTTAATAGTTGAGTAAATATTTGGGGCAAGTCCAAACAGAGAGAGCACGTGTCCTTGAAGATGTGAAAAAAATAACCAGAGGGAGAGGTAGTCATACATCATATACATTAGCATTTCTAATTACTCTTCTCCAGGATTATTGCAATATGTTTTAAAACATGTGTTCCTATATATATGAATGAACAATGAAACAATAAAAGATCTGTACTTTTTTGAATAAAAGTGAATTTAATTCTTCAATCCTAAATAGACAGAACATTTCCTTGAATTTACAATCTAATCATATACAGAAGTAGGTTACACTAACCTGGGTATGCTAAGCCATAATATGGTTTATTTTGCCTTAGTTTAATATGAAAACAGGCTAATATGACTTGCTTGATAAACCATGCTTTAAAAAGCTAGGGTTAATTACAATATATGTGTACACTGGAATGCAATTTCTGATAAGAATAATTAGAACTGCAGCTTATATTTCAACATTTTCAAGTTTAGAACGGCAAAATCTTATTATTACAGTACATTTCAAAAATGTGTTATTCCTCTAAGTATAAACCAATATTCCACTGTTCACTAATCAATTCCAATCTAAATGGCTATTCTTTGTGTACCTGCAAACATCATAATGAATCCCAAATTATAATGAAATACTATTGAGTAAACTCCGGGAGACAGTGGAGGACAGAAAGGCCTGTGTGCTATGGTCCATGAGGTCACGAAGAGTCGGACACGACTAAACAACAACAAAAATAAAGTATTACTTATTCCTTATATAATTAAATAAATTAAATTTGGCTTCCTCTTTTACCTTTGTTGTTATCCCTCTGGCTTGTAATTTGACCAAGGAATTACTTATTTTAGGGTTCCCCCACCCCTTTTTTTTTACTCTTTAATAAGCTATAATACTAGAATTTTGAGTTATTCAGTAAAACTGATTGACAGGAGAGTTGGGACAGATAAAATTCTATATGCAATAGATGATGTAGGAAATCCACCGCTAAAATCAGAAAGTATAACATTAGTAAAACACAATAAAAAAAACAGAGCAATAATATTATTGACATGATAACAGGAGACCACGAGTTCTAGTCCTGCCTTAAGCACAAAGCCAGCTGGGTGACCTTGGGTCAGTTACTCTCAGCCGTAGGATGGAAGCAATGGCAAACCACTTCCAAAATCTTGCCAAGAAAACTTCAGGCACTATCCAGGTAGTCTCCAGGAGTCAATATTGACTCAAAGGCACCAAACACACATGCACGCACGCACATGCACACATAGACACGCACCCTATGCAACATTTTTAATCACCTTCCAGTATGATGTCAGGATAAGTGTCAGACAAATCTCTGAGGAGAGGTAGTTACTCAAGTTGGAGGCCTCCATGGAAAAACAGCCATCGGCCTGAGAGTCTATGGGCATTCTAAGTATATAGTTCAGGGAATGAATATAAATTTTAATATGAAAGGACAGAATGAACCACTTTTGGACATGGAGCAGGGCTGAAATGATCCTGTAACTGATCATGTTGGGGTCCCGTCAAATAACCAACCAGAAGACTGAAGTATTTTTGGATTGATATCCCTTCACCATAAAGGAAATTATTGATAAGAATCACCTTGGAAGACTTACAGATCCAGGAGTGCTCTTGTCTATGGGAATTTTTGAAGAATGTGGAAATCATTGCAAAAGCAAATATTGATGGATTGGTGGGATATAGAGGATAAAGTTAGTTGTCTTTTGTGACACCAAAACTCTGTTCTTTTATTTAAAAATTGGGGATGCAAAGCAGGTCGCAAGATGACTAAACTGATGTTGGTGGAAAGAATTCTGGAAGACTAGCTTTGTTACTTTATTGCAACATTCCAGAGAGTCTCATGACATTTTAAACTTTAACATATATGACATAAACTTTCATTGTTCTTTCATGAAACTGAGCATATCGTACCAGTTTACATGACTGGGGGAAAAGCTTCACTTGCTAGATTTCTTCAAGAAATTACAGAACATTTTCTTCATTTAACTTCAAAGAGAGTAAGGCTGTAGACTTATGCTTCAGTGATCAAAATGGATTTAATATATGAAGCAGAAAATCTCCCTGGCAGCAAAATAGAACACCAGCAAATTAAATAACTAGCAGTTTGCTGTCCATAATCACATCTATTTCAGGTCCTGAAGGTGGTGCATTCTATTTAATAGTATACATTATCCCTGTTTCTGAATTAAGATATATAGGATTTGATGAAAGTTGTATTTAGGATACAAACACATTAGTTTATGATTTGCAGATTTCATTGCCTATGATCCTTTCAGCTACAGATGAGATTATACTTATGCCATCTCAACCTGGCATTCTAGGCCACTTGACTCAAACATGTTCACATTTCTTATAGAAAGATATGCAAAGTTAGATATGTGCTGGTTTATTATTTTGAAGTTACAAAGTCATGAGAATATTGTGAATGACACCAAATGTATGTCTCCTGTCCTTTTTTTTTTTTTGGCTTGGATATTTTTAAGGTGACCTCATCACTTCATCCAGTTCCTGTTTAGAAACAAGAGTATGAAGCCATTAACATCATCTTCCACACCCAGACATGTGAGAACATTAGGTATATGTTCTGCTTTCGGTAGTTTAAGCAATATCACTTTGATATATCTAATGTGAGTCACACCTTACCATTTCTGCTAATTATTAATTGCTGAACAAAATGAAAAAAAATGGCCTGAGTAACATCAAAAAGAATTTGGGGTTGTTGGGGCTTTTAAATGTTTAATTAAATATTAATAATCCTTTTTTCCCCAATGCCTGTTTATGCCTGTTACTGTATTGTACAACCCAAACCTATTACATGTGTATTTAGAAATAAATTCCACAGATTTGCTAAATATATTCATTAGCAAACATGCATAGGATCCCTGATTTCCTCTGAGGTTCCTTGGATCTGCAGAACCCATCACACTACTTAGAGAGAACCAATGTCTCATCCACCACATGTTGTTAAACTATAATTCTCAGCATTCCCCACCATTGCTTAAGTGGGCTTTGTTTACTGACAACTGTGGCTCAGCAGTATCTGAAAGTTCATGCATTTACTAGCTCTGACATAAATAGATATGCATACAAGGATAGGTAAAGGTAAAGGTAAAGGTAAAGGTTCCCCCCGCACATTTGTGCAGTCGTGTCCAACTCTAGGGGCCGGTGCTCATCTCCGTTTGTTAGCCGAAGACCCAGCGTTGTCTGAAGACGCTTCCACGGTCATGTGGCCGCATGACGCGCACGGAACGCTGTTAAGGATAGAGTCAATGACAATATCTCTACACTGACTCCGGACAGGAAAATTTATATCTAGTTATGTAAGCAATAACATGTTCTTTGAATTGAATTGATTGCCATTTAAAAACATTTATTTATTACATTCTAGTTTTTCTTCCAGCAGCAGCAGCAACAAAAATTCTTTTTTGAATGTTTTACATGAACTGATAGGCATTGTCTGTGGCAGCAAAATGTAACATTTAGGGATTACAGTATAACTAGTGTAACATTTAGGGATTACAGTATAACTAGTGTACACTTGTAACACATATTTATTTGTGTGGGATCTCCTAAGATACTTCTAATGTCATGTAAACTTTTCTCAAATCATCTGGGCTAGATTAAGCCTGGGGTCATTGTAAAACAAAGGGAAAAGTAATTTTTGATACTCTACAGAAATAATAGCTGTACATGTACTTAATGGTAAAACAGAATTTTGGGCTAATCTGCCTTTCCTAGATACAAGTAGCTTGCTCATGCATATAGTTCTTTTTGCAAACATAAATAGGTAAACAAATCAGGGATTGATAGCTGCATGTTACATCCAAACAAAGAACTTTAGTTTGCAGTGCCTAGTAAGCCAAGATGTCAAGCCAGGTACAGAGATATGTGTTGCTTTGTGAATATTAGTCCATTTGGGAGCAATGAACCAGGATTCTAGTTCTGGACATAATATGCAGTTATAATTTCCTAGTTCACTCACCTAGTCATGAAAGAGCAGGGTTAGGCTTTCATGCATAAGGAAGCAGCTTATTTACAATAAGTTAGGATGAGGAAAGTATCCTAGCTAAACACGTGTGACTATGAGTATTGTCTGCTTATTCAGACACTTCCTCAAAATTACTCTTTTCATATTTCATTGCACTTAAAATCAACTTTGAACTGAGCTAAGGTCCTGGCGATTATATAAGCACATTTACAGAGTTCTTTTTCTATCTTCTTCAACTTTCTACTTTAGGGATTTCCTAGTGGATTCTCATCCAAATACTAAGCAGATCTAACTTTTCTTAGCTTTTCAAAACAATTCAGAGTTGGGTAGATGTTGCCATCTGCTATTACTATCTTTGAGAAAGAGCTGAAAGTGCTTTTAAAAAAACCCTTATGTCCCACCAGGTTATTAAACAATCTTCAGAAATGCTTTTCATTCATTATCTTCTGCCTTTCATCCAGGAGCTCAAGAGGGTCCATTCTGCCCTCCAGTTCCCCTCTCTGCCAAACAACCACCCCATTGTTGAGAGACCAAGACTGACCCAAAGTCACCAACTGAGATACATGGCTGAGTCTGCATTTGCTTTGCCAACTCCCAACCCTAGTCCAACATGTTGCCTGCTACATGAACCCTTGGCTATAGCTGTATTCTGCTTTGCAGAAACTGCATCAAACAGGGAAGTGATGGCCTTGAAACAACACAACATTTTCTAATTAATAATTATGCTTTAGCATAGGTTGGAATTAGACAGCAATAATGTGTCAAAGGTTGAACTTGCCTAGAAATCAAAATCATATCCTTCGATCTCAAAGACCTGGTTGCAGGATATAGGAGCCTGAGTGCCATAAGGAAAATTTCTCTCTCTGACATGCATCTTTTTTTAATTCATACAACATACTAATCATGTGGAGTCCTTGGTACTCTCTGAGCCTTGTTGTTTTCTTGCAGACGTTTCATTGCCATTCATTCCAGAGGAACAATCAAACAGCACAATATACCCTAATCAAGGAACTATTAACTCAGTCAATCAACCAAGCAGCAAACAACAGCCCAATCAAGGAACTACCAAGGAGAGAACAACACCCCCACCAACACAGGCAGGACAAGCCAGGGAATATAAACGGAGATCAAGTCCCACTCCCTTTTCGCACTGAAGATGTTGCCTAGCCTGGCAATGAAACGTCTGCAAGAAAACAACAAGGCTCAGAGAGCACCAAGGACTCCACACTTCAACCCTGAGCTACAAATATTCTCTTCGATTGATACTAATCATGGTTAATGAAATCATGATTCAGTTAATTCAATTTCCTGGGTTTGCATGAATTATAAACCAACAGTAGTGGCTGAGTTCACACACCATGCTAAATTAATATGTGATCAGTTTGCAATTTAGTGTATGGTGGGGAAAACAGCTTCTTTACAAAGAAAGGTCCTACTGTATGTGTTGGACCTTACTGCTTGGCAAGCACAGGTCTGTCTAAGGCAGGGTTTCTCAACCTTGGCAGCTTCAAGATGTGTGTACTTCAACTCCCAGAATTCCCCAGCCAGCCTTGCTCTCTTCCCCTTGCTGGCTGGAGAATTCTGGGAGCTGAAGTACAAACATCTTGAAGCCGCCAAGGTTGAGAAACAATGGTCTAAGCGAAGAAAATCTTCTCCTTGATTTTGATCAATTGTGTAACAGGCAGAAAGTTGACAGGTGCAGGCTCTCCAGCATTTTGACTTCTTCAACTTGTGGAATATCCGCCAGTCACAAAACTGGAATACCTCAATGTCAACTAGAGTTTGTGAACTCCCACACAGCATCTTAAAAATTAGCTGGGTGGGTTACTGCTCCTTTCATCAGTGGCATCATGAAAGCCGTATTCCCAGGACATGCGGAGCCACCGAATCGCCTAGCACGGCGTTCAAACCCAGTCCCTGAGGTTGATTTACGGTCCAGTGTGAATTCGGGCAGGTAACCATGTGGCAGGAACACAGCTGATGTGTTACATGGATCCCCACAGGAGGAATTATAAATTGCGGGGTCAGAGAGAAACAAATTATAAAGATATTGTGATGACTACTTTACTTATGGAGACCATTCACAGAAAGTTGCCCATGATAACCAAGTATTCTTGCACTAGCCAGCTGATTAACATACGCGATATAATAATTTTAAAAGCTGCCGTTTCTGCTCAGATTTCCCGTCCTTGAGGCTATGGAAAGACTATGCTTACTGGAATGCAAGTCTGGGAGTAGCTAGTTCCGGCGCGATGCCGAGTATGTTTGCTCAGAAGTAAGCCCTGCCTGCCTGCAGGGTTTACTTCCAGGTAAGGCGTGCGGTGGATAGCAGTTTTAAGCTCCGCCTCCACGGCTGGAGTCCTCGGAATTTGCCCAGCGACCGCTGCGCTCCTGGCACCGGTGCCCTCTCCTTTTCTGCAGGTGAGTAATAGCAGGTTGGGCCCGCCTGGCCGTTTGAAGTGATAAAGGGGAGGGCCTTTCGCACAGCCGTGGCAAAAACGCTCCCGAAGCTCGAGCGGTACAACCTGGCGCTATCAGGTTCCACTCGGAGCGACTTGTGCGGTTTTCCCTCGCACCTCCAGGAAGGGCACTACTAGGTGCGGCTGGCGCCCAGCTAGCGCGTTCGCTCCCCCTGGAAGGAGAGCGTGCGCGCCTGCCGGTGTCCAGCTGAAAGTGAGCGACGGGAACCTGGGGCGCGCAGCGAAGGCGTTGAAGCCTCCGCGTCGCGTGTCCCGCGCTCATAGGTAAGCCCTGGGCTGGGTTTGGGGAAGGGGGCCTGCTTGGCTCGAGGAGCTGGGAGGGAGGCGGCGGCGGTGGGCCGGGTGCTGCGCGCTGTTCTGTTCCTTCCCAGGTGGCCTCCTTCCCTTTTCTAGCCTTTTCTCTTCCAACGGAGAGCTAGGAATCCCAGGGAGTGCCGTCGTTGGCCTCGCTTTCTGTTGTCCTTTATGGCACACACACTCCCAGCCCGCAAACTACTCGTCCATAAGGAAAATTGATGGTTTTGTCTACCCATTCGCTTCTAGCCAAAACTGTAGTGGCCTTACCGAGAGAGATGGCTGGGCGGGATGAAGACAAACGCAGGCCATTTTCTGATTTACCTAATTCAAGGAGGAAACTGCTAATTTCGTTTTTCACCCTTGTAATTGAAACGATCCGTGCCCCTCCCTCTCTGCGCGTCGCGATAAGGCATTCAAGGACTATAGCCCAAGCACCTGTTGTTTTTCTTTGAATTATTCGGAACCAACCTTGCATATAATGCACCGTCTGTGTATGGAAAGAGCTGAAAATGTGCTATGGTGTTCCCCAGCACATAATGGATAGAGTGAACTATAGGGATTGTTATTAATTTGTTCAGATGTGAACTTCCTCTGTAGTTTCCACTATTCAGTGTCTTCATCTGAACATAATGCTGATCTCTGTCTTTCTGGGCATTTAGGGCAGCATGCTGGTGACCCCCTAACCAGTACAGTAACCACAAGATTTTGTTTCCACAACATACCAGGCTAAAATGTGGTTAAATCATTTCTGGCTCTGCATATTTCATGTAAGCCTAAAGATGGGCCAGGGTCCTTTGGGAGCATAGTTATTTGAGCCTGGGTTCCTTAGTCCTAGTTGGTGAACTGAAGTATGCTGGCACTAGCATATTTACCAATGGAAAAGGATATCTGTAGCTCAGGGTTGAACTGTGGAGTCCCTGGTGTTCTCTGAGCTTGGTTGTTTTCCTGCAGACCTTTCGTTACCTGACTAGGGTAGTAGTAGTAGTAGTAGTAGTAGTAGTACGTCTGCTGACTAGCCTGCAGGAAAACAACCAAGCTCAAAGAACACCAAAGACTCTACTAGCATATTTGTTTTCTGACCGTAATTTTATGTTTCTTCAAAATGATGTGCAAGTTTCATTCTATTCTCAAACTATTTTGCACTTAAATTGATTTTATTTCCCAGACACTAGTGGGATGCAAGTCAATACCCTGGATTTAAACTGCTGATTTTAAACAGTGATCTTTGAACCACAAAGGAAGTTAGGTTTTCAATAGAAATATTGTTTGAACTTATAGGCATATTATGATTTTCTTTTAGTGTCAGAATCCATGCAACTAAAGTAATTTAAAACTGAGTTTGAAGACTGCTCATAATATTGCTTGTAATTTTCTGTAAGTATCCAAATCATGGATTTGGTTGAACAAGAAATCTCTCTCCCTAATTTGTGGAAGTGGGGAATAGTCTCAGGGCTGAACTGTATGTTGGAGCCACGTTTTGGAGGCTTTCAGGCTCCAATATATCCAGGTATTTCAGTATTTGGTCCAAGTTCATCAATCAGCTGGCTCAAAGAGAGTGTTGAATAATACCTTTAGCGTGGTCAGTAGAAAAATAAATCAGCAGGCAAGCCTCTGCTAAGATCTTTCACCTTCCTCTTACTTGTGCTTCTCCTAAATACTTAGACATTAGAGCCAGATGAGCTTGCTGAAGAATTTACCGTTCTGCAGAGGTCTATGTAATTTTTGAAAAATATGGGATAACATTGCTTATTTATATCTGCTTTAAATTTCCATGAATACGGACACTCTAATAAAGACAACTGCCTCTCAGTTAGCAGAACTAGAGAGTGATGTATACTGTCTTACTGGTTCTTTTTCTGCTTTATTGTTTCTTCTTTTGTAGTGCATGTGGCACTTCCTTAGCAATATACTAATTGAGAAGTCTCATTTGGTAAAGAGAAGACCTGCCGTTTAGGCTTGCCTAAACTGGGTGAAAGGGCTAGGGTATTTTCATTAGCTTTGGAAAGTAAAGAGCCCAACTTGCCATTTCTAATCAAGTTGGGATTTTCATCTGTTTCTTGTACAAATAGAGAATAAATCACATTTCTGTGCTTGTTCCAAAGCCGCCTAAATTCCTACCACTGAGCAGCAGATTGAGATTGAGTAATTATGACCATACAGTACTTACAAATGCACTAAGTAGTGTTAGCAAAGCTATGAATTTTCTCCCCTTCCCACCATCCCCATAAGGGTCAGTTATTATACTTGGTTTAGTGTAAAGTGAGATTGGTATGTGAAGTACTTCCAACACCTGCTATGTAAATGCTAGTTTACTGGGAACAACCATCAGCTGTATGCTAGTTGAAAGATCTTATATCTGAAATAGTCAACCACTTTCATCTTTGAAGATAATTGTTAACACAACTGGCTTCAGGCATTTTCTGCTGTGAAAAAGGATTCTGATCTAGAGTTTATCTATAAATAAAGGGGGAGAAAAAACTATTTTCATTTTCCTATCCTGTCCCCAGTGTACTATTCCTAAAACTCACTCTGAAAGATAAAAAATCAGGAGGAGCCTGGTAGTACTGTTGCCAACACATTTTTCTTAAAAGGCCTCCATGTTCACGAACTACAGCATATTTCATCAGCAGCTGTAGAGTGAGCAGTGGTTCGCAGAACCGTAGGCCTTTTAAAAATGTGCTTGTCAGAAGATGGGCTACCAGACTCCTCGGGATTTTTTTAACTATGGCTGACATGGCTCTTTTCTTACAATGTCTTAAAGATCAGGTGATCTTCCAGAAAAAGTTTTGTGTGGTTTTCATGGGGAGAGGGAAAGTGAACATGAGTGCAGGCCATTGTGAAGGCAGTCGAAATACATACTGACCAAGGAGGAGGAAGTCCCGCATTAATTTTCCATGTAATCTGGCAGCGCTGTATGAGTCTCTCCGTGTAGTTCAGGAGTGTGTATGAGTACAAGATCGCTGTGTGTAGTTCAAGGAAAACCTAACGGTCGTATTTTATATTGTTTTTTAAAAGCTAAAAAATATGAAGACCAAAATAAAAACGATGTGCTGGTAACCCATAGAACAAAATTTTATTTCAAGGATTTTTCTGCTTTTCCTCCTGGGCAACGTACGGTGCTTCATGTAATAATTATGTTCAGAATAATATGTCTCCCAAAATTTAATAATACTGATAAATTGAAAAGCAAATTTCAGTTTGGACATATTTCCATGTAAGTGTACATAGTGTCAGTCCTAACTGACACCTGAGACTCAATCTTAGGTACACTTTACATGGGAGTAGCCTACTGCTAAGCAAACATGATTAAATTATATAGTATATACTCATTAGGAACGTGCAAGAGGGTAGAAGAGGCTAATCCATGTGCTCCAAGAATGGTGGCTTGTGTTTCCAGAATAATATCTTCTGAAAGTGTCCTGAAAATGTTCAAATGCTGCCCACTTCCTCCACCCCCTGGATACTCAAATTGGCCCATTCTAGGAAAAATTGGACCATGAAAGCACCTTGTTTTCCATGTCCCTAGTACAGAGCTTTCCAAACTGTGTGTCGGGACACGTTAGTGTGTCGGCTGCACTGTCTGGGTGTGTCGCGGCTGCTGCTGCTGCCTCCGAGCCCTGCCAGGATTCCGTGCAGGTCCTAGTGCCTGCCTTGTGCCTGGCTGCCTCCAAACCTGCCCTGCTGTAAGAGTGTGTCACGAAATGATGCATGTCTAAAAAGTGTTAACACCAACATGAAAAGTTTGGAAAGCTCTGCCCTAGTACCTGCTTGCTATAAGAGAAAGCTGTAAAACCTGGAATAATATGTTGGGTTCTGATGTTAGGCTGAGTGAGATGAGTGTCTGGAGCAATCATTACTAGGGAGCAACACCAGAGCTGTGCATATATAATGTATTCTGCCCATGTCCCAGCAGTGAAACTACTGCTTTCTGCTGTAGCTGGAAATACAATTTCTCTGCCAATGCTGAAGCCAGATTCAACTGCTTGTCCAGTTGACTAACATATGTGGAGTAGGTGGGAACATCTTGTTCTTTACTTAGGCCGGAAAACATATTGGGCCTGGCCCGGTTCTGAAATATACCTAATCAGAAGTTTCTATCTGCCAGGAAAAGGAAGCAAAGGAAACTATAGATAGCATAGTATTGTGTTGTTTTTCACAATCCAAACGCTAGAGTAGAGTAAAAGGGGAATATTCATAGGCCATATGTTCACGCTGGCAGGTAAATGACTCAAAACCGAGTCAGACTGCAAATTACTGCTTTTTTTTAAAGAGTAAAACTCATCCCTATTGTTTAGGATATTTCCATATTTATGATCTCCTTTGGACATTCCTTCATTAGAAATACATTAGTATCTACTGACCTTTTTCTAGAGATGCTGGGCAATGGTCTGATTATAAATTGTTTATAGGTATCTAATACATATAGATAGTACTTCTTCAAAACATAGAACCTTTCTGTTTGTCTAGGGTTGTGCTTAAAAGTATAGTATAATACTAGGGTAGTCAGCTTTTCTTCCTTCCTTTGCAACTAGGAACTGCAGCTTAAAAATTAAAATAATTAAAAACTATTTTGGACCAAGGGGCCTTAAGTGGTTAATGCAGTGATGTGTCACCTGAGAAGCAGGGTGGGAATTTGGGGCTTAGCTGAGTTTTATAGGTAATTTAAGTATATTGTGTAACCCTAAGGTAAAACACATGAACACTCCTGTACATAAAAATATCTAATTAAGTGGGTGTGTTAGGAAACTGAGAGTCTTGGCTTCCTGTATCTCAGTGCTTTCCAAACTCCCGCCGTTGGCGACACACCGGCGGCGGCACGGGGGCACGCGCGGCAGTGGCGTGCGCGGCAGGGGTGCGCGCGATGGCGGCCTTGTGTTTTGCACTAAAACTTGGAAGCGCTGGTGGCACGCCACTGCTGTTGCCGCCACCACCGCGCACCGCCATCAGCACTTCCGGGTTTTCGCACGGCACACAAGGACACCGCTGCTGTCACCGCTGCGGCACGCGAAAATACGAAAGGGCTGCAGCGGCAGCACACAAAAACCAAAAGTGGCGGCGGTGCTTCCGGGTTTTTGTGTGACGCCACAGTGGCAGCGCTTCCGGGTTTTCTCACGCGCCGCCGATGGTGTGTCACTTCAGGAAAACTTTGGAAAGCCCTGATATAAAGAAATGAAGAGCAACTGTGTGGAGCATTTGTGGGTGATCTCCATGTGGTGTCCTTAAGCTTCTTTCATCATAAGTCATACCATCTGTAATGTGACCTACTGATGTAAGAAAAGGGAGAGGGGATCCCCACCTCCAATTCCTGACCACTGATTTTCAAGGCCATTTGCCTTTTGGCAGCATAAGAGTCAGGACTTTCCGACCATGCCCAAAAGCCATCTCTCCCACTTCTCCTGCCAACCCATGTGAGAAGTAGCACCTAAAAGACCCATTCCCACCATGGAATAAGATGGGAAAAAATGATTTTCTGTAATCAGGACTTAATTCCCAAGAGTGATGTGTCCAGGCTACTATCGGAGAACCTGCAATAACAGAGCTGTTCTCTCTAACTTCTCTGTCATCCACGACACAAGAAGACAAGAGAGAGAAGTCTTTTTAATTCCAGTTCTCAGGCCCCCAAAAGACCCACTTCTCCCCATGGATTGGTGAAAAGCTGCTTTTCCCACTGCCATTGCTACAGGAGAAGAGAAGTGCAGTAGAAGCATGTCTTCAGCCAGCACCTACCCACTTTTATGGTTCAAGCAGCACCTGCCCATGGGAGGTGTTGTTCAGCTGTTTAGTCGTGTCCGACTCTTCGTGACTTCATGGACCATAGCACGCCAGGCCTTCCTGTCCTCCACTGTCTCCTGGAGTTCACTCAAATTCATGTTCATTATTGGTGATGCTATCTAACCATCTCATCCTCTGCCGTCCCCTTCTCCTTTTGCCTTCAGTCTTTCCCAGCATCAGGGTCTTTTCCAGTGAGTCCTCTCTTTGCATTAGGTGGCCAAAGTATTTGAGCTTCAGCTTCAGTATCTGTCCTTCCAGTGAGCAGTCAGGGTTGATTTCCTTTAGAGGAGGAGCTTTTTATACATGTGTCTGTTGATTATCCAGAAGAAAGCTGGACATGTTGCAAGCATGTCGCAAAGGCTTTGGTGGCAGAGCACTGAAGTGGGGGGTAGTACAGCTGCCTGTTCCCCACCGCTTTGGCACAGCAGCTCTGAGGCCGCCGGGGAGACTGCTGGACATGTCTGTGGCTCTGCAGCCAGCAGCCTTGGGGTGGAGCTGCCTCCGGAGCTTCCGTGTGGAACTGCTGTGGCTGTTTTTTGGCTGGCAGTCCCACCACAGGAAAGCTGTCCATGGCATCACCACAATGCTGCCACGGTGTCTACGCAGCTTTACCATGGGGCATCTGGCTGCAGTGTACCTGCACTGGATGACAGCAGATTACTCTGCCACGTGGCACAGCTTTTAGTCTTAAACGTGATTTTTTGCTTTAGCGGTAAAAGACCAAACATAAGAGTAGTTCCACCTCTGGAAACAAAGTGAAACACAATGAAAGGTGCTCTAGGCTAGTGAAACTATTGCTTTACCTTTGTATTATTTACCCTGAGTGTTTTCCTGCCTGCAGGTGTTTGGGTTTGAGCCTAAGTTCTGAAGAGGCCTCATACCTCTTGGTGCAAAGCATATATTTGGGTACTGAACTATGGAAACCTGTTTTGAAATGTGAAAATGATTCCTGTATTGTTGTTTAGCAGGAATGTGTGCTTTCCACTGTGCAATGGGAAGCTGTACAGTCCAGTGTAAATTGTGCCCCTCACCCAAAATGAAATACGTAGACAATAGTAAAGGAAGGTAGAGACAGCTTTGAGAAAGGAATGGATGAGCCATTCAAGGAGGAAAAATGACAGTTCGGCCATGAGAAAATTGGCAGAGAGAAACTTGGACAGGTTTTCAAGATACTGTTATTGTACTCTACAACAATCAATGAGGATTCCTGTAATCCTTGTATCTGTTTCTTGGCTTGATCTACTGGAAGGGCTGACAACAATTTAACCAGTTTTATTAATCTGAGGCAGTGCTGATATATCAGAAATTCTTCAAAGGTAGCTTTGAGTGTTGTAGTCTAAGGCTTAGGATAGCACTACCGGAATTAGTGTTATAAAAGGGATTTATTTTCATATGATATGGCATGATCTGCCCAAATAGAATCTATTGCAGCATGTATAGCCATGGAACACATGGTATCTGACTCTGTTAGCATCTGACTAATTATAATAATAAATAATACTTATTTGTATTATTATCATTATTTATTAATAACAAATAAATAATACTGATTTGCTCATAAGCTGCATTTCATCAAATGTAGGGGGAAATGCAGAGCATGGCTTTTGGAATTTTTTCACCAGCTGTGGCTGTAGGAGGAATCGGTGGTTTCTGTGTATCAAAGTAATGTGTTGCATCTCCGTCCCTATGTCTGCTCTGTGTGTATGTGTGTGCTGGGAAGTACAGGGTGGACTACATACTCTCAGCTCTGAGTCATGTGACTGTGAGGGAGAAGGAGGGGGCTTCAAATGAAGGAATTGGTAGCATTCCAAGTCACACCCACCTGCTCTCCCATAGAGAGTGGTGAAGGGGGTTGGGGGAATTTCCCCCCCACCGCCCTTGATGGGATACAGCCCCTTTTCAAACTTGCTCTTTCTTTTGCTGGCTTCTCGTACCATATCAAATTTGGCCCTGTCCTGTTGGATGTTTGGAGAGTTACCCCGCTGATATACAGATGGCAGAGTTCTGAGTCCCTTTCCATAATTTATTTCCAATGTTCCTTTGAGTTGGAAAGAATGTTTTAAAGGGGAGGGGGATAACTGCCTAAGGAAAAAAAGTACGCTGAGGAAAGTTCACTAGGAAAAAACAGTATATTATGTTCAAAAATTACAGACCAGATCAGTAAATCTCTACCTGGAATTACCCTAGTTGCTAACATTAGCCCTTGGAAACTCTATGGTCAGTGAACTTCATCACATGACTTTAAAATTACCTGATGTGTTTCTGAGTAACACTAGAGTTGTTGTATTAGTACTGTATTTTGATTTTTCCTTCAGACATATGCTGCTTGTGTCAATGATTTCACTGGGTTGGTTTTGATTTCTACTTCCTTGTATGTTCTTAAAATTCCGGTTGTATAGTTAAAGCTGTAAATTACTGACCTGAATACATGTGCCTGACTCAAAAGAAAAGTATCTAGAAAGATCTGGTTTTCAGCATGCAAATTATTTGTGAATTACCAGGACATGGTCTGTGGAGACATGACAAAGACGCTTGGAAACTCCTACTACACCACTCTGAGTTCTCTGGTTGAAGAAACTTGAGAAAAAAAGTGTACAAAATGGTGTGGAAAATGCATTTATAAGAAAGGAAAAGCTGCTAGACTTACAGAACATGATTATTATTTTCTAAGCATCCAGGGTGTCATGAAAGAGTAATACAATATATGGAATTATCTTATGCTTCATTAATGAAGGAATTGTTATTGAGTTCAGTGAGAATTACTATTGTGCAAGTGGAGATAGGAGCACAACCTTGTCAGGTGAATTTTGGTAGGATTTCAGTAGGATCAATGGAACAAGCCAGGTATCCCATTGCAATTCTCCTCTTGGGTCCATTTGAAATCAATCTTATATATGCTTATATTGAATAAATTCCACTGAATGCCGTAGCACTCCTGAGGAAACATATTTAGCATGTCTGTATTAATCTGAATCAAACTTCTGGATTATTAGATGTGCTATAAAGTTGCAGAGTACCACAGAAGTGATTAAGTTGCTCTGTAGTTGTTATTTAATTTTCAAAATACTATAGCAAGCAAAGCTGAATTATATAACTCCTGTAAATCGGATATTCTGCTACAGGAGTGTAGGAGTAAATAAGTGTGATAGTTCCAGGTGCTATGTCCCAATAAAAGCTCCTCACGCCAGGTTATGCGGAATGAACTTTAATAAGGAAACATACAAGCCCTAACATCGGTGAAGATCTGAATGCCCCTTTCTGCCGAACGATTGATTTTTATGAGGTTCCCCCCCCCCCCTTAGTTCAACGTGTATTGTCAGTGCTGTCAGTTTCCTTCTTGGCGCCTCTCTTGTCTCGCCTGTGGATGAATGTGGTGCTTGATATTGACAGGTGTTAACGATCGGCCTCCGGATGGGTGCATTCCTCCTCTCTGTCTCCCGTAGTCAATATCCCGATGTGTATTGCCTGGTGTACATGTCTGGGTGGAAGGTTCCGATGGGGAACCTTACATGCCGCTTCTCCAAAATACCTTACAACAGAGCTTTCCAAACTGTGTGTCGGGACACGTTAGTGTGTCGGCTGCAGTGTCTGGGTGTGTCACGGCTGCTGCTGCCTCCTGGCTTCCACCAAGGTCCTAGTGCCTGCCTTGTGCCTTGCTGCCTCCAAACCTGCTGTGATCCTGCACAGGTCCTAGTGCCTGCCTTGTGCCCTGCTGTAAGCGTGTGTTGCGAAATGATGCCCTGCTGTAAGAGTGTGTCGCAAAATGATGCATGTCTAAAAAGTGTGTCACCAACATGAAAAGTTTTGAAAGCTCTGCCTTACAATGTAAACTATAAAATATAAACTAATATAAACAGTATCACAAACAGTAACAGAAAATGAAGTATTAGTAGCGGGTCACTTTCTGGTATGCCACACCTGAAACGAGATAGAGAATTTAAAAAAAAATTTTTTTTTAAAGTAACCATCAGTGTTATGAGGTCAGTTTGTTTGGGTTTGTCTGGCCATTTGTGATGGAACTGGGTGATCTTCGGAGCAGAGACATGGTGTTGGTCTACCCATCCATTGAAACTCGGGGGTAGATGGTTCCAGCGGACCAGATATTGTAAGTGTCCTCTATATCATCTGGAGTCTAAAATGCTGTATATTTCAAAATGTCTTTCTCCCTTTACTATGGGGGGGGGGCCTCCGGTGGGACCGGATGCCATGTGTCTGATTGCTTATAGGGTTTTAATAAGCTAATATGGAACACCGGGTGTACTCTGCAAAAGTTTTTAGGCAATTGTAATTGCGCTGCTACAGGATTAATAACTTACACTATTGGGAATGGTCCTACATATTTGGAACCCAATTTTTTGGAATCTTGAGTTGTGCGGAGGTGTTTTGTGGACAGGTAAACTTTTTCTCCGACCTGTAATTGCCATTCCGGAGACTGTTTGCGATTGGCATATTTTATGTAAGAGTCCTTGGCTGTTTGTAAAGTCTGGTGCATGATTGGCCAATTAGCTGTCAGTTTGTTGATCCATTCCTCCGCTGGCCTGGAGGTTTTTGTGGGGCTGAGCCCATTCTGGCTGAGTCCGGTGGGTAGTTTGGGAATTGAGACAAACTCTTGTCCTGTGGCAATCTTAAATGGGGAGAACCCTGTGCTTTGATGCACTGCATCATTATATGCTACTTCTGTGAATGGTAATAAGTCCACCCAATCATCCTGTTGATGAGTTATATAGCACCTTAAATATTGCTGAAGTACTGAGTTCAATCGCTCAGTCAATCCATCCGTGTTCGGATGGAAAGCCGAGCTTAATCCTTGTTCGGTACCAATTTCATAAAAGTTCTCCAGAATTTTGAAGTAAATACGCTTCCGCAGTTGCTAATTATTCTCACGGGCACCCCGTGTGGTCAATATATGTGTTGCACAAAGAGTTTGGCTAGTTGGCTTGCTGTAGGTGTACCTTTGCAGGGAATGAAATGAGCCATTTTGGAGAACAAGTCCACTACCACCCAAATGACTGTCCGTTTTTTACTCTCTGGTAGGTCAACAATGAAATCCATAGCAATTTGTTTCCATGGTTGGGTAGGGTTGGCTACTGGTTGTAATAGCCGCACCAGCTTCCCTATTGGTCTTTTTGCTGTAGCACAAGTTGGGCAAGTCATTACATATTCTTTAATGTCTTTTCTGAGTGTTGGCCACCAAAATTGCCGTCGCACCAAGTGCAAAGTTTTTATAAATCCAAAGTGTCCAGCGGTTTTATTATCATGGCAATTTGTTAACACACGCTTTCGCAAGCTTTTGGGAACATATAGGGTGTTGTCTTTCCACCATAACCCATTTAGTTCCTGTAGTGAGTCTTTGTTTGCGATCCACCAGGGGCCGGATAACGTGTCTATTTTTAGTTGGGTTTCTAAAGTATTAGCTTCAGTGGAGTGCTTTTTAGTTTGACTGCGAGTGACTGCAGCCTTCCCACTGTGTAATGCCAGGCTATTTTCCCCCTCTGCTCCCTTGGTTGGTTGATTTAGCTGTTGGGGGGACATTATGGTGTCTGTGATCATCTCCCTTTGGTAATCGTGTTGAGGTAAACATGAAAGTGCATCTGCTAGGAAGTTTTTGTTCCCAGGTATGTGTTGCAAGGTGAAATTGAATCGGCTGAAGAATTCAGCCCAGCGTATTTGCTTTGGATTCAATTTCCTAGGTTCACATAAAGCCTCCAGGTTTTTGTGGTCTGTCCATACTATGAAGGGGTGGGGGGACCCTTCTAGTAAATGTCTCCAGGTGGCAAGTGCATGGTGAACAGCAAATGCTTCTTTCTCCCACATGTGCCATTTTTTCTCTGTCTCAGAGAATTTCCGTGAGATACATGCATAAGGTCTTAGTTTATTTTCATCATCTTTTTGCAACAGTACAGAGCCCAGTGCCATGTTTGAGGCGTCTGTTTGCACAATAAAAGGTTTCTCTGGGTCAGGGTGTTTTAAAATAGGCTCTTCTGTGAAAAGTACCTTGAGCTGTTGGAAAGCCGTTTGGCACTCCGGAGTCCATTTAATTTTCACTCCTGGCTTTTTCATTGCTATCTCTTCCTCTTGTTTCCCTGTTTTTAATAAATCAGTCAGGGGTAAGGCGATTTGTGCAAAATTGGGGATGAACTGGCGGTAGAAAATTGCAAACCCCAGAAATTATTGTAACTGTCTACGGGTTTTGGGTGGTTCCCACCCCAGGACATCTTTGACCTTAGCAGGATCCATCTCGATCCCCTGGTTGGATATTCGGTATCCGAGGAAGGCATTTTTTTCTTTGTGAAACTCACACTTGGATAGTTTCACATACAACTGGGCTTTCAATAGTCATTCTAGCACTTCCCGCGCTAATTTCACGTGTTCCTCCAGAGTCTCGCTATAAATCAGGATGTTGTCTAAATATACAACAACTCCTTTGTATAAATATTCATGGAGAACCACATTAATTAGTGCCATGAACGCTCTAGGCCCGCCTGAAAGCCTGAACGGCATCATGCGATATTGAAAGCAACCCAATTGACATTTGAAAGCCATTTTCCATTCGTCCCCCTCCCGAATGCGTACTCTAAAATATGCCTCGCGTAAGTCCAATTTCGTAAAGATTTTACCCTTTTCCAACTGTGCCAGCATGTCATCCATTAGTGGTAGGGGGTATTGATTAGATACAGATATGGCATTTAAGCCGCGATAGTCCATGCACAGTCTTAATGAGCCATCCTTCTTTTTACGAAATAATACGGGTGCTGCCAATGGGGAGGTGGATGGTTTGATGAAGCCTCGTTTTAGATTTTTGTCAATTTTCTTAACTCCTGTAGCTCTTTATGGGTCATGGAGTAAATTTTTGCTTTAGGGAAAGTTGTTCCGGGTATGATTTCAATGGCACAGTCCGTGGAGCGGTGGGGGGGGGGGTAATTGATCAGATTCCGTTTCGTCGAAAACTGAGTTTACCGGTTTGTAATGTTCCGGGATTCCCACCTCCTCATTGTTCGTGTCCATCTCCCAATCCTCCATGTCTAGCGCCCCCATTGCATTTTCCATGTTTAGTCATTTCATTGGTAATTCCCTATAGTTACCATCTGCAAATTGTAGTTCCCCCGAGACCCAATCAATCAGTGGGTTTCGCTCCCGTAGCCACTTCAACCCAAATACCATTGGTTGGTGAGCAATGGGTGCTACAATGAAACATAAAGTCTCTTCGTGTGTCCCAATTTTACTTTAATGGGTTCAGTGTAATGCTTTACAGGTCCCCCTTTCATGCTAGGCCCATCTAATTGGCAAAAAATGATGGGTACTTTCAGTGTAAACAGTTTTAGTCCTAATCCAGATGCTATTGCTGGATGAATTAAACATCTGGAGCACCCAGAGTCTAGCATTACTCTTAACCCGGCTTGCTCCCTTCCATCCTCCGTTTCGATAGTGACTTTTATCTGCATTGTTGGATAGTCATCATTTACCCTGTAGTTGGTGCACCCGCTGCTGAGTGCCTGTCCCCCGGCGCACTTTAGGGCAGGCAGTTGGCGTTTCCTGCTGGCAAGAATTCAATGTCTGAGGGGTCGCTTTCATCATCTTGGAAATGCTGAGTTCTCCGCTCCTCCATGACTGCTGCCGCTCCCTTGCGTTTTGTGAGCACTGCTTTGTCTCCCCCATTCTCTGCCTGTTTCCTGGTGGGTGCTGTGGATTGCGGACAATTGTTGATGCAATGTCCTTCCTTCCCGCATCAGAAACATAATCCATCCTTGGTTCATTGTTCCTTTCTTATTCCCAAGCCCTCTGCTTGGTTTATCTTCGTATGGGAGGCATATGGTTTCCTGGTCTCCTCCGCAGGGTGTGGAAATGTCTAATGCAGAGCTTTCCAAACTGTGTGTCGCGACACAAAAGTGTGTCACCACACACAGCGTGGTGTGTCGCCACACCACCCGGAAGTGGCGGCGTGCGTGTGTATGGTGGCGGCGGCAGCCACTGCCGCCGCCACCATGCATGCACGCGCCACCGCACGCCCCCCGCGCTGCCGCACGCCCCCCGCGCCGCTGCCGCGCACACGCGCACCGCCGCACGCTCTCCTGCGTTGCCGCCGTGCGTGCGCTGCCGCACCGCCGCTGCCGCCACACCGCCACTCATGTGTCGCCAGTGGCGGCACTTTGGAAAGCCCTAGTCTAATGGTTTGTATTTGTAGTTTGGTGTTTTCCACTTTTCCCGCTAATTGTATCCACTCCTCTAGGGTTTTGGGATCTCCCCTCCCCAGCGCCAGTACTACGAGATCTTGTCTCAGGCCATATTGAAAATATTCAATTTGAAATGTTTCTGGCCAATCAGGTAATTTACTTAATATGTTCTTGAACTCCATGGCGTATTCTGCCACGGTTTTGTTCCCTTGTCTAAGATTTTGTAATTGTACTTTAGCAGACATTTTAGACAAAGTGTCCTCAAAACTTTTGCATAGTGTGTACATAAATGCTCCAAAATTTTGTAATTCCTTAGCCCTGGAGTCATGCATGACCACTAGCCAGTCTGCAGCCTCCCCTTCTGAAAAGCTGGACACATATCTTACTTTAGCGTCCTCATTTGGAAAAATGTCCTCGAATTCCCCCATAAATCCCCTCACATGTGTCATAAAGCAAGCAAGTTTCTTTGGGTCCCCATCAAACCTCATCTTCAATTCGCTTACACTTGCTGGTTTGCCTATGAAGGAGGGAGTCCCGATTCGACGGTGGGGTGGGGTGGGTTGAGGCTGGTCGTGGTTTTCTGGCTCGGATTCCTCCTCTTCTTCCTCGCTGTTGTCTGTGGATTCGTCCTCCCGCTCTGAGACAGTTGGGCTCGTTGTTCTCTGCTTCTCGGTTGGTCCCTCTAGTTTTTGTAAAATTCTGTCCATCACTATTTTCATTGACCCCAGCTGTTGGCTCACCGTCTCCAGGTCATGGTCCAGTTGGGACATCTTTTCCTCGATGGCTCCCATGCGCTGAGACTGGGTGACACGCTTCGTGGTGCGTTTTCCACCTTTTGCTTCCAACCCACCTCCGATTCCAAAAGACCACTCCGCCTGGTTTTTTGGCGCCTGTCCCCATGGTGTGGTTACCTCATTTTTGTGGGTTTCATGTGTCTGCGACTCACCCTTTTTCCAACTCCCTTTGGATGCGACTGTCACCGGTTTTTCCTCTTTTGGGATCACCTAAGCCCCTTGGGATGAGGTTGCTGCACTCTGGGTTGGGGTGGTGGGTCTTTCTGAGTCGTCGTCGCTCGACATTGCTTACTTCGTTGTATTGGCGTCGATTTTCGACCGAAAATTTGCCGAACTTGCGGGGTTGTCTCTGGGAAAAATTGACTGGTGGTGTTGATTCAGACCTTTCTGTGATGGTTCCGGGTGCTATGTCCCATAAACGCTCCTCACGCCAGGTTATGCGGAATGAACTTTAATAAGGAAACATACAAGCCCTAACATCGGTGAAGATCTGAATGCCCCTTTCTGCCAAACGATTGATTTTTATGAGGTTCCTCCCCCCCCCTTAGTTCAACGTGTATTGTCAGTGCTGTCAGTTTCCTTCTTGGCGCCTCTTGTCTCGCCCGTTGATGAATGTGGTGCTTGATATTGACACGTGTTAACGATTGGCCTCTGGCTGGGTGCATTCCTCCTCTCTGTCTCCCGTAGTCAATATCCCGGTGTGCATTGCCTGGCGTACGTGTCTGGGTGGAAGGTTCCAATGGGGAACCTTACAATAAGCCACATTTCCCTGAATACTACTTATTTCCATAGCTGTGCTAGCCCAACATAACATAAGCATAAGTTTCCTGCTCGATCAGACCCCTGGCCCATCTAGTCCAGCAGTCCATTCTCACAGTGGCTAACCAACTGCACAAGGAAGCCCACTAGTCGCCCAGCAGATGGCCTTCAGGGACAGTCACTCTACCATCAAGGCTAGAAGCCATTGATCCCCATGATGTCCATGAATTGGTCCATCCCGTTTTTTTTAAGCCAGCCAAACTAGTACATCTTGTGGTAGTGAATTCCAAAGTTTAATTACATGCTATGTAAAAAAAAATTAAATCCTTTTTTCTATCCTGATTCTTTCAGGATTTGGGGAAGGGGAAAATGTATTAATTTATTTAAAAATTTGTATAGCCCCCCATCTCATGTACCATAACCGTGGGCAGCTCACAAACAGAAACATCTTCTTGTCCACTTTATCCACACCATGCATAATTCATGTCAATCATGTCCCCTCTCATTTGCCTCCTTTCTAGACTTAAAAGCCCCAAATGTTGCAACCTTTCCTCACAAGGAAGCTGCTCCAGCCCCCTGATCATAATAGTTGCCCTCCTTTGAACTTTCTCTAGCTCCACTATATCCTTTTTGTGGTGCGGTGAC
Organism: Charina bottae; assembly: GCA_023362775.1. Taxonomy (NCBI): domain Eukaryota; kingdom Metazoa; phylum Chordata; class Lepidosauria; order Squamata; family Charinaidae; genus Charina; species Charina bottae. The sequence goes on from JALMGJ010000004.1 coordinate 67,452,848, forward strand.
CAGAACTGCACATAATATTCCAGAGGCAGTCACACCACTGATTTATATAAGGGTATTATGATATTGACATCTGTTTTCAGTACCATTTCTTATTATCCCTAACATGTTCTTGGTCTCTTTTATAGTGGATGCATACAGTGTCGACACCTTCATTGAACTGTTTACCATTACTCCAAGATCTCTTTCCTCATCAGTCACTGCTAGCTTTGATCCCATTAGTTCGTATGAGTAGTTAGGATTTTTGGCACCAAGTGCATCACTATGCGCTGGCTCACATTGAATGACATTTTGACTCCCAGTCCCCTAATGCAGGGGTACCCAACCTTTTTGGCACCAGGGACCAGTTTGGTGGAAGACAATTTTTCCATGGACCTGGGAGGCGGGGTTTGCAGGCGGGAGCCAATCGCACAGACTGGGGGCAGGGTTTGCAGGCGGGAGCCAATCGCATGGACTGGGAGGTGGGATTTGCAGGTGGGAGCCAATCGCGCAGACCCAGGGGCGGGGTTCGGAGTCCGGCATGGCAGCCCGGTTCCTAACAGGCCACGGACCGGTACCAGCCCGGGGGTTGGGGACCCCTGCTCTAATGTGCAGAGAGCCCCTTTAACCACTCTGACCAATTTAGTGTCATCCGCACTGGCTATTCTAGTCATATACAATTTGAGATCATTCATAAATATGGTAAAAAGCCCTGGAACTAGGACAGAACCCAGGGGGACCTCACTAGTTACATCCCTCCATTGTGTGAGACGTCCATTCATAAGAGACAATAGAAAAGCAAAAGACCAGAACATCTCCTTGCCAGCAATCAATACCCAGATATGCAAAGATTAACACTAAGATTAGCACCAGAGGAACAATCAAACAGCACAATATATACTAATCAAGGAACTATTAACTCAGTCAATCAACCAAGCAGCAAACAACAGCCCAATCAAGGAACTCCGAAGGAGAGGCTTCCAGTGAGAAGATGGCCGACTGAATACACTGCTCGCAAGATCAGTGGGCAGACCTAACAGCGTGGATTCTTTCTGGAGGCACAGGCAGGCTTTTCCTGTTGCCCTAGAGCAGAGCTTTCCAAACTTTTCATGTTGGTGACACATTTTTTAGATATGCATCATATCGCGACATGCTCTTACAGCACGGCATCATTTCGCGACACACTCTTACAGCAGGGCACAAGGCAGGCACTAGGACCTGCGCGGAATCACAGCAGGTTTGGAGGCAGCAAGGCACAAGGCAGGCACTAGGACCTGCACGGAATCCTGGCAGGGCTCGGAGGCAGCAGCAGCTGCGAGACACCCAGACACTGCAGCCGACACACTAACGTGTCCCGACACACAGTTTGGAAAGCTCTGCCCTAGAGTGTTTTCATGGATAGAAAACACTCGGAATCATCCCATTTGTACTTCACAACGTCACCTTGTAGCCTGAAGATTGTCAACGGTGTTGGCGTAAATCCGGTAAGAGGAGACCACACTGCAGCCCCACTGGGACACTAGGTCGAGCCTTTCTCATTTCTAAACCACCTAATTTATATATTTTTAAGTTCTTGTACCCCAAGAGAGGCTCTTAACAACAAGAAGATACTAATCTCTTGGTGCATAACGTTGTCTTTGGAAGGAGTTTAAAAAAAATTTTTTAGCTGCCAGCTTGCTTCCCATTCTAAATTTATGGAGGACTGAGAATAAATAATCATCTCTCCGTTGTTATTTTTCTATTTAGTTTGAAGGACTTAATATTTTCCTATATATTCAACTTGATGATTTTTAGTTTTTAGCTTTCTGTTCACTTTCCTTGGATGTTGTATTTTTGCTTTTGGAAGCCTTTCATTAACTCATCAGCTCATATACATCAGTAGAAGGTGTCAGACTTTAATGCTTGAATTAGGGACGACCTCAACAAAACAACTCCTGCTGACTTTAAAGAAATTTTCCATGAAGCTGCTCAAGTTATTTTGCAAAATGTAGGGGACATTGTTTCTAAAATGTATCAATGGATTGAGGATTTTGCAAAGGGAAAGGGAGAGATTTATCAAGGAGGAAGCATTCTTCCTGGATGTGAGAAATGTGAAGAAATGACAGTCATGAAGGAGTTACAACTCACTTGCAAGAATGGTTTGTTTACTTTGGGGCCTGTTCTGAGAAGGAGATAACTGTTGACTTTGGAAGAGGCAGCTGGGTTTCTTGATTTGTTTACAAAAAATCTCCTATGTACAATATGGAGACAAATAAATGCTTTGGTTTATTTTGAGGTGGGATAAGAAATTAAAAATAAATATCTGGATTGATTTTAAGGCTTCATGATTCTACTTTGTAATGATTTAAAGTTTTTTGCAATGATTTAAAGTTTGCCTTTTAAGGTTTAATAGTGGTAAGATTGAAATAACAGTACTCATCTCGAGATGGGATAAGAAATTAAGTATAAACATGTGGATTGATTTTAAGACTATGATTTTATTTTTTTAGTAATGATTTAAGAAATTAATAAGTATGTGGATTGATCTTAAGGCTGTATGATTCTATTTTTCTGTAATGATTTAAAGTTTTTGCAATGATTTAAAGTTTGCTTTTTAAGGTTTAATAGGGGTAAGATTGAAACAATGGTATTAAGTATAAAAGTAGATAATTTAAATGTTTTTTAAATGCTTTTATAATCTGATTGTTAATATAGAAATTAAGAATAAGTATGTGAATTGACTTTTAGGCTGTATCTTCCTGTAACGATTTAAAGTTTGTTCTTTAAGGTTTAATAGGGTTAAGATTGTAGTATTAAGCAGAAAAGTAGATAATTTAAATGTCTTTTTTAAATGTTTATATAAGTTGATTGTTAACATAGTGGCCAGAAACGTACAGAATAATGATAGGAGGGAAACATTTTATAAATGAGTTCTTATGGGGGGGGGGGGGGAGTTGATTTGAAGGTTTATATATTTGTTTATTTTTCTTTATATATAAGGGGAAGAAGCAATTGTTTTTATTGATTTATAAAATGTCTATGGGATGATTTATAGAAACAAGGTGATTTTGGTTAAATTTAGTGTAAGGGATTAATTATGGAAATTGCTATACTTTTTTTAATATATTTTATTGAGTTTTGAATATACATAGATAAAAGTTTGAAAAGGAAAAAGAAATAGAAATAAAAATCAAAGAAAGAAGAGAAAAAGTGTAGTAAAGCAAAGAAAAAAAGAGAAAGATGAAACATAGAAATTAGTCAACTTCCGATTTATCTCTGGTCAAAGTAATTTTTAAAAAATTATCTTACATGCTAGGTCTATATATAACATTGAAAAACATTTCTTGTCTAATATATCAATTTATATATATTTTAATCTTCAAATCCCCATATAAGCTTTGCCCCTCCTGCATTTTGCAAATAGTCCGTTAATGGTTTCCACTCTTTAATAAAGTAATAATTTGAGTTTTCTTTTAATAAACATGTCAATTTATCATTTTCTGCCATGTCCATCACTTTTAACATCCAGTCTTGTATCGTAGGTGTAATCTGATTTTTCCAATTTTGTGCATATACAAGTCTTGCTGCTGTAATCATGTATTGCATAATTCTTGTAATTTTTTTTCCTATTTGTTCTTCTGTTATTCCCAATAGAAATAGTTCTGGTTTAAATGGAACTCGAATTTGTAAAATATTTTGCATCAATGAATGTATCTGAGTCCAAAATTTCTTTGCAATCTCACATGTCCACCACATATGATAGAATGACCCCTCTTTTTTTTACATTTCCAATACAAGTTGGAAACATTCCCATACATTTTAGAAAGTTTTTGTGGGGTCATATACCATCTGTACATCATCTTATAGAAATTTTCTTTTAAATTATAGCACAAAGTAAATTTTAGTCCTTTGGTCCACATATCTTCCCATTGTTGCATTTGAATATTGTGACCAATATTTTTAGCCCATTTAATCATACAATCTTTAACTTGTTCCTCTACCATTTCACCTTTTAACAATAATTTATACATTTTTGCAATTAGATGATCATCTGTCTCACATAGTTGTATCTCAAATTCCGATTTAGTTTGTTCAAATTCAAATTCTTTTTTATCTGATTTAAATTTTTCTACAAGTTGCATGTAAGAAAGCCATTGAAAGGTATATCCTTCTAAGGCCAGTTCTTCTTTTGATTTGGTTTTATATTGTCCTTGTTCTTTTTTTAAAAAAACTTTATAAGTCAGCCATTTATCTTTGGCTCTTACTTCTGTTCTATGAAATGCTTCTTGTGTGGAAATCCATAAAGGTCTTTTATAACATAAAATTAGTTTATATTTATTCCAAATTCTTAACAGAGATCTTCTAATATAATGATTTTTAAAGTCCACATTAACTTTCACTTTGTCGTACCACAAATATCCATGCCATTCATATCTTAATTCATGTCCCTCCAAGTTCAATAATTTTTCATTTTTCAGAACTATCCACTCTTTAATCCATACCAAACAACAAGCAGCATAATATAATTTCAGATCCGGTAGACCCAGTCCGCCTCTTTCCTTTGAATCTTGTAAGACTTTATATTTTATTCTTGGTTTTTTCCCTTGCCAAATAAACTTAGAAATATCTCGCTGCCATTGTTTGAAAGGTTCTTCTGATGCCAATATAGGCAATGTTTGAAAAAGATATAAAATTCTTGGCAAAATATTCATTTTTAATTGCTGAAATTCTACCTAATAATAATAGTTGTAATTTTTCCCATTGATCCAAGTCTTTTTTAATATCTATCCAAAGCGGGATATAATTATTCTTAAACAACTTAACATTTTTAGTTGTTAAATATACTCCCAAGTATTTTACTTTTTCTTCCATTGAATATCCCGTTATTTCTTTCAATTTCTCTTGTTGATGATGGTCCATGTTTTTAGTCAAAACTTTTGTTTTCTGTAAATTCACTTTAAACCCTGCTAACGATCCAAAGTCTTTCAATTTCTGTATCAATAATTCAATTCCATCTAGTGGATTCTCCAAAGTAAAGACTAAGTCATCAGCAAAGGCTCTTAATTTATAAACTTCTTTTTTAACCTTAATACCATGGATACCTTCGTCTTGTCTAACATCTCTCAGTAAGACCTCTAATACCAATATAAACAAAAGTGGAGATAATGGAAAACCTTGTCTTATACCTTTTTGAATTTCACATGGTTTGCTAAATTCTCCGTTAACAATTATTTTTGCAAATTGGGGAGTATATATTGATTTTATCCATTTAGTAAAGTTTTCTCCAAAATTCATATTTTCTAATACCGTATTTTCCGGCATATAAGACGACTGGGCGTATAAGACGACCCCCAACTTTTCCATTTAAAATATAGAGTTTGGGATATACGCCGGAAAATACGGTACTCGCCGTTTAAGACCTCTCCTGGCCAAGTGCAGCCGCTCGCCTTCCCCAGGGAAGAGCAGGAGGACGAGCGTGGGAGAAACGCGGGGAGGGGGGAGCGAGCTCCGTTCCCTCGGAGCAGCCTTGGGAAGGGAGGGGGCAAAACGCAGTGGCTCCACGACGGGCTCCAAAGTCGCCCACAACGCTCAACGGGCGTCTCGCTTTGCCTCGCCTCGCCTTCCCTTCCCCTCCCAGCCACGCTTTAAATGGAGCGGGGGCCTCGTGGAGCCACTGCGTTTTGCCCCCTCCCTTCCCAAGGCTGCTCCGAGGGAATGGAGCTCGCTCCCCCCTCCCCGCGTTTCTCCCGCGCTCGTCCTCCTGCTCTTCCCTGGGGAAGGCGAGCGGCTGCACTTGGCCAGGAGAGGTCTTAAACGGCGAGTACCGTATTTTCCGGCGTATAAGACGACACCCGGCGTATAAGACGACACCCGACTTTTGAGAAGATTTTCCTGGGTTAAAAAGTCGTCTTATACGCCGGAAAATACGGTACTTTAAACATAAAAGGCAAATTTAAATTATCAAAGGCTTTTTCAGCATCTATAAATATCAAGGCAGCTTGTTTTTCATAGTGTTGTTCCAGGTATTCCAATATATCTAATATATTGTCACGGATCTATCTCTTAGGTAAAAAGCCTGCTTGATCTTGATGGATAAAATTTTTGAGAATATTTTTCATTCTTTCTGCCAATATAGTTGTAAAAATCTTATAGTCATTATTCAGTAAAGATATTGGTCTATAATTCTTAGTTAAAGTCAAATCTTGTTCTTTAGGGATCAATGTTATATGTGCTTCTTTCCAAGTCTCTGGCATTGTTCCTGTTTCCAAAATCGAATTCATAGTCTTCTGTAAAGGTAAACATAATTCATCCTCGAAACATTTATAATAAGCTGCTGACAGACCATCCGGTCCTGGTGCTTTTCCACTACTAATTTTCTTGAAAGCCTTTACCATTTCCTCTGTTGTTATAGGATTATTAAGTATTAATCTTTGTTGGTCATCAAGAACAGTTAATTTCTGTTTACTCAGGTAGTCATCAATGTCAATTAAGTTAACTTCTTGTTTTTTATATAATTTTGAATAATAATCATGAAAAGCTTCTTGTATATCTATATTATTCACCATAACTTTTCCTTCATGTTATATATTAGAAATTAGGGTTTTTTTTGTCTTTGTTTCCGTAATTTATAAGCCAACCATCTACCTGGTTTGTTAGCATATTCAAAATATTTTTGGTTTGTAAATTTCATTTGAGTCTCTATCTCTTGTGTAAATATCATTGATATCTGTTTTTGTAAAAATTTAATTTGAGTAAGCAAAGTATCATCCATTGGCTTGTCTCTTAAACATGTCTCTTTACTTTTTATTTCATCTAAAATCAATTGGATTCTCTCTTGTTTCTTTCTCTTCATCTGAGCATTATATTGAATAAAATAACCCCTCATATATGCTTTGCTGGCATCCCATACAATCTGAGTATTGGTGCCTTTGTTTGAATTCAGTTGAAAATATTCCCTTAACTTTTTTTTGCATGCATCAACTATATCATTTTTCCGAAATATTGACTCATTTAATCTCCATCTAAATACATTCCGTTTTCCTTTAACAGTCAACATTACTGGATTATGATCTGAAAGAGTCTTAGGTAATATTTCAACTTTACTAATGTCCATCATTAGACTTTTAGAAATCAAAATCATATCTATTCTGGAATATGATTTAAATCTCTCTGAATAGTACGTACAGTATATTCACTGGAAGTCCCATTCATAAGTCTCCATATGTCTTGTAAGTCCAACATCCCTTTTAAATCAAAAAATGTTTGTGGCAATTTTCCCTGTGTATACTTCACTTCTTTTTGTGATTGTCTATCCATCTTAGGGTAGATTATCCCATTCCAATCGCCCATGAAACACCAAATTGCTATATATTCTTGTTGAAAGTCGGAAGTCACTTCTTATGTAATCTTTCAAAATTCTTTTTCTTGTACTTTTCACTTTTTTTCTTTTTGTATTTTTTTCTTTTTCTGTAGTTTTTATCTATGCTCTAAACTTAATAAAATTCTTCATAAAAAAAAAAGGAACTCCGAAGGAGAGAACAGCACCTCTACCAGCACAAGCAGGACAAGCCATGGTATATAAACAGAGAGCAAGTCCCACTCCCTTTTTGCACTGAAGATGTTGCCTAGTCGGGCAATGAAACATCTGCAAGAAAACAAAAAGGCTCAGAGAGCACCAAGGACTCCACGTCCGTTCACTCCTACTCTTTGTTTCCTATTCCTTAGCTAGTTGCTTATCTGCAAGAGAATCTGCCCTTTTATTTCTTAGCTATTAAGCTTACTGAGTGTCAGGCCCAGCCCAAGAACAACGAAGAATCGGTCCATTCAAACTTCAGTTCTTTATTTGCTCATAGTGTATAGACAGAATCTTGCCAGACTAAAGCTACTCTACCTAACCTAAGGGGAAATAACATGGGAGAGCTCTAGGGCGGGGCTATCCTGAACCTCTTCATTTTCCCACCATTGCCTCCTGGACTGTGCCTCCTCTTATCTCCTCCATCTCCTTGGAATGTGCTCCCTCCTTCCTGAGAACCTGCAGCACCACAGAAATCCACCACATCACCCCCCCCCTTCAGAGACACATTCCATAACACTGAGAAGTCTTTGGTGTGGGACTTTATCAAAGGTTTTTTTTCAAAATCTAAGTAGATGATGTCTACTGGCTTGCCCTTATCCACATGTTTATTAATACCCTAAAAAACCCTAATAGATTAGTTAGACAGAACCTTCCCTTAGTTAAGCCAAGTTGGGTATCCTTGAGCAAGGCCTGCATCTCTAAATGTTTAGTAATTTTATCTTTAATAGCAGTTTCTACTATCTTCCCTAGAACAGATGTTAAGCTGACAGGCCTATAACTTCCTGGATCTCCCCATGAATCTTTTCTTAAAAATTGGAGTTACATTGGCCACCTTCCAGTCCTCAACTATAGAGGCTGAGTGTAGAGACAGGTTGCATATTTTAGTCAGAAAGTTCACAATCTCAGCTTTAAGCCCCTTGCGGGATGCTATCAAGGCCTGGAGACTTGTTTATGTTCCATTTGTCAATAAGGCCTAGCACGTTTTCTCTACGTCACCACTTGATAACTTGATTTGGTCTCTTCTACCTAGAAGACAAGATCTCCCACTACACCCTTTCCTGTTTTTCCGATAGGGTTTTCCTATAGGGTTTGTAACCAGAAATAACCATGCCCCACTGATTTTGCCTAATCCACCAGGTTTCAGTTACACCCACTACATGGATACTATCTTCTAAGATCAGGCATTCCAATTCACTCATTTCAGCCCACAGGCTCCTAGCGTTCATATACCAACACTAGTACATGGCATCTTCCCCCGTATTCTCTGTATTCTTTTGGTTTCTGCCATATTTCCTTGTTTCATTTGGCTTTGTTGAATAGTCATTAGAACAGACTACATTATCCTCTCCTGTTTCTTCCCTAAGCAATTATTGTTTCCGAACCTGATGCTTCTCAGCTCCCCCCGCCCCGCCCCCAGCTCTGGCTGGGAAGGAAAATGAGCCCAAAATATCCAGGGTAGAGCCTTCAAACTTAGTCATTTCAAGATGGAACTGTGGGTGGTATTTCTAAGTTGTAATATTGGGAAAACAGATGCCTTCTGATTGGTGCGTGAGGACTAGCAATCACATAAAGCAGCATCAGAAATCAACTGTGGTTTGAGATACACCATTGCTTATTTGAAAATTGAAATATAGTGCCCCTTCAGGGTATCTACCTTGAGGAAATTGCTGGCCTTGGGGAATTTGCTGACAAACATAAGTAATAAAAATTATCACCCAATTTGCCTAAGTAAGTAAATGACAAAAATAAAAGCATCAACACAAATTTGGAAGCTACAAGAAACATTAGCATTTCATTAACTGCTAATAGGATTGATGCATTTTGGAATTTTAGTTGTGTAAATGAAGCAACATCAAGCTATCTTTAGCTATTATAGATGAAACATTTAGAAGTTTCGAGATACACACAAATTAAGGAGGGCTCCCAGGGTTAATAAAGAACACTTGTGCAGAAACCTCTTTGGCTGCCTTTTGAGGTCATAATGTTGCTACTATTACCAGCTGTGTCTGTTTCTTATGCTGTTACATTTTTATTTTTATGGCCTCTTGTTAATATGTAGTTGGTTGATTATTTGTTTAGACTTTATTTAATAAACAGGAAAAAGGGGAAAAAAACAATAGCATAAAAAGTAAAAAAAAATACAGCAGCAAACAGTGGCTAACGTTTACATTTTATAATTAAATTGTATAACAGAAAACAAGTTTTGCCAAATGTTGCACAGATAAGGTATAGATGCTTCAGCTGCTTAACGTAGAGCTACGCTAGTGAGTAAAAGCTGATAGGGCAGAAAAGGGGGCTTCCTTCAATTTTAGTGCATATTCTACAAGAGGAAATAGTGTTCTCCCACCATCACTGATCATTCCAATTATTCACAATTTAAAATAGCCATTTCTGTATTTAGATTAAACACAAACACTAATAACAAAATACCTTAGACTTGTGTCTGCTCTTCTGACCAATTTTGCCAAGGCCTCATTCTCCAGAATTAATTACACAGTTGCAAGTGTGTACGGTATTTAATTACGCAGTTGTTCTCGGAAGCATTCTCAGAACTTTTTTTCCCATGGGGGTCTCCCCCAGGGAGGCTCACCTGCTTTCTTTTCCCTAATGCTAGTTAATGTTTCATTTTCTCCATTCTTTAAATTGCTCTTTGCTTTAAACTATTTTTATGTAACTGCTGCATTTCTATTTTACTGCAATTTAAACTTTTAATGTTTTAAGTTTTATTAGAAGCCAACCTAAAAGGTTTGTTACTGGGTGGTATACATACACCATAAGCAAAATAGTAAATGTTCCATGTTTTGCATAATAGATATGTGTCTGCTATGGGAACGAACCTATTCAAAGATGCTGACGTTAGGGAAAGTGGAAGGCAAAAGGAAGAGGGGCCAACCAAGGGCAAGATGGATGGATGATATTCTGGAGGTGACGGACTCAACCTTGGGGGAGCTGAGGGTGGCGACGGCCAAAAGGAAGCTCTGGTGTGGGCTGGTCCATGAAGTCATGAAGAGTCGGAAGCGACTGAATGAATAAAAAACAAATGGGAATGAAATGTAATCCAGGGTTTGTTGCAGGCACTTATTTATTTATTTATTCAACTTATATCACCGCCCATCTCCCCCCACAAGGGGACTCTGGGCGGTTTACAACAAAGTTAGTTACTAAAAACATATAAAATACAATATACCATTCTGAAATAAATTAGATATAAATATATAAAATCCAAGAGGCTATGATGTTATATTTAAAAGAGCTCTACGGCGCAAGCCACCCCCAAGAAGAGCTATTACCCTTCCCATCCCAAGCGAGGTGGCAGAGCCAGGTCTTCAATTGTTTTCGGAAGGTCAGGAGTGTGGGGGCCTGCCTCACCTCCAGGGGCAGAATGTTCCAAAGGGCGGGTGCCACTGCAGAGAAGGCCCGCCTCCTGGACCCCGCCAGATGGAATTCTCTTACAGACGGGGTCCGTAGCAAGCCCTCTCTGCATAACTGGGTGGGGCGGGTCGACTTGAGCTTTTATAGAAATAATAATTTTCCAATGTATTTGTTTACTTTTGTGTGATGCTGGAATGTGATGAGTAGTCTCACTAAACTAAGGACTCAATAATTTGAAATTTTATTTTGTAATAAAAACAAAAGTAGAAAAATGTTTTCTGTTTTCGTAGGTTTATAACAACCTTGCCATAATTCAGTTGCTGAAGATCAAGATGGCATCTAACTTGGTAAGTGAGCTCTCTCAAAAGTATGCTATTACAGTATATGGTGGTTGGTAAAAGTGTTCCTATGTATGGGGAAAGGTTTTTCAAGTACTAGATAGTTACCATAGGAGGAATGCTGTGTTAGTCAGTGGTAGCCAAAAACAGAAGGAATCTGGTACTACCTTTTCAGGTTAACACATTTTATTAAAAGGCATAAACTTCTGCAAGCCACAGCTTGTGGACTTCTGGTTTTTAGATAGTTATATTTCACTATACTATTGCTGGGTTATAGAAGCTTTCACTTTCAATTGCTGCCTATATTATTTTCTATTTTTGTATTTTTGTTGTGGGTGTTTAGAGGCCACTTCCATATTATGAAAACTATGCCTACCAGACAGAAAATGTCGCACCTCCAAGATTTACCAGAGACTATAATGTGTATCTACCTCACGCACCTCCATATTATCCTTCATCAGTGCCTCATTATGTTCCGAGAGTTTCTACTCAACAGTCAATTCCAGTGCCAGTAGTGCAGGCAAAATCTTCTGCAAAATGCACACCAAGTAAGCTTTCCTTCCCATTTACTTAAAAAAAAATGTTTTGATGCAAATTAGGCCTGCTTGGGTATGTTTTAAGCTCCCAAAGACACAATTTTAAATGTATATTCTATTTGAAGGATTAAAACCATACTTTGGTTGATTTTTATGTTTCAGACGTGTTTTATATGATTATGATCCTACTGTTGCAATTGTACAAAGTAAGTATCTGTAGCTTGAATCATGTCAACTGGATTTCTATTTTCTCAGTGGAAACGTTTCGCTCCTTATCCAAGAAGCTTCTTCAGTCTGTTCTATGTTTCCACTGAGAAAATAGAAATCCAGTTGACATGATTCAAGCTACAGACAATTCCACCTGGATGACTGAGAACCTTCATACATACAAAGTAAGTAATTTATGAGTTTGGGGACCCTCACTTTTGATCTTCAGATCTCCCTGTCTAGGCAGCAGATTTTTGGTGTCATAAAAAGACATTTAATAAATAATAAACATTTAAGTAATAAATTTATTTTATTTTATTTTATTTTACTGCTTAAAAAGAAAATAAATACTTAATGGGGTAGATTTTCCATTTTAGGTTCCAAAAAGACCTGGGTGTGAGTTCTATGAACCTTGCTTGCTGTTGTGGCTGGGCGTTTAGGAAAGTAATCTGAGCAAAGTATTTTGCCTTATTCAATTTCTTGGATGCAAAAGAAAAAAACAACATGAGTGGTACTTTGCAGGAAACAAAGATGAGCAAGTTAGAGTTTATTTCTCCAATATAGCCTGGAGAACAGTCATTTCTTATGTGGAATATTTCATGCAGAGGTTTCAACGGGAGCTGGCCAAGGACCAAACCAACAGTTTGTTCATAGCATTTTAATCTGCTCGTTCTAAAAAGTCTCCCAGGATGGCTCACAAAAAGATCAGTAAATGGACATCAGTGTTTGTTGGAAAGAAGCTCAGGTTTGTCAGGTTCATTAGAAATCAGCTAAAAGAATGCTATGGTTAGTGTGACAAATGAGTCGCTCTTGAGTGAGATGGGCAGTGGCGAAATTTGAAATATAAATAAATAAATAATCGTATGGAAGCACAGCTCAGGGAATCATTCAGAAGTTATATCAAGACATGTTCATATTCAGAATTAACTCCATTATTAGTCAGAGATATTTAGGAAACTGATGGCATCATTTGAAACAAACTTCCTTTAAAATTACATGGGCACATATATTTTTTCCTCTTTAACTGCAGGAACCAAAAAAGCATTGTGTCTCCTTCTATCAATTGCAATACTACTAATAGGAACTGGGATTTGTGTTTTTCTCATCTGGTATTTTGGTAAGAATTCATTAAAAAATTAATTATACAGCATTTTGACATGGCTGTTCCAGTCACTAATTATGTCCTTTTAAAATTAAGATCTGCTTAAATTGTATGGTGGTGGCTTTTAGTCTTTTATACCATTACACTCTCTTTCCTTGCTTTATAGATTTTGAAGTTAGAAACAATTTAATTCTAATGGCACTATAATAGCACTTTTGGTGAAATTATTTAACATAAAAGTTAAATTAGTCCTTCCATTTCTGATAATAATTATCCATGTGTGGTTTAGAACCATTAAAATTGACATAAATTTTCAGGTGACTAGAAAACTTCTTTTTATATATAAGAATTTTTATTAGGTTTGAAACAAAGATAAAAACTACAAAAAAGAAAAAACTACAAAAAGAAAAAAACTAAAAAGGTGTAGAAACACAAGAATAAATTTTTTAAAAGATTACATGAAAAGATGACTTCCGACTTTAAACAGCAAGAATATACAATTTTCCATAATTAAACTCTTACTCTATATCAGAGCAAGATCACATTGTTTCTATAAATCATTCCATTAGCACATTATAAAAATCACTAAATACAATTGCTCCTTCCCCTTATATTAAAAGAATATATATATATATATATATATATATATATATATATACACATACATACATACATACATACATACATACACACACACACACACACACACATACACACACACACACACACACACATATATACATACACACACACATACATACATACATACATACAAACCTCCTAATCAACTTTCCCCCCCAAATAACATTTATTTAATTATTTCCTTCCTACCACTATTCTGTACATTTCTGTCCACTATAATAAAGAGCAAACTAAAAAACACATAAATTGTCTACTCTTATAATTAAGAATACTGCAATTATAACAATCTTAATTCTATTAAACCTAAAACTAGCATTTATTGTTTATACCTTATTAATCTTAATCAAAATCATTAAAAAAAAAAGTATGAAGTCAAACAAGCCTTAAAAGCAATCCAGATAAACATTCTTTAATCCTTACCCCACTTCAAAATAGACCAAAGCATTCACATATCTCCAGAATAAACACAAGGCATTTTTCATAAAAAAAATCAGACAGCCCAACTGCCCCGCTTTGAAACTCAGACTTCTCAGCAGAAAACCTCCCACAGAGCAAAGCTGCTTCTTTCCCATAACATTCCATCAGAAAAACAATTCCATTTGTAGTTTGCAATTCAGTCTGTCTCTTTAACTTTAACTCCTTCAACATCAGAATCTGGTCTTCATCCAGCATTTCCACAGAATGTTTCAATCTCACTATCAGTAGAAACATTTCTATCGTCGTTGAGTTCTTCCACGACATCCCCAGCCAGATTACACATTTTAGAGCTGATATTTTCTACAATGTCCCGAATATCTTGCAAAATAACTTGACAAGAATGGGAAAAAATCTGTTTGAAGGACTGCTTAAACTCACAACGGAACTCTGAGAAAGTCTGCTTGTAATCCTCCATGTTTCAGGCAGTAGATTATGGCGCCCCCTAGATACTTGACTAGCGAAAGTAGGAGTTAATGAGTTAATGGAAAATTTCCAAAAGATATTGACACAAGAGAAAGTATGCTAACAGGCAGCTCCCAGGGAAAGTGGCAACAGAAAGCTGAAGATTCAAAATGGCAGATTTAACGTGTAGGCCAGAGCTTTCCAAACTGTGTGTCGCGACACAAAAGTGTGTCGCCACACACAGTCTGGTGTGTCGCCACACAACCCGGAAGCGCTGATCATCATCAGCGCTTCCGGGTTTTCCCACGGCGACACACCAACTGCAGCGTGCAAAACCCAAAAGCGCAGCAGCGCTTCCGGGTTTTTGCACGCTGCCGCACTTCTGGGTTTTCCCGCGGCAACACACCAACGCCGGTTGGTGTGTCGCCGCGGGAAAAACTTTGGAAAGCCCTGGTGTAGGAAAATATTAAATTCTTCAAATTCAATACAAAAATAATAGGGAGGCAATTATTTATTCTCAATCCTCCTCAGAACTTGAGCAGGAAACAAGCCAAAACTTTAAAAGATTTTTTTAAAAAAAATTAATCCCAAAAATAAACGATAAGCACCAAGAGAGATCTCTTTTCCTTGCTGTAGAAAGCCTCTCTAAGGGTACGTAATCTCTCTCTCTCTCTCTCTCTCACACACACACACACACACACACACACACATATATATATATATATATATATATATATATATATATAAATTGGGTGATTTAGAAATGGGGTGGCTGGACTTAGTGTCTCTTTAAGGCTACAGTGCGGCTTGGAAATGATCCCAGCATCCCGGCATCTCTTACCCGATTAGCACAAACACTGTTTGCAATCTTCTGGCTGCAAGGTGCCGTTCTGGAGGACAGATGGGATGATTCCAAGCAATTTCTATCCATGAGAAAGCTCCAGGGCTTCAGGGAAAACCTGCCTCAGCCCGCAAAAAACTGCCGCGTTGTCAGTTCTGCCCACGGAGCCCGCAAGCACAGCTGTCCAGTCGGCCATGGCCCCACCGGAAGTCATGACTAGAAAACATCTGTTACCTTCTTGTTTTATTGCTTTAAGATCTCATCTAAAATCCAAAGGAATTGACAATACTAGACATCTTGATGAATGTGCCTAAGTTACTGTTTGTATGATAATCCTTAAAATAGAATATACATTTAAAATTGTGCCTTTGGGAGCTTATTTTTGTGATCTCATTATATTCCTATATTTCTTCATAGTGACAGATAGTTGTTTGGGCTCCAAGATACAATGTGGTACAACAAGAGTGTGTGTAACACCATCTCAGTGGTGTGATGGAAAAAGAGATTGCCCTAATGGTGAAGATGAAACCCGTTGTGGTAAGAATGAATAATGACACTTTCTGACTTTGAAAATTTGCCTATAAATCTTCCCCCACTTTAATCAGCCTAATTACAGTATATCTAGTGAGTTTATGCTGCAATCAACCTAATCTCATGGGTAGCAGCTATTGGTGTCTTAGTACGGTAATACTTAGCAATAGTACGGCTGCTCACAACCTGATTCCTCACCCTAGCCAGAATTTTTAGTTTTAAAAGGGTAAATATAAGCACCTGATCAGCTAATTATCTCTAATGCAGAGCTTTCCAAACTCTGTGTCGGGACACGTTAGTGTGTCGGCTGCAGTGTCTGGGTGTGTTGCGGCTGCTGCTGCCTCCGAGCCCTGCCAGGTCCTAGTGCCTGCCTTGTGCCTTGCTGCCTCCAAACCTGCTATGATTCCACGCAGGTCCTGGTGCCTGCCTTGTGCCCTGCTGTAAGAGTGTGTCACGAAATGATGCATGTCTAAAAAGTGTGTCACCAACATGAAAAGTTTGGAAAGCTCTGCTCTAATGTCTGAATGAGAACTATCTGTATGTTTTTAAAACCAAAATTCAATGGTTATTAGATGCCCATATCTACTATCAGCCACAAGCCATGACGTAGCCTCTGCGTGCTCAGGTGGCAAAAGAAGCCTCTGTGAAACTCTCAGGGCCGTCAGTGGTGCCCTGAGCTTTGCCCAGTTAGCCTCTGGCAGCATTTTTCTTCTTTTTATGGAGGAACAAGGATGTTTCAGCAATTTCCTTGTTCTTCTTTCATTAAGAAGCTGAATATGATTGGCAGATGGTGGTGATGCTAAAAGAGACAGGTCTGTGTTCATCAAAACGTAGTCATAGCTGCATATAACTCTCTGAATATGTGGAAACTAAATTATTTTGTATATCAGCTTCCTATGTTCTAAAACTTTTGAAAACATCATCATGGATATTGGTTTTCAATATCATTAACACATTTTTATTATTGTAGTTAGACTTTATGGACCCGAATTTCTCTTGGAAGTCTATTCATCTGAAAACAAAGATTGGTACTCTATATGCTATGATGATTGGAATGATAAATATGGAGAGACTGCGTGTGAAGACTTGGGATATAACTCGTAAGTAACACACTGAATTTTGTTCATTCTTTTGCAATAATATACAGAGAATAAATTGCTAATGATTGAGAAATATATTGAGAAAATATTTAAATTCCTTAGCTGAAGGCAATTAAAATATTAATTATCAGATGCATCTGCTCCCTGCCTTCCCCCCCATCTTAAATTATTGTGTTGGTTTAGACTCTTGTTCATTGTCTTATTGCTTTAACCTCAAAGAGTCAAGGTCCTGTTAGCTTCATCCTATCCTTTAAGCCATGGAAAGTGACAGGGATCCAAAAGGAGTCTGGAATAAGAATTGTGGTACCAGTTGCCTCTATATTGGATACTGCTAAGGAGCAGAGAAAAAATTGTATCAGGGTAGGGCACTGGTAGCTGACATTGGGCCCCATACACTGACTTCTGTATGGTGAAATTTTGAAGTACTGTAGGTGATTTTTGGGTAGAACTCCCTAACCATGTTTGATACTATGAGTACTTTAGTCTAACTTGAAAGAGCTTACAAATTTATTTCCAGATATTGCAGAGGAAAAAGTAGTTTTGTTCAGCCACTGAGCAAAGTTTCTACACTCGAGTAGTGATGGTGCTGGCTGACAGAATCAAAGTTTAGTTCTACTCAAAGTACATAAAATCGTTCAAGAACGTTTACAGTGTTGGATTCAAATGCTGCAAATAGAGATTTCTATCACTCTTGCATATATTGAGGAAGTGTGATTCCAGAAACATAATGCACAATTATCCCAAATACAGCCAAAACTCTTGTGTAGTACAGTAGTTAAAGCCTAGGAAAAATGAACTATTAACAGCACAGTTAATCTAATTTCTGACTAAAGTTGAATCTCTTTTTGCTGAAATAGAAGATCGTTGGGATTTGACATACTGAAATGAATGTTATATTTTTGGCAGGAACACCTATTTCAACAGCAAGGCAATCCCAGTTACCACTGGATCTGCAAACATTTTGAGGGTCAATACTAGTGCTGGGGACATAGACCTGTATAAGAAATTGTATAACAGGTGTGTTTTTATATACATATAGGTACATATATAAAAATGTTCTCTCTCGGTCTTTGATGCGTTCGTTATGGCAATCTGCCTCATAAAACACTTCACCTTGCAGGATTGTACTGCTCCACCTTGATAAGGAATTGGGTGTAGCTCATTTGCCTTAGAAAGAGAGACTTCTGCCCATTTACTAGGCATGCGCCAAGGCCAGTGTGGCCACATGAAGTGGTAATCTTGCTCCACCTTGCTGATTAAAAGCAGGGCAGCTTTGCAGAGGCATTTCAGAGGGGTGCTTCACTTAGATCTGTTCTTGCGAAGTGCCCTTTGCAGATTTGCAGTGTGTGTGTATATGCACATATCTATTTTATGCGCATGAAAGAAAAAATGTAGTCTGCAATATTGCTGCTAAGTATTAACATATCACAATGTTTATGTTATAGTACTTTAGCCTTGCTAGAGCTCAAATAAAACTGCTGCTATGTGGAGACAGTTTTAAAATGTGGTACTTGCAATGAAAGAACCTTTTTTAATGTACAAAGATCCACTATATAATTTGGAGGTTTTCTAAGACCATTTGAAGATTAATTATTTACCCACTAGTTCTAGCAATAACTGTGTGTGCTTAAAAGTCCACTATTAAAGAACTACTGGCTATGAAGAGGGAGCAGAAAAGAAAAGAGATTTGCAGGGAAATAAGATGTCTAAAATTCCAAAATGGGAGTGGAGATAAATTCCTGTGAATGAAATCAATCCTCATGCCCCCTTTATGCTTACATCTACCGCATTGGAATCTACGTATATACAGTATCTGAACTCATGGAATAGGAGAGGAGTCTTTATAATGCAAATCCATAGCTGGGCTGATTGGTTGCATTTCCATACAATTGATACCCTGCCAGGGAGGAATCTTTGGATTGGGTGGGAAAAATACATATATTTATCTACAATCACCTTTATTTATTAACTATACTGTATTTATACATTGATTGGCATTATTTCAAATCTTGTATTATTACTTTCTGTATGTATAAGTGTAGAATAAGATTACATGAAATGGTTCCCATCTGACTGAGGGCAAACATGAAAGGCCTAGATGAATATATATTCAATATGTTTGTATATTCAAATTTCATTTGGTTTCTTTGTGTTACAGCAACTGGTGTCCATCAGAGCATGTAGTATCTCTACGATGCATAAGTAAGTACTATAATAGTACTTAGATTTTTAAATTATATGTGTCTTTCTTGGATAGATGTTATTTTTGTTGTGACTAACGTGAGAAAAATAATTTGTAGTGGTAAATTATAGAGATTTGGGTTGAAATTTAGGCAAAATGCATTCATACTAATTTACTTGGAGATTCTGGGGTTTCATTGTTATAGTCTCAGTATGAAGCCATAGTTCCCTTGAATAAAGAACTACTAACTGTTTGTTCTTCTAGCCACTTCGGAAATGAAGATACCTGTTTATCATGAACTGAGAAAGCAGCCATATGCTATCTGACTTAAGGCACTGTAATTGTATTTTTCAAAATGGGACAATCAATGTCCACTGTATTGTTCCAAAGAAAGATAGAATAAGAATATTGACATTTTTGTTGATACAAAACAGGCAGAGGGAAAGCAGGAATGAGTATCTGGAACAACCTCTGATGATCATTTTAACTTTTATTAATTATGTTTTACAAGGTTGTGGCACTTCGAATAAACGTACGAGTCCCCGAAACCGAATTGTGGGTGGAAATGCTGCACTGCTTGGAGAATGGCCGTGGCAAGTCAGCCTTCACATCAGGAGGACTCATCTCTGTGGAGGGTCTATCATCACTCCTGAATGGATAGTAACAGCAGCTCATTGTGTAGAAGGGTCAGTTCTAAACAATTTCTTCCAGAACATTTCTTAAAAATTATTTCAACACTATTCTGCAAAAAAAAAGCACAATATAACTTGTGATTTTACACTTCTGTTGCAACTTTAGTTAATGGCATTAGCTGTTTTTATGGTTTTCAATTGAAATTGAAATTTCTTTATTATGGTCTTTGACCAGCATTACAAATAAGAAAAGAAATTGCTACAGTAGGACAACACATCTCAGTCAGTTTTACCCAGTTGTATAACTTGGTAAATGCATTTGGCAGTTTGGAATGTGAGTGAAGACTTAACATTCCTTAAAAATGTTGAACATAAAATTTACTTGTAGGACCCTGAAATTTGGAAATAGTTGGGGAGAGCAAAGCGCATCTCAGGATACCATATAAGGGACACTGTAAGAACGCGTGGGCAAGAGTTTCTACCTCCCAGAGTCACAAGGGCAAAGTCTCTGACATCTATCCACCGATAGGGGGAGCATTAAAATGGGCTCCAGAAAAAACCAATCTATATTTTACCCAGGGTAGATTGTGTAGATTGCAGTAGAGGGCTTGCGGCACTCTAATATTTGACAATAAAATTCAGGAACGGTGGTGATATCATTCTGATGATCAAGGTCCCTGATTCTTTGCCTTACCATTGATTTGGCCTCCACAAGGGTTAAATGGCCTATAAATTCAGGAGAAAGGTTGGGACTACATAATTCCTCCATGCAAGTTTGAGTTATACATATTATTCAAAAGCTTTAATTTTTCAGGAAGTTCAACATGATTCTTGGTTATCTATATTTCAAATTCTGACTTGGATATATTAGGTTCTTGATAGCTTGGCATTTGTTACTGATAAGGCAGTAATAAGTTGTGCTGATGGTATAACTACTAGTCTGCATTTTGTTTTTTAGGGCACATTCTGATCCATTCTACTGGACGGTTTATGCTGGGATTCTGAGACAGTCAGAAATGATTCCTTCAAAGGGATTTAGAGTAGCCAGAATAATTTCGCATCCCAACTATGATTCAACTTCCAAAAATAATGATGTTGCTCTTATGAAGCTACAATCTCCTCTACGTTTTAATGGTATGTACTTATTTACTTGATCAAAAAATATAAACCTCACTATTAGAAGGTCAATTATGATATGGTAATCAGCATAGCCATTATATCAAATCAGTATAATTTTTTTTAATAAAGTATGTTGTATGACACAAGGGGCGTGGTGGCTCAGCAGGTAAGATGCCAGGCTTGTCAATCGGAAGATCGGAAGGTCGGCGGTTCGAGACCCGAGCGCCGCGTGACGGAGTGAGCTCCTGCACTCACCCCAGCTCTTGCCAACCTAGCAATTCGAAAGCATGCAAATTCAAGTAGATAAATAGGTACCACTTTGGTGGGAAGGTAACAGCGTTCCGCGTGCATCATGCTGGCCACATGATCGTGGAAGCGTCTTCGGACAACGCTGGCTCTTCGGCTAACAAACGGAGATGAGCACCAGCCCCTAGAGTCGGACACGACTGCACAAATGTGCAGGGGGAACCTTTACCTTTACCTTATGTTGTATGACAAGTCACAATAACCTAAAATATGATTTTTTTTCTGTTGTCCATAGTTAATGTTCATAACAGATTTTAGGCTGGATTAGATAGAGCTGATCTGATGAGCATGGTGTGTTATGATGGCATGTCATATGATAATTCAGTTTGCATGTGCTAGAAATTTATTAAAATTCTATATATAATCTTTATGTTCATGGTAAAAATGAACATTTCTGTGCCCACCTTTTATCAGAAACATATAAACACTTCATTAGATGTTATCATATGGTATAAGAATACTTTCATAAGTATTATTGTGAAATTAATTTAGTGCTTTATCTAGTGCTTTAAAAGCATCCAGTGTAAAATCTTGACAAAGCCTCAGATTTCACATTGACTTCAGATTACTTTCTGTAATAGTTGGTAACAGTGAGAGTGTGCCCTAATTATTTTTATAATTAGTGAGATTACAACTTTTGAATATGTATAACTGTTGTATAGGCACAGATACCTTATGGCGGGAGGGGGCAGGCAGATTTCTTCCATATTTTAATTAATTGTATGTTCAGATACTTGTGAGCAGACCTATCTACTGGTGCTTGTACAAGGTTGGGCTTGGTTTTCTGGTTCCCAACAATTTAGTCAAAGAGTGACCTGGAAGCTTGTAAACTTGGCATTCAGTGATTTTAACCAGCAAGTCCATCCATGGGTCAGTTGCTCAGTGCAAGAATTTCAGTTAAAGCATTCCCAACAGACAGCTCTTTAGCTTCTGCTTGAAATCTTAGATTTTAAGTAATGAAAATTTTACAAACTGAATATGTAAAAATGGATGCTAGGAGGCCATGTTATGGAAGATCTTAATGCAGTGAAAGTGAAAGTTGTGAATATTATAATAATGTCAAGCTAATTCAGGACTCACCAATAAAATATTACTGCTGGGAGCCTGACCACTGGAAGAAAAAGAAAGCAAGTTCTTTGTTCAGCTTCTTTCCTTTCAGGTTGTATTCTAACCAAGAAAAATCAAGGTAAAGGAGGGCTCCCAAATTAAAAGCTTGATTTTAAAGCCAGGTTAATTGCTGGTTAAACATTTGTTATCTAGGATTTAATCCTCAATGAAAGCGCTGAACTGGCTTGTATTATGGAGACCTGTCTGAGAGAAGAGAAGGGGATTGATCTTTCCCATCTCTGTCCATCAGGCAACTCTGTGATGCAGTTGGAGGACAGGGAGATGATAACAGTCTATAGGAGTTCCATCTCATTTATCAACAGCTTTGTCCAACAGTTTGTCAATTTTAGAATTTGTTGTTGCTTTGGGATGGCTGATTTTGGAATTCTGTTAGTATACTGTCCACACCACTGCACAGCTGTCTCCTTCTGAACCAGCCAATATGATTTCTGATGTGGCATTAGACCATCCTAGATTTCTTGTCTTGGGGGACTTTAGTGTATCTGAAAGGCCCAAGTCTGTCCTTGACAATCTTCAGGTTTAGAATAAGTTTCCTAACAAGTTCTGTTTTTTGTTATAGTTACTGATTAACAACATGTCCTTGCTTCAAAGAATTTATAGGACCTGTTTGTTTGCCCAATGCTGGAATGATGTTTGAAACTAACCAACAGTGTTGGATATCTGGATGGGGAGCCAAATACCAAGGAGGTAAAATGAAACCATTAAAACCTCATTTTTAATTATTACCAGTTCTTCAATGTTGTAGAAATACTGTTTTATTTCCATTTAAAAAACCTATTTACTAGACCTCCATGTTCTAAAAATCTTTGATATAGTTTAAGGCAGAGAGTTAGCTGAGGGCTGTAAGCATCATAAAAAAGTGAAGAGTCTGTCCTGGGATATGTTATGGGGAAGTGAATTTGCTGCCTTTACAAGAACTTAAGCTGCTTGTCCCTACAGATTTCATTATTGATTCAGCTAAGTGGATGTGTACTAAGAATTAAATAACAATGTCTCTGAGCATAGCTTAGTTTAGGAATTTGCAATCATTTCCAAAGCCAAACTCATGAAAATTTTCACACAATCCAATCTGAAGTGTGTATATATATACTTTCACACGTGGAATGAGGGAAGAGGGGGAGGAAGAGTTAAGTTCTTAATGTGGAAAAGTTCCAAATTGGTGATCACATAGAAATCTACTGAGAGATCTATAACTGCTGACCCCCAACTTACATTTTCCTTCTATATTTTTGTGAATGAGCCCAAATATATTAAAAAACCCATCCCCCACATTTTTTAAAAAATGAAGAATTGGCTAAAAAGGACAATAATAAAATGTACAGGGGGAATTAAACCCAGATAATCCTTGTCCAGGAACTTTTCATAATTTTGGGTAATTCTGTGAGATCATTTACTATTTGCCTTTCCATGTGTAATTCTTGGGTCTTCCTCCAACTTTAGGTAACACTTCAAAAGACCTGAGTGCAGCAGTTGTACCTCTGATAGACTCAACTGTATGTAATGGAAAATATGTCTATAATGGAATCATTTTTCCTACCATGATATGTGCTGGCTACTTACAAGGAAAAGTGGATTCTTGTCAGGTAAGTTATGAAATGTGAAGCACTTTAATATTAGTTTGCAAAGGCATGTAGTGGGATACAAGATAAGACAGTCCAAAATAGGTGGAGTCAGTGATAAAAATGGGGAGGCTACAATTCTTGTTCAGAACATTAGGGAAATTTAAAGAACAACCCATGTAACAATTCCTCTATTGTTGTTCTCTGTTATCTCTGGGTGTCCTACACTTCCTGCCCAGCCTCATGGACAACGATCAAACTGAGCTGTGGAAGCAAGGGTACCTTAAGAGTTACAGCTTAATACAATTAAGAGAATGCTTGCTTCAAAAAAAAAGTAATATAATGGATGCTAATATAAAACAGACTTCCTGCCCTCTCTATAGCTTCTTGTCTGTATCTTGCTTTTTTATTGTAAATTATTTGGAGCTAAGACCATTTGCAACATGACATTCAAGGAAAGTCTTTCAGCAATTTACAGTAGAAGTCTTTACCTGGAGGAGATTGCAGGCCCAGCAACTTCAGATTAGAAATTTCCACCTGATACTATGTGCTGCCTAACTGGTATAGATTAATTCCATCAATCATTTCTTTCACATTCCATTAAACCTTTGCTCTAAGCTCAAGAGATAGCCTTTCATTACACATACCTATTCTCCTTTGAGTAGGCTGACCATACATCCAGTTTTGAACAGGACAGTCCCATTTTTTTGCCCTTTCCGGACCGTACTGTCTTTTCCTTTAAAAACTCAATTTCATCCCGTTTTTTAAGGGATAGAGTGCCTGCGTGCGCACGTGCCTGCGTTAGGGTCCCGTTTACGTCTCAGGGAAATATGGTCAGCCTACCTTTGAGAGATGCTTTGCATTGGTTCATTTGTTAACAAGTTGGAAATAACTTTCAGATCTTTGTATACCTCCTCAGATATTTATTTATTTATTTATTCTGTTCATGGAAGCAGAAATGCTACAATAAGTTTATGCCTTGTGTTTTGTTTTAGGGTGATAGCGGTGGTCCATTGGTAACCATGAAAAATGTTTTGTGGTGGCTAGTGGGTGACACGAGTTGGGGAACAGGCTGTGCTACTCAATTTAAACCTGGAGTTTATGGTAACATTACTGTGTTCACAGAATGGATTTACCGAAATATGCAGGTAACTTTCTGATATTTGATAGAGCATATGACTTGTTTTTCATGGTTGTCAGATATGACATGAGAACTGGAAAATGCGCATCCACATATCTTAAAGTTGCTGCAGGTGAGAAACGCTGGTCTGGAAGAAGAGACCATGCAATTTGTGGAACTGCTTGCCTTGTCCTATTAGCTCTCACTCCCAGTTTTCCTCTCCTTGATTTACTGATCTTGCTCATTATGGAGAGAGTTGTTGTTTATTCGTTCAGTCGCTTCCGACTCTTTGTGACTTCATGGACCAGCCGACGCCAGAGCTTCCTGTCGGCCATCGCCACCCCCAGCTCCCCCACATTCGAGTCCATCACCTCCAGAATATCATCCATCCATCTTGCCCTTGGTCGGCCCCTCTTCCTTTTGCCTTCCACTTTCCCTAGCATCAGCTTCTTCTCCAGGGTATCCTGTCTTCTCATTATGTGGCCAAAGTACTTCAGTTTTGCCTTTAATATCATTCCCTCAAGTGAGCAGTCTGGCTTTATTTCCTGGAGTATGGACTGGTTTGATCTTCTTGCAGTCCAAGGCACTCTCAGAATTTTCCTTCAACACCACAGTTCAAAAGTAGAGAGAGACCAAGAGAATTATCTGCCAAATTTCCCGGGCCAGAAATTAGAGCTTGCTTTCGGTACTTAGGTTTGGCTGCTCTTTCCCAGGCTTGGTAACTCCCCATTCTGTTGTTGCATAATGACATGTCATGGTACCGCTGTGTCCACAACTTACTCTTTAATTTATTAGGGGGGGGGGTATAATAAATACTTACATATTAAACACATATAAAATGTCGGCATTTTCCTTCCATTCTAGAATTCAATTTGTCTACTTCTGTGACATGTGGATCTCCTGGCATGTGATTCTTTGACTTAATTTATCAAATAAAATTTGCAATGGACATTTACATCATCAAAAAATAGACACAATTCCTATGTAATGTTTTCCTTTCTATGTGGAGAAGGAAACCTGTATACAGTCATAGGGACTGTGGAGTCCTTGGTGCTCTCTGAGCCTTGTTGTTTACTTGCAGACGTTTCATTGCCAGACTAGGCAACATCTTCAGTGCGAAAAGGGAGTGGAACTTGCTCTCTGTTTATATACCCTGGCTTGTCCTGCGTGTGTTGGTGGAGGTGCTGTTCTCTCCTTAGGAGTTCCTTGATTGGGCTGTTTGGTTTGATTGACTGAGTTTAATAGTTCCTTGATTAGGGTATATTGTGCTGTTTGATTGTTCCTCTGGTGCTAATCCTGGTTAGCATATCTGGGTGTTGATTGCTGGCAAGGAGGTGTTCTGGTCTTCTGGCTTTTCTGTTATCTCTTATGAATGGTATGTAAATGTTGTTTACCTCTATGTGTCTGTTGATGGCTGCTTTGTCTGAGTGCCAAGCTTCCAGGAATTCTATAGCATTTTTGGATTTGGCTTGGTTTAAGATGCTTACAGTTTCCCAGTTGAAAGTATGGTTGAGTCTGTCCATGTGTTGTGAGCTTAAGGAGTTTTCATCATGTCTTCTGACTGCTAGTTGGTGTTCGTGGATGCGCTCTGCTAGTCTTCTGCCCGTCTGTCCTACATAGTGGCTGCTACAGTCCTTACACTGTATGTTGTAGATAACTCCTGTTTTTTCTTCTTGGGCTACTGGGTCTTTTGGGTTACAGTCATAGGGAGCCAGTTCGACGTAGTGATTAAGGCACCAGGCCAGAAACCGGGAGACCCTGAGTTCTAGTCCTGTCTTAGGCACAAAGCCAGCTGGGTGACCTTGGGCCAGTCACACACACTCAGCCCTAGGAAGGAGGCAATGGCAAACCGCTTCCAAAAAACCTTGCCAAAAAAACTGCAGGGAATTGTCCAGACAGTTGCCAGGAGTCAAAGCTGACTCTAAGGTGCATGTGCGCACGCACAATCACACACAAATATGGTAATACTTTTTTCTACTCCCTATGGTGATTTATGGTTTTCATGTCCTAGGAGTTTAAAATTCCATATGACAGAAATGATGGTTCTGTGTTCATGTATCCAAGAGTGCAATATGTTCATGTATCTGGGCATAAAAGACCCTTCATTTTGCTGGATGTTCATTAACATTATTTAAGTTCCAATTGTCCCCTTAAATATGTCACCAATCTTGAAACTGACTACTTTTGGACAGGAATCTCTGAAATATGTTTATTTGTTTTTCTTAACAGGCAAACAGATGATATTGCTTCCTTTGAATCACTTCAATCAAGGGTGGATCAAATCCTTTTGTTGCTTGTAAATCCTTGGTTGTGCTTTTAAAAATGACTTCTGGGTCCTCAACACTTCATATGCAGATTGTAACTGGAATGTTTGCAAACTGGTTCCATTTGCACTGACTAGCTTCATATCGAGCAGTTGAAGTTACACAAGAGCCTGTTTTCTTGAATCTGGTGTTAATAGTCAGGTGGCAAATGCATTTTTACCAGCTACTTGCTGGTTTCCTTTATTTCTGAAGATTCCCTACTAGTTGGCTTTCAATTTTAAGTTAAAAATCATGTTTGTAAACTACCAATTCTGTTTTTGCCTTTGAAATCAAATGTAGCATCTCAATGTTTTATAAGTGATATTTAATATTTAGGGTATTAATGCTGGATATATCTGGGCTGCTGGATGGCCCAGTTTTTTAAAGCAAGAAAGAACCACATGAACATTTTGATATAAGATGTGAAAGATGTTTCTTCTGAATATTACTATGCATATCTGGTATTCAGGTATTTATTACTTTTATTTTCCTGTAGGTGATAATGATTCTGAAAGTATACAGTTTGAATAGAAATTATATCTCTTCCCAAATATGTAGATAGATTGAAGTTCAGTTTGGTATAGAAAATAGAAATATCCTGGACTTCCAGGCTCATTATCGTTGATTCAGAATGAACAAAATAACAGGTATTCTAAAATGTCAGTAATTCTGCTTCTGGTCTGGCAGCCGGACGTGTGCTAGCTAGGTCCTCAGCGGTTGAATCTGAAAGCAATAAGTAAAACTTTTGCCTCTTTTCTAAGCAAAGAATAGAAAGTTATTTTGTGAAGATGCATCACATACTGATTTGAAGCTGTCAGTTTCAGATCTTTGGAACGGGAAAAAGGACAACTCAGCTGAGGAAAATAAAAAGAATGATCTAATTATAACTACCTCATTTTGTAAACAGTGACAAAATTGGGATATGTTAGGAAAATGTATTGGTCTGGTTTTTTTCTTTAAAAAATCCTATTTTTGGTTTTAATAATGAAGGCAGAAGCAAAGATTTAAAATTTTAAATTTAAATTGGTGTAATCACCAATCATTGGCATGTTAGGAGGGTGCCAGGTTAGGAAAGGCTGCTATTGTAAAATCAGTAAAATCTTAATTCTATAAGGCCTATGATTTGGACATAACGAATTATGCTGCTATTGAAATGCACTTTTTAAAATATATCTGTTGGTGGGAAAATTCCAATTCAAGTTTTGGAAGTGCAATACTTTATACAGTGAAGTGCCATTGAAATGATTATTGAAAACATTAAATGTATTGCAATATAATGAAATCAATATAAATCATGCATAATTGTTAATCAGCATTGCAATTTCAGTTAGTAAATATCTGAGTTTTTTAAGCTTCAAGAATGAAACACACCATTCCTTGTCTCGTATGCAAAGAACTTGAAAAATAAACATTTTACAAATACAGTATTGTCTTTGTAGCTATTTTTTTTCTTTCTTTTTGCTCAAGTTTATCAGTTGTCAGGCAGATCTTCCCTGAAATGAGTGAGAACTGGGGCAGGAAGAGTGAATAAAGGTGAATAAACCAAAGATATACATACCGATTTCAGCATAGATGTGATTGTTGTTGAAACACATCCTGTTCCCCACTGGGAACAAAGGTTCTAAATTGGCCTAAGATAAGCCAGCGCAACAGTGCACCTGATAGAGTTGCCTCAGTTGATAGAAACAGTTCTGGACCACAGCACTTGCCAAAGATGATGTAAGAGTCTGGCTTAAAGTGAGACTCAGATATTATACCTTGGATACTGCATTCCTGAAAACGACACTCCACTGACCTTTTGTGTTCATTTTCCCAGTTGCTTCCTCCTATCTAACATCAGCAATTGGGTCTTATCAAGGCTTGGCCTTACCAAGGCTGAGCTGCTGACTTCATGGTCATTTTGTTTGATGTTGTTCAGTTGTTTAGTCGTGTCCGACTCTTCGTGACCTCATGGACCATAGCACGCCAGGCCTTCCTGTCCTCCACTGTCTCCTGGAGTTTATTGAAATTCATGTTCATTACATTGGTGATGCTATCTAACCGTCTCATCCTCTGCCGACCCCTTCTCCTTTTGCCTTCAGTCTTTCCCAGCATCAGGGTCTTTTCCAGTGAGTCCTCTCTTCACATTAGGTGGCCAAAGTATTTGACCTTCAGCTTCAGCATCTGTCCTTCCAATGAGCAGTCAGGGTTGATTTCCTTTAGGATTGACTGATTTGACCTCCTTGCAGTCCAAGGGACTCTCAAGAGTCTTCTCCAGCACCACAGCTCGAAAGCATCAATTCTTCGGCGCTCAGCCTTCCTTATGATCCAACTCTCACAGCCATACATTACTACTGGGAAAACCATAGCTTTAATTATATGGACCTTTGTCGGCAAGGTGATGTCTCTGCCTTTTAATATGCTGTCTAGGTTTGCCATAGCTTTCCTCCCAAGGAGCAAGCGTCTTTTAATCTCATGGCTGCAGTCACCGTCTGCGGTGATCTTGGAGCCCAAGAAAATAAAATCTGTCACTGCTTCCATTTCTTCCCCTTCTATTTGCCAGGAAGTGATGGGACCAGATGCCATGATCTGAGTTTTTTTTAATGTTGAGTTTCAAACCAGCTTTTGCACTCTCCTCTTTCACACTCATCAAGAGGCTCTTTAGTTCCTCTTCACTTTCTGCCATTAGGGTGGTATCGTCTGCATATCAGAGGTTGTTGATATTTCTCCCAGCAATCTTAACTCCGGCTTGTGATTCATCCAGCCTGGCATTTCTCATGATGTACTCTGCATATAAGTTAAATAAGCAGGGTGATAATATACAGCCTTGTCATACTCCTTTCCCCATTTGGAACCAATCGGTTGTTCCATGTCCCGTTCTAACTGTTGCTTCTTGACCCGCATACAGGTTTCTCAGGAGACAGGTAAGGTGGTCTGGTATTCCCATCTCTTTAAGAATTTGCCACAGTTTGTTGTGATCCACACAATCAAAGGCTTTAGCGTAGTCAATGAAGCAGAAGTAGATGTTTTTCTGGAACTCTCTTGCTTTTTCCATGATCCAGCGAATGTTGGAAAAATCATAGCCAACACTGGAATTCCCTACCACAGAGGATGGTATGCAGCCATCACTCTATCATAGTAGTGAAACCTATTACTTCTTGCTAGTATTCTTGGGTCAAAAGTGGAGATCAAAGTTGCTTACCATACTTTACTCTCAAAGAAAGGCTGAAGACAAAGACTACATTTCATCTGTAGTGCTCTCAAGTTACATTGCCATCTTTATTAGCTGGCAACCTGTTTCATATATTGCTTGTAGGGCCTTAACTTCTAGTAACAGATGTGTAAGTTAATTGCACAAATTCTCTTTGTTTAAATGTTTAAATGTAAAATTGAGATAGAACCAAATGTGTGAATGGAAGTTTATTTTTTTTACATAACCAGAATAATCTGGAACCACTGGGGAAAAAATAGCGGAAGCTGATTAGAATTTCCGAACATTGACCTATCTACCTCTTCCCATCTTGTATGCACTATCTGTAGATGAAAGTAAAGTGCAGTTCGTGAAGAGCTTACAAAGCATATGATGAACTGGGAGTTGAAGTTTTTTGCTTATTTCTCATCCAGTTTGACCAGAATATGGCAAGAGAAAGTAGATGGCTCAGAGATAATAATACAATCCCCCTACAACAACGATGGAGTTACCCTATTTCCCTGTGAATAACGTCTAGCTCTATTAAATCTGGTGCCCTCCACTTGCACTTAACTACAACTCCCATTATAGCAGCTAGAAGAACTCATTTTTCAACACCCATCCATGAAAAACAATCCTGTCTGAAGGGGCTCTCAAACAGTCCTTTGAAGGACAACAGAAATGATTGAAGTCACATTGAAATAGATCTTCAAATGATAAGCAATTTCTTTGATTGATGTGTCTTATTGAACAGCAATAACTTCCATTACCACAAGTTTGAGAAACTGTTTTGTGTTTGTGGTGAGCTTGTGCTTTGTGTTTTATCTATTTTTTTCCTTTACAGCAATTAATTTAGCACATCAATATTGTCCTAGCAGTACATTGCAAACTGAATTCTGATAGTAGCTCCAGCTACCTCTGTGTTTCTCTTTAATATTTTCAATACTGTACAGATACACAAAAATAATAGTCTTTTCCAAAATACAGCAGAGTCACATCTGTTAGGATTATCGGAAGTCAACTCAGCATTGTCTCACAAGCATAGGGGAGGACTTTTCTACTGAAGCGTATCTCTACTGTGCTTGTGGGAGGTGCCTGGGTCACCTGCTTCCTGTTTCCTGCTCCTCCTTGGGTCTTTCAGGGCCTTTCTCCATCTTCCCTTCTCCCTAACCACACGTGCCACGCAGGAGGGCCACATGGCTATGTGGGTCTCGTCCAAAACATCTCGCTTGCATGCAGACCAGAGATGATTAAGCCTTTCTACCATGAAACTGCTTGTAACCAAGATCCACTGAATAAAAATGTAAGCTATCTTTATTTTTCTTCAACTAACTAAGGTGTAAAGACTGTTTTACTTCTGAACATTAATTAAGCTGTATGTGCAAGTCTTTTCTGGGTGCTTCTACTCTGCAAGATTGTTGTTAGCTGCTTGGAGTGTTTTTCTAACCTTCCAGACTCCTACAACATCTAGCCCAGGGCTTTCCAAAGTGCCGCCGGTGGCGACACGCGCGCGCACGGTGACGGCGCAGGGGGGCGTGCGGGGGGCATGCGGCGGCGCGTGCGCGGACGGTGGCGGCGCGGGAGGGGCGTGCGCCGCCGCTTCCGGGTGGTGTGGCGACACACCACGCTGTGTGTGGTGACACATTTTTGTGTCGCGACACACAGTTTGGAAAGCTCTGATCTAGCCATTCCATACAGAGATTCTGGACCTAAAAGTCCTGCATGAACAGAAATATTGAACAGCAAAAGACTGACAGAGGAAAATCCCCTTTGGAAATCACTAAAAGTATACAAAAAAATCAATTTATGGGGGAAAAACAAGTGTGAGTTTTATTTATAACATGATATTCAGCAGTTCTAAGTACCTGAATGAAGATATTTTCTTACACTCTTTAGCTAATATTAAAATGGAAAAGAATGATTAACTGAAGGAATAAGGGCAGGAGAATCAAATCCCAGAAAGGAATTACTATATTACTTGAAAGAACAATAACCCAAATTTAATGCAGTCCTCCCACAAGAAAACATACTTAAGTGGGTAAAGATTTCTAAAAATTGATTTCTAAAAACAATATTTATGTAAGTGTTGAATTATCTCATCCTGAAAAATAATGAATATTTTAGCTGTTCTTTCATTTTTTTAAAATATCATAACATGAAGTTATTTGCCAACTTACACAAATGTGTTCCACAAGTTCATTCGTACATTTCTCAGGAGGATACTGTAAGGTAAAGCAAAGTGTTCACAAAAAAACCATAATATTACTGGCTAGTAACGTCCTCTCAGCTTAGGAAGAAGGCAATGGCAAACAAATTCCAAAAATGTTGCCAAGAAAACTGCATGAATGTATCCATGTAGTAGCCAGGAGTCTATAAAAATTTCAAAATAATATGTTCGAATGTGTGCTTAATTTTATAAATTCCAATAGTATATCATAGATTTACTAAGTATCTGGGTATTAAGAATAGTTTTATAGAATACCCATGTAGTGTTTCACAAACTTATGCAAGTATTGCTTCCTTTGGCATTCATCTATATTGTGGATATTGTGGATCAGGCAAAATAATTTAGACAGGCTTAGAAAAGAAAACCAAATCAAACACAGAATCTCTCTTAAAATTCTCCAGGGGGCGGGGGACTCCAGGCAAGGCAGCAATTGCTGGCAACGCCAAGTCCTTTACCAGCGAATCAGTGAGGTCAATACAGGGATGGAGCTTTGCCTCCTACAGGTTGTATAAAAGGTTTTCTGCTTTCTGTCTGGACAACAGCGGTGATACTCTCTCTTAGGATCAAGTAACATGTTTCAACATATTATTTTAAAATGTTTTTTTTAAAAAAACCTAAATTAACATTACTGAAAATTTGGTATGCTTGATACACATACACATGCACATACACTATTTCAATAGGGTGTTTTTTTTGGGGGGGGTACTTTGGACTTCAGGGGCGTGGTGGCTCAGCGGGTAAGATGCCAGGCTTGTTAATTGGAAGACTGCAAGTTCGGAGGTTCGAATCCCTAGTCCTGCGTGACGGAGTGAGCTCCCGCACTCGCCCCAGCTCTTCCCAACCTAGCAATTCGAAAGCATGCAAATGCAAGTAGATGAATAGGTACCACTTCGGTGGGTAGGTAACAGCGTTCCACGTGCGTCATGCGGCCACATGACCGTGGAAACGTCTCCGGACAACGCTGGCTCTTTGGCTAACAAACGGAGATGAGCACTGGCCCCTAGAGTCGGACACGACTGCACAAATGTGCGGGGGGAACCTTTACCTTTTTACTTTGGACTTCACACTTGTGACACCACCCCCACCACCCCCAGTCAGCGTGGCAACTAGTGATGCTGCCTGAGGTGAATCATGGTGGGTTGATCTTCAACAGATATGAAGGGAACCTGGTTATGAAAACCTCTAGGGGGTTCAAAGGCCTTCACAAACCATTATTTCTAGCTATTCTTATGTATCCGAAACCTCCTGCTTTTCTATTGTTAAAAAAAACCCTGCGTATGTTTTACACTTGGTGCTCACATAAACAAAAGCAGTTTTAAAAAATAGACATTATAGTAGTAAACAGGGTAAAAATTATATCAAACCAGAGTGCACAATAAAAGCGGCATCCTTTATTCCCTCATTAAACGTTCAGTAAAAAGGCTCTGACCCTCTGCCTCAAAGATAAAAACATCTCAACTACCAGGGAGGATGCTCTGTGACTCTCGAGCTTCATTAAAGGAAAGTCCTCCCCCTGGTTGCCACTTAAAATTCCCTGGTTGCCACTTGCTTAGTCAGTGTTGTTATTCTCAGGTTGCAGATTTGGGCAGGGTGGGATGGCTGAGAGGAAGTGGCTTACTGAAGGCTAACCACCCACAGTCGCTCTCTGAGTGAGATGGGTGGTGAATAAATTTGATATAGAGAGGTAGAGATAGAGATATATAAAAAAAACCTAGAGGCAGCAGCAGAGCTTCTAGCCACTGTGCTGCTCAAACCTACAAGCCCTAACAGTCACGTCCACAGACTCATCCTGGCCACAGAATTTGCAATTCCCGAATCTGTTTTGATTACCATTCCTCCTGATGCCTTTGCTTGAACACATGATGGGTTGAAAACAGGTGTGTATTCCCTACTCTCCAACTTCCCCACATTCAGCTGGGAGGTCTGAAGGAAAGCCACACGGTATTCCCATTCAAGCAAGTACATCTCCGCTTCTGACTTCACAGCTGAACATACGGAGGTTGGAGAAAGCAGAGAGCAGCTGCATGCATGGATCTCTCATCTACCTGATTTCAAGTCCTGGCACTTTCAACAAAATACAAAACAACATATAAAGAGCAGTGAAATGCTTACAGTAATACTGCAACTCAAGGCGGCTGGCTGAGGAGGTCACCCACCTCTTTAAGGAAATGGTTTTTTAACTGATCCAGCTGATTTCCCACTTTTCTCTAAAGCAGCCTCTCTCTCTCTTGAGCAACTTACCTCTTTAATGTGAAGTTGCCCGGATTTGAAATAATTTTTAAAATAAATCGTGATCTCCCAGGGAACCCCCTCTTGCAGAATCCTAGGGTTCCACAGAATCCTGGTTGAGAAAGCCTGCTCTAAAGTGTTCAGGGTCTGACTCTACAAATCTCTACTAGATGACTACTAGTCCATGTAACTCAGTAGTGTCTGAAGTGATTGGTTCTGAACTACACACACAATAGCATCATGCCACTTAGGATAATTTGCACATTTGTATCATTTGCATAATTTACCACTTCACTAAACTTGGTCTATCTTGGCATAAAATGAGCACAGAATATTTATTTACTTTAGCAGTGAGTATACACAATACACTCTAACTTGCAGAAATTTCGTGATTGCAAAGTGTGTTATAAATTCTCCAGTATGAGCGCAAGAATTTCAACGTACTGTATTTTGTTATTTTTGTTTTCCTAAATGTGCCTTATCTTCCTTTGGTGTGGCTGATGAGATGAATGTAAAGGTTTCATTTTTCACCGGAATAAACACATTTCATGCAAGAAATTATTTAATTTCAGGGGGTTTGCTGAGAGTGTGTTACAGGTCTTACTGAAATGCTCATTAGAACTGAATTCAAATTTCCATGAATGATTGATCAGGAGAGTTCATGTTATTAAGTTTCCGAGCACATCTCTCAGAGGTAATGTCATGCAAATATCTGGGAATTTGACACTGAATTCTGCTTAACCTTGTTTTGCCCTGCGTTTCGTTACCAATCTGAAGACAATAACAAAGTTTAAATGTTGTTACATAGGTTGTGGCAATAATGAGATAATCAGAAATGCAAAGCAGTAGAAGAGTGAAACTGTATGACACAAGCAACCTGAAGATGGCACTGAAATAATTGAGAATTATATTTTTGCTGGTCTACTACAGTAATCAAATGTAGCATGAACTCCTATATGTGTGTATGTAACGACTCTGACTTCAATGCTCCAATAAATACTTCTCCATGCTGTTCATTTAAACTACAGAATAAGCTTTATTAAGAATACATGTAAATCAAAGCATCTCTGAAGATCCGAATGCCAGTTCCCGCCAAAAGATTGAATTTAGGCTTTCCCTGTCATTGTGCCAACCCCCTCTCCTCCAATGTCAATGTCCATGTTTTCCCACTCCGGCCAGGGCCCCTTCTCGCTGTTGCAGGTGTCCAACATTGACGATCTGGAAAACAGCCTCCAACAGTCTGGCGAGTCTCCTGGAATGCACTCCCTCCTCCCATCTCGTTACTTTCCCGGGCTGACATGCTAATTAATGGCAGGATTCAAACTGAGATCCTGACAGTGTACTGATAGGTTCCACTGAAGTCAATAGGACTTCTTCTCAGAGTAGCAAGTAGAGAACTGTAGTCTGATATATCAATTGAACCCTGTCAGTTTGCTTAGCCTACACTTTTTCCCAGGCTACGTGCTAAAAATTTTAGATCAGACCTTTCCAAACTGTGTGTTGGGACACATTAAGTGTGTCGGCTGCAGTGTTTGGGTGTGTCACGGCTGCTGCTGCCTCCTGGCTTCCACGCAGGTTCTAGTGTGTTGGGGTTTATAAAATACCCAGAATTTACATATAGATTAATTATACAGGAGAGGTATATAGGTGAGAGTTGATACTTTCTGCAAGTCATTCAATTAGCAGCCATTGTTGTAGTAATTGGTGACTAATACTGCAGCTGATATAGTTTAGCTGGATGTGGCAGATAATTTGTTTGACCTATAACGTGATTGGTTAATATTTGTATAAAGGTAGAGAAACTCTAGTATTCATTCTCTTCTCATAAATATCATCTCATCTGTATCTGTGTTGGACGTTACTGGACTGTATTTTGGACTGCGT
This sequence comes from Charina bottae, assembly GCA_023362775.1. Lineage (NCBI taxonomy): Eukaryota > Metazoa > Chordata > Lepidosauria > Squamata > Charinaidae > Charina > Charina bottae. Next base: position 67,489,785 of record JALMGJ010000004.1, read on the forward strand.
ATGTATATATAGAGTAAACAGACTATTTTATCTAATCTCTGCTTGAGTGTCTGTTTACTGCATAGTATGTATACCTCTGATGTCTTGGAGAACCACGGGCCGCCCCAGTGTTGCGTGCTCTGACAGGTTTCGGGCCCAGCAGTGGAACGTATGCAGTTGGGACTCTAACAGGTCACTGGCATGGCTGTGAGGACGTTGGAAGCCTATCCAGGAGTTGTGTGGATATCTGGGGCGAATTTGGAGCTTTTACTGGTTCTGTGCCTGGCTGTGTGTTTTCCTAGGACTGACTTGGAGCCATGGGCTGTTCTGATAAGTCTGTGCTGTTTATACATCAGTGTCTTGCCCAGGAGGGGCCGTGAGGAGCGATGAGCACAGCAAAGATGCAGTCAATTATCGGAGGAGGTTTCCCTCTAACAAGGCTGAATTACTCCAATTATCTTTCGTGGGTGTATAAAATGGAAATGTTTCTACAACGTGAAGTAATTTGGGGAGCTGTGAGTAATCCACCAGATAATTTGGATGAGGAGGATGTTTTGAAAGACAAGAGAGCATTGGCAAGCATAATTTTATGTTTGGAGGACAGTCAATTAAATTATGTACGTGGAAAACAGTTAGCTAAAGAGTGCTGGGATTCTTTAAAAGATGTATATCTCAGAAGCACACCTCTATGTAAAGTCATGTTAACCAGGAAACTGTATCGTGCTAAATTAAATGACGGCGGAAGCGTCTTTGAGCATTTACAGTACATGACAGAGCTCTTCTTAGAATTGACACAATGTGGGATGCAATTTACTGAAGCACATAAAGTTTATGTTATTCTTAGTTCACTTAATGAGACGTGGGATAACCTAGCGACCAGTTTTGGGTCATTATCTGAAAGTGATTTGACTGTTAATTATCTAACCGGTCGGCTTCTGGAAGAGCAGAGGAGACAGGCTTATACAAGCAGAGTAGCTAAGCCGATGCAGAGAGACTCTGTGGGGGCGGATTTTTCCTGTACAGTTAAGGTTTTGACTGTTAAAAAGTGTTTTCGCTGTAGATCCACTTTGCATCTTCAAAGAGACTGTAAAAGTAAGTCAAAAGTCAAACCGAAGATTGCTAAGCAACAGAGTGGAGTCCAGCTGTCGGTGATAAAGTTTGCTGGAAGGAATTTAAAGGAAACGTGGCCTTTGGACAGCGGAGCAAGTGAACATATTGCCAACGACAGGAAGATGTTTACAGGTTTTAAGCAAGCTGAACGGGATCATGTTAGCCTGGCTAATGGAAACTGTGCATCTGTAATTGGGCAAGGGTCTGTATTTTTACCTAGTTTAAATGTTAACTATGTTATGTGTACCAGACCTGGAATATAATATCCTGAGTGTTTCTCAATTAGATAAGAAGGGATATGAAGTAAGGTTTGTTAAGGGTGAATGTATTATTATGCAAAATAATCATGTCTGTGGTAAGGGTGTATTGCAGAACAATTTATATGAGCTGAAACCCAAGACAGATGATGTAACCCATGATGTAGCAGTTATCAACAAACCATACCATAATTCATGTGAACATTTGTGGCACAGAAGGTTGCGGCATCCAAGTTTCAAAGTGGTTGAAAAGATGTCTGAAGCAAGTACTGGAATGGATTTGAAACCGTGCCAAGCTTATCTGGATTGCACGGCATGTAAGATGTCTAAGTCAAAGGTGTATCCTGTAAGCAAACAAAGTGATAGAAAGTCTCATAAATGTTTTGAGTTAGTCCATGCTGACCTAATTGGCCCATTACCGGCCACATTAGGTGAAGCTAAATATGTATTAGTAATTGTTGATGATTACACTCATTTTGGATTCTATTATCTGTTGAAAGCTAAGAGCCAGACATTTGATAAGTTCAGGAATTGGGTGCAGTTTGTAGAATGTAGATATAACATAAAGATGTGTAGTTTGCAGACTGACTGGGGTACTGAGTTTATGAATGGCAGTTTTCAACGCCCCAGCGTTGTGTGCTCTGACATAGTGCCTGCCTTGTGCCTTGCTGCCTCCAAACAAGCTGTGATTCTGTGCAGGTCCTAGTGCCTGCCTTGTGCCCTGCTGTGTGTCGCGAAATGATGCCCTGCTGTGTGTGTCGCGAAATGATGCATGTCTAAAAAGTGTGTCACCAACATGAAGTTTGGAAAGCTGTTTTAGATCCTACAAATCAAAAAGAAAATGTAATAATGTACCATATAATGCTAGAGTCTCTTCACTCATTCTTCCCAATGGAGGGTTTCTTTGAGAAAATACCATGGCCTTTTCACTTATTTTTGAGGAGTTTTATACAGGGTTTTCATCTATTTCTAACATCTGTGCGCGCATATGCCTTCAAGTCAGTTTTTGACTCCTGGCAACTGTCTGGACTAGTCCCTGCAGTTTTCTTGGCAAGGTTTTTCAGAAATGATTTGCTGTTGTCTCCTTCCAAGGGCTAAGAGTGACTGGCCCAAGGTCACCCAGATGGCTTCATGCCTAAGGTGGGACTAGAACTCAGTCTCCTGGTTTCTACCCTGATGCCTTAAATGCTACACCAAACTGGATCCCAATTTCTAACATACTTGTGCATTTTCAGTACTGACTTAATCTCTTTTTCTTATTGAAGTAGTATCTTTTTAGATAAAAGAAATCCTCATCTGTCACTTACTCTCAAGCCATTCCTTTCTCTGTCACTTACTCTCAAGCCATCTCAATATCACAAACCTATTCCAGTATCTGTCTGATCTGGGGAAGCAGACAGCAGGCACAGCAGAGAAGCGAAACTAAATCCGCATTTTGTCTGTCAACTCTAGCCTTCATTGTAGTAGTTTCCGCAGGCCCCCTCCTAACTGCTCAGGTTCTCTAAGCTCACAAATAATTTTGACACAGACCCAAAAGATTGTATTTGATGTCTGTGAATATATTGCAAAGGAAGGGAAAAAATCCTGAAAGGGTGTTAGAGAAAAGGGTTTCTGTGGAAGCATTTTATCTCCCCCCCTTTCCTCCCTCCTCACTCTGACCTTCAAGACTGAAACAAGCAGGCAAGAGGCAGACTGAAGTGAGACTAAGCAAATAGGGAAACAAACATACACCTCAAACAATGAAGAATAAATGGCAAAAAATTAACAGAAACCTCTCAACTTTCTTGCAATATGCATTTAAGTTCCACAAATCACACTACACAAAACACACTAGAGTGGATGCAGGCATGGCCAGAACCTGTATCCATTCTCACCATAGACAGACACACATAATTTTAAAACTTTCTCTTCACAACTCAAAACAGTTTCTCAACCTTACATGCACACACAAATCCAGACGGACAAATGCTCACAAACAGAAAACACATCCCAGTGCCTTAACATTGACAAAACACAAAAACTCTTTCTTCTTTTTAGGAGCTCCCTGTCCCGATTTTGAAAAGAACTATATTGGGGGGGGGGGTGAAGTATCCCCTCCTGCCTTAGGCAGCTTGGTTTAGGGGACATTTCATGCATAAAAACAACATAAAAAACTCATCCCTCCAGCTGTTGAGGATTTTGGATGGTTACTTTAATATTTCTCCTGTTTCCTGATGGTCCCAAGGCATAATGAAACCTGTACATGCCCTGAATTCTTGGGGGCTCCCATTCTGACCCCAGCTCTATAAGCTCACCCAATCTAGGGTTAGTGGCCCCACGGGCAGGCAGAGGCTGTTGTTATGCGTGTTGCTAACAGTGCCTGCCTTGTAAATTGTCTAGCTTGTTCAATATCTTATCTTGTTCACTACCTGGAAGCTCTCCAAAAGAACGGATCACCTGCACTTCCAGAGCCTCATCAGATATCTCCCTACCAATGTATAAGTCTAGGAAAGCATCTAAACTGTTTTCTTCCCCTTCACCACATCCTGAAGCTGAGGGCAAAACTACCTCCTCCTGTTCTGCCTGTTGCAGCTAGGAAGTTTGTGAAGGTGTTAATAAAAGCACCATCAATGGTGCCCTCCGGCAGCCAAAATCCTATTTCGGGGTCAATAAAAATAGGTAGGCCATATGGTGTTACAGAGGGTCTTTAATTTTGTTTCTTCAAAGAGATTTTTACTGCCACTTGAGGTTTCAGTGCCTCCCAATGTGTCAAAACACATCCTAAGGGAGTACACGGTTTACATGCTTACTGTTACCCATGGCCCCTAGGGATTTTTCAGGTCTTTCCTTGACTCGGGGTGTGATCAGTCACCCTCCCATCACAGGGAGCCAAACTGCTTTATACTTTGTTGCCTACAGTGGTTTCCTAGGGATTTCTCGGGGCTTTCCTTCACCTCGAGGTAGTAATCACCACCCTCCCATATGCAGGAAACACTAAACCTAATCAAAGGAATATCTAATATTCCAACACACACTCCTCTCTTTCGCACGACCTTCACTGGCCAATCTCCTTGCGGAGGGATGGAAACGCAGTTCCGGTCTCAAAAACACTCACTTCGCAGCAAATCCCTAGTGGAAATTTCTGCGTCTCACACTCACACACACCCAACACACACAGGGCAACACCCACCACCAGGGAAAAACTTATACTCACCAGTCTTTCAAGTGCACTTCTCCAATTCCAGTTTCCTAAGGCGCCTCACAAAAATGTCACAAGTACTCGAAGCCTCTAACACTGGGCATTCAGGTTCGGCTAGAACAGAGTCTGCCGACATCTCAGATCCAATCAAGGTTGCCGGTGAAATCACCAGGAGCGCTCTCAACATTGAAGGAGGTCCGCGTCGGTTTTTTCTGTCTGCCATTTTGAAGGCCATAACTCACAAGGGAGTCACACCGTGGGCAGCCGTGGGCGGCTGACCCAAAGGAACAAAGCCTTCTTGCCCCACGTTGGGCGCCAGAAAATGTAAGTTCCCTGGCTTACACTTTTTACCCAAGTTCCTGAGGTAGCCAAAAAGAGATTTGAGTCGAGGCTTGGAGATTAAAATAACAGCGTTTATTTGGCCAAGCAAAGCTGGGTGGAATCTCTGCAGACATCATAGCAGTGAATGTCTGGGAAGAGATCCACACCCCATATTGCAGCTTCAACAATTATATAGGGCTCCCAAGTTCAGTAAGAGCATAAACAAACTCTCTCCTAGTGAGACAGCATGCAAGGTCTCTGTATCAGCAGTCTGCATGTCTCCTGGTATTCTAAACAACCTTGTCGTGCGTTATCTAGTTCCCTAGTCCCCTTTCACCTAATTCCCTTTTGCAAGCAGTTTCCAAAAGCATAATGGCGTTGGTGAAGCTAACCCCTACACTACACTTTTTTCTTTTCTTTTTCTTTTTCTAACTTTTAACTATGTATTGTAAAATTCTAATTAAAAAATTTATCAAAAAAAAAAAAAGAACTCTTCCACAGGCAACATATTAACAAAACAAGCCACATTATTCGATGAGATACACAATCTGCAATTGAGCAATGCTTTTATTAGGACTAAAAACCTACAAAAGAATGTAAACTAGAGAACAGACTCTTTCCACAAATATCAGTCTCAATATTTTATATAAATTAGACAAAAAAATGCTTACAAGATTCTAATGCTTCATAAGAGTTATAAGCTCAAACCACATTATCTATGATGCAAAACATGTACATTGTAAATATAATGTAGAACTTGGAGCTTACTTAGAATTGGTTTAAGATGTTTTTGTAGAACATAGTTGTTTTTGTGGACTCCATGGTGCTCTCTGAGCCTTGTTGTTTTCTTGCAGACGTTTCATTGCCAGGCTAGGCAACATCTTCAGTGCAAAAAGTTGTTTTTTCTTTCATTTAAAAACCAGACTATATATTGTGATAGTGTACATAACCTTGTGGATAGATCTACCATGAAGAATGAAAACATATGGCCTTTTCCCACCTGCATCCAACCATGGTACATGCATGCCTCAGCAATGTGCTTTTCCCCTGTAACATTGCCTTCATCTAGTCCCAAGGCCACAAGCAAGTCAGGGCTAAATCATTCTTAGCTATACCAGTGTTAAAGTAGCATTTTCTCCCAAGGTGTGTAACATGTGATGCTTCACCAGTCATCATGTAAGAGGTGAGCAGTAACAGATGGGACCATAGAGATGCTAACTGACCCTTTCAGGTAATATAGACCCACCTCCCTCCAGTCTCAGGTCAGCCTTGTCTGCTGCCCTTCTGCTACTCTGTCCCTAAAATAGGAGAAAAACAGCTGCTCATGAAATACCCATTTTCCAGAACTTGAAAAAAATGAAACGGCATAATGGTTAAGTAGCACAACAAATGATTTTCTAGGTTGGATTAATCTAATAGTTTATTTACTTAAACAACTTATATGGCCACCTACCTTACATAGCGATCCTAGGTGTCTCACAATAAAACAGAATAAAATAAAATAAACCCTTTCTAGCAGATGCCAGACCAACCAGCTATCAACCTCCTGGCTCAACCCCCCTCCTAGCCCGATGCTTGGGGGAAGAGCCAGGTCTTCACAGCATTCTGGAAGACTAAAAGGGTAGGGGCCTTCTGAATCTCAAGTGGGAGGCTGTTCCAAAGTTGCATGATGGAATCAGTTCCCTCCCTCCCCACCCCCATATCATCTCTCAAACTTTTACATGGAGGAACCTGTCAATATCTGTTGCCTATATAAAGAAAAAGGGAGAGAAATCCTAAATAGTTTATGACTTAGTTCTCTTTGGTTTTTTTAAATCTTTCTTCAGCTTGGGTTACAATAGAAAGTATAGGCCACCTGCAGGAAGGAGTGTAAAAATGATGGCGTGTCCTGAAGCTAGACCTACTCCTTTCCTACTACAGCCTTGGAACTTGGGGGGGGGGGTCTTTCTGTTTTGAAGCTGAAGGGCAGCAAAGCCAGAGAACTCAACTGATTGTTGCACATGCACAATCAGGAAAACATTACTTGAAGACAGAATAAGGGTTGGCAATGGGGACAGCAAACATAATGCTAGTAGTAGCGGATTTTGATAGAGCACGTTGACTAAGCAGCAGGATAAGGCCCATAGTAACTGTCCACTGATTTCTACTGTGCATGTAAACTGGCACATACAAATTCTATTCTCTTCAGTCTTGTTTTCTTTGCTAATCATGGTTCTGAATGCATTATTTAAGACGAGCAGCATCACTGAATAATTTTACAAATGTTAAACATAAGTTACAAATGCCCTTAATACGTGTACCTAAGAGAAGCAGAACTGCTACTGGAAGTAGAAGAGTTTTAATATAGAAATATTAACTATCCTGTTTAAATGAAGAATTTTGCCAAACGTTGTTGAGCTTCCTGAAGTCGCTTGATCCTTTCTTTTAAATAATTCCTCTTATGGACAACATCCTTTCCCTCATGAAGGAGAATTTCCAACTGACCTCTGTCTTGCAAAAGCTGCATCATTGAGTTCTCTAACCTGCCAGCAAAATCCTTGAATACGTAGGTCTGTATGATCATGGGAATCTGAGTACCAAGACGGATTTTTACACTCTGAAAGCAGAGTTAAGGAGAAAAAAAATTATATCAGGGTAATATAAATAGATTGAGACACACCCCACCAATATGTCAAGGTTTGTACCAAAGCCTTGTCCCCTGTGCAGTTCTACCCCATCAGGAAATGAAAGCCCTCTCTCTCTGTTGGGAGATGCCTCCCCAAGATACTGTCCCCAGACTCAGCTCTTTATGTGCCGCTGGACAGCTGAAGGGACAGCAGAGAGCAGGGAGTTATACTCAACTTTCTGGCAATGGTCTTGCAGGTGCACACTAAAATGCTTTCCCGTTTTGCAGTTTCAAAATTGCAAATATGGAATGGGCTTCCAATACATCTATGCTGAGTGGCAGATTAAGAAAAGAGAGGAGTAAAGGAGGGCCCACCAAACATTTATCAATCCTGTGCTACAGCTCTTAGAGACCCTGCAATTCTTTGCACATGGGCTGATGAAGTGGGTGGAGCACTGAAAGGTCCTGCAGCAAGCTCACCTGAATGGTTCTCACAAAATCATGGGGTGGAAAGAACTGTAGAGCGCTTCTGCCTCTGAGTGAACCCTTCAGACAGTTAAAGATTATTATGTTTCCCCTCAGTTGTTTTTTCTGTAGGGTAAACATACCCAAATACCATTTCACTGTTCCTCACAGAGCTCCGTTTTCTGACACCTCGCCATTTTGGCAGCTCCCTCTGACCTTGCTCTAATTTGTCACTCTTTTTTGAAGTGTGGTGCCCAGAGTAGAGGGGAAGAGTTATTTCCCATGGTTCGGACACTCCACAGATAAGGTAAAGGTTCCCCCCGCACATTTGTGCAGTCGTGTCCGACTCTAGGGGCCGGTGCTCATCTCCGTTTGTTAGCCGAAGAGCCAGCGTTGTCCGAAGACGCTTCCACGGTCATGTGGCCGGCATGACGCACGTGGAACGCTGTTACCTTCCCATGGAAGTGGTACCTATTCATCTACTTGCATTTGCATGCTTTCGAATTGCTAGATTGGCAAGAGCTGGGGCGAGTGCGGGAGCTCACTCCGCACGCAGGACTAGGGATTCGAACCTCCGAACTTGCGATCTACAAGCCTGGCGTCTTACCCGCTGAGCCACCACGCCTCACTATGCTTTTTAGTATCTGTAAAAATTGTGGCTTAAGAACTTATTTATCTGCGTGGAAACCTGAAGACAACCTTGAAGCTGCAATCCTGAGTCTTTGCAGCACTCCACCCAGATCAGGAGGCCCCAAGAACAGCAGCTCTGGGTTACTGTTACACTCTGTAAATATGTACGTATGTGTATGTATGTGGCACATGTATGTATGTATGTGCCTGTGTATCTGCCAACATATTTCTACATCCACAGGCTAGCCATATGGTTCATATGGACCTGTTAAGCAGATACTTTACCAGCCCTGCGCAGACATGTGTTAATGATCTGATCATGAGAATGCTGTGCCATAACTACATTTGTGAAGCGTTTGTATTTTGGCCCATTTTAACCTGCAAAAGAAGGCCATTTTAATATAAATAAATAGACACTTTTTGCTTCAGTGAACAATTTAACAATAAATACTGGATGTTTGAGACCCATAGATACATCCTCAGGGAAGATGATATATTTTAAAAATTACTAAGTTATGCCTGCTAATGACGAAGTAAGTAATGCCTGCTTATGACGAAGGTGAAAGAAGAAAGTGCAAAAGCTGGGTTGCAGTTACTGTAAACCTCAAAAAAACCAAGATTATGGCAACCAGCTTGATTGATAACTGGCAAATAGATGGAGAAAAAGAGGAGGCAGTGACAGACTTTGTATTCCTAGGCGCAAAGATTACTGCAGACGCTGACTGCAGCCAGGAAATCAGAAGACGTTTACTTCTGGGGAGGAGAGCAATGGCAAATCTTGATAAAATAGTTAAGAGCAGAGACATCACACTGACAACAAAGGTCTGCATAGTTAAAGCAATGGTATTCCCCACAGTAACCTATGGCTGCGAGAGCTGGACCATAAGGAAGGCTGAGCGAAGGAAGATAGATGCTTTTGAACTGTGGTGTTGGAGGAAAATTCTGAGAGTGCCTTGGAGTGCAAGAAGATCAAACCAGTCCATACTCCAGGAAATAAAGCCAGACTGCTCACTTGAGGGAATGATATTAAAGGCAAAACTGAAGTACTTTGGCCACATAATGAGAAGACAGGATACCCTGGAGAAAAAGCTGATGCTAGGGAAAGTGGAAGGCAAAAGGAAGAGGGGCCGACCAAGGGCAAGATGGATGGATGATATTCTGGAGGTGACGGACGCGACCATGGGGGAGCTGGGGATGGTGACGGCCGACAGGAAGCTCTGGCGTGGGCTGGTCCATGAAGTCACGAAGAGTCGGAAGCGACTGAACGAATAAACAACAAAATGCTAATAAAAGAGACACACAAAAGGGACTTAAAAAATAGAGAGCAATCATTCACAAACTATGGAACTTACTTTGGAGTAGGCAGTCAAGTGGTAAAGCATTTCCTCCACTGAGCACTTTTCTGCAGTATTCACATTATTTCCAAAACTAGACATAACTGGTTTGGCATTTTTCGCTCTTACATCTTTTAAATCTTCACTATAAATACTGTCCTGGCAGTATACCACTTTTTCCAGGTTAAATTGAGTGTGTATCATATTTTCTGCTTTCTCTTCTTGTGTGAGCTTTATATCTTCAATATTGCTCTGCATAACAAAAGAACATTTTTGCCTCATTTGTGTGATCGAGACAGTTATAGGGTGACTTGGCTGTTGTATTATGGTTCTTCTATTTATTTATTTTTTGCCTGATTTATAGAGGTTTTATTACACAGTATGGCTTTTGTGGATCATTGTTAGCCACCCAGAGTTTATGTGTATTTCTCCACCCCCAACTTTTATTCAAATAAGGTAGACATCCCCAGTACAGTATTTTTCAGAAGGTTTGGGAATTACAAGAATTTCAGTCCTATCACTGAAGGCTCATTTAAAGTGTACAGCAGAGCTTTCCAAACTGTGTGTCGGGACACGTTAGTGTGTCGGCTGCAGTGTCTGGGTGTGTCGCGGCTGCTGCTGCCTCCTGGATTCCACCCAGGTCCTAGTGCCTGCCTTGTGCCTTGCTGCCTCCAAACCAGTTGTGATTCCATGCAGGTCCTAGTGCCTGCCTTGTGCCCTGCTGTAAGAGTGTGTCGCGAAATGATGCATGTCTCAAAAGTGTGTCACCAACATGAAAAGTTTGGAAAGCTCTGGTGTACAGAGTTAGAGCACACTTTGAGTTTACTAGAAGTAGAATTCAGGGGCTTCCCCACAGATCACAATGCAATCTGGACTGCAGTTCTACTTTAGCCTGAAAACAGAAAATAAATCTAACTGGAGTGCAGATGGTGAGCCAAATGACAATCTATAGGTCAAGTCACACCATCCATTATGTCATCAATACAATTAGCTGTGCTAGGATGTGAACATAAATGTTTCATTCTCATTAGGCAGACATGCACACACACAACCAGATACCACATCTGAAGTGGACTGTGATCCATGAAATCCTCCAAAATAATGAATTTGTTCATTATAAAGTGATTTGTTGTTTTCACTGCAAACTACATGGCTACCCCTTTGGAAATTTATTACAGGTAGGGCTAATAATACCATCTTTTACCTGAGCAGCTTTGCGGAGAGCACAATAACTACTGAAGTGTTGGACAGCAAGCTCAATAAATGTTTTCCTCACAAATTCTAAAAAAAAAAAGGGGGGGAGCAATTTAATGGTAGGAACAACTTTTAAAAAACCCTGCAGATGCAATTCCCAATCATACACCATACCAGAACAGGACATTCAACACTTGGATATTGAGATTAAAGCCTTTACACCTTCTTTGGTCTACATACTGTACCTACATAACATATATATATATGTATGTTCAAATCAGGGGAAGTGTGTGATATCAGGCAAAAAAGAAAGTTTACTTCCACATGAATTTCTACAGCAGGGCTTTCCAAAGTTTTCCCGCGGTGACACACCAACTGCCATTGGTGTGTCGCCGCAGGAAAACCCAGAAGTGCTGCCGTTGCGGCAGCGTGCAAAAACTTGGAAGCGCTGCTGCCGCTTTTGGGTTTTTACGCGCCACCGTTGGTGTGTCGCTGCAGGAAAACCCAGAAGCGCTGATGATGATCAGCGCTTCCGGGTTGTGTGGCGACACACCAGACTGTGTGTGGCGACACACTTTTGTGTCGCGACACACAGTTTGGAAAGCTCTGTTCTACAGGCTTCTTTTTTAAATCCAATATACTGTATAAGCACGTGTGTGTTTCAGAGGGAGCCTGGAAAAATCTGAACAATTCTGTAAGACAGTGGTTTCCAAACTGCTGCCATTGGCGACACACCAACGGTGCACGCGGCGGCAGCGCACGCGGCAGCGACACGGGCAGGCGTGCGTCGTCAGCCTCATGTTTTCCGCTAAAACGTGGAAATGCTGATGGCGTGCTGCCGCCGCCATACACGCCGCTGCCACGTGCGCCACTGCCGTGCACATCCACTTCCGGGTTGTGTCGTGACACACTAAACTGTGTGTCGCGACACACTAAGTGTCGCGACACACAGTTTGGAAAGCTATGCTGTAAGATTTAGTTCTTATGTAAAATTGATTTATTACCTCTACAGCTTACATTTTAAGTTAAAAATGTGAGTGTGCCTGTGTCCCAATGTCATAACTAAGAACTGTCTATCTTAAGTTGCTGGAGAGACTGTATCTGGTAGAAAGTCTTCCAGTGTGCTTCAAAAGTGAATGAGGTTTTGAACCCATGTCTCCCCAGTCCTAGGCCCAATCATAATTAAAACCAGCACCATAATGCCCTGACAAGCCTTTCTCAATCTTCCTGATTGGTCACACAACATTGGCCTAATCTAATTCTCAACCCACGAGTTCACAGAACTGAAAAATTCTGAGTGGGAAGGGATCCTGTAGGCCAGGGGTCCCCAACCTGTGGGCCGCGGCCTGTTAGGAAGTGGGCCGCACAGCAGGTGGTCCACACGATTGGCTCTCACCTGCAAACCCTGCCCCCCGGTCCGTGGAAAAATTGTCTTCCACGACCGGTTCCTGGTGCCAAAAAGGTTGGGTACCCCTGCTGTAGGTCATTTAGTTCAACTCTTTTTCTCAATGCAGGAATCTATCAGCAGAGAAACTGTCAAACTAAACAAAACAGGTTACATTGCTTAGCATAAATCTCCTTTTCTTGTCCTCCCTGATTTTTAACGCAAAATGAATTTACTCTGTCTCATATATAATAGCTGTTATAGCTGTTGCTGTTAGAGCAGTGCAATATGGCATTGGGCTGCATTAACAGAAGGTCTTCACCTAAGATGGTAATGGGCTTTTTTGCTCATCACACTGTTTATCTCCAACTTAGTCCAGTAAATCTTTCTCACATGTACTGCCATCAAGCTAGATCTTTCAGATCGTGTAGCTGAACATTTTCCCGTTGGGGAATATTTTACCCTATGACTTTCTCTTCTATGGTGCTAATTAATCCCCCTAGCTTAGTAGAACGGCAGATTCACTTTGTATCCATTCCATCCTCTGATTCATTTGTAAAGATACTGAGTAAGACTGGGATGAGAACAAAGCTCTTGTGAGGTTTCATTCAAGGACTCCCTCTAGGCTGCCACAAGACCATTTATGAGCACTCTTTGAGTGCAGTTGTTCAAGCAATTGCAAATCTATTAACTTGCAATAAATTAAGGTGAAAGAGCTGAAAAGCCTTACTTCATCCCTTTTAAAGTAAAAGCTGACATTGTCCCACTAATTTCAAGGCATGGAAAAACAGTAATATTTTGCCACCGGCTACTTTGGAGCATTATCAGATATGTGCTTTGGATATGCTAGAACAGGGCTTTCCAAACTCTTCCTGTGGCGACACACCAACGGCGGCGCATGAAAGTAATTACTGTCCACCCCACCTCAACCCCAGCGCCAAGTAAGAGAGAGGACTGCCCAGCACCTGTCAGTTCATTTATGCAGTTCTACAGGATTTATCTATGACAAGATATATTATTCCTTATGTCCCTTGAGTGTCTTTAATTCTGGAATGTCTGAAGTAAATTAGAATTTGCTTAGCACTGTGTAATTTAAATTATTTTGTAGCTGCTTTTATGGTTGGAGTCACCTTCTCCATCTTTTCTTACTTTACATTATGTTGAAATTGTGAGATGCCCAAAAAGATTTGGAAGGAGGTCAGACAAACCAACCTACAGAAGTCAGGCTAGACTCCTGGAACTGCACAACAACATCAGACTCGCCTCTTCTGTGCTGCAGTGCCCCAGCTACTTTCCCATAGGCTGATGACAGGCCAAGGGGGACTTTACTCCCACAAATCACAATTTGGCAGAGATCTCAACAGATGTAGGATCCATACTAGCAAGATGGGCAGCCAATTTTATGACAAAATTGGAAGGAGACATTTAGACCATCAACTCCACCCTCTGCTCAGTGGAGTAATTCCGATTAAAGCATCCCCAACAGATGGCGGTGTATTAAACACTTGAATACACCCAGGGAAGGGGAGCCTATCACCTTTCTGGGCAGTTGGTTCTCTAACAAACTGCCCTTAGTGTTCGGAAGTTTTTCCCCCTAACATTCAACTGGAGTCTGCTTCTCTGCAACTTAAATCCATAGGACAGCAACCAGCTCAGGGAAGAATTAAACACACCACTGTAGGACTGGTATAGTTATAAACTATGCCGAATAAAGAGTTATGTTTTTGTACAAAATAATAGAAGACAACATCCAAAAAATGTTTTAACTAACTTAGACTAGAGTCCAATTTAAGACCACCCCTAAATTACAGAGACTCAGTAGCCCATAACACTTACGGAGTTTTCATCTGTTTTTCCTTTCCCTTTCAGGTGCAATTCTTAATTAGGGTGTCCTAAGGGCTGGGGGATTTCTGACTGACTGAGGCGGGTGTGGGAAGGGGAGTATCTCTGTGGAACCACCTGTTCACTTAAGGTGGCTGTTTTTAAACAGAGGCTTCAGACATGGCCGGTGTTCATTTTCTAAAGACCCCAGTGCTGCTTTTACTGAAAGCTTGAGGCGACCTGTTGCTCCATTAGAACACAGACATGACTGGGGGAATTTGTGGGACATACCGTAGGTCCCATGGATCTCCTGCCCAAAAACAGCCCCTTTCAGTGGAACGTATTTAGCAGCATGGGAACAGCCGTTCCATAGTGCAGCAGAGAGACCTTTCATAGCAGACCTATCCCATACAACTGCCAACCCAAGAAGCACAAAAGCCCTTCATAAAATTACACTCCTATATACGCTCTCCTAGGACTAAGCATCACCATATTAAGTAGGGCTTATTTACACTGTATTTATGTATTAAGCAATGCACATCAAAAACTGGGCAAAATAGTCTTAAGAGTCATTCATGAAAGTACTTTATGCAAATGAGAGCATAAGAATTAGAACTTACCTGCAATTTCTTTCAACATTTTAATTGCTGGGGATTCTAGTTGCTTAATATGCTGTCTTACAATGTTCTCAAAAGTTTTGTAATTGACAAACCCTGGAAGTTCTCTACCACGGTATGCATATTCAGAACTCCAAATGTTTCTTTCCAATGAAACCTTATTTGCTGCAAAATAATATTTGTTTTAATTTTACAAATTTCTGTATCACTCATATGAACAATTCTGGATCAAAAGTTCTGTATAGCGCCCAACCAAAAATATCAGTGTAAAACACTGTCTCTAAATAATGCTCCTCAACATCCCACAAATTCAACCCAAACAATCCAATCTACAGTATAAACAAGCAAAGCATATCCCACAGCAGCTCCCCCATCATTACTGGATTATTATCAAATGCCATTGGAAAAAAAAAGATTCCCTGTTGCTTTCTGGAACTCTAGTAGCAAAGGAACCAGGCACATCTCTCGGCCAACATCTTCCACAGATTTGAGACAACCCCAAGAAAGACTGTCTCCTCGTTCATGCCACTCTCATAGCTGATCTCACAAGACAAGCAAAACAATTCTGAGCTCCCTAATTTAACAGGGTTCTGCATCATATAGGCTTTATAAATGGCCAGTATTTCAATTGGGCCTAGAAGCCTATTGGCCACCAGTGCAGGCATTGCAAAAATTGGTGTTACACTAGAATAGCTGGATTCATGTGCTAGCAATCTGGCCACAGCATTTTGTACCAACTGCAGCTTCAAGAGTGCGGTGCTCTGGGTACGAGTGACTGCCTAGAGCTTCCCAGTCCAAGCAAGTGCACTTACACCTGCTGTTCAGGCAAGTTGTGAGTCCAGGAGAATCCCCAAGTCAGAGAGCTGCTTCATCAGAGTGAAAATAATCCTGTCTAGTGCTAACACTGGAACTCTGGTTTCTAGAAAGCCTAGTTATTTATGGACGAACAGCAACTCACAATGATTTGAATTATTCTGTCTTCTGCTTCAACAGGTCCCAGTCAGAAGAAAGTAATCATAATAGCTAAAAACAAAAAGAGCTGCTCTGATAATTGTTTAATCTTTGTCTGGCTTGTTTCAGAAAGTGCTCCTTTTACAAATTTAAAATATTATGTAAGTGTATACATTTGATGAGTTTTTCATGTATTTTTAAAGCATACAGCTAAACATTCTTTTGGTTTTCCAACTATGGTTTATAAATTGTAGTTTTCTAAGTATTTAAAGTGCTAATATTTTTTTAGATTTTTCATCCCTTTATTACTTTTATAAATAGCTCAAGGAGAGGGACATATCTAATACTCCTTCCTCCTCCTATTTTCCCCACAACCACCACCCTGTGAGGTGAGTTGGAGTGAGAGCCATCAGTGCTTCCGTGTTTTTGCATGGCACACCAGGACACCGCTGTGGCATGCGAAAACCCGAAAGCGCTGCAGTAGTGGCGCGCAAAAACCCAGAAGTGCCGCGGTGGTGGTGCTTCCGGGTTTTTGTGTGGCGCTTCCGGGTTATTGCGCACCGCCGTTGGTGTGTCACCAACGGGAAAACTTTGGAAAGCCCTGATCTACAAGAAAGTGCTGGATGAGATCATCTGTTGCCACAGGATGAGGTATCATCAATATGCTGATGATACTCAATTATAGATCTCCATCCCGGGTGACTTAAGTGATGCTGTGACCACCCTCTCTCGGTGCCTGGAGGCTGTTGAGGTCTGGATGGGGAACAGGCTTCAGCTGAACCCTGGGAAGACGGAGTGGGAGTGGGATCCTCAGCATTCAGGAATTTACCATCTTTGGTTCTGGATGGGGTTGCACTGCCCCAGGCAGATCCAGTGTGGAACCTGGAGGTTCTCCTGTACTCACGACTCCTGCTCAAAGAGCAGGTGGCAGCTGTGGCCAGGGGAGCCTTTGCACAACTTTGTGTTGTGCACCAGCTACGCCCCTTCCTGGATCAGGAAGCCCTCCGGTCAGTCACTCATTCCCTAGTCATCTCCCGCATAGACTATTGCAATGCGCTCTACATGGGGCTACCCTTGAACTGTATCCGGAAGGACTTCCAGTGAAAAGATGGCCGACTGAACACTCTGCTCGCAAGATCAGCGGGCAGACCTAACAGCGTGGATTCTTTTTGGAGGCACAGGCAGGCTTCTCCTGTTGCCCTAGAGTGTTTTCATGGACAGAAAACACTTGGAATCATCCCATTTGCACTTCATAACGTCACCTTGTAGCCTGAAGATCGTCAACAGCTTTGGCATTATTCCGGTAAGAGGAGATGGGAGTCGGGGATGCCATCATTTCCAGACCACGCTGCAGCCTTTTTGGGACACTAGGTCAAGCCTTTTTCATTTCTAAATCACCTAGCTTGTATATTTTTAAGTTCTTGGACCCCAAGAGAGGTTTTTAACAAAAAGATACGAATCTCTTGGTGCTGAATGACTTTTTTTCTGAAGGAGGTTTTAAAAAAAAATTTCTAGCTGCTTGCTTTCCGTTCAAATTTAAGGAGGACTGAGAATAAATAATCATCTCTCTGTTATTATTTTTCTATCTAGTTTGAAGGACTTTATATTTTCCTACACATTTAATTTGATGTTTTTAGCTTTCAGTTTTCTGTTCACTTGCCTTGGATGTTGTATTTTAGCCTCTGGAAGCCTTTTATTAACCCACTAGTTTATACACATCAGCAGAAGGTGCCAGACTTTACTGTTTGAATTATGGACGACCTTAAGAAAACAACTCTAGAGCTCCGAGCTGACTTTAACAAGATTTTCCATGAAATTGTCCAAGCTAATTTATAAGAAGTACAGGATATTGCTTTTAAAATGTATCAATCAATTGAGGATTTTCTGAAGGGAGAGGAAGAGATTCATCAAGGAAGAAGTATCCTTCCTGATTGCGAGAATCCAGATGGTGAAAGAACGACAGACATGAAGGAGTTACAATTTGGCTTTCAAGAAGAAAAATGGCTTGTTTATTACAGAGTTTGTTTGGAAATTGAGGTAGCTTGGTCATGTGGGAAATTTTTTGTTGACTTTGTAGGGGAAATAGCTGGGTTTTTTTTAATCTGTCTATAAAAAAACTCTTGTGTATAATATGGAGACAAATAAATGCTTTG
The DNA here is from genome assembly GCA_023362775.1 of Charina bottae. Classification (NCBI taxonomy): domain Eukaryota; kingdom Metazoa; phylum Chordata; class Lepidosauria; order Squamata; family Charinaidae; genus Charina; species Charina bottae. The sequence goes on from JALMGJ010000004.1 coordinate 67,507,784, forward strand.
GTTTATTTTGAGGTGGAATAAAAATTAAGAATAAGTAAAGTTTCTTGTAATGATTTAAAGTTTGTTTTTTAAGGTTTAATAGGGGTAAGATTGAAATAATAGTACTAAGTATAAAAGTAGTTAATTTAAATGTTTTTTAAATGCTTTTACAATTTGATTGTTAAAATTAAGAATAAATACTGTATTTATTCTTAATTTTACTGTAGATTGATTTTAAGGCTCTATGATTTTATTTTTCTGTAATGACAAAGTTTCTTGTAATAATTTAAATTTTGTTTTTTAAAGTTTAACAGGGGTAAGATTGAAATAACAGTAATAAGTATATGGATTGTTTATAAGGTTGTACGATTCTATTTTTTTAATGATTTAAAGTTTGATTTTTAAGGTTTAATGGGGTAAGATTGTAGTATTAAGTATAAAAATATAATAATTTGATTGTTAACATAGTGGCCAGAAATATATAGAATAGTGAGAGGAGGGAAACATTTTATAAATGAGTTAATATGGGGGGGGGGGGAGTTGATTTGAAGGTTTATATGTTTTTTTTATATATATATAAGAGGAAGAAGCATTTGCTTTTATTGATTTACATAATGTCCATGGAATGTTTTATAGAAACAATGTGATTTTGGTTAAATTTGGAAAAAGGGATTAATTATGGGAATTGCTATATATTCTTGTTGAAAGTTGGAAGTCACTTCTTATGTCAGAGCTTTCCAAACTGTGTGTCGCGACACAAAAGTGTGTCGCCACACACAGTCTGGTGTGTCGCCACACAACCTGGAAGCGCTGATGATTAGCGCTTCCGGGTTTTCCCGCGGCGACACACCAACAGCAGCACGCAAAAATCGAAAGCGGCAGCAGCGCTTCCGGGTTTTTACGCGCTGCCGGAAGGGCGGCACTTCCGTGTTTTTCCGCGGCGACACACTAACCGCTGTGGGAAAACTTTGGAAAGCCCTGTCTTATGTAATCTAAAAAAAATTTTTTTTCTTGTGTTTTTCACTTGTTTTTCTTTTTTTGTAGTTTTTTCTTTTTATTGTAGTTTTTATTTATGCTCTATACTTAATAAAATTCTTTAAAAAAAAAAATAGTATCCGGAAGCTACAGCTGGTTCAGTATGCAGCCGCGCGAGCAGTTTTAGGAGCCCCAAAGAGGGCACATATAACACCTTTGCTGTGCGAGCTGCATTGGATGCCAGTTTGCTTCCGGGTCCAATTCAAGCTGTTGGTTATTATGTTTAAAGCCCTACATGGTATGGGTCCAGGTTACCTGAGGGACCGCCTCACCCCCATTACATCGACCCATCCCACCCAGTCAGGCAGAGTGCATGTTACAGACACTGTCCATGAGAGATTGTCGTTTGGCAGGGTCCAGGAAGAGGGCCTTCTCTGGAGTAAGTTACCTCCAGAGGTGAGGCAGGCCCCCACTCTCCCGGCCTTCTGAAAGGGGGTTAAAACTTGGTTGTACCACCTCGCTTGGGGTGAGAGGGTGGATAGTCAATCATGGGGGTGGTTGGCACCTCGACGGGGCCAATGATCACACTGTTATTGCACCATCTTGGACTTTATAGTTTATATTTCTTATATTTATGTGTATGTATATTTTATACTGTATTCGTTTTAACAATATTTTAATATTTTATTTTTAATTTTACTTGTAAACCACCCCCAGCTGTTGCAATACGAGATGGGCAGTAAAGAAATAAAATAAATAAATAAATAAATAATAAAGCTCTGGCCATAAAATGCACACCCTTGTTTTAAAGTTGTTCCTTTGTTTCTATTCTCTGCCATGCTTCACCTATGGCTAGAAACAGAATGGCCCTTTCTGCTCTGTTACCACTTGCTTGTTGTTTCTTCTCAGCTTTGGAGGAATCTTTATCCAACTGATAACACTCTGTACCTGAAGAACCAATTTGCATGGCTGAAGGGATCTCATCACTTCATTGAACAATACGGCCTGTTACAGGTAAAGAAAAGGTGGCAACATACTTGGCTCATGCTCAGTTCCTGGTTACATGAACACATCCATATAGTTTTCTTGGCAACTGTATGGAAATGGTTTGCCTTCTAGGATGTTTCTGACTTCCTCTTCTAGCCCATATCCCTGGAGTCTCCCATTCAAAAACTAACTAATCTGACCCTGTTTAGCTTCAAAGCTGAGGCAAAATTGGCCAGATGCCACTACTTTCTCAGATATAGCTATAAAATCAGCCTGTTTTTCACTCCTTACCCACTTATGTGTTTAACGGTTCTTTAAACTCAAAACTGTGTATTATTTTATTTATTTATTTATTTATTCATTCAATTTATATGACTGCCCATCTCCCCCAACTTTTATGTAATTTTGGTTGCTCCCAATAAAAGTTTTAGCTAACTCTGAATTTTTTCCCCCATGGATCAACAAGGATATAATTTCTTTATGTTTGGGCAAATATTTTCTCAGAGATCACCAGAGTGGAGATTGTGATAAAAGTTTTATTGAAAGCTTTGTTCTGTTTACAGCACTTTTGGATCTTTGTTGATTTATGTTAATTATGACTGCCTTGTGAAAACAAATGCAATGGTTTCACTCTCATAGTCTTGCTATACTGGTCTGCTAAAATGCTGCACCCTAACCCTTGCTGCAGGTACCAAATTCTCCCCCACCCCATTTTTAAGCAGCCAAAATTCCAATATTCTTACTTGAAATCTTGCTAGATTTTTGGATTCAGCATTTTTTTTTCAAAATCTCAGGAACATTAGAAAATCATGTGAGATTTGGTAATCTGACATTTTTGCCATTTCAGATTACCAAATGCCATTTGGTAATCTCGAAAAATGCCATTTATGAAACTGTGTGTGCCAGGAAGACCTAAATTATATCTGGTCCTCAAAAGTTTTCAGTGACAGTATAGTGATACATATAAAGAAAAGGGTTGGGAACCACTGCTCTAGAATGCTCAAAGAATAAAGAATTGGGCCCAGCCACAAAGGTCCATGACACGATACTGCTCTAAGTGAAAGGGATTTATGTCCCATGGGAAAGAGAGAATGCCAAGAGGTTCCAGACCCTCTATTTAGAACTTCTCATACTCACTGTGGGAGTAAAGATTAAAAAAAGAAGCTTAAGTTAAGGGCTCTTGCAGATGACTTGGTGTTGGTTCTAGAAGATCCTTTAAAGGGAATTGAAATAGTAATGGGCAAATTAAAAGAATTTAGTGCATTAGCAGGTTTCAAGATTAATAAATAGAAGACGAAGATGTTAACACAATATATTGAAATAGAAGATCAAACAGAATTGGTGAATAAAACAGGTTTTAAGATTGAGAAGAAGGTAAAATATCTGGGTATCACTATGACAAATATGAACTCAATGTTATTTCAAAATAACTATGTTAAGACACAGAATAAAATTAAAAAAGACATGTTAAGATGGGAGAAACTACAACTCTCATTGCTGGGCAGAATTTCTGTGATAAAAATGAATGTCTTGCCTATAATGATTTTTGTTTCAGACATCATCTGTTTTGACAACTGATGCACCATTTAAACAGTGGCAGAAGGATGTATCGAAATTTGTATGGCGGGGAAAAAACCACGAATTAAATATAAGGTGTTACAACATGCAAAGGAAAGGAGAGGAGTGGGTTTACCTGATGTTAAATTGTATTTTGCAACTTGCTGTTTGGTTTGGATGAAAGAGTGGGTGTTGCTGAGCTAGGCTTTTAGAGTTAGGACACAACCTGAGATTTGGATATTTGTGGTACGATAAAGTCAAGGTTAATGTGGATTTTAAAAATCATTATGTTAGACATGCCATATTGAGAATATAGAATAGATACAAACCCAGTTGTATGTGAAAACACCTTTGTGGCTCTCAGCACAGGAAACATTTTATAGATGAGAAATAATAGGCAAACACAAATAGCTAATTTGTCGTGAGATATTAGAAGTTTGCCAAGGGGAATGTAAAATAAAATCAAGGGAAAAACTGGTGGCAGAGGGATATAGTTGTCAATGGTTCTCTTCTTTACAATTATTAGGAAGATTTAAAGTAGATAAAAGAATTTATGGTTTTGAACATTGTAAGACTGAGTTTGAAATAGAATGGTATACAAATGATGAACATGTAATTGCTAAAATGTATAAACTTTTACTGAAATTTGAAACAGAAGAACAAGTGAAAGAATGTATGATAAAGAGGGCAAAAAGATGTGGTTAAAATATACAGATGAAACAATGAGAAAATATGTGGCTGAAACAATTGAAATTTATACTATGTTATAATATTAAAGAGAATTTTTATAAAATGATACACCATTGTAGACCAGAGAAATTGTCTAGAATGTATAAAGGCACTTCAAATTTATGTTGGAAATGTGAACAAGGGACATTTTATCATATTTGGTGGATGTGTAAAAAAGCTAGAAAATTCTGAATTCAAATACATACACTGATTCAGAGGATTTTAAGGATTATATACAATTGAGACCAGAGGTTTTATTTTGGGATTAATGGACAAATAACTGGAAAAAAACATCATGGAGCTTTGTTTTTGTACATGTTAACTGCAGCGAGATTATTGTATGCACAAAGATGGAAAGATTCGGCACTACCCACAATTGGTGAAGATGATGGAACTTGCTGAGATGGCTAAATTGACTTCTTTGATCAGAGAAAAGACAATATCTACATTTATTGCTGACTGGAAACCCATTATGGATTTTTTGCGTAAAACAGAAAAAAAATGAATTTATGATTTATGGTTTTGATGATTAGACAGGATAGATTATAGAAAGAAGAGAGTTATATTGTAACCATAGAGTAAAAGGTAAATTTATAATTGTACTTATAACTGCTGTAAAGACCAGAAGCTACTTCTTTGTAACTTTTTTCCTTCTTTTCTATTTTTCTTTCACTTTTTTCCCCTTTCTTGCTCTTTCTTTCTTTCACTTTATATTAGTTTGTATTAGTTTTTATCTTCCTTTTAAAAAATATTTAATAAAAACTATCTCCTCTCATACTCTAACAAACCTGCCTGAACATGTAGCAATAAAAGCATATCCAGAATTCAAGCTCATGATGCAAACCCTCATGTTGAAATTAAGCACCCAGCAACAGAAGAAAAATGTATAACTGAATTGAGTATCTATAATTTGGAGAAAAAGAACTTTAAATTTGTTAATGAAATAACTCAGTTTGAAATGGAACTCTGTACAAATGGATGAACTGTCAGATTTCTCATGGGAAAGCAGATGCAAATTGCGTTCCCTTCACAAGCTGATACGAGTTTTGTTTAGTCTACGCCCCATGAGAAGCTTGCTGGGGACCAGCAGGGAGGGGTAAGACACATGCTTGCTAGATGCAACACTGCCACCTACTGGCAGGTTATACTCTGTGCTTAGAGTCTCCAGATCTTAAGCCTGACCAATCAGATTTGAGTCAGAAAAGTATAACTGGGTTATGGGAAATGGTTTCCTTTGCTCTTGACCTCTGCTTGTCTGGTAGCCGTTACCAAGTGTTCTGCTCTTGATGAAGGACTTTGAAGTGTAGCCAACTGGCTTAGTATTTTGCCAGGTTTGTGCTCCTTAAGTCTTGTATCGATGGAAGCAACACGTCAGAAGTATATCTGTATCTTTTGCTTGTAAGCTGTTTCTTCTGCTTATGCTGTACCTTATGTATACGAACTGCTTTATCTAAAGATTTATAGCTTTGAAAGCTGCACTCTGCGTGTTTACTCTTGCCTCCTCCCAATTAGCCAGAGGTCACGACATGAACATGTTATTACAAAGATGTATAAGATGATGTTACAAATGAACCTAGAAGATGAACAAGTTAAAGAATGTATGATTAAATGGGCTAAGAATTTTGGATATAACATTACGTTGGAGCAATGGGCGAACACGTGGAATAAAGGTTTGAAATTTAATTTGAATTATAACTTAAAACGGGTGGGGAACTTCTTTTCTGCCAAGGGCCATTTGGATATTTATAACCGGGGACTGGGGGGCGGGGGATGGGGTTTCTGGGATTTCCACGTACCGGGGGCCGGAGTTTGAGGGCGGGAGCCAATCACAAGCACCAGGGGCGGGGTTTGCGGGTGGGAGCCAATCGCATGGAAGGGGGCAGGGTTTGTGGGCAGGAGCCCCGTGGGCCTTAGGCGGGAGCCCTGCGCTCCTTATATGGCCCATGGGTCTGAGGTTGCCCACCCCTGACTTAAAAGATAATTTTTATAAAATGATGTACTGTTTAACTCCCGGTAAGTTGTCAAAAATGCATAATGGGTAACGAATGTTTGTTGGAAATGTTCTCTTGGCAAAGGAACTTTCTATCATCTTTGGTGGACTTGTGAGAAGGCTAAAAAAATTTGGGATCAAATATGTGTTAATATTCAAAAGATTCTTAAAGTGGATTTACAAAAGAAACCAGAACTGTTTCTCTTGTGATTGATGGAGAAACAGTTCGAGAAACAGCATGGGACTTTGCTTTTATACATGATTACAGCAGCAAGACTTTTATATGCACAAAGACGGAAAGATTCACAAATCCTTACAGTGGAAGAATGGATGATTAAACTAATGGAATTGGCCCAAATGGCCAAGTTAACAGCATTAATAAGAGAAAATACCATTTCTGGATTTGTTTCTACTTGGCAACCACACTTAGACTATTTGCTTGTGTCTGAAAAAAATTAAGTTTTGATTTTGGGTTTTGATGATTAAATGGTTTGATTTTATAGAAAAAATGTTACTAAGGTTTAACTAATGGTAAGAGATTATATCTGTATAAAATGCATTTACATCTGTATTGGAGAAGGTCGGAAGTCATTTCCTTTTTATGCTATCTAATTCTGCACTTTCATAGTTTTTCTTTTTTCTTTAGTTCTGTATTGTCTTATCTATACTCTATATTTTGTATTTTAACTATACTTTGAAAATCAATAAAGTTTTTTTAAAAAAAGTTTACCTGTAATTTTGTTATTAACTGTATCTTGCCATGTATTAAATGACTTTCGTATATCTGAAATTTTTCTTCCATCGTTTGGATCATTTATATCCTCTTCTCCATGTACAATTCTTGAGAGATCTTCATTAAAATGCTTGATTTTCTGGAATGAACAACAGAATTATGTCATTTGGGGGGAGATGGGCAGTGATAAATTTGATTAATAAATAAATAAATAAAATTTTAAAATATGACTACCAGTTAAAATTGCATTACAAACAACATGTTCCAGAAGGACAGGTTGCTCTCCAAGAAATGACTCCAGAGATCTTAAGTATAAGCCTGGGTACAAAGTTATGAGGGATTGGTCCTGAAGGAATTAGAACAGCTTGGGTAGAGAAAATATTCTCTACCTGTTGGGGGAGATGGGCGGTCACATAAATTTAAATAATAAATAAATAAATATTCATACTGGTATAATTTAGGTAGAATCGGGTCCAAGACAATATGCCAACTACCGTATTTTCCGGCATATAAGATGACTTTTTAACCCAGGAAAATCTTCTCAAAAGTCGGGGGTCGTCTTATACGCCGGGTGTCGTCTTATAGGGCGGGTGCAACTCCACTTCCCCGCTGCACAACTGATCCCCGGCGCACAGCTGATCGGCGCTGAGATTTTCCACCCGGGCCCTCCCCCCCCCCCCCGAATACATCTCCAAGCTTTAGCAGAACAAACCATGAAGGAGGAGGAAGAGGGTGGTGGTGATGATGGGGGGAGGTTTGAAAAAGCAGATCCAAGCGCAAAAGTTACTAAGTCATTTCAGCCTCCCTTCCTCTCGCTCTCTTTCCCTGGTGATGGATCAGTGCCGGGGGGGGGGTCGAGAGGGAAGGGAGGAAACGGCAAGGGAGGGAGCGGAGGGTGGGACCCCCCGCACTGATCCATCACCAGGGAAAGAGTGAGAGGGAGGGAGGCTGAAATGACTCAGTAACTTTTGCACTTGGATCTGCTTTTTCAAACCTTCCCCCATCATCACCACCACCCTCTTCCTCCTCCTCCTTCATGGTTTGTTCTGCTAAAGCTTGGAGATGTATTGGGGGGGAGGGCCCAGGTGGAAAATCTCGGCGCCGATCAGCTGTGCGCCGGGGATCAGCTGTGCGGCGGGGAAGTGGAGTTGCTCAGTACTCACTCAGTAACTTTTGCGCTTGGATCTGCTTTTTCAAACTTCTCCCCATCACCCTCCTCCTCCTCCTCTTCCTCCTTCATGGTTTGTTCCTCTAAAGCTTGGAAATGTATTCTTCACCCCTCTGCCTTGCCCAGGTAATTAAAGCTTTCTTTAAATCGTTAAAGCTTTCTCACCCCTCACCCCAATATTCTCCTTCACACACACACTGCGCTTCGCATTACTACGGTATTCGCTTTCTACTCCGCTTCCCTGTTTTCTCCCTGCAGTTTTTTACTTTCTACTCCGCTTCCCCACCACACAGCTGATTGGCATGGATATTTTCCACCCCGGGGCGGAGCAAGCTGCAGGTTTTGAAGAGGGGTAGTCTTATACGGCGAGTATATCCCAAACTCTATATTTTAACTGGAAAAGTTGGGGGTCGTCTTATACGCCCAGTCGTCTTATACGCCGGAAAATACAGTAGCTAAGGATCCGGGAATTATGTTTAAACCAAGTGATAAGGGGGCAGCTGTGATGACTATGAATAAAAAATACTGGAGCGTATAGACAATTTTCACATACACAAAGCCAGATCAGTCAGTCCCAGCAAAACTTTACAGAGGTTGATTAGAAGAATTACCAATGGGAATCATAACACAAAGTACTTGCAATTCTCTACTTAATTACAATTCCAGTCTCCTATGTTCTTTTCCGGATTCATAGAGGACCAACACCAGGGCATTACTTCAATAAGGCAACAACCAGTTCCTGAGAGGTAAGGGTAGAACAAGCCAAGAAGAGGTAGAAGCAGCTGGCAAGAGTTGTGTGCTCAGAGATGGCTTTGGGCAGTGGAGGGGGAATTCACTCCTCCTCCCACTTAGCTGTCTGGGCAGTGGGAGTGGTGCCCTGCTTTGTGCTTACTCCCTGGCACTCTGGGACTGGCAAACACCTCTGATCACATCTCAAAGAGACCTCGTTCTCCTGTTTTGGTGAACAAAAAATATTGAGCTAGTGAATATTTTACCAGGAGCAGTCGCTCTATTGGTCATTCTCCAATCATTTGTTATTATGAACGATAGACAACAATACTTCTTGCAGAGCTTTACAGGTAGTCCTCAACTTACAACCATTCATTCAGTGACCATTCAAAGTTATGAACGTGCTAAAAAAAGTGACTTATGACTGGTGCCCAAAGTTACAACAGTTGCAGCACCCCCACGGTCGCATGATCAAAATTTGGGTGCTTGGCAGCCTGACCACACTTACAAGTGCAGGGGCGCTGCAACTCCTCTACCCCGTCTCCCCCCTTCTATGCCCTTTTGGGCCCCTGCACCCTGCCTTGCGGGGCGGCAAGCAGTCCTACAACTGCACAGTTCTGGGGCCACAAGAAGCCCCTGAGCTGCAGTGCAGTGTAAAGCCATAGCCGCCTCTGGAAGCCTCAGCCACCCAAGACAGCTGCAGTGGCCAGGAAGTGCCAGCGAGCATCAGCAAGCATTTGTTCGCCCAGCTGCCTTTGCTGTCTCCTTTTCGGACCCAGCTTCTCCTGCAAACCTTTCCTCCTTATGGTGAGCTGCGCTCTCTTCGCAGAGCCTTGGGAAAGAGAGGGCAGCTTTCCGAAGTGTGCTCAGTCTCTATTCGTATACAAGTTGTCCTCTGTTAATGATGGTAACAGGGACTGGTATTTCTATCACTAAGTGAGGCGGTCGTAAAGCACATCATCACATGACCAATGTTAGAACTGGCAATCCTGGCAGTCCCCATTCTGTCATTAAGTGAAGATCATGGATTGTTAAGTGAGGACCTCCTTGCAACTTCCTCCTGGCTTCCAACAGGCAGTCAGTGGGAAAGCCGGCAGGAAGTTGCAAGTCCAAGGTGGCTGGCAGGCAGGCAAGTGGCTGCTGCAGGTGGGGAAGGGTGCATGTGTGGCTGGCATGGTGTGAGCATGGTTGGGGGTGGCTGCTGCCTGGTGGGGGGAGGTGCGCAAGGGGCCGGTGCGGCACAAGTGCGGTGGGGCTGGCTGTGGCTGCTGTAGGGTGCACGAGGGGCCAGTGAGGCATGGCACGAGCGCAGCAGGGATGAGGGTGGCTGCTGCAGGGGAGGGGAGGGTGTGTGAGGGGCTCACAAGGAAGCCACACGTTACTTGGAGAAGGCCGCATGTGGCCTCAGGAAGGCGGCCTTGCACAGCCAGCAGCTGCCTTGTCAAGGGCCAGGCTAGACATGCCTCTCAGCAGGGGGAGGAGGAAGATGGCAAAGGTCAGCTGGGGACGCCAGGGCTGGCAGAGCATAGGACGGCAGGCTGTTAAATGCCCACATTTTGATCATATGACCATGGGGGCACTGCAACGGCTGTAAATTCGGGGACCAGGGGTAAGTACCATTTGTTCAGCGCAATTGTAACTTCAAATGGTCGCAGAACAAATGGTCATTAACCAAGGACTACCTGTATATAAACCTAATAAATACTACCAAAATGGGAAGAATGCTGCCATTGCTCGTTTCACTCAAAAAGGTAAGTGTATTGGCTTCCAGGTGAGGATCTATGGTGGACTTGATGTCCCTGAAGGAGCAGGGATGGCATTGTGGTGGAGATTGATAGCCAGACGGTGAATTCTGGCCAGCGCAGGCTTTCTGGACAAGGAGAAATGGTGAGATCACCCACTTGCACTCCAGACAGCTGCTCCTCGTGAGTAGACTGCAGAAACTGACATTTTTGTGGTTGACTCATGAGTCAACCAGTTGAGAGTTGAGCTATTTCAATCAAGCTCACAGCCGTAATGCAGCCTATATGGACACAAGGTTCGCAAAAGCCTCCCTTTCTTAATCACTTTTGGATGTAATCAATTTACAGCTAAAGGGAGATTTTCTGAGTGGCAGGATAAGAGAAATCTACTTGGTGAGTCAACATTCTTTCTGGATTGAAAAAGAAAAAAAAGGGGGGCTTCAAAGGTTTAACAACTTTTAGCAAAAAGCTTAACAAGGATTGGATGTAAGAAAGTTTAAAGGGGAAAGTAATCTTGAAGGATTAATTTTTGGTGAAAGTGCTTTTGAACTAATTAGAAATAAAACAGACACATGGACTGGATCTTCATGGGAATGTTGTTTACTATTAAAGAGTGCAGACAATTGGTGGATTTTACAAAATAAAAGGTAAAGGTAATATGAGCCAGACTGTAGCTGACTGGAAACCCCTTATGGGCTTTTTACATAAAACAGAAAAAAATGAATTTATGATTTATAGTTTGGAAGATTAGATAGGATTATAGAAAGAAAAGAGTCACGATGTAACCTGAGAAAGAGATAAATGAGAAAGATAAATTTATAATTGTACTTATAACTGCTCTAAAGAAGATCAGAAGCTACTTCTTTATATTTTTTTCTATTTTTCTTTCTCTTTTTTTCTTTCTTGCACTCTGATTTTTATTTTTTCTTCCTTAATCTGTATTAGTTTGTGTTAATTTTTACATTTGTTTTTAAAACTTTTAATAAAATTATACACACACACACACACACACAGTATATAGTAAAGGTAAAGGTTTCCCCTGCAGTGTCGTGTTCGACTCTAGGGGGTGGTGCTCATCTCCGTTTCTTAGCCAAAGAGCCAGCGGTGTCCGAAGAGGCTTCCGCGGTCATATGGCCGGCATGACGCACACAGAACGCTGTTACCATCCCACCGAAGTGGTACCTATTTATCTACTTGCATTTGCATGCTTTTGAACTGCTAGGTTGGCAAGAGCTGGGGTGAGTGCGGGAGCTCACTCCGTCACGCGGCGCTTGGGTCTCGAACCGCTGAGGTTGTGACCTTCCGATCGTCAAACCTGGCGTCTTAACCACTGAGCCATCGCGCCCCCTTCATATACAGTATGTATGTATGTATGTATGTATGTCTGTGTGTGTGTATATACACACACACACACACACACTGTATATATGTGTGTGTGTAAAAGGTAAGCTTATTCAGTCACTTACTACTTTTCAGAGATTATTTTTAATTCAATGACAGTATCAATTATTATATCTAGGTCCTTATATGCTTTGTTTTTTTATACATGTGCACACACAGAGACACATCTGTTATTTGAAATAGATTTGAAGATGTCTTTTTTATGTACAATTAATGTCAAAGATGATGAAGTAATATTTTTTTTAATTCTTGCTTTCAGAAAGAAGTAATGGAAAAGTGTACAAAATAAAAAGGAGTAAATTCAGACAGACAAGAACCCAGCAGCCATTTCACAATTCTTTAATTGCGGTTTGGTCTTGTTTCCCTGTCCTCAGCTATCATTGAGCCCTCTCAAGTTCCATGCAAACCCCCACCCCAATTCCTATCACCCTTCAAAACTAAGAGCAAAACAATAATAGAAAATAAATATAGGTAGTCCTTGACTTACAACCATTCGTACAGTGACCATTCAAAGTTACAACGGTGCTGAATGAATGGACTTATGACTGGTCGCCAGAGTTACGGCTGTTGCTGCACCCCTGCAGTCACATGATTGCGATCTGGGCACTTGACAACTGTCTTGCACTTATGACCGGTTGCCAAGCACCCTGCAATCACATGACCGCCATTTACAATCTTCCCTGCCGGCTTCCCCAGAAAGTCAACGAGGAAGTCAGCAGGGATGGTCATAAGTCGCTGGGGTAAGTCTCCCCCACCGGCGCACCATCCCCAGCCCCTCTAAAGTCATGCCACACTGGCCAATCACGCACTCTCATGCACCCTCCCTGATCCGCGCGGCACCTCTTGCACCCCCATGGACCCTTACTGATCCTCACTGCACCCCCACGCACCCTCTACAACCTGCGCCACACTCCCACGCACCCTCCACAACCCACACGGTGCCTCTCGCACACCCCACGCACCCTTCCTGACGCTCACTGCACCCCTGTGCACCCTCCACAACCTGTGCGGCACCTCTCGCACAGCCCTGCACACCCTGGTGCGCTCTCCTCCACCCAGCAGCAGCCACTTACCTGCCTGCCAGCCTGGGACTTGCAAATTCCTGCAGGGATTGCCATTGCTAACCAATGCGGTTGCGCTTTATGGCCACATCACTTAAAGACGGAAATTCCGGTCCCAGTTGTATGCAATAGTCCCCGAGGACTACCTGTATGCAAGTGTATCAGTCTGACCAACATAGTGGCAAGCTCCTGGTGATACAGTTGTTTATTTTGGCCATTTTATACCCTGCGTGCGGAGTGAGCTCCCGCACTAGCTCCAGCTCTTGCCAACCTAGCAATTCGAAAGCATGCAAATGCAAGTAGATGAATAGGTACCACTTCGGTGGGTAGGTAACAGCGTTCCGCGCATGTCATGCGGCCACATGACCGTGGAAGCGTCTTCGGACAACGCTGGCTCTACGGCTAACAAACGGAGATGAGCACCGGCCCCTAGAGTCGGACACGACTGCACAAATGTGTGGGGGGTACCTTTACCTTTACTATACACATAGCACCGTATTAAGTTCCCAGCAACAATACTGACTAACAAGGATACAATTTGCTTCATGACCAGGTATAGACTCATGTCTGCTTTTATTTTTCAATATACTGTATAATTACTCTTACTTCCACAAAGAAAAGTGTCTTGTCCTCCAAGGATTCAGGAACACCTTGGCCATAATTCTGAAGTTCTTGATGTGTTTTCTGGAGTTTGTCTTTCATTTGCTTTTCTAAAGCCGGCAGTGATCTCTGGAAAAAAAAACATTAACATTACATGAAAGGCGTACAACTGGAATCCTATGTAAGCTTCGGAAATTTTAAATATTGTAGATTGACAGGACCATTCATTGATCAATCTGACATTTGGCAGTAGCCAAGCAATATAACAATATTCACAAAAAAGGCTGGTCCTGGGAATCTCTTCTACAGTATGAACCAGGTACCTAAGGATAGGAATATGTATGCATATATAGCCATCATGTATTGTCTTAGGAGCACAGCTTGAGTGGGATGTCATCTTGTCCCCCAAATGCTTCATTCTCCCTATAAAGACAGGGTAATTGGGATTCTGTTACATGCATCTCAATGCAGCATGATCAGGATCATGGTGTGAAATTGCACATGTAGCATAATGGTATCTTTCCTCTTCAACCTTACATGCATAGACAGTTCCTTACCTGAATGTGCTCAATGAGCTCTTCCGTAAGCTTTTCTGCCAAAAGTGGGATGGTAGCTCTGCCTTCTTCCAAAAGAGCACTGGGGGAGATCAAAGTGAATAAAATTCAAGTCTACTCAATAACACTGAAGTTATCATTTATATCATCTCAGCTTTCCTCAAAAGGACTATATGCCCTGTACGTAAGCTAGGTGGTCAGATAATTTGGTTGTTAATTTGAGACAAGGTGGGGAGTAAGCATCATTCACTTCAGTAACTGGAAATGCTAAGCACATGAGAGAAAAATATCTCAAGAGTCCAGTTCACACATGAAACTTCACTGGTCTTTAGTGTGTGTGTGTGTGTGTGTGTATAGATATATTCATACACACACCCAAACAGTGGTTGATGTGAAAAGGGGCACATTTTGCAAAACCATGCTCAGGAATAGAACAAAAGAATTGTTTCTAAATCCTACCTGAAAAAGTTGTGCTCTTCAAAAAAAACTTTCTCTTTCTTGATTGCATCAGCCAAGCTCAGATTATTAGTGAGGTCGCTCTGCCCACGACATTTAACAATCATGTATCCTTTTTTCAGAGCTATTTTTTGATTCCGGACAATATCAACTGTCTCATTCTCAGTTCCTTTGTCAACCAAATCAGGCTTGGTTAGGATACCTATAAAATAGTTGATGGAAAATAAAGACATGCTTATTTACCTGAGAAAGGTTGGGGCTTAACCTAATGAAGGCTTCGCTCCTGGACCACATTCAGTCTGGAAAATTAGTGTGCCTAAACATTATCACCACCAAGTAGCCATGTCCCTCTCCACATTGCTGGGGTTGGGAAGTGGGCTTCCAAGTTCAGAAACGTGTAGTTTTCAGATCAGCTTGACCCTGGTCCATCAGATCTCTGATTTACAGAACCCAATTAAACAATGAGTCAAAAACATTATACTTGTTCATTGATTAATTGAGGAAGGTGATCTAAAGCTACATATTTGTGTCTTTAATTGGGTTCTCTTTATCTAGTTTTAGGACTTGGATGGAGAACATTTCTTCTTCCCATGCTTTCTGGCCAATGGGTTTCTTCGGTGGTTGAGCCGCTCCCATCACTTTTCCCCAGTGTTTGAAGTTGTTTATACGATTTGATACGCAATCGGGTGCTCTCTGCCTTCCCCGCTAATTGGATCCATTCTTCCAATGTCTCAGGGTCCCCCCTTCCAGCCGCCATTTCCAGAATCTCAGGCTTTAGTCCCATCTGGAAATACTCAATTTGAAAAGTCTCTGGCCAGTCAGGTAACTGACTGAGTTTTTTAAATTCCATGGCATATTCTGCCGCTGTGCGGTTTCCCTGGCTCAGTTGCTGCAATTCAACTCTAGCTGACATCTTTGACAAGGTGTCTTCAAATATTTTCCTTAATGCCAACATAAATGCTTTAAAAGTTAATAGTTCTTTGGCATTTGTATCATGCATGGCTACCAGCCACTGCGCTGCCTCCCCTTCTAAGAAGCTAGACACGTACCGTACCTTTGCTTCCTCATTCGTGAAGGAGTCCTCAAACTCTTCCATGAACCATCTTACATGGGTCATGAAGCAGGCTAACTTCCCAGGGTCGCCATTGAACCACATCTTTAGCTTGTTGACCACTAAGGTTCTTCCTTTGGCCAGCCCGCTCGTAGAAGGAAGTCTCACCTCTAGATCAGGTTCTGATGTATCTCCCGCATCGCTGCCGCTCGATATTTCAGTCTCTGCCGAAGTCGTGGTCAGAGTGACCCCCTTTTGAGTAACTTTTCCTCCTTCTTGGGGAAGACCTTGCACAAGCTGTTGTAATGTTTGGTTCATCATGACCATCTGTTTACTAATGGTCTCCAACTCAAAATCTGTACGGGAAGTCTTTGCCTCCAGGGAAGCCATTCTTTGGGACTGGGTCACCCGGGTTTTAGTGGCCCGCTTTCCCATCTCTTGTTTGAGGCCGCCTCCGATCCCCATAGACCACTCCACTCTGGTTTTAGGAGTGCGTAACACGGGGATCTCAGCTACCTCGATCCCGCTTCATTTAGCTCCCTTATTGGACCCCTTCTTACGATCGGATTTCTCTTCAAAGGCAACCGGTTTCTGTTCTTTCGGGACTACTCCTACGTCCCTGGAAGTTCCTGGTTGCTCAGACTCCTCTACCTGGGTTAATATGGTAGAGTGCTCCATCCTGCTGTTATCTGCCATGCAGATGGTTAACAGGTAAGTGGTAGGGGGTCGATTCTCACTGGTAAGGGACGATGAGGTGTCAGTCATAGCCTCAGGATAAATCGACATAAAAGGGCATTCAGATCTTTCTGTAATGACCCCAACTTCAATGCCCTAATAAACACTTCTCGATGCAAGTCATTGAAATGCAGCTTAAGCTTTATTCAGGATACATGTAAATTGAAGCACTCCTAAAGATCTGAATGCGGACTCCCACCAAACATCGTTAACTCTCCCCCTTGTGTGCCAATTTCGCAGGCGCTATGTCAATGTCCAGAACTTTCCCTCTCCGTTCCCAAGCCTCCAACTCCTGCAGGTGGTTGACCTTGACGCTGCATTCTCCAGTCTCCAACAGAAGCCACAACACGCCGTGCACATCCCCCATCCCTCCAGTTCACATGCTTAAACTACCTCTATATCCCTAATGACAGGATTCAGCTATGCACCCTGACATACCCATTATTTGCTGTTTGGCAACTTGTTTAGCTTTGGTAATAAGGAGTGCAGGACTTGTAAGGAAAGCCAATATTTTTGTATTTTTGCCTATGAAGTTTTCTCCCAAGCTGGGTGAAAGCTATCTAATACTGTCAGTGGAGCGAAACCCTTGGGGAAGAAGATTAACTTAAGCTGGTAGATGACCTTCCTTTCCCAAAATTGCCAACAATGAAATCTAGATTTTTGATTCCTTTTTTTTTTTTTTTTTTTTGTGCTAGAAAAAAGGGGGAAAGGGTGCAAGAAAGCAAAAAAAGGAAAAAGAACCGCCCTTTTAAAAAAAAGCAACTTCCTACCCTCATCATAACAAGTATAAACGGTTTCATAATCTCTTCACCTCCTCCTAAGAAATATGAAACTCTTCATCCCATAACCCATCTTAGTAATAGGTAACTCAAATAGGTAACATCTTCTCCTTATCCAATTACCAGCAGTCCAAACAGAGCTCTAAGATATTAACATTAATTAACATATATTTTATTTGTTTTCAGTCAATAAGTTTATTTGCAACCATAGGTTTTAGCAAAATTCATTAAAAGTTATTACACCATATCAAATTATTACATCCATATCAAATCAGTCCTTTCCCCCTAATAGTTTCAGTACTATTTATCAACATTTGCTTCCGTATCTTTCTTGCAATCACTGCAAACAAAGCGACTTGCTTTGTTACATATCTTTTTTATCAGACAGCAAAAAAAAATTTTTTTTTTCAAAATTTGTCTTGATTCAATTTATTTAGCAAAGGTGTGATAAATCTAGCTCTTGGTTCTTGATATAATCTACAATATAATAGGTAGTGAGTTAGATCTTCCACTTGTAGGGAATTACAAATGCATAAACGGTCTGCAATTGGCAACTCTTTATATCTTCCATCTAAATATGCTGTTGGCATTGTTTGAAAACGAAGCTCTGTGAAAGCTTGTCTCAAGGACTGATATATAGGAGACTGTAGATAATGACATTCCTTGTCTATTTTTTAGAAAACGATACCACTTGGCCAACCTAAGCTTGGATACCTCATCTCTATCCTGACTAAAATCTTTAAAAAAATAGTCCCTCAGTAGTGTATGATAATTTGTGTCATTGAACAGTTCCTGATCTAGAGCTAATTGAGAGAATAATTTATGGCACAAAATTGCCCATCTATTATTATTAGCTTGTTCATAAAGGCATTTTTTTTCCAGGTAGTTATTTGGCATAAGAACTAGTTTCCTATAGTATAAGATTATTGCCTTCTTTACTCTTATATTAATTGATGGGAGGCCGACTTCTCATCTCAACATTGCTGCTGGTACACATGGGGGTAAGGCTAAGACTGATCTCACAAATTTATTTTGAACCACTTCGTATTTATTTAATTTACTAAAACCCCAAATTGGGGCTCCATATATCAGCTGTGATATTGTTTTCCCTTGATAGATTTTAAGAGCAGGTTGAACTAATCTTTCCCCTTTTGAGTAAAAGAAGGAGCAGATAGCCCTAATAGATCTCATAGCTGTTATTCTTGTTGCTGCTATATGTTTCTTCCAGGACAGTGTTTCGGTGAACTGGATGCCTAAATACTTAAATGACCTCACTTGCTCGATCTCCTTACCATCTAGAGTCCATCTATGTCTTTTTGGGTTTTTTGGCAAATACTACCACCTTGGTTTTAGAATAATTTATCTGTAGGTGTTCTTTCTTACAATGTTTGCCAAATTCTGTCAGGATTATTCTCATTCCAATTACTGTTGCTGACATAAGTGCCATGTCATCTGCATACAATAATATGGGGACCTTTCTACTTTCAATTGATGGGGCGTGAAAAGAGGGGTTATTTAAAACTACTCCAATATTATTTATATAAAAATTAAAAAGGAAAGGGGCTAATAGACAGCCCTGGCGGACGCCTTTTGAGCTTTTAATCTGCTTTGTTAAGGATCCGCTCTGGTTTATCCTTACTTGTATATAGGTGTCTTCATATAAAATATATATTAAATATAATAATCTTCCATCTATATCAGTTGCTAAAAACTTCTCCCATAGTTTCCCTCTATTTATTGTATCAAAGGCGGATGATAAATCAATGAATGTTACATACAGGCATTTTGAAGGTCCATTCATTGATTTATAGATCAAATGTTGTAAAATGAAACATTGATCTATGGTACTATGTCCCTTTCTGAATCCTCCCTGTTCTTCTGCTATGATCTGTCTGGAATCTGCCCAATCCATCAGTCTATTTAAGAGATGCCTTGTATATAGCTTACATCCTATGTCTATAAGACTTATAGGTCTAAAATTAGCTGGGTTTGTAGTATCTCCTTTTTTATGTATTGGGATTACTACGCTATTACTCCAACCTGCAGGTAATCTCCCGGTATTATTAATATAAGTAAACAGAGTGGCGAACATAGGGGCCCACAAATCAGGAAAAACCTTAAAAATTTCTGGTGGCAGCATGTCCTCTCCCGGGGCTTTGCCAGCTGTCTGTTGTGCGATTATTCTTTTGACTTCTGCCAGAGTTACAGGGGGCCATTTTGTTGATGTTTTTAATATGTCCATACCCGTTAGCTGTTGGTTTGATATTCTAGTATCCTCACATTTGTTTTTTTAATAAGCTATCCAATTTTCCGGTGTAATCTGGGCTTCTATTATGACTTTTATTTCTCTCTGGCCTTGGGTGACTAGTTCCCAGAATTTTGTATCATTATTTTGTAACCATGAGTGTCTTAATTCTTGCCATTGTATTTTATAATAGTCTTGTTTACTCCTCCTGATCAGTGCTTGATATTTACGGCATTTCTCTCACTACCTCTACCCTGGCAGGTGATTTATCCTTCTTGATTTGTCTGGTGTCTAGCTAGTTCCTTTCTTTCGCATCTACATTCATGGTTAAACCACGATAATCTAGCTTTATGCGTTTCCCCCTGCGATGTCTTACACACCAATGGTTTAAGATTATCAAACACCTCCTCATATATGTTACTTGCATTTCCAGTGTTTTGGATGAGTATAAGCCTCTGTTGTAGCAATGTTGGACTGTATAGTATTGATCTAACAACAGCCAAAGGGGGTGTCCACTTTAATCTTTTCTGATTTTTTATAATACCTTCTATATTATGATTCTCTTGTGCTACATTTTTCCCTTGATCCCACGTTAGATTCAGGCCAAGTGGTAAATGATCACTCTCTGGTTTATCTGTAATATTAAAACACTGTACTAGAGGGATCAGTGAGGGTGAAATAAATATATAATCAACAACAGCACCCCCTCTATGGCTGACTGATGTATATGAACCCCCAGATTGATCCCATTTGGATCCATGTAAATTGACCATATGTAATTTGTACATTAATTTAAGTAGTTCTAGGCCACGCTTATTCTGGATCTTATCATGTGACATATGGCCCAGAGGGAAAAAGTCCTCCATTTCAAATAGGTCTTTTATCTTTTGAGTTCAGTATTTCCAGACCTGAACCTATTCTAGCATTAAAATCCCCACAAAAAATTAAATCTACACTTGTGGAGTACTGTAACATCTCGAGTGGCGACTGTTCCAGTTTACCCCAGTTAGCCTGATGTCTAGGCGGGGCATAAATGTTGACACATATTAACGTTCTCCCTTTAAATTTCAGCCTTAACATTTGAATTTCATCTGTATCAGTTTTCTGGATTTATTTCTTCTATTCTCGCATCCAGATGTACTGCAATTAGACTCATTAAGCCCCCCTTAGCACATCCCATCCTTTGGTCCCTCTTGGCCCATTTCTGAAAACTTATGTAGCCAGGTAATGCTATCACATTATTTTTTACCAACCAAGTTTCTTGAAGGAATATCATATCATTTTTTGTTGTTGTTCAGTCGTTTAGTCGTGTCTGACTCTATATAGTCTTTTAAAAAATTGAAAAAAATTTTCAATTTTTTGAAAAATTGAATTTCAATTCAATTTCAATTTCAATTAAAAATTGAAAAAATTCCCCATCTATACATTTACCTGCCCACCCGGCAATATTCCAAGATATACATTTAATCATAGATGTCCTCACGTTATTTTCTTGTCAGCTTTGTAGCTTGTCCATGTTTTGGGGTTGCCTCTGTTGATTTTTTTGTTTGCTTCTCCTGCAAAATTGTTGTTGTGTTGGCATGTAACTTGACTGTTGTCCTCTATTCCTTTCTTCCTTTGGGATATTTTATTTATTTATTTATTTATTTATTTATTTATTTATTAGATTTATCACTGCCCACTCCCCCAAGGGGGACTCTGGGTGGTTTACAATAAAATATAATTAAGAAACAATAAATAACTAAAAATAACATTCCATAAAACTTATACATATAATATAATAAAATCCAAGTGGCAGAATTTTCTTAAAACTGAGGAAAAAGGGTGCTCTGAGGCCACCCTAAGGTGCTAGCTATCCCCAGGAGTGTACACTCCTCTTCCCGCCCCAGGCAAATTGACAAAACCACTGCCTCCATCTCACTCCCACCAAAGATCCATAAGCGCGACCAATGCAAATTCCGTCCCAGAACCTGGCCTGAAACCTGACTGAAAGGGTTCCAGATAATCCATTTCATCCAGAATCCTCTGGAATTGCAATGCCACCATCTTCTCAACCACCTTCCCCAAAAAGGGGAGGTGGGAGCTTGGATGAAAATTATCCAGTACAGTTGGGTCCAGCAATGGTTTCTTGAGGGAGTGCACCAGCGCTTACTTAAAAGCTACCGGAAACACCCCTTCTCTCAAGGATGTATTTACCATCGTCTGGACCCAGCCACATGTCACCTCCCGAGCTGCTCTCACCAGCCAGGAGGGGCATGGATCTAATTGGCAGGTGGTGGCATTCACAGTCCGGAGGACTCCGTCCACTTCCTCGGGTCCAACAGGATTGAACTGTTCCCAGATAACATGGTAAGTATGTTCCCTGGGTCTCTCCTCAGACTGTCTCACACTCGAAGTCCAACTTGGAACGAATCAAATTGATTTTATCCAGCAAATGCTCTGAGAATTCCTCAGAGCAGCCCTGCAGATGGATTTCCGATTCCCCTTTCCCCAAAAGGGATAGGGTAATCTTAAACAGGGCTGCCGGGCAATGTTCCCCGGATGCAATAAGAGCGGAGAAATATTGACCTTTCGCCGCTCTTGCCGCCACAAGGTAGGCCTAAATAGCAGCTCTAGCTTGTGTTTGGTCGGATTCAGTCTGTTTTCCTTCCGCAGCGCTCTAGGCGTCTCTTAATCCTCTTCAGAACCCTCAACTCCCCCATAAACCAGAGGGAGTGTCGGGTTTGACTGGACAAGAAAGGCCACACAGACGCCATCCTGTCCAAGGCCCCGGGCCGCCTCTCTATTCCAGGCAGCAGCCAGGGCCTCCGCTGGACCGTGCAGCAGATCCTTGGGTATAACCCCCAGCTCCCTCTGGAACCCTATTGGGTCCATAAGTCGCTGGGGGTGGACCGATCGAATAGGTCCAGCCTCCCTGCGGAGGGGAGCAGCACAGGAGAATCTCAAGGTTACCAGGGCGTGATGTGACCATGACAAGTGGTAAATATGTAATTCTCCCCTCAGATCGCATTGCCTCTGCTCCGACAAGGAAACTAAATCCGGGGTGAGGCCACTGTTTCGAGTCAGGTCCTGGATGATCTGGAACAGGCCCATGGCCACCATGGTGGCCATGAACTCCCGAGCCGCTTCCGAGGTCAACTCCAGGGAGGGTAGGTTGAAATCCCCCAGAACCGTAAGTCTGCGTAACTCAACCGCCAACCTCAAGATGGCCTCCAGCAGCTCAGGCAGAGAGGTTACTATGCAGCAGGGAGGCTGGTACAGTAGCAACACTCCAAACTGTTCACAAGAACCCAACTTGAAAAACAAGGTCTCACAACCGGTAACTTGTGGAGCAGGGCCTGATAGCCACCAGAGCATAGCTTTCCAAACTGTGTGTCGCAACAGTTTGGTGTGTCGCAACACAACCCGAAAGCGGCGGTGGTGGTGTGCACGGCGGCACACGTGGTGGTGTGCACGGTGGCGGCAGCGACAACGGCAGCGGCCATCAGCAGCTCCGCGTTTTAGCAGAGGCCACCACCGCCACCGTGCACGCCGCCACGCATGCCCCCGCACGGCCGCCACTGGTGTGTCGCTAATGGCGGCACTTTGGAAAGCACTGCACTAGAGATTCCCGGATGACAACAGCCACCCCTCCTCCCCTGAAGTCTCGCCTGGTGCCAAGCCTGAAACCCAGCTGGATATATTTCAGAGAGAGGGACACCTCCCTCCGGGCCCAGCCAGGTCTCTGTAATACATGCCAGATCCACCCCCTCCTCTATAATCAGATTGGGTATGAGGGGGACTTTGTTATTAATTGACCTCTATATATAATACTCAACATTCCACATCTCAACTCTTAGCTGTAAGCAAAACCCCATTTAAAAGGCATAAAAAGGTCCCAATATCCTAATGCAAACAAACAAAACCTAAAGTTTAACATGACAAAAAAAGACCATTTCTCCTTTAAAAAAGACAAACTCCGATCCACATTTCTCCCATTCCAAATACCAACTATTTCAGAGAAAAACCACCCCAAATAACATGTGCCATTCAAATAAACATTCCATATCTCAACTCTAAACTATAAAGAAATCCACATTTCACAAATATAAAGTAATGCCAGCATCCTAAAAAGTTAAGATACAGAAAATTTAAATACTAAAAAATTAGGATACATAAAATAACTATAAAGTAAAAGGTTAAAATGCCATATAAGCAAATCCAGCAAACCACATTTTTCCAATCAACATATCAGTAAATCGGCGATTCAACTTCTGGGTGTTGAGGTGACCTGTGCGCTGAGCCGAAAGCTCCGCGGTTTCTCCATTTGCAGCGATTTAAAAGTGGATACAAGCTGACGTGAGAAACCTTGGGATTGTTTATCCTTTTTGTTATTATTTTGTCTACAATAGAAAAAAAGCCTCTCTGTTCCTTTTTATCTTTTACTCTTACATTTATATGGATATATAATTTTAATGGACTATATTTTAGCTATCTTGAAAACTACATTTAAAGGACTATTTTTATTTTTTGTAGTTTTTGTTCCCCCTTTTTAAAAAAAAAAATATTATCCTCTTTCTTTGTTTTTTGTCTTCCCCCTCTCCTCTTTTTTTTCCTCTTACAGGGAAATTATTTACATTATGGCAGCTATGGCAATGAGGAGAGAGAAAGAAAAAGAAAAAGAAACTGGAAGGACATCTACAGATTCTTCAACACCTGGAGCATCAACAGAGCCCCCCCCATCAGAAATGAAAAAACTCCTAGAAGCAATGGCATCACTAAACAAGAAAATGGAAGATTCAATGGTACAAAACAAACAGATGGAAGAACAAATTGCATCCTTAGATAAAAAAATAGATAAGAAGATGGAAGAAATGAAGAAAGAAATAACTCGGGAGATTAAACAAGAATTTAAAAAAGAAGTACAGACAGTAAAGGAAGTTGTGAACATTTTGTCAGGGGAACTTAAAGGTCAGATGCAAAACTTAAGAGACTAAATCAGAAGATGTTACTAAGGAACTTGAATATAATTTAGATATTACTGCACTAAAGGATTGTTTCTATATTAGCTAAATTTTTGGAGATAAAAGAACAAGATTTAGATTTGGAAATAGATAAATTTTTTAGAGTTAATTCATGTTATGCTAGAGAAAAGAAAGTACCTAGAGACATATTGATATATTTTGTGAGAAAAGTTATAAAAGAGCAAATTCTGAAGAAGCATTATAATACTGGATTAAATATAGAAGGAAAAGAAATAATTGTACTAAAAGAAATACCTTTGAGGATATTAAGAAAAAGAAAAGATTATTCCTTCTTTACAGAAAAGTTAAAGCGAAATAATATTTCATTTAGATGGGAGAGATTAGAAAGTGTATCTTTTATGTTCAAAGGGCAAAGGTTCAGGATAACTTCCATATTAAAAGCAAAAGCATTTTTAGAGAAATATAAGACAGATATGAAAGATGCATCTGGAGACGTGGAAGAAAAAGTGGAGATACCAAAAGACAAAGAGACGAGTGAAGACTTATCTGTGTTGGGAGCTGCAGGACTAGACTGGAAAAAAGGCTTTTAAACATCAAAATACTTATGGATTACAAATATTTGACATGGAACATTAATGGTGCAAATTCCCCACAGAAGAGGCGAAAAATTTTTCATTCTTTGAAAAAACTGAGATTGGATATAACTTGCTTACAAGAGACTCACATCTGTAAAAAAGATACTAAGTATTTGATTTGTAAACAACTTGAAGAATTTATTTCGGCTGCACTTAAAAAAACTAAGGGAGTAGTTTTGTATATACAACCAAAGTTAAACCCAAAAAAGATACTAGTTGATGATGAAGGAAGATACATTGCAGTTGAAATTAATATACAAGGAACTAAAATATTAATTGTTGGACTTTATGCACCAAATATGGACAAAGGAGTATTCTATAAAAACTTAATGGACAAACTTTTGGATTTACCCCATGAAAACTGGTGTTTTATGGGTGATTGGAATGGGGTTATTCACCCAATGATGGATAGACACTCACAAAAAGAAGTGAAACGTACACAGGGAAAATTACCACAAACATTCTTTGACTTGAAAGAAATGTCGGATTTACAAGATATTTGGAGATTGATGAACAGGACTTCAAGAGAATATACATACTACTCATAGATATTTAAATCCTTCTCCAGAATATATATGATTTTGATTTCTAAAAGTTTAGTGATGGACATTGGTAAAGTTGAAATATTACCCAAGACTCTCTCAGATCATAATCCTGTAACGTTGACTTTTAAAGGAAAACGGAATGTATTTAGATGGAGACTGAATGAGTCAATTCTTCGGAAAAATGATATAGTTGATGTATGTAAGAAAAAGTTAAGAGAATATTTTCAATTGAATTTAAACAAAGGCACAAATATTCAAATTGTATGGGATGCCAGCAAAGCATATATGAGGGGTTATTTTATTCAATATAATGCTCAAATGAGGAGAAAGAAACAAGAGAGAATTCAATTGATTTTAGATGAAATTAAAAGCAAAGAGTTATGTTTAAGAGATAAGCCAATGGATGAAACCTTACTTACTCAAATTAAATTTCTACAAAAACAAGTATCAATGATATTGACACAAGAAATAGAAACCCAAATGAAATTTACAAAACAAAGTAGATGGTTAGCGTACAAATTGAGGAAACAAAGACAAAAGAATTTAATTGTTAATATACAACATGAAGGGAAAGTTTTGGTGAATAATATAGATATACAGGAAGCCTTTCACGATTACTCAAAATTATATAAAAAACAAGATGTCTATTTAGTTGATATTGACGAATATCTGAGTAAACAAAAGCTAACTGTTCTTAATGATCAACAAAGACTAATACTAAACAACCCGATAACAATAGAGGAAATGGTAAAGGCCTTTAAGAAAATTAGTAGTGGAAAAGCACCTGGACCGGATGGTCTGTCAGCAGCCTATTACAAATGCTTCGAGGATGAACTATGTTTACCTTTGCAGAAGACTATGGATTCGATTTTGGAAACAGGAACCATGCCAGAGACTTGGAAAGAAGCGCACATAACATTGATCCCTAAAGAACAACAAGATTTGACACTAACTAAAAATTATAGACCAATATATTTATTGAATAATGACTATAAGATATTTACAACCATATTGGCAGAAAGAATGAAAAATATTCTTAAGAACTTTATCCATCAAGATCAAGCTGGATTTTTACCTAAGAGACAAATTCGAGACAATGTCCGAAATATATTAGATGTACTGGAATACTTGTTTGAGAACATTATGAAAAACAAGTGGCCTTGATATTTATAGATGCTGAAAAAGCTTTTGATAATTTAAACTGGCCTTTTATGTTTAAAGTATTGGAAAATATGAATTTTGGAGGAAATTTTACTAAGTGGATTAAATCAATATATACTCCCCAATTTGCAAAAATAATTGTTAACGGAGAATTTAGTAAACCGTGTGAAATTCAAAAAGGTACAAGACAAGGTTGTCCATTATCTCCACTTTTGTTTATATTGGTACTAGAGGTGTTACTTAAGAGACATTAGACAAGATGATGGTATTCATGGTATTAGAGTTAAAAAAGTTTATAAACTAAGAGCCTTTGCTGACAACTTAGTCATTACTTTGGAGAATCCACTAGATGGAATTGAATTATTGATACAGAAATTGAAAGGCTTTGGGTCGTTAGCAGGGTTTAAAGTGAATCTACAGAAAACAAAAGTCTTGACTAAAAATATGGACCATCATCAACAAGAGAAATTGAAAGAAATAACGGGATATTCAATGGAAGAAAAAGTAAAATATCTGGGAGTATATTTAACATCTAAAAATGTTAAGTTGTTTAAGAATAATTATATTCCACTTTGGATAGATATTAAAAAAGATTTGGATCAATGGGAAAAACTGCAACTATCATTAGGTAGAATTTCAGCAATTAAAATGAATATTTTGCCACGAATTTTATACCTTTTACAAACAATACCCATATTGGCATCAGAAGAACCTTTCAAACAATTGCAGCGAGATATTTCTAAGTTTAGTTGGCAAGGGAAAAAACCAAGAATAAAATATAAAGTTTTACAAGATTCAAAAGAAAGGGGCGGACTAGGTCTACCAGATCTGAAATTATATTATGCTGCTTGTTGCTTGGTATGGATTAAAGAATAGATAGTTCTGAAAAATGAAAAATTATTGAACTTGGAGGGTCATGAATTAAGATATGGATGGCATGGATATATGTGGTACGACAAAGTAAAAGTTAATGT
Source organism: Charina bottae (assembly GCA_023362775.1). NCBI lineage: Eukaryota > Metazoa > Chordata > Lepidosauria > Squamata > Charinaidae > Charina > Charina bottae. The sequence goes on from JALMGJ010000004.1 coordinate 67,535,534, forward strand.
GGACTTTAAAAATTATATTAGAAGATCTTTGTTAAGAATTTGGAATAAATATAAATTAACTTTATGTTATAAAAGACCTTTATGGATCTCCACACAAGAAGCATTTCACAGAACAGAAGTAAGAGCTAAAGACAAATGGCTGACTTACAAAGACTTTTTAAAAAAAGAGCAAGGACAATATAAAAAATTTTGGACTCAGATACATTCATTGATGCAAAATATTTTACAAATTCGAGTTCCATTTAAACCAGAACTACTTCTACTGGGAATATCAGAAGAACAAATAGGAAAACAATTTACAAGAATTATGCAATACATAATTACAGCTGCAAGACTTGTATATGCACAAAATTAGAAAAATCAGACCACACCTACAATACAAGACTGGATGTTAAAATTGATGGACATGGCAGAAAATGATAAATTGACATGTTTATTAAAAGAAAATTCAAATTATTATTTTCTTAAAGAGTGGAAACCATTAATGGACTATTTGCAAAATGCAGGAGGGGCAAAGCTTATATGGGGATTTGAAGACTAAAATATATATAAATTGATATATTAGACAAGAAATGTTTTTCAATGTTATAAATAGACCTAGCATGTAAGATTAATTTTTTTAATTAGTATGACCAGGGATAAATCGGAAGTTGACTAATTTCTATGTTTCATCTTTTTCTTTTTTTCTTTACTTTACTACACCTTTTTTCTTCTTTCTTTGATTTGTATTTCTATTTCTTTTTCCGTTTCCAACTTTTATCTATGTATATTTAAAACTCAATAAAATATATTAAAAAAAAAGATATCAGTAAATCCAAAAAAACCCCACCAAAATAACAACATATCCCATTTTATCCCTGATGTAAGGATCGACTAGCTCAAATCCCAAAAAACAACTTCACTCAGTCCATTTTAGAAAGGGAAAGTTATTTAATTGAAGATTGTAACAAGCATCCAAGAGAAAGCTGAAACTGACAAAATTGGCGGGGAATGCCTTATTAGAACATTCTCATGATGAGCTCACCATCCCCCTCCCCACACCTGGCTCCGGCCGTTGCAGTGACCTTGGTTCTCAGCGAGCCATCTCTAGCCTGGAATGTCCCCCCTCCCTGTGTTTCCCATAAACAATCCTGACACGCATCTGCATTCTCCAGTCCGGGCGGATCTGGCGGGGCACAGCAAAGCAAAGGCACTGAGTTGATTTGTTTGTGTGAGCCTCACACCTGGTCAAATAAGCCGACTTTGTATTCCTTGTTTTTATACCACACAATCTTTCTCTGCAATCCATTCAAATAATTGTTGATCCTTGATACAAATTTCTTCAATGCTTTAAGCCAGAGCTTTCCAAACTTTTCATGTTGGTGACACACATTTAGACATGCATCATTTTGCGACACTCTTACAGCAGGGCATCATTTCGCGACACACTCTTACAGCAGGGCACAAGGCAGCACTAGGACCTGCGCGAAATCACAGCAGGTTTGGAGGCAGCAAGGCACAAGGCAGGCACTAGGACCTGCGCAGAATCACAGCAGGTTTGGAGGCAGCAAGGCACAAGGCAGGCACTAGGACCTGGCAGGGCTCGGAGGTGGCAGCAGCCGTAACACACCCAAACACTGCAGCCGACACACTAACATGTCACGACACAGAGTTTGGAAAGCTCTGCTTTAAGCAGTCTCTTTTGTGAATCCAGCAAAAAGGAATTATTCCAATTGCTTAGCGAGATGGTCATTTTTATTTCCTTCTTAATTTTTAAAGCCTCATCCAATTTTCTCTTTATATCTGATGGCAAATTCTTATTCAAAGTCCCATTCATGTTGTCTTCCAGTGGAATTTGTTGCATATCTTGTTCTGTAACATCTTGCTTTGGAGACAGACTGTTCCCAAAAAGACACAACATAGCTGACATAATTGATTCAAAGTCTCTCTGCAGTTCCTGGTGCAGTTCCTCCAAGATATCTCTAAACGCCACTATAAGTTGTTTATTTTATTATGTCTCCAATATCAAAAACAATTTCCTTTCCCACAAACATGCATGTATTCTTTAAAAATAATTTCAAAGTTAATGTTCGAAATCCAGTATTCCAACATTTTCTGAGCCCGATGGTTGTTGTGGGTCTTCCGGGCTGTGTGGCCACACAGCCTGGAAGACCCACAACAACCATCGAACTCCGGCCGTGAAAGCCTTCAACAATACATTTTCTGAGCCCTTATTCCGATTAAAACTTTCTGTATCGAAAACCTTGTCTTGCTTTTTGCTGTTTATTTTAAATTCTTCAAACTTATAGAAATAAATCTCCATTTTCTTATATTACGGAATGAAGGCACTCACCCGGCGTTTGCAATCTTGTTACTTTTAAGGTGTCTAACTTCTTTGAAGCAGTTGATAGGCAATTTCCGAAGGTAGTTAGCAAGGGAAGGACACGAACTTAGTGTCCTTTGAAAAGGCTCCATTTGAGGCTTGAGCAATTATGACGGATTCCCACATCTCCCGATTCCCCCCACTCCCACCTCCAGAAACCACTGTCTTGCAATCTCTTCATGAGGAGCAACTGTAAGGAGAAACAGCTTGGGCAATCTCACATCTCTCTCTTTTATCCAGAGAGGATCGTAGGAGCCAATCTGCTAATTGACTCCTCATGAAAGTCCGCAAATGTCTTCAGTCCGCCATCTTCCCCAGAAGTCCAGATGTTTGATTCCTGAAATAACTGTTCAAGCATCACACAACATGGGAAAGTGAATTCTGCTTTTGGGGGAGGGGTGGTAGAGGAGAGAAGGAACTAATTATCCCGAAACAATACTCAGAAGTAACACCAACTAAGGATGCTAACCCAGATTTGCAACAGGGTACTAAAAGCGTATCTGCCAAATACAACTGTATTAATAATCTAAATCTAATTTAATAAAATGAGACTTCCAATAATTTTTAAGGAAGTAAAAAAACCCCATACATTTATAATAAAAATTCTTTTACAATAATACCCTATTCCATGATTAGAAAGAAATCCAATCTCGTTAACTTACCAAGTGTTCTCTCTCCTTCAGGATCTACCATTTGAGCCATTCTCAGTGCCTCTGTAGTGGCAATATCGACATTACTTGGAACCACAACCAAATTTATGGTTGCTTGTTTGGTAATATAACTTTTAATTAATTTCATGATCTGTAATAAAATTAAATTTTATGTCACTCATAGGTAGAGAATAAAATGATTTTCAATGAAGCTGGAACAAGGAAGCAATCTACTTTACCAAGGCTACCATAACTATACATAAAATATCAGTAATGTATAAGGGGCACATACTGTACATAATATGCAACTTACTCTGTTCCTTAACAAAGTATTTTGTTCCATAGATGCTGTCATCTATGTAGAGCACAGCTTTCCAAACTGTGTGTCGCGACACAAAAGTGTGTCACCAGTCAGGTGTGTCACCACACAACCCTGAAGTGGCAGCGGGGGTGTGCACGGCGGCGCGCCATCACTGTTTCCGCGTTTTAGCGGAGGCTGCCGCCGCTGCTGCCGTGCACGCCTCTGCGCGCGCCACCACACCGCCCCCGTGCACGGCCCCGCCCCCGCCACCATTGGTGTGTCGCCAACGGCGGCACTTTGGAAAGCCCTGATGTAGAGGGTTCAATATCCATTAAGGCATAGCTTTCCAAACTATATGTCGCAACACTTTAGTGTGTCGCAACAGAGTTTAGTCTGTCGCGAAACCCGGAAGCGGCGGCGCGGACATACACAGTGGCGGTGCGGGGGTGTGATTGTGGCGGCAGCAGCGACGGCAGCGGTGCGCCATCAGCGCTTCCGCGTTTTAGCGAGGCGGCCGCCACCATGAATGCCCCCACCGCCACGCGCGCCCCACCGTTGATGTGTCACCAACGGCTGCAGTTTGGAAAGCACTGTGTTAAGGAGCAACAGTGTGCCTCTCCACTTTATGCAGACACTGAGTATCCTCTGCCCACAGGCTTATACAGTCAGGACCAGAAATATTGGAACAAGGATAACTGTTTTGGCAGTTGGCCTCTGTACACCACCACACTGAAGTTGAAAGGAAACACACCCAGATAGGAGCGAAGTCAGGACTTTCAGCAATAATTCAAGGGGTTTGACAAAAGTGGGTCACTAACCATTCAGGAAGTACAGCCAGTGGCATACACACACCCCCATTGTTGGTGGCTCATAAGTAATGGAACGAATGGCTGACAAGCAGCTGCATGGCTAGGTGTGGCCTGCTTCCTGGGTACCCCATGACCAATCAAGCAGATAAAAGGCCTGGAGGTGGTTCTGAGTGTTACATGTGCATTTGGTAGCTGTTCACTGGAACTCCCAACATGAGGTCCAAAGAGGTGTCCATGCGAGTGAAGGAGGCCATCATTAGGCTGAGGAAACAAAATAAACCCATCAGAGAGATAGCAAAAACATTGGGAGTGGCCAATACAAGAGTTTGGAACATCCTGGAAAAGAAGGAATTAACTGGAAAGCTCAGCAACAGAAAAAGGCCTGAAAGACCATGGAAGAGAACTAAAGTGGATGACCGCAGAATTCTGCTCATGGTGAAGAGGAACCCTTTCACAACATCTAGCCAGATCAAGAATGCTCTTGAGGAGGTAGGCATGTCACTGTCAACATCTACAGCAGGGCTTTCCAAAGTTTTTCCCGCGGCGACACACCAACCAGCGTTGGTGTGTCGCCGTGGGAAACCCGGAAGTGCGGCAGCGTGCAAAAACCCGGAAGCGCTGCTGCTGCTTTCGGGTTTTGCGCGCTGCAGTTGGTGTGTCGCCACGGGAAAACCCGGAAGCGCTGATGATCAGCGCTTCCGGGTTGTGTGGCGACACAACAAACTGTGTGTGGCGACACACTTTTGTGTCTCGACACAGTTTGGAAAGCTGTGATCTACAGTCAAGAGACGGCTTTATGAATGTAAGTACAGAGGCTCCACAACAAGGTGAAAACCACTGGTAATGCTCAAGAACAGAAAGGCCAGATTAGACTTTGCCAGCAAACACCTAAAAAAGCCTGCCCAGTTCTGGAATAAGATTCTTTGGACTAATGAAACCAAGATTAACTTGCACCAGAATGATGGGAAGAGAAAAGAATGGAGAAGGAAAGGAACAGCTCATGATCCAAAGCATACCACATCATCTGTCAAACATGGTGGAGGCAGAGTTATGGCATGGGCATGTATGGCTGCCAATGGAACTGGGTCACTGGTGTTTATTGATGACCTGACTGCTGATAAAATCAGCAGGATGAATTCTGAAGTGTATAGGGCAGAGCTTTCCAAACTGTGTGTCGCGACACAAAAGTGTGTCACCACACAGTCGGCTGTGTCGCCACACAACCCGGAAGTGGTAGCGGGGGCGTGCATGGCGGTGGCGTGCATGGCGGTGGCGCGCCATCGGTGCTTCCGCATTTTAGCGGAGGCTGCCGCCGCCACCATGCACGCCCCCGCGCCGCCGGTGCTGCTGTTGGTGTGTCGCCAACGGCGACACTTTGGAAAGCCCTGGTATAGGGCTATACTTTCTGCTCAGATTCAGCCAAATGCTGCCAAACTGAAAGGACGCCACTTCATATTGCAGATGGATAATGACCCAAAACATACAGCAAAAGCTACCCAAGAGTTTCTCAAGGCAAAGAAGTGGGATGTTCTTCAATGGCCAAGTCAGTCACCTGATCTCAACCCAAGAGAGCATGCTTTTCACTTACTGAAGACAAGACTGAAGGCAGAAAGACCCACAAGCAAGCAGGAGCTGAAGGCAGCTGCAGTAAACGCCTGGTAAAGCATCTCGAGGGAGGAAACTCAGCATTTGGTCATGTCCATGGGTTCCAGACTTCAGGCAGTCATTGACTGCAAAGGATTTTCATCCAGGTATTAAAGGCGATCCTTATGTTTGTAATGATGTTGGTTTGTTCCATTACTTATGAGCCCCCAACAACGAGGGTGTGTGTATGCCACTGGCTGTATTTCCTGAGTGGTCAGTGCCCCACTTTTGTCAAACCCCTTGAATTACAGCTGAAAGTCCTGACTTCGCTCCCATCTGGGTGTGTTTCCTTTCAACTTCAATGTGGTGGTGTACAGAGGCCAACTGCCAAAACAGTTATCCTTGTTCCAATATTTCTGGTCCTAACTGTATATCAAGAGCAGTATCTGAAAACAGGAAGCCTAACCAGGTCAACATTGTAGGCTTCCATGCAACTGGGTATCATTACTTGGGGCAGGGGGTAATATTCTGTTCCATTAGTATACCAAGATGCATTAACTAGGCAGCATGAACTCAAGAGAATTTCTAGAATCCACTTATTGAACAAAGAACGACTAAAGGCAAGACAAATTCTACAGGTAGTCTTCACTTAGCAACCACAATCAGGACTGGCAAGTCAGTCGTCAAGTGCCGTAGACATAAAAGGAGAAACCCACAAGACCATGATGGACTTACAACCTTACTTCCCATCTGGTCGCTAAGTGAAGCATTGCAGTCGCTAAGTGAAACATCATGTGACTACAACTTATGATTTTACTTCTGCATTCTCTATTAACTCTGCTTGTTGCAAGCCGGTTGCAAAGCACGTGAATGGTGATCACATGACCGCAGGATGCTACGATGGTCATAAATGCATCGATTGGTCGCAATGCTATATTTTTTACACCATCATAACTTCAGATGGCCACTAAATGAGTCAGTTGGTAAGCGAGGACTACCTATACATCTCACTCCTGAAATGTAAACAGGTCTTTCCTGGCAAACGTTAGCAGTAAACAATGCTGTTATATCTACATGCCCCTAACTCAGTGCTTTCCAAAGTCCCGCCATTGGTGACACACCAACGGCGGCGGTGGCGGCCTCATGTGTCATGCTAAAACCCAGAAGCGCTAATGGTGCGCCGCTGCCGCACACACCCCTGCCACAACAGGGGCAGCGGCGAGGCGCCATCAGCACTTCCGGGTTTTGTCACGACACACTAATGTGTCGCGACACAGAGTTTGGAAAGCTATGCCCTAACTCAATTGATAGTCAAATACCTACAGTATCACTCTGGAACATCTTTTTATTTTACCTGAGCCCCAATATCTTTTGGTTGATCACCTACAGCCACTCTCGCAATTCCTGGCAGATCAATAAGGGTGAGATCCGGAACATCTGGAGAGCTAATTTCCAGGGAAATTAATTCATTCTTAATGTGCAGTCCTTCGCCAGCTATTGCATTCTGGGCTATATTGTGTGAGGCAGAACAAAGTATCAGACACAGTTATGGGAAACTCCTTATAGAGCACAGTTTGATCAACCCACCATTTGCTTTAAAAGGCATCTGAAGCAAACAGACTGACATATATTTTTAAACAGGCTTGTTTCCTTTTAATAGTTCCAAGTAAAGTAAGCATGCAAGTAGTTCTGTGTACCCTAACAATGTGATATATGGATAATACTGAATACAACATTATTAAAAAGCCAAGTTGGAAAGCTGTGGAAACATTTAATAAATATTAGTCAAGGGGCCTCCTACTGTGTATATATATTACATTGTAAAATTTGAAATGTATGTGTTATGAAAGAATCTTAGCACACTGTCTGAAAATAGTTACTTTAGGGTACACAGAACTACTTGCATACTTTCTACAGCATTATTTCTGTTTTCATTGCTATAATGAGATGACCTTAGAACAGAGCTTTCCAAACTGTGTCGCAACACAAAAGTATGTCGCCACACCACCCGGAAGCGGCGGTGTGCGCGTGCACGGCAGCCATGCACGTGCGCACCGCCGCACGCCCCCTGCGCCGCCACCGTGCGCGCCGCCACACGCCCCCCCACACCGCCACTGGCGTGTCGCCAGCGGCGGCACTTTGGAAAGCCTTGCCTTAGAAGCATGATCTACAGCAGCGTTTTTCAACTTGGGGCCATATTCTGGGGCCAGGATATTCCAAGGGGGCCACAGGTGAAAATTGCATAAATGGGGGCCACGGCATAAGACTAGGGGACCACAGAGGGAAGTGAGAAGTGAAGAAAACAGAGAAGTGACCAAAAAAGAAAACAGGAAAGAAAAAAGAAAAAAGAAGTGAAGAAAATAGAAAACAGAAGTAGAGTGAACAGAGAAGTGACCATGCTTCTCATTGGATGGATCGCCACGCCAATTGCGGCAACGTCACTTCCGCTTCCTTCTCCCTCCCACTTCTACACTCCACCGCTACGTGCACCAAGCTGTCCGCATCTCGTTTGTCACGGGCAAGGTGCGTAACTACAGCAGTGTTAGTGTGCTGTTTCTTCGTGCAAGTATTACTGTGAAAGGAGGTATGTTGCTGCATGCAAGAGTTCTACATGTAATTTCAGGTATTTTAAGCCACTGTGTTTGCCATTCCTTTCACGGTTGCTGTGTTCAGTTGCTTCTCATCATAAAGATCGGGATCAGACATAATTTTTCATTTATCTTTGTTCATATGTTCTAACACTGTTTCATTTCTGAGAAGTGATCTTATTATTTTGTAGTTGCAAACATATGTAAAATTAGTCTGCATCTGTATCGAGTTTTGTTTTTTTATTTTTAGATACCCCATGGCTACCTCTGCAAAAAAGAAATGTCGACAATACTCAGTCGAGTATCTTGGCTACAGATTTATTCCGTCACCACAAGACCACACGATACCAATGTGTTTGATATGTATGACCACACTTTCCAATGAGAGTATGCGTCCATGTAAGTTGCAGCTTTGAGATAAAGCAAAATTGTTTTTCATGGCATTTCCTACTTTGTATTTGGTAGAATCAGGTTTCAGTCGTGTGAATTATTTACACAGCCTAATGCGGAATCGCCTTAACATAATGGACAGAGGTGATCTTCGGTTATCCCTTACAGCAATAGAACTGGATATAAAAAAGCTTGTTTCTGGTCATCATCAAGCACAAGAGTCACATTGATCGAGAAATACTTAAAAGTATAAATTTTTATGTAATTGTGTTTTGTGTAAATTATAAAAATTATAAATAAAACATGTTCTATTTACAAACAAAACATTTAAATAGCTATCTTTCTACCGGTAGGACAGGGGGGGAGGCACAGGAAGGAAACAAGGTCGGAAGAGGGCCACGGTCGGAAAATGGTTCAGAAACACTGATCTACAAAACAGCTTCAAGAGGCAACGCTAGCTAGCATTTATCATGATTCACAGCAAAGCTGAAACATATTCTAGCTTAATTTATTGTTGAAAAGCAGGTTATTAGTGCCTGCACAGCGAGAAAGCAAAAATAAAGGATCACGTACTATAATTAAAAGGAACGACACAAGGAAGGTAGAATTTATAAGGAGAAAAACATCTCTTCCAATATGGATAAAGGCCCACCCACATTTACGACCATAGGGTGTGCTTCAACTCCGCCTATCTCCCCCCTCATCTCTGCCCTTTTGGCTAACCTGCCCTCCACCGCCTCTCACCCTGCATTCTGCCCTGCCCCCCCACCGCCCTGCACTCCGCTGCCCCCAGATGACCTTTGCTGTCCCAGTGCTGACAAGGCGCACCAGCCTAGCCATTTGCAAGGCAGCTGCTGGCCACAGGTGGCCTTCCCAAAGCCTCCCAAGGCATTCCTGAGCAGGTGCCTTGTGAAGGGCCAGGCCAGGCGCACCTCATCAGCAGGACAGCGAAGATCACTTAGGGGCGGCGGGGGGCAGGGTGGCCAAAAGGGTAGAGATGGGGGGAGTTAAGTGGGTGGGGGGGGGAGTTGAAGCAGAGGAAAGCGCGGAAGGGCAGGAGAAGCATGAAGTTCTGGCCTAACAGCAGCGTGGGCCTGGCCTAACGATCGCAAGTGGAACTGCTGTCACTAAGTGGTGCAGTCATGTGATGTTTCGCCTAACGAAATGCTTCACTTAGCAATGGAAATTTCAGTCCCAATTAGGGTCATTAAGTGAGGACTACCTGTACTTTTAAATATTTGGTGGTTACTCTGCTATGCCAGATTGAACCTAGATAAATACAGGTAGTCCTGAACCTACGACCATTCATTCTGTGACTGTTCAAAGTTATGACAGAGCTGAGTGAATGGTGGTTAGAACCGGTCCTTGGAGTTCCGGCTGTCCCAGCACCCCCGTAGACACATGATCGCAATCTGGGCGTTTGGGAACCGGTTCACTTACGACCAGTTGTAGCACCCTGCGATCACATGATCGCCATTTGCAACGTTCCCCAGAAAGTCAATAGGGAAGCTGGCAGGGAAGGTTGCAAGTCACTGGAGTAAGTCTCCCCCATCCGCACACCCTCCTGAGCCCCACTGCGCTTGCGCCACGCTGGCCACACGCACACACCTGCACACCCTTCCTGACCCTCGCCATGCCTCTTGCACACCCACTTCCACACCCTCTTCAGTCCTTGCCAAGCCTCTTGAGCACCCCCTCGCTCCCTCCCCCACCGGGCAGCAGCCACTGACCTGCCTGCCTGGGACTTGCAACTTTCTGCCAGCTCCCCCACTGACTTTGGTTGTGGGAAGCCGGCAGGAAGTTGCCTCGCCTAATGACCATGCAATTCGGTAAACCATGGCAACCAGGACTGCAGGGATTGCCGTTGCTAAGTGATGCAGTCACACTTTACGACTGCATTGCTTAAAGATGGAAATTCCGGTCCAGTTGCCATTGTAAGTCAAGGACTACCTGTACTCTCAATGCCTGTTAAGCAAAGTTTGCCTGTGGAATGTGTAACAGTGGTCTGAGAGGAGAAATGAAATATATACTCTCTTTTCTTTTCTCGATAAAAAATTTAAAGTAAGGTCATGGAAATATAACACAATTCGACATTTCTAACAGCAGCAACATGATCAAGCCTTTAAATTAAAAGGTAAGGGGATTACAGTCAAATACCCAACACGATCAGAAACAGTGTTTTGTTTAGAAGTAAAGCCGCTGAAAACTACTAGAGTAGACTTTAGTGCAATTACAGAACTGTTGTAAGCTAAAATTCTATATATACTGGTCGTTTTAAGGAGGGGAAAAACCCTTACATCACTGAAAATTACCTCTCCTAACTGCAGCTTCCACCTCTGATGGGTCTTTCAGTTCCACCTCTGTATCTAGATACACAATTTTCCCTTTCCACTCCTTTCTATTAAGTATTTTTTTCAGCTTGAGCTCCAAGGGACATCTGGTAACAATCCCTGCAACGTTAAAACATTTTTTTGTTTTTGTTTTTAAAGGTATTATCTATTTTATTAGATATTTAAGAACATAATAAGAGAAGCAGAAAGAAAAATAGCTAGTAAATACTAAAGAGATGTACAAGTATTACAAGATTGGATAAAAATTCAAAATAACAGTTCTGCATTTCAAAATATATTAGATCAATTTAAAACTTCAAATCATTATTAAAATCAAATCAGTATGTGATTATTAATAACTACTAAAGTTATGATTTATAGATCAGTTTTATGAATTAAAAAACCAAATTTAAAGATTACACTAATCTCTGCCTAATCTAACTATTCTATCTGTATTAGCAAATCAAACAAAAAGTTAAGTAGTAAAACCATATGTTAAAAGAAACCCAAACTTTACATGTAGTACAAGTCAATATGTAGGGTTATAATGCAGAAACAGATTCCAAGTTGAACTGAGTATGATTTGTTTTTCAAATGTTAGTTTTACATCAATGCTTACTCTCACAACTATGCACGATTTCCAATAAGCAGCATAAAGTATCCTAGTAACTGTTACAATATACTGCACTTTGTATGAATATGAGGTTCAGTAACATTTAACAGAAAAATAACTAGTTGGAAATTTAAAATTTGTTTCATTCTATTATAGGGCCTCAGATAGAAAGTCTGTGCAGAGAGTGGTAAGGGCAGCAGAAAAGATCATCATTGGCGATCACTCGTAGCCGAGTAAGATTGTCTTCCAAACGTAAAATTTTAACGGTAATTTTAAAGATAATTGGGATATCTCTGCCCCTCATCCAAGATTTAGCACATGCACGCTGTTTGTCCAGAGCTCGAAAGATCATCAGTGATGCCTCCCATCCTCATCATGGTTTGTTTTCTTTGTTACCCTCTGGGAAGAGGTTCCGCTGTATCCGATGTAGAACAGCCAGATTGGGAAACAGCTTTGTCCCCCAGGCTATTGGATTCTTGAATGCCAAATAGGTTCTTTTAGGTGAAATATGTTGGATATGTAAAGAATGTATATTTTATAGTAATTATGGATTTTTATTAGTATTTTAATGTTTGACTGAAATTGTGAGTTAAAGAATGTATATTTTATAAGAATGTATATTTTATAAGAATGGGTATTTTATAGTAATTATGGTTTTTTATTATTATTAGTATTTTATTGCTTAAGTGAAATTGTGAGCCAACTGCAACGAAATTTCATTCTATTGTGCACTTGTATAGTGTATAGTGGGATGACAATAAAGTTATTATTCTATTCTATTCTATTCTATTCTATTCTATTCTATTCTATTCTATAGATCATCTTCCAGAATTGTTGGGCTTTATAGCATTGCCACCAAATATTAAAAAAATGATCCAGCCCGATTACTGGATTTCCATCAGTTTTTTGGAGAATGAATTATCTATTTTAGCAATCAATACCATTGGTTAAATATCATGTACCAATATTCATTTTATTTTTATTGGAGAAATACAAGATAATGCAAAAAAAAATATTTCCATCAATTCTGAATGTCACTCACCTATGTGGTTAGGTGGTAACTGTCCTTAGGTACAATTTAGAAGGTTTTTTTGGATACACCCAGAAGCCACCCAGTCTGGAGAATTGGCACAAACTGGTTTGGATTCAATTGCAGTTAATATGAGAATAATAAGTAAGAAAATAAGTAGAGAATAGTTGGGTTTATATATTTTGACTAGAAAAGTATAGAACTCACATTTGGTCCTAGGCTCCTCAAGTTCATAAAGCTAACTAAGCATTTCTCAGAAACTTCATTCCAACTTAAAACGTGTCTAAGGCAGGTGGTTCTCCAGATGCACTACAAACCCCATCCCCCCCAGGTACGGTAATGGGAATTGTAGTCCAACACATCTGGATGGTACCAGTTGGAGAAGTCTGTCTGATATTCAAAGAAGGGGAAATTCTCACCACTGCCTCTAGGAAGGGCAACTCCAGACAAGGCCTCGAGAACTGAACTTTTCCCAGAGCTCTGATCTCCAATCACAGCAATTGCCGGCAATGCCAAGTCCTTTTCCACCCCAAGGGCTCTCAGCGAATCAATGAGGTCAATACAGGGACGGACCTTCTCTTCATACTGGTTGCACAAATAATTTTCTGCTTCCTAGAGAAACAAAACAAAACACAAAGTTGTTTCCTAGACTGACAATGGAATTTACTCTTCCCTAATCTGGACATGTCAGATGAGCTGGAACTGCACTTCCTAGTACTTGCCCTGAAAGGAATTACTGATACAGGTAATACATTGTTTAACAAACTGCAAGATTGCACCTTATAATTCACTTTGCTTCATAAAAATAGTGCCTGTCAATTCATTGATGTATAGGTTCCTCATGAAGACAACCAACAGCTTTATGAATAAATGGGGTTGAACATGTGAATTCAGAACTTGGGGTTGGTTTCCGGTGAGGAGAAAATGGAGACAGGTTGAGTTTTAGCGGAGCTCCATCAGCTAGAACTCTAAGCGCAGCGTTAAAAGTTATCCCCGAGAATTAAAAAGGGACAAAAAGCAACTGCTGGAAAAGAAGAAGCAAACGAAAAGCTAACATGACTTCCGGACAGCTGATTTTTGAGAAAAGAGAGCAGACGGCTCGTTTGCAGTGAAGCCGATAATCAGCTGGGAAGCGCTAGCTTCGACCTGTAGGAAAGGCGGCTAAACGTCTTGATTTACAAGACAATACCATCGACCACCTCACCTCCTTAACTAATTACAGTATATGGAAATAAAGAGGAGAAGAGGCTAATCACAGCTACAGAGACACAGGCTCTTGGTGAGTTTTATTATTTTGAGACATTTCTTAGAACTGCGAAAGGATTTAAAGGACTACTACAATAAACAGGAACTGGATTTATTTATTAATATAAAGGAACCATTTTCTAGTGACTTGACTTCTTTCTTACAATGTGGTGGATAGAAAATACAAACTGGATTTACATATTGTATGAACTTAAGGAAATATGAATACAAGGAAGCAAACTAGAAGAGGATCGGGGGCAGGAGAGAGTAACGGAATACGTGCTATTTTTGAGGAATTTTCTTTAAAGACTTCCCAGACAATTCTGCAAAACATGAATCTAATGCTGGAAAAAAGTTTTGAGGACTTTGAAAAGAAATTGGAACAAAAATTAGAAAAGGTGAATGAGAAAATGGAGGGGGAAATTTAAAAATTTACTGAAAGGGTGGGTGAATTAGAAATGGAGAGAGAAAATGAACTAGACAGATTAGCACTGTTAGAATTAAGAGATAAAGAGTATAGCTTAAGATTTAGAGGCAAACCAGGGGGGAAGGAAGAAGAAATGGAAGAAATAATAATACAAACATTAGCAAACTTAATAAATTGGGAAGAGGAAAGGATGGCAGAGAAAATAGAAAGGATGTTTCACATAAATTCAAAATATACACATATCCATCAAAAACCCAGAGATGTTTTAATTGAATTTTCCAGAAGAAAAATAAAAGATATGATCTTACAGGCACATTTTGAAAATAGGATTAGAATTAAAGGAAAATATATAATAGTACTTAAGGAAATACCTATAAGAATTTTGAGAAAAAGAAAAGATTACTCAGGTCTGACAGAAATATTGAAAAGAAAAAATATTCCATTCCGTTGGGAAAAATTAGAGGGGGTGAGTTTCACTTTTCAAGAAAGAAGATACAAACTAAATTCAATACATAAAGTAAAGGAATTCCTGGAAAGACACAGAAAGGAATTAGAACAAAATAAAAGACAGAAAGAGAAGAGTTAGCTACGAATTCTAAGGAATACGAGGAATTACTTGTGTGATGGAAATAAAATATACTACTTGGAATATAAATGGAGCCAATGCTCACAAAAAAGGGGGAAAAATCATTATCTAAAAAAATTAAATCATGGTATTTTATGTTTGCAAGAAACGCATATTAAGAAAAAAGAGGTAAAATATTTTTGTTGTTGTTCAGTCATTTAGTCGTGTCAAACTCTTTGAGACCTCATGGACCATAGCACGCCAGGCCTTCCTGTCCTCCACTGTCTCCCGGAGTTTATTCAAATTCATGTTTATTACATCGGTGATGCTATCTAACCATCTCATCCTCTGCCGTCCCCTTCTCCTTTTGCCTTCAGTGTTTCCCAGCATCAGGGTCTTTTCCAGTGAGTCCTCTCTTCGCATTAGGCGGCCAAAGTATTTGAGCTTCAGCTTCAGCATTTATCCTTCCAATGAGCAGTCAGGATTGATTTCCTTTAGGATTGACTGATTTGACCTCCTTGCAGTCCAAGGGACTCTCAAGAGTCTTCTCCAGCACCACAGTTCGAAAGCATCAATTCTTCGGCGCTCAGCCTTCCTTATGGTCCAACTCTCACAGCCATACATTACTACTGGAAAAACCATAGCTTTAACTATACGGACCTTTGTCGGCAAGGTGATGTCTCTGCTTTTTAATATGCTGTCTAGGTTTGCCATAGCTTTCCTCCCAAGGAGCAAGCGTCTTTTAATTTCA
Source organism: Charina bottae (assembly GCA_023362775.1). Taxonomy (NCBI): domain Eukaryota; kingdom Metazoa; phylum Chordata; class Lepidosauria; order Squamata; family Charinaidae; genus Charina; species Charina bottae. The sequence continues at coordinate 67,551,179 of JALMGJ010000004.1, forward strand.
TGGCTGCAGTCACCGTCTGCGGTGATCTTGGAGCCCAAGAAAATAAAATCTGTCACTGCTTCCATTTCTTTCCCTACTATTTGCCAGGAACTGATGGGACCAGATGCCATGATCTGGGTTTTTTTTAATGTTGAGTTTCAAGCCAGCTTTTGCACTCTCCTCTTTCACCTTCATCAAGAGGCTCTTTAGTTCCTCTTCACAGTCTACCATTAGGGTGGTATTGTCTGCATATCTGAGATTGTTGATATTTCTCCCGGCAATCTTAACTCCGGCTTGTGATTCATCCAGCCCGGAATTTCTCATGGTGTACTCTGCATATAAGTTAAATAACAGCCTTGTCATACTCCTTTCCCAATTTTGAACCAATCGGTTGTTCCATGTCCGGTTCTAACTGTTGCTTCTTGACCCGCATACAGGTTTCTCAGGAGACAGGTAAGGTGGTCTGGTATTCCCATCTCTTTAAGACAGTGCTTTCTAAAGTGCCGCTGTTGGCGATGCACCACTGGCGGCAGCGGTGCGCGCAGGGGCATGCATGGCGGCGGGGCGCGTGGGATGTGCACAGCGGCCTCCACTAAAACGCGGAAGCGCCGCTGCCACCACCATGCACGCCCCCACTGCTGCTCCCGGGTTGTGTGGCAACACACCAGACTGTGTGTTGCAACACACTAAAGTGTCGCAACACAGAGTTTGGAAAGCTGTGCTTTAAGAATTTGCCAGTTTGTTATGATCCACACAATCAAAAGCTTTAGCGTACTCAATGAAGCAGAAGTAAAATACACTGCTCAAAAAAATAAAGGGAACACTGAAACAACACAATGTAAGTCCAAGTCAATCACACTTCTGTGAAATCAAACTGTCCACTTAGGTAGCAACACTGATTGACAATCAATTTCACATGCTGTTGTGCACATGGAATAGACAACAGGCGGAAAGCATAGGCAGTTAGCAAGACATCCCCAATAAAGGAGTGGATCTGCAGGTGGTGACCACAGACCACTTCTCAGTTCCTATGCTTTCTGGCTGATGGTTTGGTCACTTTTGAATGCTGGCGGTGCTTCCACTCTAGTGGTAGCATGAGACGGAGTCTACAACCCACACAAGTGGCTCAGGTAGTGCAGCTCATCCAGGATGGCACATCAATGCGAGCTGTGGCAAGAAGGTTTGCTGTGTCTGTCTACGTAGTGTCCAGAGCATGGAGGCGCTACCAGGAGACAGGTCAGTACATCAGGAGATGTGGAGGAGGCCGTAGGAGGGCAACAACCCAGCAGCAGGACCGCTACCTCCGCCTTTGTGCAAGGAGGGACAGGAGGAGCACTGCCAGAGCCCTGCAAAATGACCTCCAGTGGGCCACAAATGTGCGCGTGGCTGCTCAAACGGTCAGAAACAGACTCCATGAGGGTGGTATGAGGGCCCGACCTCCACAGGTGGGGGTTGTGCTTACAGCCCAACACCGTGCAGGACGTTTGGCATTTGCCAGAGAACACAAGATTGGCAACTTCGCCACTGGCGCCCTGTGCTCTTCACAGATGAAAGCAGGTTCACACTGAGCACATGTGACAGACATGACAGGGTCTGGAGACGCCGTGGAGAATGTTCTGCTGCCTGCAACATCCTCCAGCATGACCGGTTTGGCAGTGGGTCAGTAATGGTGTGGGGTGGCATTTCTTTAGGGGGCCGCACAGCCCTCCATGTGCTCGCCAGAGGTAGCCTGACTGCCATTAGATACCGAGATGAGATCCTCAGACCCCTTGTGAGACCATATGCTGGTGCGGTTGGCCCTGGGTTCCTCCTGATGCAAGACAATGCTAGACCTCATGTGGCTGGAGTGTGCCAGCAGTTCCTGCAAGATGAAGGCATTGATGCTATGGACTGGCCCGCCCGTTCCCCAGACCTGAATCCAATTGAGCACATCTGGGACATCATGTCTCGCTCCATCCACCAACGCCACGTTGCACCACAGACTGTCCAGGAGTTGGGGGATGCTTTAGTCCAGGTGTGGGAGGAGATCCCTCAGGAGACCATCCGCCACCTCATCAGGAGCATGCCCAGGCACTGTAGGGAGGTCATACAGGCACATGGAGGCCACACACACTACTGAGCCTCATTTTGACTTGTTTTAAGGACATTACATCAACGTTGGATCAGCCTGTAGTGTTCTTTTCCACTTTAATTTTTGAGTGTAACTCCACATCCAGACCTCCAGGGGTTGCTTACATTTGATTTCCATTGCTTTTTGTGCGGTTTTGTTGTCAGCACATTCAACTATGTAATGAACAAAGTAATTAATACGAATATTTCATTCATTCAGATCTAGGATGTCTTATTTCAGTGTTCCCTTTATTTTTTTGAGCAGCTTATTTAGCGAATTAAGAATTTAGGAAAAGAATTTGTAGCAGCTAATGAGAAGAAAATAAATGGGATTGTATTATATGTGAAACCTTATTTGAAGCCAAATTTATTATTCTCTGACGAACAAGGAAGATATATAGGGATTGAGTTAGAAATACAAGGAACTAAAATGATTGTAGTAGGTGTATATGCCCCACATGAAGAAATAATTTCTATGTGAAGTTAATGGAGGAATTATCTATGTACACATATACAAGTTGGATTTTGATGGGGCATTGGAATGGGGTCACGATGCCACTGTTAGATAGGAAATCAGAAAAACAAATTAAAAATAAACAAGGGAAACTCCCAAAATTATTTTTTGAATTAATGGAAAATTTAACATTGGTAGACTCCTGGAGATACAAAAATGGATTAGCGAAAGATTACTCATTCTATTCAGAGAGATTTAAGTCCTTTTAAAGAATAGATGATTTGGATTTCAAAGTATTTAGCAAATAAAATTTCTAAAGCTGAAATTCTACCAAAAACATTTTCAGATCACAATCCAGTAAACATAACAATTAGGAAGAATTCTAGAAATATTAAATGGAGACTGAATGAAAATATCTTTAAAAAGAGGAAGTAGTGGAAGAGTGTAAAAAGAAATTAAATTTTTTGAAATAAATTTGAATAATGAAGTGTACATTAAAACAGAGATTGAAAAACAACTATATAATGAGAACATTATTACAAAAATGTACAAAATGTTATTACAACTAAACCAAGAAGATGAACAAGTTAAAGACTGTATGATCAATTGGGCAAGAAATTTTGGATATAACATTTTATTAGAGAAATGGGAAAACATGTGGACTAATGGACTAAAATTTACTTTGTGTTATAATTTAAAGGAAAAGTTTTACAAAATGATGTATAGATGGTGTTTAACCCCACAAAAATTAGCTAAAATGTATAAAAATGTCTCTAATGTATGTTGGAAATGTTTACAAAAGGAAGGAACATTTTTCCATCTATGGTGGACCTGTAAGTAAGCAAAAAAATTCTGGACACAAATACATGAGATGACTCAGAGAATTCTTAAGATAGAAATTGTAAAAAAAACCAGAATTATTTTTATTAGGTATAATGGAAGAAGATCTGGAGGAAAAATATGGTATCTTATTATTATATATGATTACAGCAGCCAGGATTATATATGCACAGTATTGGAAAAAGGAAAATATACCAACAATAGAGGATTGGGTGATGAAAATATTGAAGTTAGTACAGATGGCGAAATTAACAATTTTAATAAAAGATAAAAATATTATGAGATTTAAAGAAATATAGCAACCAATACTCAATTACCTGTATACAATAGCTTTCCAAACTCTGTCGTGACACTTTAGTGTGTCGCAACACAGTTTAGTGTGTCGTGACACAACCCGGAAGCAACGGCATGTGCATGGCGGCGTGCATGGTGGCAACGCGCCATCAGAGCTTCCGCGTTTTAGCGAGGCCGCTGGCGCCGCCACGCACGCCGCCGCCACGCACCCCCCGCGCCGCTGGCGTGCAAGCCCCCACTACCGCGCGCGCCCCTGCTCCACCACCGCCACCGTTGATGTGTCGCCAATGGCGGCAGTTTGGATAGCACTGCTGTATACAATCGAAAAAAGTGAAGAGATGATAACGGGATTTATATATTAAGGAATTAAGTAAATAGAAATAATAGCAATATAAGGGAAAATAAAGATAAGAGATTCTTAAAGATAACTATATCTTTAGCTGTGAAAGTTGGAAACTATTTTTAGTATGTCGTTATTGTTCTAGTTATTTTCTTAATATTTAAGTTTAATCTATTTATTTCTTTTTCTTTTCTTTCTTTTTCTTTTTTATTTATTTATATGTGTATAGTAATATATTGTTTATATGGTATGAATTGTATTTTATTATGCTGGTTCTTATGTAAGTCAACAATGTTCTATAACAGTGCTTTCCAAACTGCTGCCGTTGGCGACACACCAACGGCGGCTGCGGAGGCGGTGCAGGGGCGTGCACAGCAGCGCCCTCGCTAAAACGTGAAAGTGCTGGTGGTGGGCCGCTGCCGTGCACACTGCTGCCGCTGCGCGCACCCCCACAACACCGCCGTGCACGCCGCCACTTTGCGACACACTAAGCTGTGTGTTGTGACACACTAAAGCAGGGCTTTCCAAAGTGCCTCCGCTGGCGACACACCAGTGGCAGCGGCGCATGCAGCAGCACGGGCGTGCACGGTGGCGGCGCGGGGGGCGTGCGGTGGCGCATGGCGGCACACGCGTGCACGGCGGTGGCAGCAGCCTCCGCTAAAAGGCGGAAACACTGATACCGCGCCGCTGCCGCCATGCACACACGCCCCGCTGCTTCCGGGTGGTGTGGTGACACACCACGCTGTGTGTGGCGACACACTTTTGTGTCGCGACACACCGTTTGGAAAGCTCTCCACTAAAGTGTCACGACACACAGTTTGGAAAGCTATGTTCTATAATTTTGTATTATATTTTAATGAATAAAGATTAAATAAAAAAAAGAACTTGGCTCTGTATGTTTCATTCTATGGCTGGTTCACATGTTGAACTTTAGCATGGAATGAGAAATGTTAAGCACTGTTTATGAACAGTTAAGCTGGTGACTCAAGAAAAGGTAAGGTACAGTTGTCCTCACATACCGACTGCCTCATACAGCGACTGTTCAAAGTTAAAAGTGGGAAAAATCTTTGGGACCAATCTTCGTATTTGTGACCATCGCAGTCCAGTGGTCACGTGATCACCATCTGGGCACTTTGCAACTGGCATGCATCTACGACCATCACAGCATCCCACAGTCACGTGATCGCCATTTCCAGCTTGTGAAAAGCCGAGTTAATAGAGAAGGCAGAAGTAAAATCCTAAGTCATGGTCACCTGATTTTTCGCTTAACGACCGCGGCACTTTGCTTAATGATCGAAGGGGAAGTAAGGTCATACGTCTGTCATGGCCACGTGATTTTCTATTTAGCGACCAAATTCCCGGTCCCAATTGTGGTTGCTAAGCATCGACTATCTGTATAGGTTTGCTGTCTTTAGTTTTTTAGGGTTGTATATTTTTCCAAGTATGATTTTCATATACATACATATATGTAACTTAAAGTAGCATATATACCTAATGCTCCCACCTCCTATTTTCCCCACAACAACCACCCTGTGAGGTGGGTTGGGCTGAGAGAGTGACTGCCCCAAAGCCACCCAACTGGCTTTCACACCTAATTTGGCAAAAAATATATATAATTTGGACAAATGGCATGGTAGTACCTTTTTGGCCATTTTGCTCTTTGGAGACAGGGTATTGTCCATTTTCCTCTTGGCAATCATTGCAGTGTCTAGGCAGCAAAATATTTCCTGGAATAAAAACACTCTGTTAGCCAACAAAGATGGTGCCATGTTTGGTGATAATATCAGTGAAATCCTTACCTGACCCTTAGGATTATATGGTTTTGAGCTGTCCGTTATTAACTGGTTGTATCACCAGGTAATAATAATTTAGAAAGCAGAACATTAAAAAGCACTAATATTTGTGACACAAATTGTGCATTGCTTCATACTAAGAAAAAAAGGTCTGCTGCTTAACTGTTATCTAGGATAGCTTTAAAAACTGGGTCCTCTTGTGTAAAAGCATCCTTGTTGAAATGAGCAGCTGCAAGCCAGCAACACGGTCTCTCAAGAAGCCCCTGAAGACGACCTTTCGAGTGCTGAAAGCCACCTCCAACCATTAGTCCTCCCGACAGCCTCCACTTCTTCCATTCAGCCAAATGCCCTTTATATATGAAGTTAGGCGCCTGTTTTCAAAGGGCTTGAATCCCTGCCTTCCTGCTAAATTAATTTTATTTACTCCAAGCCCCACCACTCCCAACAGCTCATCTGCCGCTTTCAAGCTCAAGCAGAAATCCTTGCGCGCTACGAGCGGTTGACACACTTCACTAAGCTGTATCACTGTTACTTCTGATCCTCGGTTCTCGCTTAGCTTGTTCTGTGAAACCAAGTATTGTGGCTTGTTAAGCAAACCATGATTTAACACGGTATGTAGCTTGCACACAATTCCTTTCTTCAATCTGCGAAATCAGTGATGAGTTGGGATTTCAGTCTCGTTCCTGATGCTAGAAGGATCTCTGCGCTCCTCGGTGGGAAAAAGCAGCAACTTCGAGACCACCCCCCCTCCTCTTACTATCAAACATTTCGGGGCATGTCACGTCGGACCCCTTCCCTTCCCCCCAAACCAGCCTGGATAATTAGGGGTCCTCCGGCAGCGTGATCCAATTCCCTCCGCTGAAACGAACCAGACCCCGGCAGGAGCGAGGCTCTCACGTCAGGAACGGTCCTGCAATTGGGAATCCCCTTAGCGCACGCTGTACCTTCTTACCTTTCGGGCTGGGAGCTGGGAGTACCGGAGGAAACGAGGCTCTCCCGGCGCAGTTCGGACAGAGACGTCGGGATCGGCAACGCAGCCCTGACTCCAGCTCTTTAGTTTCTTGGTGACGTGAAATCGAAACTTACGCCGGAAACGAAAGAAATCGGCTACACCGAGCGCTTTCTGTTTCCTGGAAAGCGGCGCGCTCACTCCCTTCAAGAGCGACTTTCGTTTCTGATACCTGACTCTAATTTGAATCATTTTCTGAGACCTTGCGCGGAAGGAAACAAACGAAACCGAAAAACCACTTTTGCTTTTTTCAAGACCCCAACTCCAATGACGTTACTTTCTCTCAAAAGGATTAGCCAGGAACAATTACTTTATTCTTTGCTTTGCGTACGCCTAGTATTTTTTAAACAGTATTTTAAAAACTGCTAAAAGTAAATACCATCAAATGATTAAAAATTAAGAAATACGAAATTAACAAATTAGCAATTTGTTTAATCCACCGTGAATTCTCGAAGAGGCACAATTCATTTATTCAGCTACGGTACTGCATCGGCTCTGCTCCGACCTTTGAAGAACGACTCTGAGATTTAGCGAAGCTCTTTATCCAGGGCGAAACGGGGTTTGCAGAGCTGCGATCTCTACACGGTCCCAGATTCCCCACCCATAGCATAGCTCTGTCCCCGTCTTCCCAATGTGGTGCTCCCCCAAAACGTTCATCCTTCCCACATCAGGTTTGAAATACATTTCAATCCATCTATCTTTTGGAGGAGAAAGTGATGTGATCCTTTCTGCCCCACTCCCTGGTCTACAAATTCAGTCTTAGTTTCTGTACTATTTGAAAAACGTTTCTTTTAAAATGGCTGAAAGAGCTCATCTTCTAGACACATCCCAAACATCACCCTTATGGGTAGATGGGGAGGGGGCCAGAACCATGATGAAATGTGTCACCACGTAATGCAAATTTCACCCCAGAGGTACTTTCACACGTCAGAATGAAAATTCAAAAAGGTGGAACTTTTGTTGACATCACAGTGCCCATTTCATCATTTTGGCATTATTGTGGTTAGGAACAGATGTCTATCCTGCATGACTTGCAATGTGCAACCATTACAGGTAGTCCTCACTTTCCAACTGCTTGTTCAGCAACCATTCAAAGTTACGATGGCACTGAAAAAGTAGGTTTACAACTGGTCCTCGAACTTGCAGCTGTTGCAGCATCCCTGCGGTCATGTGATTGCCATTCGGGGGCTTCGCAACCAGAGTACATTTATGATGGTCGCAGTGTGCTACGGTCACGTGATCACCAAGCTTCATTGATGGCTTCCCACAAGCAAAGTCAATGGGAAGCTGGCAGTAAGTTGCAAGTCACGGTCACGTGATATTGTGGTTAACGACCCGCCATGCTTTGCTTAACGACTACAGCGGAACTGACATTGTAAGTCCGGCGTGGTCATGTGACGTTTCACTTAACGATCAAGTCGCTTAGCTGCAATTGGGAGTTGCTGGTCCCAATTGCAGTCATTAAGTGAGGACTATCTGTATTCCACTGTTGCCAGTTCTGAGTTTCCCAAAGGAAATTCTGGCAAGAACTGGCATAAAGGGTGCACTCATTGTAGTCAGTCAAGCTTGTCCCAGTTCAACAGCCTAAAACCTGCTCAAATGATCTGCTTTCTTCTCTGTTCTGCAACCCATCTGTGACCAATGCAGCTCTTTCTGCTGTGTAAGGAGCCCATGTCTACCGGGCTAGAGATTCATATCTTCTTGGATAGTTAAATGTCCAAATCCCACCAAGCAGAAGAATACCACAAAGGTTCTGAGGTCATTCTGCCCCCGCTTGCCCCCTCCAGACACTGCTAACACCAATCCTTGTGGGGACTCATCCACTGTCCTCTAAATGCACCTTAAAGCTATTTCACTAACCATTATTAAAGGTTATTTATTATTTATCATCCCTTACGATCCAGCCTTTGTCTCATCCTTACCCCATCACCGAGGCCTCCTAGCTTCATATTCATCTCATCTGATATTAGGATGTTTTCCCTCTTCTCCCAACACAAGCCTTGCTACAACCACGACTGGGGTGCTTCAGCAGCAACCATGACGTTGACACAGTCAGGGCTGGGATTTGCCCAGTTCCTACAAGCTGCTTTCTGCTGCAGTGTACAAATCCATACTTTTCTGTACTAATCCATGCTTTTCTGCCCTGGCAACCACCTCTGAGATTTAATTTTCCAAAGAGAAAGTGGGGGCTCCCTCTGCAAAAGTTGGTAAACAATTCCTTCAAAATAATTGCTGTTTACTTGAATGTAGAGTAATGCAAATCCCATGTTTTGCAAAGTGACCCGTCTGGCCATTTTTGACTGTGTTATGGTAGGGGAGCAGCAGGGAGGTCACGCTAAAAAAACGGGAGAGTCCACCAGTCACTATATGATGTCAACAGGCCAGCTACCAGCTGTTTTTGGATAGAATAGAAGAGACAGTGAGGAAGAGAAAGGGGGAACAAGCAAACAACAAGTGAGCAAAAGGGATTGTGAGGGAAAGCAACAGAGCCAGCGATAAAGTGGAAGAGAGCAGGAGAGAGTGGCGGAGTGAATGAGACCCAGAGGCATCCACAGTCTTTCGTCAGACGACAAAAGCAGCGTTGCACCATTGCGATGTAAGCTCGATGCATTCTGTACATGCACACCACCTCACAGCACACATCCAAAGGGCAGAGCTTGCATTGCAATGGCACAATGCTGCTTTCGTGATTTCCTCCCTTTGAGCTCCCCCCAAAAGGTGCCTCTGCTGTTCTGATGGAGCACCAGAGAGACAGAACATGAAACAGCGATTTGGAAAGGGAGAGAAAGAACAAGGCAGGAAGAAAGAAGAGTGGGTGAGGGACTGCGTGCACGCCCGGGAAGAAAACCAGGAGAGCAAAGAGTCTAAGGAACAGAGCAAGAGAGAGAAAGACAACTTGTAAGGCGGGAGGCCTTCACCGCCTGATCAATGAAGCTAGTAGTGGTTTTTGGGTAATCAGGAAAGGCAGGAAGCCTCCATTTACCCCGCAGACCAGGTCCTGGCAGACGGCTAAACCCAGGGGCCCAACCATCTGTCAAAACTCACCTCCTCTCCCAGAACCTGCTTATGTTGGGAGAGCCGTTGGTGGACACTTTTCCCACCATCAGGAAATCCACCAATAAACTTCCTTAACTTGTCCCACAGGAAAGTTGTCAATCCCTGGCTTTGTTTCAAGGTAAAATAGAGATCCGGTATTTGGGACTGAGATGTCTAAGACCGTAATTTCCAAAATCCCAACCCAATCTGATTTATGGTAGCTGGAAATGATGGTGTTGCAGCCCAATACCCTGAAAGGAGAAGATGGAGCTGGTGCAGGGTGCGGGGAGGCTTCTCCAATTATTTACTATTCATGATGAAAACCAATTCTGCAACTGAATCCAGCATTTCATACTGATATTATCTAGAGCAGAGCTTTCCAAACTGTGTGTCGTGACACATTTCTGTGTCACGGCCAGGGCCCAGGTGTGTCGCAGGGGAACCCGGAAGAGGAGGCCATGCACCATGTGGAGCCCCGCCCATCCCTTGCTCCGCTCTGAACCCAGCTCTTCAGCTCTCACAGTTTGGAAAGCTCTGGCTTAAGCTAAGTTTCTTCTTAGTAAACACGCAGCAATTGCGTATGGGCTCCATGGCAGGAGAAGCAGCCTCCTGAGCCCCCCCTCCGAGTGCCGGCTCTCTCTCACACACAGACACGCACACACGCGAGAAACCCCTGGCTCGCCACTCCGGCAGGAGAAGCAGCCTCCTGAGCCCCCCCTCCGAGTGCCGGCTCTCTCACACACTCACACACGCACACACACACCAAGACTGAAAACCCACCAGAACAACAATAATTATGCTGGCGCAGAAGCTGGGGAAGGGAGAGGTTTCCAGCTAAAAGTCTGCCTTTCCAACAGACCCGACGCCTTGCCCTCCTCCGTTGCAAGTTAAGGCGTGAGGGAGAGAGATTCGCTTGGCAGATCTTTAGGATCCCCGGCTGGAGTAGGTGCGGGAGCAAGGAGCTGAAGTCAAATTCCCCGAGTGGGGGGAACCACTGCAATAAATGGGGAGGAGTTTTTATGCTCGCTTTTTCAAGGTTATGGCTTTCTATGGTATTTGTTGAGATAGTGACTGAATCGATGGCAGTGCCCCGATTTAATGATACAACCCACTTTTACACTGCGAAGTCCATGGCAAACCTTGGAAATGCGGCGACGGTCGCTGTTTCTACTCCTGCAGTGAATTAGCTGCAGTTGAACCTGTTTTACTCCAGAATAAGATACCTTACCTCACTAACTTAATTCCGAAATAAGGGAACTTGGAATGCTGAGGCTATTCACGTGTTCAGCAGAAAGAGCACTCGGTGGCCTGGGTGTTAGCAGGACGCTTGGCAGCCTAGTGGCATCCCTTTACCCCCCAACCCCCCCCCCAGCCCAGAGCCTTACCAAGCAATGGACGCAGTTTTCCCATCCTCTGGCAGTGTTTCTCAACCTAGGTGACTTCAAGAGTTGTGGACTTCAAATCCCAGTATTCCCCAGCCAGCCTTCCTGGGTAGGGAATTCTGGGAGTTGAAGTCCTCATATCTGAAAGTGGCCAAGACTGAAAAACACTGCTCATGGTCTTGGGTCCATGACCTCCCCATCAAGCACACCTGGAGGGCATTTTTGTATTTTATCTACAATTACATACAATACAATACATACAGTACAAGACGGGGGGGCCAGGGGGTGGGGTTTGGAGCCGGGAGCCAATCACGTGGGTCGGGGGTGGGGTTTGGAGCCGGGAGCCAATCACATGGGGCGGGGGCGGGGTTTGGAGCCGGGAGCCAATCACGTGGGCCGGGGGCGAGGTTTGGAGCCGGGAGCCAATCACGTGGGCCAGGGGCGGGGTTTGGAGCTGGCAGCCAATCACGTGGGCCGGGGGCGGGGACTCCTCATTACTGTGTCACGAAATTATGCATGGCTAAAAGGCGTGTCACCAACATGAAAAGTTTGGAAAGCCCTGATCTAGAGTATTATATTTGTCCACAGCTTTAGACAGCCCATTTTAGGGCAGATAGTTCCGTATAAGGTAAGTAAAGACGCAGTACACCACTTTGCCAGTAGTTTTAGAATTCAGCTTGTTAGGTTTCTTGGAATACAGCCTTCAATCTGGATTTCAGCTGGCCAGCCATTGTATCGATTCTTACTATTGTCAGAATGAATTATCTGTTTAAAAAGATATATACAAATTGTAATTCAATGTATGACTTTGTAAGAATGGAAATATTCTGTGTTTTGCTAAACAAAGGATATAGAATGGCTTTAAAACACACCAGAATATATATCTTTCTGACAAATATATTAAATAAAACTCCCACACTGAGTGTTTCTGGGGAGACAGAGGTCCAGCACAGAACAGGGTTTTCCACACAGATTTTTAATTATTGATTAAAACAAAACAAAACAAAACAAAACACAAAACAAAACAAAACAAAACAAAACAAAACAACTCCTGCTCTTCTAAGGAATATCATTGTTAATCCCAGCCACAGAGGAAAAAGGAGAACACTTGTAAGCAGGGCCCAAGCTTTGGATGGGGAAATCTGGCCCTCAGAGCTGGTGTGAGTGTGTCATTCTGTCTTAAAGCCTGATCTAAGTAAAGCTCAATGGCAGTTAAGGGAACAGAAACAGATTATTTAAAAATCCTACTTTAATATTACCAGATCATCTATCACATGCAAAAATCACAGGATTACACTCTTTTGGGGTGATTCATTTAAATAATTCTTACCTTTTCCTTTTGTATATTTTCTGGTAGTTTAAAACCTTTTGCAGCTAAAAAGACCCAGCCTGACCTAAACCTCAAATTCCATATTTCCTTACTTCCCAATTCTGCTATTGCCGTTTTCCCATCCTTCCGTAACCTGCAAGAGATAAGAGAATAACTTGATCGTGCTCCTTCTGGGATTCAGACACCACATATCAGCAGCTACTGTGGACTATTCATGCTTATATACAATGGCAGAGCTGCCTTCTGATTATCCAGGGCCAGAAGCAAGTTTAGGGCAGCTTTCCCAAAACTGGCTCCCTCCAGACATAGTCATTATAGTTGAGAATTGTTGGAGTTGTGGAGCAAGATGTATGGAGGAAACCCAGCTTGGGAACATTGCTAAAATCAGTTCCAAATATTAGGATCTATAATCCAGGATCAGATCTCAAGGAGACCTTCAGATTCAAGACGTATGAATTCATGAAGGTCAAGTGCTCCACTCTCCCTTAAAATTGTGCAAATGAGAAGAATCACAAAGGACACAACAAAAATATACAAGTTAAGAAATAATTTTTAATATTAAAACTTTTTACATGATGGAGTAGCAATATTAATAACACTGCCCAATTAAAATACTACAGTTGGTAACCCTGTAGTGAATTGAGATGCAGTAGATGTATTGGTAAATATCCCTGTGGAATTTACTGTGTAATTATCAGTATTATTCAAAAATGGGAAGCCTTAGATATCCATTGAAGCAATGGCTTTGGGGGAAAAGGCAGTGTTTAAAAGATAAATTGTGACACATAAACAAGCTTCTAATCATGACAAAATATCCACAGCAATGCGTATTTGGCAAAACTGGTGAATAGAACTGATCATAAATTGATGATTTTTCTTATATGTATTTGTAAGTTTGTATGGCTGAATAGAAGCCTAGATTTGCTTACTTACTTTGTATTTCCATCATCAAAGGTCGCCATAAAGAGTAGAGATCTCTGGGGAGCCTTGTGAATAAAATCAGTCATTGGTCCAGAGAATTCTGTAGGTGGGAAAAAAAAGTCCCTTAAGGAAATACCTTAAAAATGAAGCATTTTCCCACCAAAGCCTCAACTGTATTTCTTTCTGGGAAGAGGTGAGATCCAAAACATCTTGGATCAGCTTCCACAGATGAGAAGGCAATCTCCCCTTTCTCTTATACCCCCTGCTCCAGATAATTTGGGGACTCTCTAAATTACGGATGGGCCGGAGGCCTTGTTTTCATAGATTTTCAGTACAAACAGCAATGACAAAAAGAGACAAAAGATGTGTGGCAATGTCTTAATGCAACCCCTGGCCTTTTGTACTTACTGTACATCCCAAAGTTTAACCTAAGTCCATAACTCATAGGTTTGTATTGTGATATCACAATCCATGTTTTGTCATTTGCTTCTCCCTTTCCTCCCCCACAGATGCTTATGGTCATTTATTTATTTATTTATTTATAAATCATATTTATATGGCCGCCCATCTGACAGAACCTGACCCTGGGCGGTGTGCAATAAAACCATAAAATAAAAATATTAAAACCCAATACCATTAAAAGCATTGAGGTTATTATTTAAAAAGGCTAGGTGAGGTCATTGGGTATTACGAACAGTGGAGCCACCTCAGCAGATCACTGTTCCCTTGAGACCCCCAGGCCTGTTGACCCAGCCAAGTTTTGTTGACCTTGGAGCCTTTTCTAGCTGGGATTACTTAAAAGTAGAGTTCCTGCCACTGTAAGATGATAAAAACATGAACACTGTACTGCAAGCCCTAAAATAGGCAGATCAGAGTTTTAAAAAACACATAAACACAGTCAAAGTTTCTCTCAGGACCTCAGCCTTGTCCATATGTGTAATGCTGCTCCACTCTCTTTGGGATCTTCAGCCAACCCAAAATGTTAAATGTAATTTTACAGGGAGTACAAATTCAAGATAAGGGGCAGAATTGAAGCCCTGCTCTTTCTATCATGTTTGCACACATGAATGTTAAAGAGGGCAGATGTTTTGATCATGGGCTCATACCCACCACCTTGACTTTTTTACCCCCCGCCGCCCCTGCTTGGCCACCAAATTGTTGCCTACTCCTGTTCTAAACAATGGAAAGCTGTGGGTAATTTAAAACTGCAACAACAACTTTACGTTGATAGAGAAATCCCCTTCCATGAAGAAACAGGAAACTATTAGTCCAATTCTTTTCCACTGAAGGCAAAGGAGCAATACAGAGGAAATACTTTCTACACACAGAATTTCAGTTGACCATCCAAACAGCTGCCAGATAAACTTAGAATAGTTTAAACTGTCTGCTCAGAATCACTGCAATATTCTGTCCTTCCTGTTCGTCACTTCTCTCTCTTCCAGCATTTATTTGAACATGTGAAGAGAGCTCCTATCTAAATGTACAGAAATGAGAAAGAAATGGGAGGTGAATGCCCTTCTCTTTCTCCCCTCAGAGCTCCTCAGTGGAGCTGACATTAGCTCTCAAAGTACACCCAGAAAGCTGGTTTAACATGCTTTCTTCTGGTCTGAGAGAAGGCAAAATAGAACGCCAGGAAAATTTGCTTGCCCCAATCATCTGTTCTACTTTGCCTCAGTAATGAGGCCAGCATAGCGATTGGTAGATTTCTGGACGGTGGGCAAAAAACATCCACTAATCACTTTCCTATAGGGAAAACACAAACAGTTCACAAGTCAGTGATGATTATGTCATTTGGATCCCCTGAGATATCCCATAAACAAGGCAGGTTAGTTACATGGTCAGGAAACACTCAGGAAATATCCATGACCACGACAAAAGTGCACTGTTGCAGATATAATACATGCTACGTGTGTCATTCAAATGCGCTTGATCCAGGGATACTGTACTGATGCTGAACATGAGCTAGCTTCTTACCTCCTTCCCACATGTCAAAATATTTTGTAGCAACAACTTTTCCAGTGTTATCTAAAAAACAAAACAAAATATATATTCAAACCTGGTGAGAAATACATAGAATAGAAAACTATTTTGGTGTTACATTCAAAAAGCTGCCAGCCAAATATTTAGTTTACCTATATGAGCTAGTAGGGAGCCTTAATAAGACGTTGTTCAATTCCTGTGATTGCAAAGTATTGATTTTGCTTGTCTCCTCTCATGCCCCACTTGGCCCCAATAATGAAAAGGTTCCACAGATCTATACAGTATGCCTAGAATGCACTTGGCGCTGTATTATTTATAAAATATAAATCCTGCCTTTGATCAACAGACTTCTAAGGGCAGCTCACAACAGTAGTATAATCAACAGAAAAAAAGTTTAAATTGTTTTATGTCCAATATCCATGCAGCATGATAAATAAAACAATTTATAATAACATTTTGAGAATCAGGCAATCTGCTCAAACATCATTCCATATACATAGAGGAAGAGAAGCACCCATATAGCTAGCATGATGATGACCCTAAAATGACAAAATGTGCATCATGATGTCATAATGACCTATTCATCTTTTCGTACTTGTGTCATGATGTCTCCAATAAGTATATAAGGGGTAGAGTTTGCATTATGATATATCTTTTCTCACTTGTTCCCTGCCCCTTGTTCTTCCATGGATGCCCATGGATTGATATTATACAGCAGAGTTTAGAAAGCTGGATAGGTCTCTATAAAGACAAATGGACACATAATTGCATAAGCAAGGTTTTGACTGGGACATCTTGATTATTTTCTTGCACTTCTTTTACATTTACAGGTAGTCCCCGGTTAACGATGGTAATCGGAACTGGAATTTCCATCACTAAGTGATGTGGTCGTAAAGCGCGACATCACTTGATCGCATCACTTAGCGACAGAAATCCCAGCAGTCCCCGTTGCTGTCATTGAGGAAGGGTCACAGGGCATTAAGCGAGGACCTCCTTGAAACTTCCTGCTGGCTTCCAACAACCAAAGTAAGTGGGGAAGATAGGAGGAAGTTGCAAGTTCCAGGCGGCTCGCAAGCATGCCAGCGGGCAGGTAAGTGGCTGCTGCCAGGTGGGGGAGGTGTGCAAGGGTGCGTGGGTGGCCAGTAAGCTATGACACAGGTGCGGCAGGGTTGGCTGTTGCCAGGTGGGGGAGGGTGCATGAGAGTGCATGGGTTGCCAGTGAGGGGCGAGCGTGGCGGGGCTGGAGGTGGCTGCTGCCGCATGGGGGGACTTGTGACCTTCCCTGCCAGCTTCCCCATTGACTTTGCTTGTGGGAAGCTGGCAGGGAAGGTCGCAAATGGCGATCACATGACCGCAGGATGCTGCAACATTGTAAGTACGAGCTGGTTGCCAAGTGCCCAGATCATAATCATGTACCGCATGGGTGCTGGGACAGCCAGAACTTTGAGGACCAGTCGTAAGTACCACTCGTTCAGCTCCATCGTAAATTTGAATGGTCGCTGAATGAGTTTTAACCGAGGACTATCTGTATTTAAAGTAGGGCCTGATATATACGATCGATCGATCGATAGATAGAGATATATATAGAGATATAGAGATGATATAGAGATGATATAGAGATGATATAGAGATATAGATATAGATATAGATATAGATATAATTTTTATTAAGAATTTTGATTATAATAGGAAAAACTAATACAAACTAAACTTAAAGAAAAGAAAATAGAGAGGAGTAAAAAGTGCAAGGAAAAAGAAAGAAAAAAAGAAAAAGAAAAGAAAAAGAATATAATAAGAAAAAAGACATATATAAAGAAGTGACCTCCAACCTTCATCACAAGTATAAACAAATTTAGTAATTCTTCACCCTCTCTAAAGTTGCAAAGATCTATCTCTTCATCCCATATCCCATCCTTATCTATAAACACATCCATAAAATATAATCTTTTCAGTCCTTATGTCAGCAGAAAGTCCAAAACGGGTAGCCATAAGTAACAACATATCTTATTTAAACCTTGATCAAATGAACCAACTTTATATCCTTTCCTTTTAATTCTAATAGTCTTAATCTTTAGTTCATTCAAATATTGTCATAGGATTTGATTTCTCTTCATTTCTTCTTTGTTCCATCGCACAGAGTTCTTCAAGGCTTTAACAAGCTTCTTTTGTAAATCCAGAAGGAAAAAATTATCCAGGTCACTCTCTTGGTTTGTCGTTTTTATTTCCCATTTAAATTTTAAAACCTCAGCCAGTTTTTTTTTGTAGATCCAGTGAAACATCCTTTTCTAAGTCATTCTCCTGGCCTGTCAGTTGTGAATCCACTTTCGATATCATCTCTATCTTGTCAGATAAAATTTGTTCTACACCTGACATTTCTTCAATAAAATCTTTTGGACATAGTCTATCCATAGAAGCAGACATCATTACTGACATTGTTAATATTGTGCTAATATTTTCTGATTCCATTCTTCAGACATCTCCTTCAGTATTTTTATTGTCATAACCATCTTGCAGGCCTGTATATCTTTTTTCTACCTAAAATCTTTAGTCACCTCTGGTGTCCAGTTTTTGAAACCATGAAATTATTTATCTATGTTATGTTTTGTAAATACCAATACAGGATCTATTTCCCACGAGAAGCTGTTTGTACTTTATAATTAATTCCAAAATCTTATTCTAAAAGTTTCAATATTCCAATTTTATCTGGACCATTAGTCCATTTATAACTTTCTAAGATAAAAATCTTATTTAGCTTTTTGCTGTTTATTTCAGATTCTTTACATTCTTAAGCTTATAATTAAAGTTTTCTTTCATTCAGGATTAAAGGCAGACTCACCCAGCTTTTCAGACTTGTCATTCCGAAGGTCACTAATAGCTTAGAAGGAGTTAATGAGCAATTTCCAGAAGTGATTAGAAAGTGAGGTTTGTGAGCTTAGTGTCCTTTAAAAGTCTCTGTGAGCAAGATGGCTAATCCCGTTGTCTCTCAGTGGTCAAATCCACGGAAAACCACTATCCTACGGTCTCCTTGTGGGAAGCAGCCATCTGGAGCACACGTGGGAATCTCCCAGCCTCTCCTTATCTGGAGAGCTTCCAAGGAACTGGTCTACTCACTGATTCCTTGGTCTTTTCTGCAGTCATCAGCTCCACTTTCACAGAGCCGTCTTCAGTTCGCCATACTTCTCCTGGAAGCCTTAGCAGTTTTTTTTCAAAAAAATAAAACATATAGGTGTTTATTCAATAGTATCTCAGAGAAGAAGGATGTCTTTCTTCTTCATTAAATCCCTTTGTACCTCTCACATCTCCCCTAGTAGGCTGCGAGTTTGGGAGATGAAGAAAATGTGTGCTAGAAGACAGGTTGCATGAAATTGGTTATAGCTACAGGGTTATGGGTTTTTACTTACAGTCTACAATGGCAATATTTATTCCTCTTCCAGTATTTCCTTCTTGTTTACTTATGAGTCTGAAATTGAAATAATAATATAAAGTATCAGTATAGGATAAGCCTTTTCCATGAAGTTAATTATTGTGTGCCTTAATATTTTAGATATTTTAATAGGATGCTGGAAGCTTCAGAGCCACATGAATTTAAGGAATGGCATTGTCATGAAGGGCTTGGCCAGATGTAATTCTTGTAACTTTTTAAAGCTACGGTTTAATAATCAATGGTGAATTATGGGAATCACACAGTTCTACCTCCTATCTCCTTCTTTCTGGAGAGCTGGGATTTTATCTTCCAGAATTTATAGTGAGCATGGCTACTTTTGTAAGTCTCAATGATATTGAATCTCAAAATAGGCTCAATTACGTTGAATGCCAACATGGCCTTCAATACTTACAGTTCATCTTCAAAACAGATTTTGGGAAATCTCTGTTGCCCACCTCCACTGAGTATGCGATAAGCATAGCTCCCAGGCAAACATGGAGACCAGTGGTCACATTTCTGTCTTTTGGGGGATGGCACTATAATGGACAACAGAGAAGTAGTCTTTGAGACCATACATTTGTAATTAAATCTTAGTATCTAGAAACAAGAGATTAATTTCTTCAAGCAATATCTGTTCATTTAATCCTCATTATTGTAGATGTTTTTGAAAAGCCTCTTTGGTCAGGATCTTGACAAAATTATAATTATGTTTAAATTTTTATTGGTGAACTGTAACAAACAACTACAACAACAAATTTACCAGTGATTGAACAGTAAAAAATCACATACTATATGTTTATATACTATAAACATAAAGAAGAAATGAAAAAAACTTTATTAAAAATAAAAATAAATAAAGTAGAGATGTCATCCTCCAAGATATCTGAGAAGATGTTCCCTATACTAGGAAACCTCTAGTACTAGAAAATGAAATTAGGTCAGTTCGCCAGACATTGTTGGAAAGCTATAAAAAATAATGAAATATCTACAGAAATATAGCAAGCAACAGAAGAAGAATCAGTAAAGGTTAGAACCAAACTGTGCCAGAAAATCTGGAAAATAACACAGTTGTCAACAGATTGGAAGAGGTCAGTCTACATACCAATACTAAAGAAAGAAAACTTAACAGAATGTGCAAACTATCACACAGTATTCTTAATTTCACATGCTAGCAAAATAACGCTTAGGATCGTCCAACACATATTAGAGCCCTACACGGAAAAGGAGATGCCAGATGTTCAAGCTGGCTTTAGAAAAGGCTGAGGAACAGGAGACATTATTGTTGATGCACACTGGATAACAGAGAAAGCCAAAGAATATAAAAAAGAAGTCAATGCGTGCTTCTTTGATTGTCAGCCATATCAAACCATGGAACATCCTTAGGAAAATGGGAATCCCAGAACCTCTCACTTCTCCTGATGAGAAACCTATACACAGGTCAAGAAGCCACTGTCAGGACAGAATATGGTGGAAAAGACTGGTTCCAGCTTGGCAAATGAATGAGAAAAGGTTGTATATTCCCTCCTTTATTATTCAACCAGTTTCCTGAATATATATTAAGGGAAGCTAGATTGGAAGAAGATGAGCATGGTTTTAAAACTGGAGGAAAAGACATCAATAACCTGTGCTATGTTGATGACTCTACTCTGAAAATGCAAATGATCTGGAAACTCTAGTAATGAAAGTCAAGGAGCACAGTGGAAAAAATAGGATTATGATTAAATATAAGAAAGACAAAACTAATGACAACAGGTACAGCAATCAGCCTTTGAACAGATAATTAAGATACCTTCAGTGCCTTTTAGGATATACTATCAACATTAAAGGAACCAGTAGTCAAGAAATACACCACAGACTAGCACTGTATAAAGTAGTATGGAAAGCCTTGGAAAAGGTATTCAGATGCCATGATATGTCTATATTGATAAAGACTGAATAACTTATTGACAAAGACCTGTGCAGGCAATGGTTTTCCCTATGGAAGTGAAAGTTGGATTTGAAGAAGCAAGATAGAAAAAGTATTGGTGCTTTGAACTTGGCGTTGGAGAAGACTTCTGAGAATACCATGGATACCCAAGAAAACAATTAAGTGCAGCATAGAATAAATTAGAATCTCACTCAAATTAGAAATGACCAGACTCAAATTATCATATTTTGGACACATTACTGTATATGCAGATCTAGCTCACTTGATAAGTCTGTGATGCTGGGAGAGGTGGAAAGAAAAGAGGAGGATGACCAGCAGCAGAGTGAATGGGCTTGATTACAGTGGTGATTGACACACTGTTAGAAGACCTGAAGAATTGGGTTGGGAACAGATCATCCAGGAGAAGGTCTAAGTAGTCTCTAAGACAGGCACACCAACCGCCATTGGTGTGTCGCCGTGGGAAAACCCGGAAGTGCCGCCATTGCGGCAGTGCGCAAAAACCCGGAAGCGCTGCTGCCGCTTTCGGGTTTTTGCACGCCGCCGTTGGTGTGTCGCCGCGGGAAAACCCAGAAGCGCTGATGATGATCAGCGCTTCTGGGTTGTGTGGCGACACACCAGACTGTGTGTGGCAACACACTTTTGTGTCGCGACACACAGTTTGGAAAGCTCTGCTCTAAGGGCTCATACTGACTTCTTGGCACATAGTTAATCAAAAGGTAAAAGGAAGCAGAAGATCTTTACTTCAAGATGATCCTATTTCAGTATCTTACTTTAGCCAAGAATTTGCACTAGGCTCTTAATTCATGTTTGTGTGTAATGTAAAGTCTCATGGTCGTATGTTCTTATTTATCTGTACAAGTTAGGGAACTTTTATTCCTGTTTCAGACGGTGTTCCAGAGCATATCATTTCTCTGTGAAACTGTCCTGTTAGTCACAGTATTAATTTGGAATACCCAACATTGCCATCTTGTGACTTTTCTTGTAAAATTTCCAGCTGCTCTTTTCTCATGATCTATCTGTATCTCTTTTGATATTGAATGTTTGCATTTGTCTATTGACATTCCTAAAAATGTTTCAATTTAAACTTTTTGTACATAAATAGATTTATTTCATTTACTGTTATCCTTTTACCTTCCCTAGTAATCAGTGTGTTTCTCCCAACTGCTATCTACTCTCCGTTTCTTACGTACTCATGCTGTATCTCAGCTGCAAAAATCCAGATGGCCACTGGATGATAGTGCAGAGATGGAGCTTTAACTGCACTGTTTCAGCTGTCATCTTGAATTTTTTTTTAGTATACTTGAGGACACCCCTATTTTTTTATTTATGAAGACAATATTAGTCAGTGGAAACCCCAGGCTGCCATGATTCAGCTGGTTGCTGGAACAATTGCACCAGCTACTTATCTTTCTAAATGTTCTTAATAAATTCACTTGGTGATTCTAGAAATATAAGCTATTGGTGTATAGCAGTGCTTTCCAAAGTCCCGCCATTGGCGACACACCAACAATGGTGGCAGCGCTTGTGGCAGCAGCGGCGGTGGCCTCGTGTGTTGCGCTAAAACCCGGAAGCGCTGATGGCGCACCGCTGCCGCCGCTGCCACATATGCCACTGTCGCAAGGGCGGCGGTGACGCGCCATCAGCACTTCCAGGTTTTGTCACGACACACTAATGTGTCGCGACACAGAGTTTGGAAAGCTATGGTATATAGGTTAGTTATGTACTTCACCTTAATACAACACACTCACTCAGTGTACAACAAACATACACATAGCTACAGAAATATCCTTTCTCAATTTTTTAGACCGTGACTACAATTCAGTCCATAGCTCACCTTACTGAAACTACATAGCAGGGGTGTCCCCAGGGGTTGTCAAAAATTCAAGATGGTAGCCGTAACTGTACAATCAAAGCCCTATACTTTTTTACAAATGTTGCACACACAATGCATGTAAAAAATGGGTGGGGCTTTGATTGCATGGTCACAGTAATCGTCTTGACTTTTTTTTACTCCTCCCCCCCCCCCCCCCATGGCCCATGAATACTAAGTCCAAACATACTTCATTCTTTGGATTTGGGTCAATATTTACATTGCAAGCTGTGTTTATGAAGTATAAGTTTTCCTTTTATAAAACAAAGCACTGCCTGACAAATCATCTTAACTAGCAAAGATATAAATTATATAGTGTCTTTAAGCTGTAACATCTGTAAACCTGTACTTCCGGCCTTCATCTCCCATTTCCTGCTGCATGTTGCCCTTCACAAGATGCAGCCAATGAAGTGAAGCGAAGCAAAGGTGGGCAAGGCTACGCACTATGTCGATACATCTGCTTGCTTTAACTAAACCTGAACTGGATATGTGGGCAGACGATGGTCAGAGGTTTCAGAAACCAAAGGAGACAAAGTGCCTGAGTCTACATTAACACATAGTCCAGCCATCCAAATTTGGGACAGCATACAAGACGACAGACATTCTTCGGCAGATATAAAAATGAAGACTCCGTGCATCTTAGACATACGTGTTGGAAATGCAATCACATACTAGAAATTTTTGGCTTTTCTGCAAGGTTCTGAAGTTGTTCGAATGTTGATACCAGTGAGTCTTCAGGCATGAAATATGCCAATAATGACCCCAAATACCAAGCGCAGACAGATGCAAAGATAAATCCTCCAAATTTCATAAAATCTGAAAAAATAGAACAAAGCATGTAAGAAAACCTAAATAGGGCAAGAAAAAATGGCAGGTATTTAACTCATTGAAGCATGAATATATCAAAGGATATGTAACTCAGTAGATGATTATTGCTATGCTGATCTGTAAGCAGGGAGAGTATAAAATATATTATTTAACTGATGCAGCTTAATTTGCTATAGCTGTGTGCAGGCTCTGACTACCCTGATTAAACATGTATTCATTTTATTAACTTTTTCTTCAGTGAATATACGGACCTAGGCTAAGTCCAAAAAATTCAGTAGGATGTACTTATTCCTAAATAAAATACCTAGAATGTTAGTTTTAGGTAATAAAAGGAGAAAATACCCAGTGTTAATAAGGCATTTTAAGACCAACGTTTCCAAGCAGCTGAACTATGAAGTCTGGGAATCGAGCAAGTGGAGCCAGGGTCCTCTCCTTTCAGGTAAAGCAGACGTAACATCAAACAGGGCTCTGACAGGGGTCCAAAGTTACAAGATCAGCTGGGTGTAAAGCAGTAAAGTATCCATATCCTTAGGACCAATAATAACTAGGAATAAAGTATGAGACCTACAAAGCTTATGCTATAATGAATGTATGAATCTTCAAGGTCCTTGTTGGTTTTTTATTGTTCTGAAAAGTTAGAAAAAATGAAGTATCACAAGTTTCACTTGACGGTAGCAAAACCAATGCCTGAAAAATCAACACAAATACATAAAGCTGTTAGAAGTGGAGGAGCAGGCCATTGGTATATTTCTGATTTTGATTGTTTGTTTGGACTATACTGAATCTGATGTCAACTGAAATTCATGAAATTCAGCTAAGTAGCTATATTAAATTAGGCCATATTGTTTGTTTGTTTGTTTGTTTGTTTATATACCAAATTTATTCCCCGCCCATCTCACTCAGAGAGTGACGCTGGGCAGGGAACTGCAGAATATGTTTGTAGAGAAATTGTTTTATACATGATATGAAAACAGTAATATTTCTTTTAAAAAAGCCATACCCACTATTTTCAATAGATATATACACACACACACACACACACAAACATACAGAGGAAGAATTACGGACTCAGACCTTTGGTTTTGTTTTGCATTAATCAAGCTTGCTGCCCATTGTGAGGGTTCTTTGCTTTCCAAGGACGGGACACTCCACAATGTAGCAGATCTGTACGCAATGCTTTATTGTGGCACACATCTTCCCCAACAACAGGCTATTGCTCTGGGTTAACTCCACCCTCCTAGGCCTTGCGAGTTGATGTAGCCACGTAAATACGTCTTTAATACTCAGTCCTTAGAACAAATACAAGTCTCAAAGGCTGTAAAGTGGCGCACAACCTTTGCCTCCCTCCAAACGTTCTTGCACTGGTTGGGAGGAGGAGCTGCCTCAGTGTGGCTGCTCCTTTTCTGGTTGCTGCCGAGCTCCAAGCTCCGCCCTTAAGCAGTGTTGCTTCTGCGCACTCCAGCTGAGCTCCCAAGCCAAGCTCCAGGCAGGAACCCCACCAGGATATGCTGCTTACTGTAGCTTGTGGTCCTGGCAGTTGACTGATAGTCCTCTTGTGTGCCTGTAATAGCTGTAAATTTCCAGAGGTGGCCTCCCGCTTCCTTGCCTGCTTGCCATTTTCCTATCTCCTTTTCTCCTACACACCCACACACACTGTGTCTTAGCCTTCCCTTTTGTAGGCTAAGGGCCTGGGTGGGGTGAGGCTGCCTCTGGACATCGGCATGTTCCTGAAAATGCCAGTGTGTGGCTCAATTAGCCAGGCAGCTGGAACACCAGTGTGGATACTTGTAAGTGAATGAGTGAGTGAATGAGTGAATGAGCCTGTCTCTTAAGTTTCTGGGGCCCTTTAGGAAAAAGCATGAGCTGTGCTGAGCCTTGGGGAAGTGGGGTGAGAAGTGTTTCTGCCTGGCTGCAGCTGTTTCTCCCAAGCACAGATAGCAACCCCATCTTGGGGGGCGGGGAGCGCGCGTGCGGGGGGCGTGCAGGGGGGGCATGCGCACGCTTTGCCGGGGAACTTTCAAAAATGGGACAAAATTGAGATTTTTACTATAACGACTGGATGCTCAAGAAATGGTGAAAAAACGGGACGTATGCTGGGCTTGAGGAATCCAAGGCTGGAGTTAAAATCGCTGGAAGAAACATTAACAATCTCAGATATGCAGATGATACCACTTTGATGGCTGAAAGCGAGGAGGAGTTGAGGAGCCTTATGACGAAGGTGAAAGAAGAAAGTGCAAAAGCTGGGTTTCAGTTAAACCTCAAAAAAACCAAGATTATGGCAACCAGCTTGATTGATAACTGGCAAATAGAGGGAGAAAAAGTGGAGGCAGTGACAGACTTTGTATTTCTAGGCGCAAAGATTACTGCAGACGCTGACTGCAGCCAGGAAATCAGAAGACGTCTACTTCTTGGGAGGAGAGCAATGACAAATCTCGATAAAATAGTTAAGAGCAGAGACATCACACTGACAACAAAGGTCCGTATAGTTAAAGCAATGGTATTCCCCGTAGTAACCTATGGCTGCGAGAGCTGGACCATAAGGAAGGCTGAGCGAAGGAAGATAGATGCTTTTGAACTGTGGTGTTGGAGGAAAATTCTGAGAGTGCCTTGGACTGCAAGAAGATCAAACCAGTCCATACTCCAGGAAATAAAGCCAGACTGCTCACTTGAGGGAATGATATTAAAGGCAAAACTGAAGTACTTTGGCCACATAATGAGAAGACAGGATACCTTGGAGAAGAAGCTGATGCTAGGGAAAGTGGAAGGCAAAAGGAAGAGGGGCCGACCAAGGGCAAGATGGATGGATGATATTCTGGAGGTGACAGACTCAACCATGGGGGAGCTGGGGATGGTGACGGCCGACAGAAAGCTCTGGCGTGGACTGGTCCATGAAGTCACGAAGAGTCGGAAACGACTGAACGAATAAACAACAATGGTCACCCTACTGATGTGGGTATACTTGGACCAAATTAAGAGCACCTAATGTGAAGAGAGGACTCACTGGAAAAGTCCCTAATGCTGGGAAAGACTGAAGGCAAAAGGAGAAGGGGACGGCAGAGGATGAGATGGTTAGATAGCATCACCGATGTAATGAACATGAATTTGAGTAAACTCTGGGTGACAGTGGAGGACAGGAAGGCCTGGCGTGCTATGGTCCATGGGGTCACAAAGAGTCGGACATGACTAAACGACTGAACAACAACAACAACAAAATGGAAAAACCTATGAAAAACTTATGATGAAGGTGAAAGAAGAAAGTGCAAAAGCTGGGTTGCAGTTAAACCTCAAAAAAACCAAGATTATGGCAACCAGCTTGATTGATAACTGGCAAATAGAGGGAGAAAAAGTGGAGTCTGTGACAGACTTTGTATTTCTAGGTGCAAAGATTACTGCAGACGCTGACTGCAGCCAGGAAATCAGAAGACGTCTATTTCTTGGGAGGAGAGCAATGACAAATGTTGATAAAATAGTTAGGAGCAGAGACATCACACTGACAACAAAGATCCACATAGTTAAAGGAATGGTATTCCCCGTATCACCAACACTAGATGCAGATGAGGATATCAAGGAAAAATTTTATACCCAGCTGGACACCATCTTATCAGAGATACCAAAGGAGGATAAAATTATCCTCCTGGGCGATTTCAATGCAAGAGTTGGGCGTGACTTTGATTTGTGGCCAGGGATCATTGGGAAAGAAGGAGTTGACAACAGCAACACGAATGGAAACTTACTTCTGACTAAATGTGCAGAGCATAACCTTGTCATTACTAACACACTCTTTCGCCAGAAAAATAAATTTAAAACATCATGGAAGCACCCACGGTCGAAGCACTGGCATCTTTTAGATTATGTAATTGTCCGTGCTAGAGATCGCCGTGATGTACTTCTCACCAGAGCCATGACGAGCGCCGATGACTGCTGGACAGACCATCGATTAATTCGATCCACGATGGCCATAAAGATTGTCCCTCATCGTAGGCTCCAAGGAAGAAAACCAAGGCGTAAAATGAATACACTGGCCCTTCAAGATCCTATTAAAAGAGCTTGCTTTCAATCAACTCTCAAGGAACATCTGCCTATGGAACTTCCTGAAAATGTTGAGGAACACTGGATTAAATTGAAGACTTCTATTATTTCAGCCTGTGAACAAACTATCGGATACCAGACTAAGAGACATCAGGACTGGTTTGATGAGAACGATAGTGAGATTTAACATATTATTGACAAGAAAAGGAAAGCCTTCCAGATATGGCAAAAAGATATTAACTGTGCCGTTAAGAAAAAAATCTACGCCAGTGCAAAGGCAGAAGTCCAAAGAAGAACTAGAGAACTTAAGAACATATGGTGGATAAAAAAAGCCCAAGAAACCCAACATTTTGCAGATGCTCACGATGCACGGGGCTTTTTTAATGCCATAAAGGCCATCTATGGACCAACAAACCATGGTACAAATCCCTTACGCTCAGTAGATGGTGCTAAACTTCTAAAGGACAAAGAGTCTATTGCACTGCGCTGGAAAGAGCATTACTACAATCTCCTTAATCGTCACTCTACTGTGGCTGATGAAGTCTTCTTGCAAATCCCGCAAAAACAAATAAGAGATGAGCTTGCAGTACCCCCTAGTTTGGAGGAAGTCAGTAAAGCCACTAAACAAATGAAAAATAACAAAGCTAGTGGACCTGATGGGATTCCTGCTGAAGTCTTTAAAGAAGGCGGGCCTGAACTTACACAACAACTTCATAAGCTCATCGAAAAAATCTGGATGAGGGAGGAGATTCCAGCAGACTTTAGGGATGCCATAATTATCACTCTCTTTAAAAAGGGTGATAGAACAGACTGTGGAAACTATCGAGGCATCTCCCTCCTAGCCACAGCAGGCAAAATCCTGGCAAAGATCATTGCAAACCGTCTCCTATCTGTATCAGAAGACATCCTCCCTGAGTCTGTGCACACTCCAAGGAAGATCTTCAAACTATCGTAAACATCTTTGCAGAAGCATATGAAAAGCTCGGCCTCTCGATTAACATTAAAAAAACCAAAGTGCTTTACCAGCAAGTTCGAACCAATCCCTCTGCAGCGCCATCAATCCAGGTTAAAGTTGTGTCACTAGAAAATGTTGACCACTTTTCTTATCTCGGCAGCCATCTATCTACAAAAGCCGACATCAACGCTGAAATTCAGCATCGCCTGAGCTCTGCGAGTGTAGCTTTCTCCCGAATGAAGCGTAGAGTGTTTGAGGATCGGGACATTCGCAGGGAGACCAAAATGCTTGTTTACAAAGCCATTGTACTACCAACCCTTCTGTACGCCTGTGAAACATGGACCCTCTACAAACGCCACCTCCAACTTCTTGAAAGATTCCATCAACGCTGCCTCCGAAAAATTCTGCAAATTACTTGGGAAGATAGGCAGACTAATGTTAGTGTATTAGAAGAAGCAAAAACCACCAGCATTGAAACAATGATCATCCAACATCAACTTCGCTGGACTGGTCATGTTGTTCGAATGCCTGACCATCGTCTTCCAAAGCAGCTACTTTACTCCCAACTTAAGAATGGAAAACGGAATATTGGTGGACAGCAAAAGAGATTCAAAGATACTCTCAAACCTAATTTAAAAAAATGTAATATCAACATTGAGAAATGGGAAGCCCTAACTCATGAGCGTTTCAATTGGAGGTCATCCTTTATTAATGGCGCTATGGACTTTGAAGAAGCACGAGTACAGGGCGAAAAGGAGAAAAGAGCTAAAAGGAAGGCACATCAGGCAAACCCTCATCATGACCGTCTCCCACCCGGAAACCTATGCCCTCATTGTGGGAGGTTGTGCGGATCCAGAATTGGCCTTTATAGCCACTTACGGATCCACCGTTAAAATTTTACCTTTGGAAGACAATCTTACTCGGCTACGAGTGATCGCCAGTGATTCCCCGTAGTAACCTATGGCTGTGAGAGCTGGACCATAAGGAAGGCTGAGCGAAGGAAGATAGATGCTTTTGAACTGTGGTGTTGGAGGAAAATTCTGAGAGTGCCATGGACTGCAAGAAGATCAAAACAGTCCATACTCCAGGAAATAAAGCCAGACTGCTCACTTGAGGGAATGATATTAAAGGCAACACTGAAGTACTTTGGCCACATAATGAGAAGACAGGATACCCTGGAGAAGAAGCTGATGCTAGGGAAAGTGGAAGGCAAAAGGAAGAGGGGCCGACCAAGGGCAAGATGGATGGATGATATTCTGGAGGTGACGGACTCGACCGTGGGGGAGCTGGGGATGGCGACGGCCGACAGGAATTTCTGGCGTGGGCTGGTCCATGAAGTCACAAAGAGTGGAAGTGACTGAACGAATAAGCAATGGAAAAACCTAAAGAGGTTACTTAGCAGCTTGAGAATTCAGGGCCGTTTCCAGCTTTGAACATGTCTCTCTAGCTTTCTCTCTCCTATTCCTCTGAGGGGCCAAACTTGTTACATTCTCTGCACTTCTCGCCCTAACTATCCCTTGAAGATGACCCACTAACCATTCTTTAAAGACAGGGCTGTGTGTCAGAGCCTTTGCCTCATTCCTAACACACAGCTCGGTCCACCTAACGTTTGCATTTATCTGATCCAATATTAAAAGTTATTCTCCATCGTGTCCTGACAGAAGTCTTGTTATAGGCATGATTTCTGGGGCTTCAGCCACTATGATATGGTTAGGAACTGAGATCTGCCCAGTT
The DNA here is from genome assembly GCA_023362775.1 of Charina bottae. Taxonomy (NCBI): domain Eukaryota; kingdom Metazoa; phylum Chordata; class Lepidosauria; order Squamata; family Charinaidae; genus Charina; species Charina bottae. The sequence continues at coordinate 67,581,412 of JALMGJ010000004.1, forward strand.
CCTATTGGCTACTTTTGGTGACTACAAGCATCGACCCCCTGGTTGCTGGCAACTTCTCTGGGCTTGGTCAGCAAGACTGATCAGACAAGATATCTGGCCGCCTTTAATGCCAGGCTGGCAATCCGCAAAGTACCACAACGGAATTACTGCAGGATCCTATTCCACATAAAACTGAGAGTCTCATGTGACAGAATGATGCTGGCTGAAGTGAGGGGGGGGGCACTCACCATCAGTTGTTTGGAGACCGCAAGAGAGAGACTGTGTGTGTAAGAGAGAGAAATCAAAGAAGAAAAGAACAGGCTCAGTTGAGGCAGAAGGATAAGCAACAGAGAAAGGGGAGTGAACAATGAAGAGATAAGGGTGAGTGTGAGAAACAACCAGCAAGAGTGAACAAGAGAGGACCAGAGAGGGAAAGTGAGAGGACAGTGGGGAAGAGAGTCAGGTGAGCACAAGGCAGAGGCCAGCAGGTGGGAGCCAGAGAGGCCAATACAGGGAGTCAGAGACAGAAAGCCAGAGTAAGATCAAGGGAGAGACAGATGAGCCACTGAAAAAAACTGAGGTAGGGAGAGAGCATGGGAGACGGAATGAGAGAGAAACTCTGCTTACCATCTGTGGGGTGGTTGTGGCTGCAGGGCCTGATCCATGGGTGAGGTGGGGTTTCCTGATGCAGCAGGAGGGGTGGAAGGCCTTGCTTCCCACAGATCCGTTTCTGACAGATAGCTAAATGCACAGGCCTAGCCACCTGTTAAAACTTACCTCCTCCCCCAGCCCCAGTTCCACATTAGAGGCAGCAACTGCTGCTTGTTTTGTTCCACCAGCAGGAAATCCACAGATTCCTTTTCTTCACTTGTTCCACATTAAAGGTGTCAGGGCAACACCACTTACTAGACCAGAGCTTTCCAAACTATGTGTCGCGACACAAAAGTGTGTTGCCTGCAGGGCCCAGATGTGTCACGTCAAAACCTGGAAGCGCTGATGGCATGCCATCAGCGCTTCTGGGTTTTCCCGCGGCGACACACCAATGGCGGTGCGCGAAAATCCGAAAGCACCGCAGCCACGGTGGTGCGCAAAAACCGAAAGCAGCAGCAGCGCTTCCGGGTTTTCCCGCGGCGACACACCAACGGCAGCGCGCAAAAAACGAAAGCGGCAGCAGTGCTTCCGGGTTTTTGCGCGCTGCCGCAACGGTGCCACTTCCGGTTTTTCCCGCGGCGACACACCAACAGCAGTTGGTGTGTCGCCGTGGGAAAACTTTGGAAAGCCCTGTACTAGACCCACTGCTGCGTCAGAGTAGAGACAGAGAAACTGATGCATTCTTTTTTGCCACTTCATAGACTGGAGCAGTGTTTCTCAACCTTGGCAACTTTAAGACATGTGGACTTCAACTCCCAGAATTGCTGGCTGGGGAATTCTGGGATTTGAAGTCCACCTGTCTTAAAGTTCCCAAGGTTGAGAAACACTGGACTGGAGGGAAGCACATTAAAGCAATTGCGTGGATTTGCCCTACGTGGTTGTGGTATTGCTTCAAAGTATTCTGGATATATGTAATCATTTGGAAATCTTTTGATCCACTTACTTGCCCAAGGGGGGAAAAAAGAGTGAACCAGAACTAAAGTGTTTTGTACATGTTTCTTCCCGATGAAAGCTAAATTCCCTTCTATTCTCCCCTTTTAATTAACCATTTGCCATCAGAGATGGCTTCAGCAGGAATTACAGAACAGTGGGAATCATCGTAATATTTCTGAGAAATCTTCAATTTTTGTTGTTGTTCAGTCGTTTAGTTGTGTCTGACTCTTCGTGACCTCATGGACCATAGCACGCCAGGCCTTCCTGTCCTCCACTGTCTCCCGGAGTTTACTCAAATTCATGTTCATTACATCGGTGATGCTATCTAACCATCTCATCCTCTGCCGTCCCCTTCTCCTTTTGCCTTCAGTCTTTCCCAGCATCAGGGTCTTTTCCAGTGAGTCCTCTCTTCGCATTAGGTGGCCAAAGTATTTGAGCTTCAGCTTCAGCATCTGTCCTTCCAATGAGCAGTCAGGGTTGATTTCCTTTAGGATTGACTGGTTTGACCTCCTTGCAGTCCAAGGGACTCTCAAGAGTCTTCTCCAGCACCACAGTTCGAAAGCATCAATTCTTCGGCGCTCAGCCTTCCTTATGGTCCAACTCTCACAGCCATACATTACTACTGGAAAAACCATAGCCTTAACTATACGGACCCTTGTCGGCAAGGTGATGTCTCTGCTTTTTAATATGCTGTCTAGGTTTGCCATAGCTTTCCTCCCAAGGAGCAAGCGTCTTTTAATCTCATGGCTGCAGTCACCATCTGCGGTGATCTTGGAGCCCAAGAAAATAAAATCTGTCACTGCTTCCATTTCTTTCCCTACTATTTGCCAGGAAGTGATGGGACCAGATGCCATGATCTGGGTTTTTTTAATGTTGAGTTTCAAGCCAGCTTTTGCACTCTCCTCTTTCACCCTCATCAAGAGGCTCTTTAGTTCCTCTTCACTTTCTGCCATTAGGGTGGTATCGTCTGCATATCTGAGGTTGTTGATATTTCTCCCGGCAATCTTAACTCCGGCTTGTGATTCATCCAGCCTGGCATTTCTCATGATGTACTCTGCATATAAGTTAAATAAGCAGGGTGATAATATATAGCCTTGTCGTACTCCTTTCCCAATTTTGAACCAGTCGGTTGTTCCATGTCCCGTTGTAACTGTTGCTTCTTGACCCGCATACAGGTTTCTCAGGAGACAGGTAAGGTGGTCTGGTACTCCCATCTCTTTAAGAATTTGCCACAGTTTCTTGTGATCCACACAATCAAAGGCTTTAGCGTAGTCAATGAAGCAGAAGTAGATGTTTTTCTGGAACCCTCTTGCTTTTTCCATGATCCAGCAAATGTTGGCAATTGATCTCTAGTTCCTCTGCCTCTTCGAAACCCAGCTTGCACTTCCGGTAGTTCTCGGTTCACATACTGCTGAAGCCTAGCTTGTAGGATTTTGAGCATAACCTTGCTAGCATGTGAAATGAGCGCAATTGTACGGTAGTTTGAACATTCTTTGGCATTGCTCTTCTTTGGAATTGGAACGTAAACTGACCTTTTCCAATCCTGTGGCCACTGTTGAGTTTTCCAAATTTGTTGGCATATTGAGTGCAGCACTTTTAGGATTTTAAATAGCTCAGCTGGGATACTGCCTTCTCCGCTAGCTTTGTTGTTAGTAATGCTTCCTAAGGCCAACTTGACTTCACTCTCTAGGATGTCCGGCTCAAGGTCAGTGACCACACCATTGTATTTATCAGGGATATTAAGATCTTTCTTGTATAGTTCTTCTGTGTATTCTTGCCACCTCTTCTTAATCTCTTCTGCTTCTGTTAGGTCCCTGCCTTTATCATGCCCATCTTTGCACAAAACGTTCCCTTGATATCTCCGATTTTCTTGAAGAGATCTCTAGTCTTCCCCATTCTATTGTTTTCCTTGATTTCTTTGGATTGTTCATTTAAGAAGGCCTTCTTATCTCTCCTTGCTATTCTCTGGAATTCTGCATTCAGTTGTTTATATCTTTCCCTTTCTCCCTTGCCTTTTGCTTCCCTTCTTTCCTCAGCTATTTGTAAAGCCTCATCAGTCAGCCACTTGCTTTCTTGCATTTCTTTTTCTTTGGGATGGTTTTAGTTGCTGCCTCCTGTACAATGTTACGAACCTCCATCCATAGTTCTTCAGGCACTCTGTCTACCAGATCTAATCCTTTAAATCTATTCCTCACCTCCACTGTATATTCATAAGGGATATGATTTAGGTCATACCTGAGTGGTCTAGTGGTTTTCTCTACGTTCTTCAATTTAAGCCTAAATTTTGCGATAAGAAGCTCATTATCTGAGCCACAGTCAGCTCCAGGTCTTGTTTTTGCTGATTGTATAGAGCTTCTCCATCTTTGGCTGCAAAGTATATAATCAATCTGATTTCGGTATTGACCATCTGGTGATGTCCATGTGTAGAGTCGTCTCTTGTGTTGTTGGAAAAGAGTGTTTGCTATGACCAGCGTGTTCTCTTGACAAAACTATTAGCCTTTACCCTGCTTCATTTTGTACTCCAAGGCCAAACTTGCCTGTTATTCCGGTTATTTCTTGACTTCCTACTTTAGCATTCCAATCCCCTATGATGAAAATAACATCTTTTTTTGGTGTTAGTTCTAGAAGGTGTTGTAGGTCTTCATAGAACTGGTCAACTTCAGCTTCTTCGGCATCAGTGGTTGGGGCATAGACTTGGAGAAATCTTCAATAACATTGTTGAAAGACAGTGTGAAGTTATTAATTCAGTATTTCACACTTTGGGGGGCAAGAGAATCATTCTGGAAAATGCAAGGGGTCAAACTATACATAAAGTAGGGCCATGAAACCTATGGATGGCATATGGCCCCTGAAGCGTCAAAGGTTGTGCCATCAAAATCTTGCTGCAAGATGTGGGGCAGTGCAATTTTTGCCTGATTTGCCTGTGGCGGTGCCTGCAACAAACTGTGATGATGTCATAGGGCAAATGCCGCACCTACATACGTGATACAAGTACCAACTTATATCATTTATGTGAGGATGCAATCATACATGTATCCTCATTTTCTCCCCCTCCCCCACCCCGCTTGCCTTGAAGGGGCTGGAATAAGATTAGAAATGGGAGTGCGATATCCCCATGAGGAAAATGGTCCTATTTCTACCCTTAAAAGCCACCACAATCCAGACAAAAGGTCACCATTTTCAGCCCTACCCTTCTGGTGAAGTTGAACCCTGAACTGGTAGGAAGTTGCCAATCCCTGCTGTCAGGATTGTAACAGCTAGCAAACAAGGGAACAATTTAATGCTTTTAAGCCTCGGGAGGGAATACTGCAGCATAAATAAACATCAAAATCAATTACACATTTATTCTGAAAACTAATAAGATATTTGTCATCTACTGAGCATGACAAATTATATACATTGATGTGTAATGTATGTCCTTCTACAAAATAGCCATTTTGGATGCACAATATCTTATTAATATCTTAAAGCAAATAATAATCTGGACTTTGAACTCTATTTAGCATTAAAAACCAATAACCTTGGAAAGTTATATTGCAGGAGAGTATTATAATACTAAGTTCTATTTAATGGACTATGGACAAACTGCATATAGTATTATAAGCTCTACCCTTCCTTTCTCTCTCTCTCTGTTTTTAATCTCTCTTGTTAAAACACACACATGCGATCAATCCTATCACCTTTAATTTAGCATTCAACATTTTACAACAGCTTTCATGATTTAGTGCCCTCCTTGAACTATAGGTCCTATCATTCACAGCGAACGTGCTCGATTCAGAATATATACTCAGCCTCCTCAAATGTGATTGTGTACTAGACACATCTCTACAGAGGGATTGCATTTATTTCCAATTTATTCTGCACTGTACAATTACTCTAAGGCCCTACCAAACAGGATTCATTGGCTTAAAATATTTTGTTCTGCTGTGGAGCAATAATAGAAATTGACAATTAGGAGTTATTATGCAACCAGATGCCTGGATAAATTCTGGAATGTAAAATAAGGCACTGGTATGTACTTCTCTAGCCTCTCTTCTGTGCTATTAAAGCAAGCTTATGAAGTAAAGGTACTATATTTTGTTAGACACAGGAGACATGGTGAAGTAAGTGGGAAGTAATTTCTATTGTACTGAAAAATACTATTTTGAGATGTGGAATAAGGCCTATACCCTTCCCTTTCTTGATCTTACAAAAGTTGTCATGATAAAAATCAGAGAATCTCTGTTTGAAACAGAGGAACATCTTACAACCATAAACAAAAGCCATGACAGAATATATTAGAACTGTTTCTCTGTCACACACTCAATTACACTCAGAGACAGGGTAGCTTTCTGAATTTGGGAAATGATCAGGTTGCCCACCATAGGCCCTGCCTCTAGGTCCTCGGCTGAGCTGCAGGTGCTATGAATTGAGAGACAAAAGTTTTGTACCTACCCCGGCACATATCTGATATATTAGTAAACACGGAGGGAAGGGCCCACTGAAGCCCTGTTATCAAAAAAATCAAAACAGCAACCAGTCAGCTCGGTTAGGAATGCTGATAGGAAAAACAAGAAAAAAAGAAACGGAGAAAGCCAAGTTCGAGTATTGGACAGAATGGGATGTAAAGAATACTCACTCCTGCAGCCAATCCTCATCAGCATCATTTCTGCGAATTTGTAGGACTCTCCAAAACTGCCCTCAGCCAGCTGCAAATCTGGATGGCAACTTCAGCCCACTGCATAAATAAGAGTATTTTTTTCTTCTAGCTGGAGGGAAAAAGCTGGGAGCATATTATTGCTGCACCTGCCTGTTCCCTTGTCACACCCTAAGTGACAACAAGGTGAGCAAAGGGAGGGCAGGTCTTCTGGAGCGGTGAAGAAGGAAGGTTGATTGATGGAAAAGGAGCCGCCCGAATGTTCCGTAATCGGCCAGCTGGGGAGTTTTTAAACATTTCCTGCCAACCAAGGGTTCACCTGTCCTACCTGGGAAACAAGTTCTAAAGTAAACTTAGTAAATAAGGAGAGAAATTCTGGCCCTTTAATCATTTGGACAGAAGTGCCAGCCAGTATGACAGGGCTTTTGGGCCTTCAGGTTACAAGCATAGATGTTGGCTTCTGGCTTGCTTCTTCCTCCTGCCAGCAAAAAACTGCTATGTGTAAACCCATACAAAGTTAGGTCTGATGATGATGAAGATTGATGATAATTTCTCTGGCTTCTATGCCATTGCACTTTTTCTTTGAAGACATTGGACAATGTATTTTTCTTCTCTCTTAACAAATAATTTTTAAAAACCCAGAGAAAAGCATAAATGTAAGACAGGATTGTTAATGTAACATTTTCACAAAACTCAGCTAATTTATTATAGCATTTATTGTCAGGGTGCAGCGTATATTGTGCAGTTGCACACCTCATGAGTATAGCAAAGAAAGACAGTCCACAGTTTGTAGCAAAACTGTACACACTTTACTGTACACTATATACACATAAGTAACACTAGGAACCACTCTAACTCCAACCATCAGCCCAACACCACAGTACAAATTGCTTCTGCTTATGAGAGTTGGACCATAAGGAAGGCTGAGCGCCGAAGAATTGATGCTTTCGAACTGTGGTGCTGGAGAAGACTCTTGAGAGTCCCTTGGACTGCAAGGAGGTCAAACCAGTCAATCCTAAAGGAAATCAACCCTGACTGCTCATTGGAAGGACAGATGCTGAAGCTGAAGCTCAAATACTTTGGCCACCTAATGCGAAGAGAGGACTCACTGGAAAAGACCCTGATGCTGGGAAAGACTGAAGGCAAAAGGAGAAGGGGACGGCAGAGGGTGAGATGGTTAGATAGCATCACCGATGTAACGAACATGAATTTGAGTAAACTCCGGGAGACAGTGGAGGACAGGAAGGCCTGGCGTGCTATGGTCCATGAGGTCACGAAGAGTCGGACACAACTGAACAACAAAAATATGCAGTGAAAAGGGAGTTGCTCTGCTGCCACACCCTACAGGCGTGGTCCAATTACCATGAGTCATCCACAGCTCAGCTGTGTGCTATTACTTCCCCATATTCATCCAGCCAAATTTACTCCAAGGTAGAACCCTGACATTTATTTATGCTATTTATTTATTTTATTTTATTAGATTTATATTACCACCCATCTCCCCCAACGGGGACCCTGGGCGGTGCACAATAATATTTGTATCTTATTCCGAGACTAAACCCACCTTTAGGACATGAAATTATTTCCTCCATTTCCAAAAGAAAAGAAAGCAGAAATGTAGCCATTAAATGAAATAAATATAAATTGTTAACAAAATAATATCCAACATCCTTTTCAATGTTATACTTCTTGCATTGAATTCTCTGCCAGAATTCCAAAGAGCACTGTGGCTTTACTACTACATTTCTAAACTACTTATCTAAATGATTATCCTGTGCTACAGATTTCTGATTTCTTCTTTAGCTACAGTATTGGCATTCCTCCCACCCCCCTGCTTTTGAGCTACCAACCAACATGCTTCAATAAACCCCCGTTTATTGAAGGCTATTTACAGTAAATGTGATAAATAAGCAAGCAAGCATACTGTTTCTGTAGTTTTGCAACATACGCTTACCTAAAAGGAAAGTAATTAGTTCAATGGTAGTTTGGACCTCATAGTTTCCTCTATATTATTAATGTTTCAGTTCCAGCAGATGCATTTGAAAGTGCTTTTTGTTTTCTTGTTTTTTTTAGTTCTAAATCCCCTATGATTGGGGTGTGAGGATAAGTCAACTCTTAACTGCATACAAAAAATAAATAAATTCTGTTTGGGAGAGCGTGTAAGATTGCCACCTTGTGCACAATAACTCAAATTCTGTTTTTAGTGTCACAGATTTTGATTAAGACAAAATTGGGGTTTATCCTGCTGTCATAATAGCTGTAGTATATTTTCAGGCAGTATTTCTGTATAGGACAACAGTTCAACATGTGAAAATAAACATTTATAGGGAAAGGAAAGGAAATTTTGCTATCTGAAGCAGAGAAGCAAGTGACACACACTGTTATGGCAACCAAAGCTGATTCAGTTAGTTTGGCTTCTGTGAGAAAATCCTAAGAGTGTTTTCCTCCACCCTGGCAATAAAATTACAACAACAAAACAAATTCATTTGCTACATTGATATGACACCTCAGTTATGCCCGTTACCAATATCCTGTCATATGGTAGGGCCAATCCCATTATTTGGGGTGGGGTGTCTCCTTCCCCCCCCCCCCCAACTCTGTCATCCTGTGTTGACTGAAGATCTCCCACTTTGTAAATTACTCTGTTCATTCAACCTTGCAGTCCTCTATTGGTGGAACTATTTATTGAACAATATGACCTGAGACATTTTCCTGCCCCGTGCTGTTTTTTAAAAATATTTCCTATAATAAAAAGCATACAGTAAGAACCTGGCATGTTGCAAAGTGAAGCCCCCGTCTCTAGCAACAAGTTTATTTGCAGCATTACATTTGGATCTCATAGGAATAGCACTGCAGACTCTTGCTATTTTCATCAACACGTCAAAAGCAGCACAGTGCCATTATACCACAAACTCCATCCCTTTTGTACATGTGCATGACATCATTATGCATGTACAAAAGGGGCAGGGCCTGTGTCACAACAGTGCCATGCTGTTTTTAACATTCTGCCCTCCTTACGGATGCTGTTGCTGATGGGCTGTTTCCTCATTTTGTCAATGGCTGTTTTGTGACTGGTCTTAGCCAATTTAGCAGCCATTTTATAAACAGCAAATTTCTCAAGGCAGCTATATTGTATGTCCATCATATGCACGTTTAGAATGTGCTTCTGGCCCAAAATGTTACCTACTTCTGTGTGCAGTATTGCCCTTTAACCAAGAGGGTCTATTTTCCTGATGTAAAAGTTGCCTATTCCAGATGTGATTATGTGCCATCAAGTCATTTTTGACTCCTAGCTACCACACAGTTTTTCTCCATGACAATCTATCCCTATCCTGGTATTTCAGGTCTTCTAATGGAGCTCTCATTGCCACTGTAACCGAGTCCATCCACCTTGCTGCTGGTCGTCCATTCCAGATGTACGGCATCCCATTTCTTTTTTTTCAAACTTCTCCTTTTACGTACATGGCTTTTGGTAACCATGCAAAACTTCAGATGATCACTGGTGGGCAGGAAAGAGCTTTGGTTTCTGTGCAGCCCAAATCTGTTAGTTGTAGCAATCAGGCTCAGTATAAGTATAAAAGTACACCCATACATTGTTTGCTCACATTTTGCTTTCAAATTCCCTATTATTTTCAGTGGTAAGTTTGGGGGACCTGCATATGTAACATGATGCCATATTCACTTAGGCATAATATATATGGCATTATGAGGATTAAGCACAAGTACATACATTGAAAAGCTAGATCCATAAACCAGTTTAGAGAAAAATACTGTATTATTTATTTTATTTATTTATTGTGATATTTATACCCCGCCTATATTGTGTACATCTGAGATTACCCTAGAAAGGTTTTTAAGGAAACTCCAACAGTTTAAAAATCTAATAACAACTGACATGTATTCTTACAACTTACCTTACAAAACATGGTAGCTCACAATTTTGACACGTTTTATTTATCAGTTATAGTGCACCTACATTATTCTTACTCTTGTACAAAGATTGAAAAGTAAAGGCGTTCCTGATGGCATGTTCAACATATGAGAATCAATACCAAATGGAAACAAAATTAGGAGGGAAGATGAAAGCAACCAAATAGATACCAATTTTTGAAGTTACGTGATCTCGGCATCTCATTGCATCTGTACAGGTGGGCCTCCCTGTTTTCAGCTATACATGCATAGGTAACCCCCATGGCTGATATCAGCATATCTTCTGTCCAATTCTGCAGTCTCAGGGCAAAAGATGTATATCCCTCTTTGTAGAGTCATATAGCCACTGTACAGACTTCTCAAAAAAAAAAAAATCCCTAAAGATCTTTGCATAGGACAGGGGTCGGCAAACTTTTTATGCCGGGAGCCATTTTGACATGCTCGTGCACATTTTGAAATGCTCGAGAGCCAGGGGGCGGGGTTTGCGGGCGGGGGCCAATCGCGTGGAAGGGGGCGGGGTTTGCGGGGTTTCCTGGAGAAGAAACAGAGACGCTGATTGGTGGAAGCTCAGAAGGAAGAACGCCTCCACCAATCAGCGTCTCTGTTTCTTCTCCAGGGTTCTTCTCCTGGAGAAGAAACAGAGACGCTGATTGGTGGCGGCGTTCTTCCTTCTGAGCTTCCACCAATCAGCGTCTCTGTTTCTTCTCCAGGGTTCTTCTCCTGGAGAAGAAACAGAGACGCTGATTGGTGGAGGCGTCCTTCCTTCTGAGCCTCCACCAATCAGCGCGTGCCAAAGGAGAGCAGAGAGGCGGGCTGAAGCCTGCTGCTTCCCGAGACTGGATTTCCGGATGTCGGGCGGCAGAGAGAGAGAGAGACCCAGAGTCAAGGGGCCAAAGAGCCAGATCTGGCTCGCAAGCCGCCATTTCCGACCCTTGGCATAGGATAATTGTCTAGGCCAGAGCTTTCCAAACTGTGCGTCGCCACACAGTCTCTGGTGTGTCGCCACACAACCCGGAAGCGCTTATCATCATCAGCGCTTCCGGGTTTTCCCGCGGCGACACACCAACTGCAGCGCGCAAAACCCGAAGGCGGCAGCAGCACTTCCGGGTTTTTGCGCGCTGCCGCACTTCAGGGTTTTCCCGCGGCGACACACCAACGCCGGTTGGTGTGTCGCCATGGGAAAAACTTTGGAAAGCCCTGGTCTAGGCAATGGCTCTGAGCAATTTTATTTGCGAGATGCTCCCACAGAGACTGTCCTGCATTAGAATTCATCCCTATTCTACCATTAAACAACTGACTGCAGATTTGCTCAGATAAAAAGACATTTGTTTAGGCTATTTCATAGTTAACATATCCAGCCCACCTCACTGCAGAAGCAACAATAACTGATTGACATTGGATGGTCCTGTCAACAGACTTATCTTTGTTCAATCTGACTTTTAGTAAAGTTAGGCTTGTTTTCTGATTATTTCCACATTCTATTCATATGCACTTCTAAGGTCTATTTTTAATATGGTCTTTCTTCATTCTTCATGGTCAATGAAAAGCATTCTTAAAAGGCTTGTGGTTTCATTATCACCAGCAAATTCTCCCTCTTATAGTCAGAATTTTATTTCAGTAACTTTTCCTTTTTAGAACATTAGTCCTGAAATTCTAAATTCTACTGCTTATATTCAGCTTCCTCCTCCTCCTCTCCTCTAGTGGATGAAAAGTTTTAACCATATATGGAGTTAATACACAATCAGTAATACAGTAGATATCATCAGAACTGATAGTCACACATTCTTTAGAGTAGCCAATTTGGTCATAGAAATGCCACAACAAAAGGTGTAACAGGAACAAATGAGATAATAAATTCCAACCAGAATCACTGTGTATACCAAGTCAGATTTGGTAACAATCACATCTGTTCTTTATGCATATCGTATTTCTAGAAGTTTGTGTATTTCCCATTAAATATCATGATTTTGTATACATCTCCAGAGTTTTTATTATTTTTTTAAAATGTTGCTGATAGATTTTGTAGCATTCAGTTTACTTCTGACCATGTGAATATGCACCATAATAAAAGCCTCACAGCAGATACTTTACTTTTATTTAATTCTCATATTAATCAGGAATGAGATCTAAAATAAATGTTTCAAACATTTCCTGCCAATATGCTAAAGTGGTGCTCATTTTATTTTTCATAGCCTAGCAAACTTTGTGTTCATTTTAAACAAATGAAGGAATTTCTGAAGATGAAATCAGCATAGGAAGGTTAAGGCAACGGGCTAGAAACCAGGAGACTGCGAGTTCTAGTCCCGCCTTAGGCATGAAAGCCGGCTGGGTGACCTTGGGCCAGTCCCTGTCTCTCAGCCCTAGGAAGGAGCCAATAGCAAACCAGGAGACTGAGAGTTCTAGTCCCGCCTTAGGCATGAAAGCCGGCTGGGTGACCTTGGGCCAGTCCCTGTCCCTCAGCCCTAGGAAGGAGCCAATGGCAAACCAGGAGACTGAGAGTTCTAGTCCTGCCTTAGGCATGAAAGCCGCTGGGTGACCTTGGGCCAGTCACTCTCTCTCAGCCCAATTCACCTCACAGGGTGGTTGTTGTGGGGAAAAGAGGAGGAGGAAGGAGTCTTAGATATCTTCCCCACCTTGAGTTATTTATAAAAATAATAAAGGCGGGATGGAAAATAAATAAATAAAAATAAAAATAAAAACTTCTAAATAAACAGGAGTAAGTTATGAAAAAGTTAACAGAAAAAGGGTTGTAGGCATTAAGTTATTTTGGTTTCCAAGCAAGTCTTAGGAATTTAAGTGCTGAAATAAAATCAATAAGAAATAAAAAATAAAGATAAAAGATGGCAAGCATGATGAAGCGAGAGGTGAAGAGCATTTTTATAAATTGAAATAATTATGGAAATTCTGTTAAAAATTGTTCTGCACTGAAGTTCAGATCTCCACTAACTGTTGAAGATGGAATATAAATGCTTTGTATACTGTATCTTATATAATCAGATCAGTCTATGAGATCTAGCTAGATACCACCATTTCAGATACTGTAGCTCTAGGAGACACATCCATCAAAACTGAATGAAGAATTTAGTACCCTGACAAGCTGGTGCTGAAAATACAATTATTTTGAAAGGGGCCCATTGTTGCTTGCTCTTCCACCTGCAGTCTACAGTACTAAAGTACTAGTCTAGTAGTAGTCTATCCCCGCATGGGGGTTGCCAATCTTAACTCTTACAATGGATCCCATTTGTGCTTCGGTTTGAGCCTACTCCTTGTTTCCACTGAAGATGGATGGAAGATTAAGAACAGCTTCTTGTGGAAAGCATGACACCTTTTGTAAAAGTAACATAATACATTGAACAAAACCAGTCCTTAACTAATCCATCAACCTGCTTATGGAAAGTTTTACACAAAAGTTTATTTCATTTTAATTACAGGTATAAATAATCTTTATGATAGGGGAAATGTCAGTTGAAATGTTTGAGACCTCATGACCCTTCACCTTCCATGTTACACTTGCACAATGTGTTTTGAGGTTAAAAATGGAACTTGGCCCACTATTGCCCAGCATCTCCTGCTGCCCGAGCCACAGTGACACTCGCCAAGCTGCCACCCTTCATCTCAGTTTAGATGGATAGGTGGGGCTGCACTACAAGCAAATGTCAGATAGTACAATCTTTGTTAGCCATATTTCAGCAGCAAAGCTTTTAAAGGCTTTTTAAAAGCTCACACACTGTCCCTCTTTCTTATTGAATCGATTATTGCTTATTGTTTTCAAGTATTTGCACTTATGGCATTCAAGCCCAAAATGACATTCCAAAAGAGAGTTAATAGGTACCAATAAAAGGACTGCAAAGTCATTCAAAAGTAATCCGAAAACAACACATTTGCCACTGCATTATTTTTTCCTTCATCAGCATAGCTAGTCTGTAAATTGTCAGTTTTTGCTGTCCCTCATGGAAATAATGGCTTACTCCTTACCCTGTGATCAGATGCTGCAACTTAGTATATTTTTAAAAAAAGTAATTACAAAAGAACTGAATAAATTATTCTGATTTTGATCATAATCTGATTGTGTTATGAATCTCGTTTGTTTGTTTTTGCAATAATCACTATTTTGGGGGAAACAAAAACTAATTGTACTTCTTTGCAGTAAAAATATTCTACTTTTGCAAAACTGGTTTCTTCAATAAGGAAAAGAATTTGGAGAAATGATAAACACTACTGACCTCAGTAAGTTTCTAGTGTGACAGGTTTTTGAGTTAATCACACTCATGAGTATTGTTTTAAATGCATGTTCACGTACTGTGAAGGCCTATTGGCACAGGTGCATATAACGATGCAAAGACAAAGGAGTGTTAACGTAGGCAAAAATATTTGAATAAGTTCCCGCTAGCATTGTATTTCCTATGTCCTGAAATGGTGGTCAATAAGAATTATCACTGTTAGGTAAACTAATTAATTGTCTGATCATTCATGGAAAGGGTCTTCACCTTTCCCAGCCTAGGTCACAGTTGAGTGAGTCATTTAACTGAAGAAATTCCTCTTCAATTGCATTGTTGTGAGTTTGATTTCTAGTCATTAGAGCCTCCACAAGATGCAAAAGAGAGAGAGACTGACTTTGCTTTTTATCCATGCTGTTTTTGCAGGATAGGTGTACAAAGGCTCAAAGAACCCTTTCTAAGACCATTTATGCATGAATTCAGAAAAACCAGGACACTTATGTGGGTGGCAAAGTTGTAAATGTTAAAATGTCATGAACTGGAGCTGGGAGGGGGGAGAGAAAAGCTTTAAAGAGCTATTCCAATTGTGCTGTATGTGGGTGGAAAGGAATCTGCATCTACTAGCAGATCTACCTACATCTTACTGGTGAATTGAATCCCTGTAAAGAGGCAGTCTTGTTCCATATTAAAGTTGCACAGTGGGTTTGGTTTCTGTGTTTTCCCCTGCTTCATCTTTTCTAAGAATCAGAGTAGATCATTGAAAGGAACAGATACTCTATTTAAAAGGGGGAAAAACACTCTTTTTTAGTCTGTCTTGCTTTCATCCTGCTTAATGATTGATCTCCCTTTATGCCAACCACTGATGAAGATATGGTTCACCAAGGAACAGGTATTTTAATTAAAAGAAAAGAGATTAATAAAAAAACAAGGAATATTTCTGTTCTTTATGGCAAGTCTGAGGAATGGCTTATCAAAAGAGTACTTTTCATGTTTTTGTTTTGTGGAGATGACAGCCTTCTTGGAACTATGAAATAAAGTTTTAGCTTATTTTTTTAAAAAAGTATATTAATTGGCTCAACTGTATGCCAAGCAAACAACATAGTATCATTTGAAATGGTTATATATTAACATGGCTAAAAATAATTCATTGTTAAAGAATTAATTTTATGTTACAGGGGAATTGGAGATGATTTGGTGATCGACTGTATCACTTCTAATAGAGTGAAGCCTGGCTTTCACCTTTGGCTAAAATACCCTAATCTTGTGCCCTGCAGATGCGTTCAACTACATCTCCCGTAATTCTCAGCTAATATAACCATGCTGATTTAGAGGCACTGGGCTGTAGTCCCAACCCATGTGACAAGTATCAGGGTGAAGAAAATGGAAATAATCATCCTTCATTTCCCTATCAGAATGCAAAAGGATTCCTTGCGATTTGATCAAATTCTTCATTTCCATCTATGCCGTACTAAGGACGATTCATCGTTTACAGTGTCGCTGTCAGCATAACGATGACGACACCGTGGTGGAAGAAGCAGCAAGATGATGAGTATGAGAAGTATAAGTCCACAGAAACTCATAAGAGTGTAAGACACAATCCACAAGATTGGTTCATTGAGGGATATTGTTGATACGCAAGTGCTTGCTACATCTGCAGTGGTGAAAGGGCCTTCAATCTCAGATACTGGAGAACCATGCATTTCTATATATATATAAAAAAGAAAAGAAAAGAAGATAAATACTGAAAGAGGAAACAAAAAGCTTGCATATGTTAATCACTATAAGCCTGTAAATGTTTAGAATTAAATACTATTACACCTCTCTGTCAAATTCAAGCTAAGGAAAATATGCTAAGGAAGAAACATATCCAAAGTTTCTCTAAGTGTATGAAAAAAGTGACTTGAGTCCCTTAACCCAGCCTATGAAATTCATGGAAGGCTTTCAGAAATCATAACTGCTCTGCCTGACCTACTGTATTTGGCAACATTGTTCGGAAGATAAATTTGCAAAACACATAGTAAACTAGGGTCTCCAATGCAGAGTATCTAGGAAACTTTTATTTGTGCCCCTCAGGTTTGCATTTTTAAAATATTCTTTCAATTCAAACACACAAATGAAAAATTGGCACAAAGCAATGCAAAGTATAAATCTTCAGCATTTCCTTTATTTACAAGAATACGTTTGGACTTAAACATGAACCCTAAAAGCACTCATAAAGAGAGAAGCTGGCGATTGCAGGCCATTGTTTCTTTGAAAATGAGCCAACCTGGGTGACAAAAAGACAAAGGTAAGGTGGAGTGGTAGGGAGGATCCAGGAAATGGGTTGAAATTAGTAGAATTGAGCAACCTCAATAGATTGCACTCTGGGGAATGGGTATTCTTTTGATTGGCCACAACTACTAGCTGTTTTGTGAATTGGAAAGCCACCCTCCCATCAGGGTAGCCATTTTATGAGACAGTATATGTGAAAGGTCCTCTGTGCAAGCACCGAGTCATTACTGACCCTTTGGAGGGATGCCGCTTTCACTGACGTTTTCTAGGCAGACTTATAGCGGGGTGGTTTGCCATTCCCTTCCCCAGTCATGATTACCTTTCCCCCAGCAAGCTGGGTACTCATTTTACTGACCTCGGAAGGATGGAAGGCTGAGTCGACCCGAGCCAGCTACCTGAAAAAAACCAACTTCCGCTGGGATTGAACTCAGGTCGTGGGGAGAGGTTTGGTTGCAGTACTGCCGCCTACCACTCTGCGCCACAGTATATGGCATACTCTCAAAACTCCAAATTGAGATTCCTGCTCTAAGCATTTATACATATATACATACATCAATTGCCAGCTTGTATATTCTTTTTGACACAATAAAGTAAGATGCTAATTTGAAAGAATGTGTTTTCTTTTTCTTTTTTAGAATCAGTCTCTTACCAGCACAAGTACTTAATGCAAATCCCACTCTCTTTTGGGCTCTATCAAAGATGACATAGAATCCTTCCATCACTGTAGCCCCAATAACCAAGGCGCTGGAGGAAGACGAGATACCAAACCGATAGCAGGCTAGATTCTGCCCAATCTCTAGAACAGGCTGAATGTAAAGCTGTTTTTTGGAAATAAATAGAAGATGATTAAATAATAGAAATATACATCACTGAATACCCAATAAAGCCAAATGATTTTTAAAAACTATAGAAAAAATACAAGGCCAGATACCAGTCAAAATGGCCAGCTTATCTTTCACACAGACATTTAAATGCCTTCCGACTGGTATGCTTTATCCAGATTCACTTTAGCTTAAATACAGCTACTGTGGTGATAAAACGTAAAGAGAATTCTACAGAATTGAGAGAAGCACCATTTAAAAAAAGCTAAGTAGTGGTTAGATGGGAGACCAGCAGGAAATCCTACTGTTGTAAGCTAGGTTAGAGTAAGCTAGAACTTGGAAAAAATATTCTGGAAGAAGGCAAAGACAGAGCCTTTTCATATGATGCCAAAGAAAACAGTAGAGGAGTTGAGCATGACTCAAAAGATCTTTGCCCTTTTAAAATTAAGCTGTTAGAAGGGATGTGCAAAGCTTCAAGGATGCTTCATTTTGACAGAGGTTTGAATAAAACACTTCCAAATTGCTTGTGAAACACCACATGCTCTTCCACTCTATTTGCCAAGCAGACACGTTAGTGTCCTGAAGCCTCCTGCAGATCCAGCAACTGGAAAAGGCTGCTGTGCATGCTGGCTTCTGTCCATGCACAATACAGGAGCAAGAGCTGCCGGGCTTCAGCGTACCTGTCATTTCTTCCCTTTGATAGGGAGAATTGCATTGCCTCCATGACATAAACACCGCATCAAGGCAGAGCTAAGCCTCCTTCTGCTGGCCTTGCTGTTATCAACTGACCCACCAAAAACATCCCTGAATGGGAATAAGCAGCACTGGAATCCTTAACAAGACACACAAGCAGCGACAGCTGTGATAGGACGCACGTGAATGGCTTCTGGTCCTGTTAGCATTTAGTTTAACACATGATTAATCCAGCTCTAACTTCCCTGTAATAATGATTGGCAATGGTAAAATAAGAGGACTTGCCAGACCTGTGGAAGGATAGTGATTCGAAATGATCGGGTGGAATTTTCATCTCTCAGATAGATCGAGATCTTAGGAAAGAGGGTCCAAGGATATTCACTTTTATCCCAGCAAGCGAGCTGTGTGCCACTCCAAAACCCAGGTGTGAATTCTTGGATCTACATGGAAAGAGGAAAAAGAAAGGAAAACTTGCCCCCACCCTCAATATGCTTAGTATTCAGCAGCTATACATACAATCTCTCTCTATTGCCGGTCAGTGTTTGTTTCAGCTTAACAAGCTGGATAATAATGGTGCACTATTCTCTAAACTATGGCATTTATTCTCACATGAAAAAGGCCAGTTCTTTAAGATGGCATGATAATTGTTTGGGGCAGTGTTTCTCAACCTTGGCCACTTGAAGATGTGTGGACTTTGACTTCCAGAATTCTCCAGCCAGCCAGACTGCTGGCTGGGGAATTTTGGGAGTTGAAGTCCACACATCTTCAAGTGGCCAAGGTTGAGAAACACTGGTTTGGGGGGCATTACATACTTCCACATGAAGCCTTCAACAATATGGTACTTTCATATTGTTGAACTTTTGGTCTGGAATTGCTATATGTAGCAAAAGGTGGTTGAAACAGTAGATCTGAGATTTCTGCCATGGGAGATGCCAACAAATCCCCTCCCTTTTGAATAGGACACAGAAAAGAGATTCTATGCAATTATTTGGATAGTTCAGCATTGAAATCAAGAGGAAGTCTGGCTGCTTATCACGGTCACCAGTCCAGATTAACTGAAACCTGAGAGTATGTGAAACTTGGGGCATTGTGGAGGTTGTAATTTAGCTTTTAGTTTTCTAGCCTCTTTGCTGGTATACAAAGGGAGAGAAGAAATTCCTGCTTATTTCTAGGAAACTTGCAATTTAATTGCTTCCTATACCTATAGCAGGGATAGGCAACAAACCAGCACCTGCCCACAGTCTCTCACATTCCTTCTGCTGCCCACAAAGTATCCCTGGCAAGGATGGCACCAACATTTTCAACCTTTTGAGGAATTGGAGCGAAAACAAAAAGAACAAAAAATGCTGGCCTCACTCAATATAGTAACATCATGACATTGTGGTCTATGCCCTGCAACCCCCAAAGATCAAAACCATTTTTTAAAAAGTGCAGTTCCAGACCACAAGAACACTGCCCACTCTTGATATGCCCCATGTAGATGATCATTCTTTAAAACAAACAAGGCTATGCCTTAAAAAAATAAACAGATTAAATACTTATTTTGTTAATGGTTACCAACAACAAAATAAGATTTTAGCTCAAAGCCTGCAGCATACTGGAGGTTTTCAATGGTATAATACAGTTTTGATGGCACTGAAATTTAACTTACACGTGCCTCCATCAAGCCTCCATCAAAAAAGGAGAAAAAGAGGCACATTTAGTTCCAACCTTTTGATTACAGAATAACTCATCGTATTACAACCATTGGAAAGGGTTCCTTTAAGAACAACTTATCTCAGAAGGCAAACTCATGAGCCATAGCTTACCAAAGAGGTCTGTATAATGGCTCCTACAACAGCACTGAAGACCTTTTCTGGCAGCCGCAAGAGAGTTGTGCCACTGTCTACAATTGCTTTGTCGGAATTGTACTGCACAGGGAAAAAGGAAGAAAAAGGTCAGCTTGTCGTAACAATTAGCAAGTCAGTAATAACCTTTTTTTCCGAGGGAGGGGAGGTGAGTGAAAAGACAGACTGAAGGGCCTGGGCAGTATCAGATCCTCCCAATCTTAATCCGTGCTATGAGGCAATAAAGTCTCTGAAGTATGTTGACTTTTCCCCTAGCACAGCAATCCAAAAAGAATCGTAAGACCAGCCTTGACCTCACTTCTCAAGTGCCCCTATAATATAAATTAACTAAGGCCATCTTGATGGACCTCATCTTTTAAAGGACCTTCTTATTTGAAAATGAACCTGAAAGAGAGGACTTTCCATATCTAGTTCATTTTTATAACAAAGTAAAGATATTGGAATAATGATCTCAAGCAACGATGGCCTATTTTCAATCTGTAGGACCTACTTTGGATTTTTTAGCAGAACCCCAAGTTCCTCCAACTGGGGACACACAAACAGGAGGGTGTGATAGAATTATGTTTATGGAGCTTGTTAGTTCTGCTACCTAGTAACACTCCAGTTGTATTGGTCTTCAACTCCCAACTAGGTCAAACTACAATGAACTATCTGTTAGTATCAGAGGAGCTGAACGAAACTATCAAAGGTATCCAATATTTTAGAGGTGAAGAACATGGAAACTGACCGAGAAGCAGTTAGCACAAGGCTAACTGAATTCATGGCAAGTATTTTTTTTAAACCGTTTGAGAGAACAGGGCATCTGTTTGGTACTTTTAAACAAAACAAATATTACTTTTACACTTGATTTGTCACACATTTAAATTTAAGGAACAGGTGAAACCTCGTCTGTACAAATCTGCTCTCATTTTTCATTCCTCATTCTTTTTCCAATTCCTCTGGCACATCTTAATGACCATCCATGTAAGAATTATTTTTTCCCATAACTCTTCTCCCTCTTCCCCTTAACTCTTCGGTCTTCATATACAATTAAAAAGTGTGGTGCCTTTGAGCTGAGCACATAATCAAACCAGGACTATTTTTTTCAGTTCCAATCCTTCTACTTAGCACATAGAGAGCATGCATTATTTGTGTCTCCTTACCCCACTCCATATCCTATGCTCTCTTTTTCCAGCAGCCCAAATGGAAGCCTCTATTATTTTTCACTGTCATTAAACAATTCACTAAATGGCGGAGAAATAGTATTACACATATAATCATGGAGGCTGAAGCTACCAGAAGAGAATAGTTAAGGGAGGCAAAAGAGAAGCAAGAGTAATCAAGAGCCTTAAGATAATCTAAAGGCTAACATGTTTATGATGGGATAAATATGCATGACTGGTGTCACTTGAATCAGAAATATTAACTGATATGTTTACAAATTTTCCAGGTTCCACAAGACTCTTTGATGCTCTTGCAGCAAATAAAAAATACAATAAATACAATATGTTTTCCTCTCCAGAGGAAAGGAACTTATTTCCTTTATTTATAAGTTTTAAGGTATTTATAAATTTTAAAAAATCTTCAAAGTTAAAAAATTATTTATTTATTTATTTATTTATTTTTCGACTTCTATCACCGCGCCATCTCCCACGAGGGGACTCTGGGCGGTTTTAAAGAGAGAAACATCCAAACTACCACAAATAAACTAGTTACCAATCAGTAGATCTCGATCAGCATTCTACCCTCCTCTGAGTTACAGCAATGGCTCCCAATGTAATCAGGAACACTCACATTTCAAAGAAAAAGGAGAAATGACTATTTCCCACTATTATGCTTAAAGAAACAGTCACAGTGTCCCTTTGGTGATAGAGTGCATTCTTTCATCTTCTTTTCTTCTCTTCCCCTTTCCTTCCCTATTAGCACAGGTGATTTCACCCATCAAAATACTCTCATGGATGTTTCCCCAGAATGTGAGTACTTGTGCCACCACCATCTCTCCCTAATGCCTTACTTAGGAAGATTGTATTTCTGGTAGGTGCAAAAGTTCCACTCAATGGGGAAGCCTGTGCATTTTGGATTCAAACGTTTCCTCTTCACAGACATTTATACTGTATACACTTAAAAGTCATCAGTACCAGCATAGCATCGCTCTCCTGCATGAAGAGATATATACATGTGAAATGTGCGTATGTATAGGACAGAGCTTTACAAACTGTGTGTCGGGACACGTTAGTGTGTCGGCTGCAGTGTCTGGGTGTGTCGCGGCTGCTGCTGCCTCTGAGCCCTGCCAGGATTCCACACAGGTCCCTGTGCCTGCCTTGTGCCTTGCTGCCTCCAAACCTGCTGGGATTCCACGCAGGTCCCAGTGCCTGCCTTGTGCCCTGCTGTAAGAGTGTGTCACGAAATTATGCCCTGCTGTAAGAGTGTATCGCGAAATGATGCATGTCTAAAAAGTGTGTCACCAACATGAAAAGTTTGGAAAGCTCTGGTATAGGACTACAATGACTAGTTCATTCTGTTCAACAGAGGGGCTCATCTGGCAAAGTGCCTATAGCTGACAAAAATCCCTCACAGCCACCATGGCTGGACATCCAGAATCAATGCTAGATCCAAAATCGATGCTAGATCCAAGTACAAAACCAATCTGGCAACCTATGTTTCCAGAAGAAATGCAAGTCACCAAACACAGTCTGCATGATCACACCAAGGTTAGACACAATCCTAAGTGTTAATATTTCCCATTCACCTGCATTAAAATATGTGAGGAAAGGAACTTGAAACCAGAAAACGATGAACCTGTCACAAACTAAACTAGATTGACAAAGTAACTTGGCTTATCAGAAATCTAATCTAATATTAACAGTAGTATTTGCTCTTGTGCAATTTCCTTTCAATTCAATAAATGTGCAGGGGACATACAGTAATCCCAGTGAAATGTGCTCACTATTGCTAAATCGGTACAGAATTTATAAACCTACCAGGCAAGTTTCTATGTTATAGAAAGAAACAAGTACGCTGCAAGACACATTCAAAGAGCTTTGGGAATTCAGTTAAAGTTCAGACATGTAGAAATGGTGCTACAGAGCAACTGGAGAGGTAGAGTATATCTGAGAAGCAAATATAAGCAATTTGATTTATATATATACACACACACACACACACACACACACACACACACACACACTGTATGTATATATATATAGAGAGAGAGGGGGGGGCACCCAACTCCAGTGGACTCTGGGCAGCGTACAAAACTAGAAAAAAAATACAAAAACAGCTAAAAAGATAAAATCAGACAGACAGTCCAGACTAAAACAATCTGATAAACAACAAAATCAACAAAACAAAACAGGGCCTTAAACAAATCATAAACATCAACCCCAGGCCTGGGATTTTTAATTTACCTATATTCTACTTTGAATAAACTTTGGTTTCTAAGAAGATGACTTTCATTCACATCTAAGATTATATGTTTAATACTGTTCAAATGTTATTTGTCACTCAGATACTAATTAGCATTTATTTATTTAACAGAACTTTTATACCACCAAGTTTGGTTAGACTTCTACAATATAAATAAGCATTAAAGCCAACAATGAAATAACACTACAATAAAATGGTGGCTTACTTCACACGCCAATCTATTTCCCAAATGACCATTCAAACAAAGCCATTTTCACCAATTTGAGGAAGGATAATAAGAAGGCTCTGTGGCAACCCCTGCCAACAAGGAGTTCCAAAATATGGTGGCAACCACACAGAAGGACATTTTTCAAGCCCACGTTCCTTTGTATTCATGCAGGGACAGAACTCCAAACAGCCCCTTCCTGCATGTACACAGGGGCCAGGGGGAATCTCCTTGGAGCAGATCCCACACATCTGAATTTTTCATTAAATAGAGGAATATTAACTTATAATTTTTGCTTCTTAAAAATACCTCTTTGCAGTCCAAGTTCAGGTTCTCGCCTCCAACTTCAAATTTGAGTATTTCAACTTGATAATACCACTCTTTCTTAATAGGTGTATACCAAATTTTTCCCTTGTACAGGCTTGGTTCAATTCCACCTAATACCTGAAGAGATATATAGATTAAAATTACTTCATCACATAATCAAAATATAATTAAGTTACAAAGCATGTCTACAAACCTAACAGATGGTCTTCAAAATGATTCAATGGCAGAAACAAGAATATGATATATAAATACAATATGGTATCTGATTTTTCAGTGCAGTCAGTCAATCAAAACAGTTTTTAAAAACAGTTGATCAGGAACAACTAGGCTTGTAAACAAACTTTTGTACACACACACACACACACATACACACACACTTAGGCAAGGAATACAGGACTCTAAATAAAAGCCATATCCTTACAATCTAAAATGGTTTTTCTAGTAACAGTAATAGAGTTGTACAAAGAATTTGAAAAGGGGACATCAAACATGCTTAGGTGTGAACAAAGCATTTGAAGCATTAAAGCAACTGCATCTTCTGGAAGGCTACATACAATTACATCAAAGGCTTTCTCTGGTTGTCAGCACATATGCATGCACGCTCAACATAGGTGCATAGAAAACAGGGGAAGTCCAAAGCAGCCACAGCAAACCTCCCAGAGGACAAAGATTCTTTAATGTTTCAAGGAGAGATGCTTTGTAAAGCACCCCTTGATAATACTTTGTACAGTCCTAGTTAGCATTGCTGATGCATAAACAACTTTTGACTTTTTAAGCCTATGTATTTAAAGTTATGGTTTAGAATCCAAGCTGGGTTTTTTTTTTCTATAAACAGTATCAATTTCAGAAATTACGGGTTAAAACCCAAGCAGATCCAAGTAATCCTTGTGTCAAAAATGTTATTAAAATAATTTAAATAGTTCCTCCATCTCTGAACAATGAATTGCATGTCATTTTGAACCATTATGAGAAATGGTCGTTTCTGTGCATTCATTATGCTGCTGTAATATATACAACTCTAGTTGATTTCTAATCAGTTAAATGCCAGAGAGCTAATCAACTAAAGATGTAAGGCCATGGTCTTTAAGAGAATGCCCTGTGGCTACTGGATTCTCAGGTATTCCCTTCACAGCTGAAGAGGGAAATCTCAGTAGTTGGCATTCCTATGGAAAATGGGGCATTCTAGGGATCTGTTCATCAGAGGAAGAGGAGGAAGGAAGGAATCCACTAGTATTAAAGTCTTGCTGTTATGCAATTTCACATAGCTTGCACCATTTTCTCCACACCTTCCCATTGTTAAGATGAAGCAGTGGGGAAAAGTTCAGGTAAGGCTGCAGAACAAAGTTCAATGATATTTGTGACTTCGTACTACATGTATTTGTTCAGCTGACTGAAATGTTGATCCAAGCTGATCACATAGGTGGGTCGGTGTCTGTCCATGTGTAGGCCAGCCATTCCTTTGTTGAATGGGAATTGTGGGAGTTGTAGTTCCAATACAATTGGATGTCAGCATGTTGAAGAGCATTTACATTTTCTAAACATTAATTTTCACTTAAGAAATTAGTGAAAAAAATCAAACCACTGATCTGAATAAAATGGGATTCTGCATCCTCTTTTTGCATTGTTTGCTTTTTAAAAATAGCTTAACTGGTAGAAAAATCATCCACAGTAGTTGTTTAATAACACAAAATTTGTGTTTAGTAACACAAAATGTTACTAAATTTTGTCCTTTTACTATTAAATAGCTTTTAACTATATATTCCTCTAGTGTAATTCTATGAAAGCAAGCACCATTGAACTTAATGGGACAGATTTTAGAAATAAAATATGAATAGGATTATTACTACTTCTTACAAAATAAATTATATTTAAAATACCAAATTTTAAATAAAAACAAACAAAATGAACAAGAAGAAAAAAAATCTTAACTTTCCTTTGAAAAATTGAAAGGGAAATTGTGGTTCTTTCAGATGCACAGAATATATGTATTTTAAATTATGTTTCAATCTATATTCATTTTAAAACCATTAGGACTCAAATCTTACTACTCAGTTTTCAAGGTTACTAAAAGCAAAGTATTGGAAGATTGATAATTCACTTGTGATTGTCCAGGTTATACTTCGACTCAATAGTTTATTAGATTTAACAAAACAAAACATATATTTAAACTTGAACTTTAATGGCACAGATATTTGATTCACTATTAAGATAATTCCCTGTAAGAAATAATAAGGAAAGCTATGACAAATTTATGTTTCTTCAATTTAATCATCAATTAGGAGAATCTAGTAAATTGCTATAGTCATATTGTTTCTAAATAATATGAGAAAAATGTCATTTTCAAGTTATTGAATTTAACTGCACTAAGTAAGAAAAAAGCATATTTCCCTAACATTCAGCCTGACAGATACCCACAAGACTACCTCCATTAGTACCAGTTCCAGAAACAGGCAAACTAGCTCCACACATCTGCAGGGAAAAGACATTGGGGATCTTGGCTTGATTCACAATAGAATCAAAAAAAGTTTCCGTAGAACTTGATGGCTGTAAAAAAAGAGTTGCAAAACTTCAGCTGTACACAAATTGAAGCACACTGAATAAATTGATGCAGAACAACTCATGCAGATTACTTTTGCTGGATAAGAGGAATTTTAAAAATGAATTACAAATTTAAAAATCACTAAATTATTAAAATACGAATTGTTATTAAAAGCTAAAACTTATGCTATACATTAAACATTAAAGATAATTGCTAGTATCTGTTTAAATCCTTTCATCTATTATTTTTGACTGGTCTCATAACTTTCGTCCTAAAAATCACATTCCAAATTTGCCCTGCTGTGCGTTGTGTAGTATATATGGAAACCATTCTTGCTTAAATTTGGTTAGACTTCTATTATGGATATAAACTGTCAATTTTGCCATTGCTGCATATTCTACAATTTTGGTCTTCCACTCTGATCTAGGTTGTGGCCAGCAATTGCAGAAATCATCTAGTTTGATTTTTCTAGGGGAAATTACCTAGCCAGCGGTCCCCAACCTTTTTGGCACCAGGGACCGGTTTCGTAGAAGACAATTTTTCCACGGACCAGGGGTGGTGGTGGTTTCGGGATGAAACCATTGGAAGTGGTAAATAAAATAATGGGCGGGCCACGCACGGACTAAAATAAATGTCAGATTCTGACTTCTCATAAGGAGTACGCAACCTAGATCTCTTGCATGCGCAGTTTACAGTAGGGTTCGTGCTCCTATGAGAATCTAATGCTGCCGCTGATTTGACAGGAGGCGGAGTTCAGGCGGTAAGGCGAGCGATGGGAAGCGGCTGTAAATACAGATGAAGCTTTGCTCGCTTGCCCACCGCTCACCTCCTGCTGTGTAGCCCGGTTCCTAACAGGCCACGGACCGGGGGGTTGGGGACCCCTGATCTAGGCCATCAGGGTGTGGTCATCTAGGGAAATAAATGGAAGGGAAGAAGAGAATGTGTTACTAGAAAGTTTTCCCATGCTGTTTTTATTTATGTTTTCTCTATGCTTAGTAGTTGTTTCTTTGTGTGTTATTCAACTATTACTATCCAATATAGATGTTTTTTTTCTCTTTGTATTTCATTATTCTAATAATAAAATAGCTTTTTCAAAAAAGCTAAAACTTCAGTACAGGACAGTAGTTCCTCTTTAGATTCATGTCAAATATTTTCCCTGCCCTTCATGGGTTGGGAAAGTCCCTTATCCCTTCCTCAATTGTAATGCCTTTGTATCAACTTTCATTCCCAACACTCTTCCATGGGGGGCTTACATAGAGGCCTACATAACATTCAGTGCATCATTTGTATCTAAATTATACCTAACATCTTGTGACTGACCGTAGGCTATGTGCTGATTTAGGTCAACATTCTATATTCACAGTGACCTTCCCGGATGCATTTTGGAAGCTCATAAGCTTAGATGGAGTGGGATGGCCCTCTAAGCTGTTGCTTCCCAACAGCTACTATTTATGTTCTGCTTTTAGGATTTAGGAGGTAATAAACAGCCAACAATTTTAGTAGCAGTCCTCCATGACCCTGTCTAGTCTCTTTTTAAACCATCCAAATTGGATGCCATTTCTCTAACATGTTGGCAACAAATTTCAGAGTTTAACCATGTACAGTATAAAAAGAATTTCCTTTTCCCTATAATAATTCTTCCTGCATTTAGTTTCAATGCATGACCTCAAGTTCTAACATTTTGAGAGAGGGGGGGAAAAACCCTCTTCCTACCCATATTACCTGGGCCATGCATGATTTTATATACTTTATCATGTTCCTCTTACAGTAAAGAACCCAAATTGCTGTAGTCTTTCCTTGCAGGAGAGGAACAAAGGCACCCTATTTGGCTGTTCTTTTTTTGCACCTTTTCTAGCACTACAATATCCCTTTTAAGGTGGGCGACCAGAACTGTACACATGTGGTCTCATGTACCTTGATTTAGGCTACATTAATTTAATTTCATTTAGATTTAAGTTAAGTACAGATAATATGATTATTTCCCATGCATTTAGTAGTTTCTCCTTTGCACTGAAAGTTATAGTTTGGGGCTAATTTTTGGAGGATGGGAACACATGTAGCCTCGGAGCTGCAGGTTCACCACTGCCTCATAAGAATGAATTTAAAACTATTTAGAACACAAAATATTTATCACTATTGAATAAGCATGTAACAGACTTTAGCTGATTTCAAAAAGCTAAGTAGGGTTAAACCTGATTAGTTCTTGGATGTGAAACCATGTGGGAATATAGATTAGGCTACAAATTTGTAAAAATCCCACAAGAAGCTCTGAAAATTTCATTTGTCCACAATACCTGCTTTTATTTTCATATAAAGGAACTGGTAAATAAGAAGTCCAGTTACCTTAGCCAATGCACTGTACGCCAAACCAAGGATCCCATGCCACTGAATGCCTTTTAAAAAGAAATTCTCAGATTGAAAAATGGTTGCAATGTTGACAACGTAAGTGCCATTTATTCCTTTAGGCATTCTAATAACATCTGTTCCAAGAATTCCAATCCAACTTCCTTGGGTATATTTAACAGTCACCTCAACATCCAGTGATTTATATGTGCTTGACCTACGAAAAGAAATTAAAAGTTATAAACCAAGTTGTTCCATATTCTGTGATAAAAGCAGTAATTTTATACACAGTAAACCTTCATTCTCTGGAATAAAAACTGTACCTATTATGTAAAATCAGCAAAACTGCACCTTTTTTTCTCAGGAATATAATACAACCAACCAAGCATAATGTAGTACAACCATCATTTTCCAGATACCACAAGAGGCAGGCAAATCCTCCCTCTGCACATATGCTTGCATACATTTCAGCCTTTTAATTTATATGACATGAATTTGTTCTACTACATAAAAGAAGACCTAACTGGGG
This sequence comes from Charina bottae, assembly GCA_023362775.1. Lineage (NCBI taxonomy): Eukaryota > Metazoa > Chordata > Lepidosauria > Squamata > Charinaidae > Charina > Charina bottae. Next base: position 67,610,738 of record JALMGJ010000004.1, read on the forward strand.
CTAAGGACTTACTTCAGACGTGGCTACACATCCTTTCTCTCCAAATCTCCCTTTTTGCAAGGAAAATATTATGCATGAACACCTGTACAAAGTTAGTTGTCATTTAGATTCCATCATAATTAAGCTTGTCCAGCTACTAGATGGTTTGCAATGTCAGAATATGAAATAGAAGAGTGCAACTGGCTATTCCATCTTCAAGACAATATGACTTTTAACTATACTATACTATACTATACTATACTATACTATACTATACTATACTATACTATACTATACTATACTGTCTTAGAGCCCTTTTAAGATCATGTTGGTATTAGGTTGGTTAAGATCGCCCTTTTGGATTTTCTATTTAATTTATAATAATAAGTAGTTGTATATTGTATTTTTATATTTTATAATAGAATTTTAATCTTTATGTTTGTAAACCGCCCAGAGTCCCCTTTGGGGGAGATGGTGCGGTGATAGAAGTTTAATAATAAATAATAAATAAAAATAAATACTATACTATACTGTACTGTACTGTACTGTACTGTACTGTACTATTTATTTGTCAAATTTATCACCGCCCATCTCTACAAAAGTAGACTCTGGGCAGTTTACAATAATAATATTATAATGCACTTATTACTGCAATTTTAACCTTCCTTGTGGCATTTTTGTATAATACAGTTCTTTGCTGAATATTAGTCCTTTCTCTACTTAAATTTCAGTTCTGTAACTTATGAAATTCCTGCCCAAAAAACACATTTTCCTGTTCATCTATCAGTGTAGAGTTGAAGTGTTCATTCATCATTTCAATAATATTGCTTCATCGCATACACACTACATACGCATTTTATATAAGCATGTATCCACATGCCTGTGTATAAGCATAAGTCTTATGCAGAGACCTGATTGACCCTGGGTGGCACTGTTACTGCAATCAGAGTCACAGGTGCTATTAGAGAAAAAGAAGAATTCCATCTCATATTTACAGATTATTATAACAGTGGCATGCCAAGCTTTTCCAACAATACGAGGATGGGCTAAGAATTCTTCTGCTAAAGAGAGGACATTGCTGGGCTGGAGGGAATCAGATCATGTGGATCAAGAAACCAGGAGACCGAGAGTTCTAGTCTCACCTTAGGCATGAAAGTCGGCTGGGTGACCTTGGGCCAGTCGCTCTCTCTCAGCCCAACTCACCTCACAGGGTGGTTGTTGTGGCGAAAATAGGAGGAGGAAGGAGTGTTAGGTATGTTCGCCGCCTTGAGTTTTTTATAAAAATAATAAAGGCGGGATAGAAAATAAATAAAATAAAATAAAATAAAAATTTAGCATTTCTAATACAGATACACAATCAGAAGTATGTGGGAATAATTAAACAAGAAATAGGGAGGTTGCATCCCGTTCAATGTTCTGTAAAGAAAAGCTTCCATCTACCTTTACTATTTTTTCCTGACATATCATAGAAACTTCAATACTCTTTCCTAAGGGGTGGGAGGCATAGACCAAAACTCTTACTTTTTTGTGTCGAAGTATGAGGTCAGATCTGTATTTGATACATCCGCAACTGCAAAATTGCTGCTTCCTGTGTCAACTAGAATATTTAGCTGTTGAAAAGAAAAGGGAGTTATTTTTTGTATTATATACAGAAAAATGGATTATTTTAAAAAGCTTGTGACCTAAGTGTGAAATGCAATTTAAAAATCATTACTTTTTCAACTTTTCAACCTTCCGGAGGGTTTAGGGTTCTGGTGGTTCTTGGCTATTGGAAATATTTTCAGATCTTTACATTTTAAAGTTATATTTTGGCTTGAAAGCAAGATTGTGCTGCGAATTCAGGACTTCATGACCCTCAGCGCTATATATGATGCCAAGGTCCAAGATTAACATTCTTTTTTCATATCCTTTTGCAAAAAGGAAGATGGAGTAGCTTCAGGATGACATTTAAAAAAAAATCATGGCACAACCCTATACATATTTACCTGTTCAAGATAAAGCATACTGCATAGTAGGAACTGGAAATCCTACTTACTTTGAAGGCTACTTTTGCTTGAGGGTAATTTCTGAAAAGCCAAAGTACCATGCTGCTGAGAGATGAATTGGGAAAAGACCAAGGAATCAGAAGTAGTGGGGGCTCTAGATTTCTCACCCTTTCATATTGTACAGAGTAGCACCAAAGCAAGAAATTTGTGGGAAAAGGATAGAGTAGAGTAAAAAAGATGGAATGTGAAGAAAGCAACAGAATTGAAAATACAGACTTTATTTGATCTAAAAAAAAGATTTTCTTAAAAAAAGAATCCTTAGCAATCCCAATAATACCTTTTGCCCCCTTTTTTGATTCAAGTAAACATCATGTAAACTATTTAGTTCAGCAAGCCATATGTTTGTAGTTATTGCTACATTATTGCTACATTTCACTAAGTAACTGCATACAGTAGACAAGCAGTATAAGTTGCCTTTCCTTTCCTTCTTAAAACTTTACTTGCAGGGGCATTGCTTGACTAAAAACCATGATGGGAATTAGTTCTTTTCCCCTACCATTAATCATTGATCATCAGGAAATAATTTTACATAGAATTAAACCTGGTCGTGTGTATAAAGCCACATTTATAACTAACTGAAAGCCAGAACTTAAAACTAATCAGAAATAATGTTTTTAGGAATAGGAACAAACACTCAGGAAGGTTAAGGATATGTCTTCAATACTTCAAAACTTGGGAACTATAATTTACCTGGATACAGAGATTGCTAATAGAGAAGCACAATAGAAAAGTTTGGACATATTCAGAGAAAGCTTAGAGTGGTTTTTAATTCTTCACTGCAACAGTTCTCAAGACAAAGTTAAGCATTTGTAAATTATTAGTCCCACACAATGGTTGGGTGAAACTGTTCTTTGACAAAGCACATCACCACACAATAGCTAATTGAAACAGTGCTTCAGTTAAACATGACTAGCATCACAAAGACACAATTGAGTGATATCACTAAGGAATTCAAATAAATTACTTTTAAAATAGGCAGCATATTTGAAATCTTGTTCAGTTTGTTGAAGGCATACTTTTTTTCCACAAGCTATCATACAAACAAAAATTTCATCTACAATTCAGTTTAGTCAAATACCAAATCAGCAAACCCACTTTAGCATGACCAGAATTCAAGGATTAATTGCTATTCAGATTAACATTCCACAACTACATGAAACTGGCATAGAACATAAAAAACACAAGAGAAAGGTCAGTGATTATATGGTAAAAATTACTGATCTTGGAATACCAGCTCATATCGCTAATAATACCAACAGGAATAGTATAGCCTTAATCAAAAATCTGTGACAGCCTTCCTCAGCTCCAGTTGCGTTGGGACAATAAACCCCTGAATTCTCATCTGGAAGTCATGCTGTCTAGGAATTTTGGGAGTTAACTGTTTGCCAAGCTGGGGAAGGGAACAGGATCACTTTATCAGAAGTGCCAAAGGAGGATCTGTCTGATTGTTTCTCTATATTGAAACCTTTCCCTACAAAGGGAACTATATTGGTTGGAATGTTTTTGCATGCTATTTTCTAAAGGAACAGGCAGATATCACTCTAACAAAATATGTTTTCCTTTCTTCAAAGATTGCAATAAAGGCAGTAATAGCACCTAAATCAGGGTCCCCCAAAATGGTCAATACCAACAGCAAAGGTCGATGGAACTATCCAAGGGATGATGATTATTTTTCGTAGTACTATTAAAGTAGTAAAAAGGTAAAGGTTTCCCCTGCACAGTTGTGTCCAACTCTAGGGGCCGGTGTTCATCTCCGTTTCTTAGCCGAAGAGCCAGCGTGGTCCGAAGACGCTTCCGCGGTCATGTGGCCAGCATGACGCATGCGGAACACTGTTACCTTCCCACCGAAGTGGTACCTATTTATCTACTTGCATTTGCATGCTTTCGTAGTATTTATTAAATCATTTTCATATAATAAATGCTTGGGGATCGATGAACAGTCTGAAATTTCATGAAGGGGTCGATGAGCTGAAGAATTTGGGGACCCCTGACCTAAATGGTCATTAAATATTGTGACCAGCTGTATTTCTATCCTGACTTGTTTAGTGAAGAACTGGATGTAAGAACTTTACACCAACTAGTTTGGATCAAATGCAAAAGGTAATAATGAACTCATACTGCTTTTCTGGTGATTCTGATCTTTTATGTGGAACTCGCTGATCACAAGATCTTACAGAAGCCTGCCAAACATTCCTGTGCAAGATCCCAATGCTCTTGTGTGAGATCTCACGAGTTTGGGGGCAAGCCTGGCAACATCTCATGAACATTGGTGAACCTATGAAATTTGGGGTGACTTTTGCCACCATATGGAATTTTGTGATAGTTTCTGTTGCCATTCTGTTTTAAAACCATCTAAGGAAAGACCATCCCCAAGTAGGCAATAGTGAATTCTACAAAACTGATTAAGCAGTAGAGGAAAAGGAACTTTTATCTGAGGAATAAGGAAATGTCAGCCAGACTGAAATATGTATCCCTGCATGCTGATTTTCTGGTGGCTGGAGCAGAGGATTCTTAATATTGTATACTTAATAATCAGCTGCTGCTGGGAATTATTCTAGTACAGTGATTTTTGCAAAAGTGGGAGAAAAAAGAAAGCTGGTTAATAGGTGGGAAAATTAGAAGCCAATTTAAATGCTGCCTCATTTAACACAACAATCTCTAATTACATCATCAACCATTCTGGAAGAGCCGCTTCCAACCAAAACAGAAGATAAAGCACTCAAACTGCTATAATGTGTGCTGTTAGCCCAATGTTACTGTGTGTTATTGCTCGCATTGAGTTTGTAAATATGATTCTTTCTCCAGTTCACGGTACTCATATTGGCTTGTGGAGAAACACAGAATTAGTGAATGCAATTTAGTTACTGACATTTTAATGTGAAATCAAACTATGAGCAAAATGAGTGGGAATCTCATTTTTAGAAGGCAACACTTTTTTCCTTTTGTTTGTGTACTTCTGAATTAATATGTTCTTTCAAGTAACTAACTGCCATTCTGAGGAATTCAGGGTCCCTCTGATCCAGGAGTATACTGGCAAGGCTTCAGTTGCCCTTTCTCCATTGGCCAGGCAGCATTGTTTGGCTACTATAGCCAATCAGTGTTTATGAGGTATAGCTAGATACTCCCAGATCTCAGCAATTAATACTGCTCAGTACCACAATCTCTAGTTCTTGAGGGACTGAATGGAAAGGGATTCTGGTCTGATGCATAGCTGAAGAGGTTTTAGTATTCATACAACACATCTGACTACATTAGGAGATTAACTTTCATTTGTCCCAATTGTGACCTGAAACTTTCTTCTCATATCCCAGTTCTAACTGGAGTTTTACGTTTTGCACCACTGAGGCTGACCAGGCCAACCCCCCCCCCCCAGGTATTCTATCAGCTTGGGAGGTGGTAGAGGCACCCCATTGCCATCTCCAAGGGGAAAGGCCAGGATTCCTCACATTCACCAAAACACAGTGGTATATTCACCTTGATAAGCAAAGAAATGTCACTTCTTGAACGACTAGATCTCCTACATCTTTTGTATTTGAGCCCTCAAGATTGCAGACAACTTTATCTGATACTATAAAGTGTGAAAGAAACAATCATACTGCTATTTTTTTACAATGCCTCCTGATCTATTTTGGCTCTCAAAATAATTTCCAACAGGTTTGAAATACTCATTATAGATTTGTAAATGTTAACTATACAAACTCCTTTTACTTACATCCAACTTCTTACTTTCATTTGGCAAAACTCACTCAAGGAATGAAGTTAACCAATTAATGAGTCTTTGGAGCGGTAAATGAAAATCTATTATTAATTATAATCTGTGCTGGAGTAGATGGTGTGTAAAGGACTTGTAAATGTTATCATTCTCCACAATTAACACTAAACTGTGCAAAGAGTTCTAAAATCATTAACCAAATAATCTTTAATCAATCCTGCAATGTTTGTCTTACCTAACCTTGAAGCCCTAGGCTACAACCTTCTCCTATATAATGACAGGCCACAAAAAAAAATCACATCTTGACTCACTGCACTACTAAATGCTCACCCAAGCAAAGATGACCCCACGGACAAATTAATCAGCTTTGATGTGATCTCCCTGTTCACCAAGGTTCCAATAAAGGACACTATGGCACTCATCGAACAGATCTTCCCAAAAGACATCACGGAACTATTCCAACATTGCCTGACGACCAGCTACTTTCAATGGGATAAGGGTTTCTACGAACGAACAGATGGAGTAGCCATGGGAAGCCCCCCTCAACCTGGTTATAGCGAACTTCTACATGGAACATTTCGAAAAACAGGCTTTAGAATCGGCACCCCTCACACCAACAGTCTGGTACTGGTTCGTGGATGACACCTTCACCATTTGGAGTCATGGGGAAGAAGAATTAGAGAAATTCCTGAACCACCTCAACAGCATCCACCCAAATATACAATTCACCATGGAAAAAGAAATGGAAGGCAAACTACCATTTTTAGATGTCATGGTCATACGCAAACCGGTCCTGCAATTAGGACACAAAATCTACAGAAAACCCACCCACACAGACCGGTATCTACACAAAAATTCCAATCACCACCCACGACAAAAAAGAGGCATCATCAAAACACTAGTGGATCGAACAAATCAGAACTGTGAAGCTCAATTTCTAAATTCTGAACTCAACCATTTGGATTGGTCCCTACAGGCGAATGGCTACTCCAAGAATGAAATCAGGACAGCTATTAAATCAAAAAAACAGCACTCAACTGAAGAAAAACAGCCCACCGCAAGCAAAATATTTCTGCCCTACATTAAAGGAGTCACGGACCGCATGGAAAAACTAGTGAAAAAACATAACCTCCAAACAGTCTTCAAACCCACCAGAAAAATACAACAAATGTTAAAATCAGCAAAAGACAAAAGGGACCCCCTCACCGCTGCAGGAGTTTACCGCATACCCTGCAGCTGTGGACAAGTATATATTGGGACCACAAAACACAGCATCCACACCAGGATAAAAGAACATGAAAGACACTGCAGACTACAGCAACCTAAAAAATCTGCAATAGCTGAACATGCTCTCAAACAAACTGGTCACCAAATCTTGTTTGAAAACACAGAAATACTGGACAACACCAACAGCCACTATGTTAGACTATACAGAGAAGCCATTGAAATACATAAACACCAACACAGTTTCAATAAAAAAGAAGAAAGCCTAAAGATCAGCAAAACCTGGCTGCCAGTCCTGAAAAACACAGCTTGCAAAAGGTCAACGAACTCTACTCAACCACATAAATATACAAACTACTCACACAATAGATGTGCTAATCACACACACAACAGCACCACATCCCCTAATCACCACAAAAAACCCTCTCCTAATCTCTTGTAAATGACCTCTCAGCAGCTATAAACACCAGCAGGAACACACACCCTCCACTTGGGCACAGACAGAATCTTCTAGCTATGCTCCTGTCCTCTGAAGATGCCAGCCACAGCTACTGGCGAAACATTAGGAACAAAAACTGCCAGAACACGGCCACACAGCCCGGAAAACCCACAACCACCATCGGATTCCGGCCGTGAAAGCCTTCGACTATACAAAAAACAGAAGACTGGTATTTATACTTTACAGCTGTCCTCGATAGAAAAAACCCAGGGACTGCAAATCTTCTTGGATCTGAACTAATCCTATTCTTTTTAGCACATGTTAATTAATGGTAATGAGAAAGTGGTATGAAGTATGTACCATGTTTATTTAATGTTACACAAATTGTTCAAACAGCCACGGATTAAATTTGACACACAGCCACAAAATTATCCAGGCTTGAAAAAGTTGCTCTAATTAACTCTTGTACAGTATAGGATCATAAAATACTCTTTGGCCTGTTAAAGAAATATTTGTCTTTGTGGAAAAGGAAACAAAGGCAAGGATCATCAATAAAGCAGCAATGGGGAGTAACAAGCAATGCAAAGGAATTTCAAAGTATATCAAATTTTGATGCCAAAACTTATTTGAATGCTGGTATCAAAATTTGGCATTGACATTTGTTCTGATTAGTTAAACAAATGAAATAAATATAGCATTTATTAAATAGAATACTTTCTTAAAATTTCCTTTAAAAAAAACCCTTAATCTTGGAGGCAAATTAATTGCAGATCTAACAAATCAGCCACAGTGCTAGACTATTCTATTAGTACAGAATAAAACTGACTCCAGGTTCTGCAAGAATTCAGAAAGGAAAATATACTAATGAAACCATAGACCCACATAACCAAACCTGTACTTTAGGCATTCAACATAGCCCTTCAATTTATTATTATTACTGATGATTTTAAATGCCCGTTTTACATACACAGAGTATTTTCCAAATTTAACAGCAGTTTGTGCTGATGCAGACAGAACATTTTGCTGTGTTAACACATTATCTTGATTTGTCAATGCCTATAGAGGCATGTTCTTGAAATTCTGTTGCACTGAATGTCTGAAATCAGAAAGGAAACCATTATAAAGCAAATCTACCTTCCTGACAAGACTCTTCACATTAAAGAATCCTTTGATGATATAGCATCATAAACCTGTAGAGTTGGAAGGGAACTAGTTATCTAGTCCAACCTTGTACAGTGTGCAGGAAAACCAATTAAACCACTCACTGTCCAGCCTCCTTTTAAACATTTCCATGGATGAACTCACCATCTCCATAGGTAGACTACTCCACTGTTGTACAGATCTTACCATCAGGAAGTTTATATTTAAATGTGATCTAGATAGATGTTAGTTCGGGTCCTAGGTTTTTTAGCCATAGAACAGGATTTCCCAAACTGTGAGGTGTACCTCCCTTGGGGAGGTGCAGACTGAGTCCAGGGGAGGTGTGAAGAACCTTTTAGTTGTACATTGTTACAATAAATCCAACTTTCCCAAAGTTCCATTGTATTGTTTTCATTGTTCATTTGTGTTCATTTTGTTGTTTGGATTTTTAGGGGAGATGTATACATTAAGATTGGGGCGTGGTGGCTCAGCGGGTAAGATGCCAGGCTTGTCGATCGGAAGATCGCAAGTTCAGAGATTCGAATCCCTAGCCCTACGTGCGGAGTGAGCTCCCGCACTAGTTCCAGCTCTTGCCAACCTAGCCATTCAAAAGCATGCAAATGCAAGTAGATGAATAGGTACCACTTCGGTGGGTAGGTAACAGCGTTCCGCGCGCGTCATGCCGGCCACATGACCGTGGAAGCGTCTTTGGACAGCGCTGGCTCTTCGGCTAACAAACGGAGATGAGCACCGGCCCCTAGAGTCGGACACGACTGCACAAATGTGCGGGGGGAACCTTTACCTTAGACATTAAGATTACACTAAAGGGAGGTGTGATGGCAAAAGGTTTAGGCCATAGAAAATAGTTCTGGCCACCTTCCCTGTAGCTTCACATCCATTCTCAGATGCAATGTTTCCAAGCCATGAGTCCCCGATATTACATGGATGTCTCATATTTTTTCTCCCTAAAGGTAATATCTTACATTTATCCCTGTTAAATGACATCTTGTTCTTCTCAGTCCAGTCTTTCAACCTATCCAGATTAGGCTGCACTCTCATTCTATCTCCCTGTATGTTACCCAGACCTCCCAGTTTTTTGTCATCCACAAATTTGATAAGCAGGCCATCAATCCTATCATCCAGGTCCTTAATAAAAAATGTTGAATAATACTGGCCGCAAGAGTGATCCCTGCAGAGCCCCACTGATTACTGATTTTCAACTCGATATAGAGCCATTAATGCTGACTCTGAATAGCCAGCCAGTTGTGGATCTACCTCACTGTGATGCTATCCAAACCACGCTTCAATAGCTTGTCAGCGAGAATGTTGCGTCATCAAAAGTTTCACTGGTAGGTAGATTATATCCACAACATTCCATTTTTCATTACAACTTTGTCACTTTGTCACATCATTTCCTACTGATTTCAACACTGAGTGACTGAAATACACCATTTCTTTTATTTGCTTCTGAACATTTAACTCAGTGCTTTCCAAACTACCGCCGTTGGTGACACACCAACGGCGGCAGCGGCGGCGTGCACAGCGGCGGCATGGGGGGGGTGCACGGCGGCAGCATGTTTTCCGCTAAAACGCGGAAGTGCCACTGCCGTGCACACTGCGGCCGCCGCTTCCGGGTTGTGTTGCGGCACACTAAACTGTGTGTTGCAACACACTAAAGTGTCGCTTTTGGAAAGCTATGATTTAACTACTTACAGCCAACTCTATTTTGTATCAGAAATATTTTTCTAAAGTAGCTGGAATTCAAGAGAAGAACACAGAACAGGAAGCAAAGGTAATACAAGGATATCAAAGAAAGAAAAATAACACAAAAGCTGGGGCAGTTCTTTTTATTCCCCAAACATAAGGACATCCATGGTGAGTATTCAGTTTATGTTCATGTTAAGTTCCAGAAATAGGAGGAAAAAAGTCAGTTATTGGCCCTTCAAGAGAAAAAGGTCCTTCAGTTAAAATCACAGACGACCTACATTCTGAAATCCTGAATGTATGTCCTAGAACAGTGCTTTCCAAACTGCCGCTGTTGGTGACACACCAACAGCGGCAGCGTCGGCAGCACGGGGATGCACGCGGTGGGGGCGTCCACGGCGTTGGCGTGCGGCGTCGGTGTCGTGCACGGCGGCGTCGGCCTCGTGTTTTCTGCTAAAACGTGGAAGCACCACCACCGCACGCACCCCCCCGCCACCGCCGTGCATGCCCCCGCCGCCGCTTCTGGGTTGTGTTGCGACACACTAAATTGTGTGTTGCGACACACTAAAGTGTCACAACACAGAGTTTGGAAAGCTATGTCCTAGAAGATATTGGTGAGTACTTATTTTCATTTTAAAAGGCTATTAACCCTTCTATTTTCTATTAGAAACAATACTGAGCATAACCTGTAAAAGCAAGTAACGTATATTTTTAGAAACTGTTTGTTGAAGGGCATTAATATCTTAACTGTCCAGGTGAACAGTACGAAGATGTTAGGAAAATAGTATAATGAAGTCCCATTTTATTATTTTATTTATTTATTTATTTTCTATCCCTTTATTATTTTTATAAATAACTCAAGGCGGCGAACATACCTAATACTCCTTCCTCCTCCTATTTTCCCCACAACAACAACCCTGTGAGGTGAGTTGGGCTGAGAGAGTGACTGGCCCAAGGTCACCCAGCCAGCTTTCATGCCTAAGGCGGGACTAGAACTCACAGTCTCCTGGTTTCTAGCCCGTTGCCTTAACCCCTAGACCAAACTGGCTTATTATTAGTGTCAGCTTTTATTTTTTTATATTTTATTTTATTTTATTTTATTTTATTTTATTTTATTTTATTTTATTTTATTTTATTTATTTTATTTTTTTATTTTATTATTGTTTGAGTCAGCTGCTAACAAAGCAAGGTTATAAATTATTGTGATTATACAGTATCTGTAAATGGATTTGCACCTGAATCCATCAGATTACTTGGAAGTCACCATACTGGTATCACAGTTCTGCTTAGGAGAGACTGAACACAAAATTACTGTAGTCTGATCCATGTGGGAAACCAATTACAAAGAGGGCAAATGATTTCTAGCTCAGGGGGAAGGAACTATGGCTCTCCAACATCCCTCGGCATTAACCAAGTTGATTGGGCTGTTGAGAGTTGTAGTTTAAAGCATATAAACGGCTGCAGATGCCCCTCCTCCCACACTAAGTAGTTAGAAATATGTCAGTGATATCTTGGCATAAATTTTTAATCCTTTCAAATATTCAAACTATGGCTTCAAAATCCAAATCCAAAGCAGGACTCACAAAGGGGTTTTCTCCTGCCCTTCCCTCTCCATAATGGCCTCCTCAACCAAAAAGGAATGCAAAAATAACTTATTTATTTATTTATTTATTTATTTAAAAAGCAAAGCAAAACTGTCCCACTTGTTCATTGGTAGAAACAATCCCAAACAGTGGGTGCAATTTTAGAAAAAAATATTTAATTAGTTGAAGAATAGCTACACTTGCATGCTAATAATTCAGTGAAAAACCTTTCCAATAGCCTATGTTTAAAACCATAAAAAACAGAAAAACCCCATATGATAAAACAATAGTACCAAATCAGGCTTTCGGTGGGAACATGGCGGTCTCAACAGCTGTGCTCACAGGCTCTGTGAGCAGAACTGACACTGCAGCAATTTTTTTTGGACACAGGCAGGCCTTTCCTGAAGCCCTGGAACGTTTTTCTGGAGAAGGAAAACACTCAGAATTATCCCATCTATTCTCGGGAAGGCTGCTTGCAGCCAGAAAATTGCAAACAGCATCTGCGACCGACCGGTAAGAGCAGCCAGGAGGCTGGGGCGTCATCATTTCCAAGCCGCGCTGTAGCCTTAAGGGACATTAAGATCGGCCACCCCATTTCTAAATCACCCAATTTATTTTTCTTTTAAGCATGTGTACCCTAAGAGAGGCTTTCTACAGCTAGGAGAAACGCATTCTCTTTGTGCTTATCGTTATTTTTATGATCAATTTTTTTAAAAAACATTCTTTTTGAGTTTTGGATATTGCTTTCCATCCAAATATTAAGGAAGATTGAGACTACGTAATCGTCTCCCTGTTATTATTTTTGTACTAAATTTGAAGATTTCTGCATTTTCCTACACGTTGAATCTGCTGTTCTGAACTTTCAGCTTTCTGTTTCTAGTTTCACTGGGGAACTGTCTGTTATCATACTTTCACTTGTGTAAACACATTTCGGAATTTTCCTATTACCTCCCTCTTTCACTGGTTAAGCAGCTAGGAGGCGCCATAATTTACTGTGTGAGACATGGAGGATTTCAATCAGACTCTTATGGATTTTCATCGAGACCTTTAACAGATTCTTTTTGATTCCTGTCAAGTTCTTATGCAAGGCATTCAGGACACTGTGGAGAACGTGAGGTCAGAAATGTGCCATCTGGTTGGGGATGTTGTGGAAGAAATTGAAGAGCTTAACAATGATAGAAATGTTTCTTTTAATAGCGAGATCGGGGCTTCTGTTGAAATGCTGGATGAAGATTGGATTGCTGAGTTGAAGAAATTAAAGGGACAGATCAAGTTGCAAGCCATAAGGGAAATTGATTTTCTGATGGAATGTTAAGGAAAAGAAGGGGTTATTATGTATGGGAGGCTTTCTGTTGAGAAGTCGGAGTTTTTAAGGGGGGCAGTTGGGCTGTTTGATTTCTTTATGAAAAAGCTCTGTGTGTATTGAGGGGATATGTAAATGCTCTGGTTTATTTTGAAGTGGAGTAAGGGTTTAGGAATATTTATTTGGATTGCTTCTAGGGCTTGTTTGACTTCATACATCTTTAATTATTTGGATTAAGATTACTAAGGTATAATAATAAATGCTTGGTTTTAGGCTTAATATGATTAAGATTATTATAATTGTTGTATTATTAATTATAATGGCAGACAATTTATATGCTTTTTAGTTTGATTTTTATTATGTAGACAGAAATGTATAGAATAGTAGTAGGAAGGAAATAATTAAATAAATGTTATCTTCGGGGGGAGTTGATTAGGTTGTGTGTGTGTGTGTGTGTGTGTGTGTGTGTATCTTCTTTTTCTTTTAATATAAGGGGATGGAGCAACTGTACTTAGTGATTTTTATAATGTACCAATGCAAAGATTTATAGAAATAATGTGATTTTGGTTTAATATTGAGTACGGGATTAATTATGGAAAACCTGTTGTATATTCTTGCTGTTAAAAGTCGGAAGTCACTCTTCTTGTAATTGTAAATTTTTTTCTCTTGTGTTTTCACACTTTTTTTCTCTTTCTTTTTGTAACTTTTTGCTTTTTTGTAGTTTTTATCTTTGTTTTAAATCTAATAAAATTCTTATTAAAAAAAACAATAGTACCAAATCAGATGAGAAGGAACACAAGCACCACTTTAGTCAAAAGGATATTAAGAGTTAAACTTAATGGAACAGAGAAAAACTGAAATAGAGGAAGATTTGCCATCCTTCCTTCCCATCCCATTTATATCAGCAAAGTCCTATAATGATTAATTGAAATAGTACAAAGAACCATTATATTTGAAATAATCAGCTGAAATTTCCAAGTGGTCTTCAAAGTCAACCCCATATAGAGTGTACATTGCGGAAGAGGGGGGAAATGGCGGCAAGGCAGCAGCAACTGCGGTACTGAGCTCCGCCAAAGTTTGCTTTTAATAGCTTTTATTGTTTTTAAATTGTTTTAAACATTAGTTTTTTTTTTTTATCTACATGCAAGCCCCTGTAAGCGTGAGGTGAGATATTTTAATCTTATTATAGGACCATGCCGGCCAGTTTAGAAAACAAAACCAGGTGTGGGAGAATGATTCCTGGCAAGCGATCAAGGAGCTTTGAGGAGCCGACATTATCACCAGCCTGTAAGCAATCCAAAATAGGAGACTTTTTTACCTCTAATGATAAAACTAAAGCTCATCAGTGGAAGCCTGTCATCAGGGCAACAAATTGTTGTGAGTTTGCAGAGCCGGAGAATGAAGCTGTATCCGGGCTTGTGATGGAGAATCTAACGGACGCCGAAGCCAGCTCTGGGGTGGGGCAATTAAAGGGGCAGTATATATCTCTACTTAATAGTGCTTTGGAGTCGGAGGAAAAAGAGAAAAGAAAAAGAAAGGGATCAGAGAGAAAGGAAGAGATAGACGTACTTCCTTTGGAACAGTCTCACTTGGACCTAATTGCTCAAACTGTGAAGTGCATCTTTGTGAATATGAAAGAAATCGAATCTCAACTCTCTTGTCTTACCGCTGAAACGAAGAATTTCCATTCCAAAATAGCTCAAATATATCAAGATTCCCAGGCACCCTCTCTGACATTTAAACAAAGAACTCAGTTTCGAAATTCACCTTATCATCAGGAGAGTGAAGTCCCCTGGAGAAATAGCAGCAAGCCAGAGAATTTGTCAGAGTGTAAAGACAACATCCAAACTTTGGTTTTACAACCCACCAAAGTATGTTTAACAGTCTGTAGCTATAATGGGAAAATACCAAGCTGGAAATATAAATCCCAGGTCAAATCTCATCTTTATGATCATCTTCATACTAAATTCCAACTGATTGATTTGGTATCTATAGAACCCCTTAATTATACCCAATGGGCTCAAAGAACTATGTTAGTATTTAAGACTGCTAGATTGGCTTCCCTAATTCAAAAGCATAAAAAGTACCTAAGGACAAAAGGGATCTTTCCTGCACGTATTTTTATTAATACAACAATTAAAGCATTATTCCCCAAGTCGCAGTTGATCAAACCAGCCAACAAGGAATTTCAAACAGAGTGGCGGGAATCAATGTTTCCTCAGCCGGATTTGACTGACAGGGCTGTAAAAGAATCCCAACAGCCAATAGGAGCTATTGGTGAACAGCGGGCCCAAGTTCTGGACTTTACTTCCCATAACTTCTTAGAGGACTCAATTGAAGAGGATCTTTTTCATTCTTTTGGATCTTTATCCACTTTGGAGCAACAGACGATTTTAGAAAGATTAGAAATCGTAAAAAACAGACTTCAAAGTATAAGAGATGATGAAGCTTCAATGAACAACAAAGAAACTATGATCTCCTCTCCATCAGGGCCTTATGAGAAGTTCTCCCTAATGGTTCCCAATAATTTAGAGAACTGTCAGACCACCTTTAATGCCCAGGAACTATTGATTGATTTGAATACTGCAAATATGGAAGCTGTACATCCTGCTCCAAAACTCACCCCCTTAAACGGTTGCATATTTGATGACCCTTTCAATTTCCTGAACCAGATAACTGAGTTGGACTGACTAAGATCTCATACTGCATCTGGATCTTTGAATTTGGTGTCCTGGAATATAGCGGGGTGGAGAAACAAAAAGCATGATTTGGATTTTATCAATTTTCTAACCTCTTTTGATTGTATCTTGTTACAGGAAACTTGGTCAGTGGACCTTTTAAATTTAAAATTCTGCTGACTAATACAACTCTGATAGACAATGTAGAACTAATGGTAGCATCATGTAGACCAACTTTTAGCCATTTAAGCTAAATTAAAAATCTCATTCAAACATAAAAAGAAAATGTTGTGTTTCCTGGTCATTTTGATGCCAGGTGAGAAGTTGTAACTTTGAAGATGCTACAATATCAAGTAATATGCACATTTTTTTTCAACTTTATGGATATAATAAATGGCCCAATTCAAAGTAGTTACTGGAGGCTGTGGGAAATAACTGGAATGGTAGCCTTCTGGTGCTTGCACTTAACACGGCAGGAGAGTTTGTACCCTGAAAATCAATCTGGAAGCAACAGTTGTTGGGACTTCTAGTATCATGGACTGCTTTAATGAATTTCACATTTTGAAATTTACAGAGTACTGCTGCCCATGTTTACAAAACCCCCACTAATCCAACATTCCCTGTTGTCCTAATTGAATGATGATGACAGAAGTCAGGATGACCTCATCAGATTTCCTCTAAATATTCATGAACTTATGCAAATTTCAGAGTCCTGAGACTCTGTGTAAGGTTGTGCCATTTTTTTGTTGCAAAGGTACGGCTACAGAGTAGAAAGTGGGGGGAATGCAATTTAAAATATCCTTGTGGGTTTTAGGTACAGTATGTTAATTGTATTTTATATTTTTATAATTATGTAATTGTATTTTATATTTTTATAATTATATACAACTGAGAGAATATTAGTCATGATAATGTAAATGAATAAGACTGTTTTTAAATTTAATAAGGGGCTCATTTACATTGTGATCTAAATGCATTTTAATATTTAATTGGGACTTGTTAAATTAGATTTAAAACTATTTCAAATCAGAGGGTTTATATTTTAAAGCCCAATGTGTTTACCTTGTAGAATTCCAACTTGTACTGGTCAGTGACCGTAATAAATTGAAATTGAAATATATTTGAAATAATGAAAGTTTAAAGCCCTGAAGGCTTTGGGGAACTAAGGCTCAGATCTTCAAAATACTTCTTTAGAACCAACACAACTGATTTTTATGCACTTTAGGACTGTGAACATTCTGAGGATTAAGAAGTTTATCTTTATCATCTGACTAGTCATCCTGCCCAACAAGACATGATTTCTTCACATGCAATCTCATGACACAGAGGAAAAAAAAATAAGTTCTGAAAACTTCAAAGAATTCAATACATATAGACAAACATAAACAAACTACTGAGTTTTTCAGTTTAGCAGTTCTCCAGTTTCCGATAAAACGTCTAAGAAAAAAAATACATATACAGAATAATGATTAAAGATGTAATCACCTTAAAAGCAGAGTTTGCACATTCCTGTGTTAGATGAGTAGTCAGGTTACTTCTGACCTTATTGATATATTTAAACAATATTTAAATATATATTTATATAGATATCTATCTTACATATTATATGTCTCTCTCTGTGTGCGCGCGATATACTGTATAGAAATAACTTACTGAGCATTACTACTACTATTACAAAGTCATATGTTGCAGCTGTAATACACATTTACCCAGTGAGTAATCCTTACTGGACTTTGTGGGCCTTACTTTCGAACAGACCCACACAGAACTGTATTGCTAATGCATTCTTAAACTTTGATGCCCTATAGGAATATGTCTATAGGAATGTTTTGATATGCTGAATCCAACATTTAAGACTGCATTAGCAATGCCGTTCTAGGTGGGTCTGTTTAAAAGTAAGGTCCACAGAGTCAAGTAAGGCTTCTTTCCTGGGTCAATGTGTATAGAACTATATCCCATGACTCTGTGAAAGTAGCAGTAGTAATGTTAAAATAAGCTATTTTTCTCTAGAAAAGTTGTTTTAATTCAGTGGTTCTACAGAACTGCAAAGGAACTTAAGATGAAAGTTATAATTTTCACTGAGTCACTCAGTCCATTTGCAGCTATCTCTATTTTGTTTTAACATCCTGAATAGCTATGGATCATCCCTACCCGGTGCATTTCCATCCTGTAAGAAACTCTGATCCCAGACATTTTGCAAACTAGCAGCAAATGATAAGTATCTGAATCTGAAAAGACAACTGGTATCTGGAAAAAACCTTTCTAAAAAACCCCCCCATATATGTACTGCAGAAGGGGCCGGCCGCCCACTCTCGCCCAAAGCTTGGGGGAAGAGCCAGGTTTTCACATCAATTTTGAACAAGGTCAGGGTGAAGACCAAACCAATCGGGGGAGGGGGGATGTTGTTCCAGAGGGCAGATGCTGCGCCAGAGAAAAATAGGGCCCATGGCACTCAAAATCTTAGAAAAACTTGTATATGCATGACTTAGCAGAATGTGTAACCCACATCACTGTAGTTCATTCATCAAGCCATAATTAAAACAAACCTTGCCTTAACAATTATGAGATTTTCTCAATATTCTCACGGTCACAATAAAGTGGAAAGATTTTACCCCACTGACTCGCAGAAGTCAGTGAGCACAAAGGTCAGAATTCTGCAGGGTTCTATGCTTATAAATTAGAATTCAAATACCTGTAAGTGGGTTGATGTGGAATATAGACCAATCAAAGTCTCTACCTGCATAGAGAGAGACTTAGGTCATACAGAGTCTAAGCCATAATAAGGTTTGTTTGTTTTTGCCTTAGCAGGATGTGCAACCCGGCCAGAATCCAACTGGCACAGGGAGGGGAAAAAGGAGTGTCACAGACAAACATGAGCTGTCCTATCAACAGGAAAAGCTTACCTCACATTTTAAGCACTTTTGTGCTTATGCGCCAACTGTAAGACTTACAATGCCAATAGAATGCCTGCAGTTACACAATCAGCAAGCCACATTGGAATCAGCATCTACATCAGGATTTTGCTACCTAGTTACAGAAAGATCCTTTGTTCCCGATTTCAGAAGTAGCAAATGCTGCTGCAAAGGTCAGAACTTGTGATTCAAAATGTCATTCATGCAAAACAAAACCACAATGAATACCAGAATTCAGGTTATTCTGAAGTATTATAGAGTTGTTCAAAACTCAGAAAAGATGGAGACATTGATAAGCACATTCAGTACTTGGGTGGGGGAGGGAGAGAGAGAGAGAGAGAGAGAGGTTTTTTGGTGGCAAGGAAAGCAATATTTTACTTTTCTGGGCACCAAAAACTCCTCCAGCCAGAAACTGCTCCCATCTGTGTTTCAGATGCAGATTGAATTAACAATATATTAAAAAGTATATAGTGCAGTCAGGTTTCACTCAAATAGACTTCTAATACTACTTCTGCCATCACTTGGAAGTGAGATACACTAGATCACCCAAAAAGTGGAAACATAGTTTTAATTAAAGCCTCATCCCACCCAATACAATTAAGAGATATACAGTGGTTCAACGTTCTGTCCATTTCTCTGCAAAATCTCACACTTCAAAAAGGAAAAAATATCAAAATATGGTTTGGTTACCAATTTTTAAAAAGGTAACTAAATGTAAGATATTAATTTAAAAAATTACCTGTCATTTAAAAATACTGAATGATATCAACCAGTAAAGCTGAATGACAATAATATCAGGCTGAACAAAAGCTTTCAAGGACACATAATGGAGTTATAAAACATGAAGATGTGGACAATTCACCAAACCCTCCAGAGTCAGAGAAAGGGTATTTCTAAACACCGGTTGCTGGAGAAAGAAAAGGAACAGCAGAAAAGAACTACAGCCTTGGTAATCTGTGGGCTTCCTAGAAGCATCTGATTTAGCCAGGACCGAGAGTAGGCAGCTGGATCGGTCGGATCTTAGGTACTTCTAAGTGCTTCAGAAAGCCCCACCTATTTCTCACAACAGCCTCCGTACGCATTAAGCCAGTCTTCCCCACCGGGACCCCCGACGCGTTGGAACCGTAGCTCCTTAAATCCAGAGTACGCCTGGAGAGCACCCGGTTGACGAAGACAGCCTTAAGCGCTCTACCCCCGCACCCAGGTCCTTCAATCGCCCAGGGAAGGAAAGGGGAGTGATGCGCTCCCAGATGGCAGGGTGCGGGGTTGGAAGGAGACGAGCTGTCCCAAGCGCGAACCCACAAACGGGCCAACTTTGTAGGAACCTCCTTCGGTGGTCCACCAGCCCCGCTCCGGCGCCGCCCCTACCTTCTGCGGCGGGGTGCCGAGGAGCACCTCGATATAGTAACCGCGTCCCGAGTCTCCCTGCAGATTGTCCACCATCGCCAGAAAGCTGAGAGAGCCGCTGGGATCCGAGGCTAAGGCCAAGCCCGAGGCTTCTTGGAGCGCCGGCTGGCTGCCGGTTCCGCCGCTGCTCCGCGACTTGAGCCGCACCGGCGTGGGGACCAGGGTGTCGTCGGGGGTCACCGGAGAAGACACTTGGAGGCGGAAGGCGAAGCGAGCCCGGCCGCGCTCGGCCACGGCCACCAGGAGCAGCAGCATGAGGCAGCCGGCCGGCCGCGACATCCCGTCGCCGCAACCCGAGGCAATTAGAAAGGAGGGAGCCGCTGCCTGCCTCCGCGCTGCTTCTTAGAGCGGCCGCCGCGGCTGTGGGAGGCAAGGAGAGCGCCCGGACGGCCCAGCTTCATGGCGCTCCTTCCCGCATGTCGGTCCTGCGAAGAGCTACCTTGACCGCCTAGAGAAAGTTTCTTCCCGGAGCAAAAGCGTCTCAGGACTTTGCTCACCACCGCGGGGCGCGCCCTCTTATTTTCCAGACACTCGCCAAGTAAGTTCCCAGCGGATGTGACGGGGTTGAAAATTGTTCCTAAAAAAAGTGCCCCGCAGGGCGGTCAGCTCAGCAAACAGCACTCCCTACCCGGGCCGGTGGGCCAGTCAGGCCCCCACGTGGCTGGCGAACGCCTTGGAGGCGGAGAAGGCGCCTGTGAGGAAGAGGGAGGAATTTCCCCCGCAGCTTTCCTAAGGGCTTGGCGGACGACCATAAGAGCCATGCTGTTAGAAAGCGGGGGGGGGGGGGGGGGTGTCTGTATAAAGAAAGCTGCATGGAGTTGCGGCAGCCTGTGTGGAAGCCTTCCTGTTGCACAAAAGGTCTAATCAGCTGATTGATGCCGTGTTCTGTATTTTTAAAAATCTACTTTCTCGTTAGCTCAGAGGTCAATTTGCACGTGGTTCAGAGTTCTGTAACCCGTGGGAGAGGAGCGGATCGCTGACAACATCTTTCCTGACCAGAGTTTGCTGACCGCAGGCAAAGATCTCACATGCACATTGATTGGAAAACCCCATTTCAAGCCTCACTTGATAAGTTCCAGCACTTCTTTTTCTACATGCTACACCTGGCTAATTGTGCCTATTTACAGCATTTATTTGTGGAACCCACCTATAACAACTCTACCAAGGTGTCATATGTAAGGTAAAGGTAAAGGTTTTCCCCTGCAGAGTTGTGTCCGACTCTAGGGGGCGGTGCTCATCTCCGTTTCTTAGCCAAAGAGCCAGTGGTGTCCGAAGACGCTTCTGCGGTCATGTGGCTGGCATGATGCAAGCGGAACGCTGTTACCTTCCCACTGAAGTGGTACCTATTTATCTACTTGCATTTGCATGCTTTCAAATTGCTAGGTTGGCAAGAGCTGGGGCGAGTCCGGGAGCTCACTCCGTCACTCGGCACTCGGGTCTATACATGGAAACTGAGGTCATATATTTGACTATGCCATAATGTGAATTGGTCTGTTTTGGTTGAGCATCTTGTGTGAACTCTGCCTTGTTTGTAAATTGTGATTTATGGCTTACTGTAATGTGTGATCCCAAAAATTGTGGCTCATTCAACAAACCATAGTGAAGCCATAATTGTGTCTGTCATTGTATGAACAGGACATAGTGTGCTTAGTGCCAAAAATAATGTTTGGATGCGTCTTGCAGTGAAACATTGCAAGATTAGGTAAGAGTTGTGAAGATTAGAAGATAACTATTTATTGCCTTAGAGGCAGTTTTGTCCATGCTTCTTCAACTGGAGGAGGCCATTGTGAAGGAGAGAGAAGGAAGAACTGATCATTACACCAAGTGATCAGAGTTGTATGCCAGCATAGGTGCAGTAAATGCCTGCGTCCTGACTGTGTGTCTGTACACTGCATTTACCTCCTAGTTTGTGGGTTCTGTGCTTCCAGGTTTGTAAAGTAGATATCCTAGCTTGCATAGAATAACAGAAGCATGCGTGGGGTAAAACTGGGGTTGGGTTGCAGTTGTAACACCCTATCCCAAATCTGCCAAAACTGACCATTAGCAGGGAATGCTGCATATAGCATTGGAGTGACTGAGGCTGGTAATCTAGTCTGCACATCTTCTATCTTATTTACAAGTACAATGTGATAATCTTGATTGAGCAAAGCCATCATGGGTGGTGGAGGTCAGGACCTGTGGGCCCATCTGGTGAGACCTGTGGGCCCATCTGGTGACAACTGTGGCATATGGAAATTTGTAAATTGTAGTTTTATAAAAGGAGTAAATAGTAAAGAACATGAATTAGTGAATGAAATGAAAGAAAAAATTGTTATGTGTCTATGAAAATAAAAGAAAGGGGAAGGATGTAATAGATCTGAATAGGGATGAT
Source organism: Charina bottae (assembly GCA_023362775.1). Classification (NCBI taxonomy): domain Eukaryota; kingdom Metazoa; phylum Chordata; class Lepidosauria; order Squamata; family Charinaidae; genus Charina; species Charina bottae. Next base: position 67,633,235 of record JALMGJ010000004.1, read on the forward strand.
CTTGTGGAATAGAGCTGATTAATATATGTAGGGAAGTGAAGGTAGAGGTCTAATAATGAATGAAAGGACTCAAATGTATCTCAGAAACCATGAATTGATATAATCTTGGTTGTGAATCTGAAAGTGTGTCAACCCCCAGATAAGCAAAGATCAACACCAGAATTAACACCAGACAAACAATCAAGCAGTATTTTAGATAGGGTCTCAGAAATGACTTTCATTATAATCCAGTTTTATTTATAAAAGAAAAAAAGAGAAAGATGTGAAGTGTTATACCTTTTCTAGGCCCCGGGAATATTTATCTTTACATTTTAGTGAAAAGTGAAATGTGAGACCTTTTCAGTGAGCTGAAGGGCTGAAGCTTAGCCAACCTAAGCCACTTAGTACTACAGGGGTACGTTGTTATCGCCATGCTAGATGACCTGGAAGACATCACACTCCATATCATTTCTAGCAAAATTCTTCAATGATGAATTTCCCTAGGCCAGGGCTTTCCAAACTTTTGCCGTTGGCAACACACCAATGGCCGGCCCACAAAAACCTGGAAGCGCCTCCGCCAGTGCGGCGCACAAAAACCCGGAAGCGCTGGTGGCGGTGCTTCCGGGTTGCCGCAGTGGTAGCAGCTGCCCCTTCGAAAGGGCAGGCTACGGGAACCCCGAAAATGCCCTTGGTTCTGGCAGGGAGGCGAAAATCACGCGTGCACGCTGCCAGGCCTCCCGGCGCACAGCTGATCGGCACGGAGAATTTCCACCCCGGGTGGCCCGGCAGCACGCGCGCGCGATTTTCGCCCCCCTGCCGGAACCGAGGGCATTTTCATCAGCACTTCCGGGTTGTCACGCGACACACTTGGGGCCCCCAGGCAACACAGTATTGTGTCGCGACACACAGTTTGGAAAGCCCTGCCCTAGGCAATTACAGTTTTCATTGATGTTACTGACCAGAGCAAATGACAATATCTCCCTTACAAGACAGAAGAACACTTGATAAGCATGGATATTTTTCTGACTATTTAAAACGTCATAGGTAATCAAGATAATTCATTAAGGAAAAAAATCCAAAAGCCATAAAAAGTAAGGTAATATCTTTACTAAGGCCCTTCAAAATGTAACCAATAAGCTCAGTGGAATATTTCTTGTAACAGCATATGACATCCAACTACTTTAATCTCAAAGTAATATTATCTAATTTGGTTTTTATTTGCTTTTTGCATGATGCACTACTTAACATTATTCTCTAAATTTGACAGTATTGAAGATGCCAGATTACATTAAACAAATAAGATAAAATCTGTTCATCAGGTTTAAAACCCTAAATCTGTAGTCTGTGATCTCTTAAAATGAGAGTACAGGACATACTAGGCAGAAAAAGTCCTAACTAGATGTGAATCAAATTTCAGCTTCTGCTAAAGGGGTGTTTGGATAAAGTAAAAAAAAAAAAAGACTTGGATACCTGGATTTGTTTGCAGCATTGATTGAAACATATCCAGTATTTATTTATTTATTTTATTTATTTATGTATTTATACCCCGCCTATCCCCTCCCTAGACGGAGGGCTCTAGGCAGCTTACAATCATTGCAATTCATATATATTGTACATCACATATATATTAACAATGTACCACGCGATTAGGGAGGGGGTAAGGGAACCGACTCTTCTTCCGCAGGTATCGGAACTACATGCCCCAGAATGCCTCGCTTCCAAGCCGGCTGCTGACGTCCTGGAAGTTGTCATCGGGATCCGCCGTCCTCTGCCGCCATCCTCAGCCGCCATCCGCGGGGTTCTTCAGATCTTCTTCATCGGTCCGAGGGCGACTCCCCAAAAGGACGCCAGCATATTGTCCCACGTAAGTGGTACCCATTTATCTACTTGCCTTAGCTTTCGAACTGTTGGGTTGACAGTATGGATTGAAACATATCTATTCTTTTTAGATAAATAAAAGTAATCTGGCATCTTCCATACTGTCAAATTTGGAGAATAATGTTAAATAGTGCATCATGCAAAAAGCAAATTAAAGACAAAGTAAATAATATTACTTTGAGATTCCGGTAGTTGGATGTCACATGCTGTACCTTCTCTGCCAACCATGTTAAGTGGCATCTCTTTCTTTAGTGGTTTAAGGGTCTTTCTCTCTTCAGTGTTACACTGCCAGCCCTTCAAAGTAGGCCAGGCCAGAAAATAGATGCCACAAAAAGTACTGGAACTCCATTTTATTGTTGCTGAGTATCTTGAAAGTCTGCCAGAGTTTCCCTCTGCCCCAATTATTATTCCAGACAGAATCAAGGCAGGTATTTTTTTTTCCACACTCCCTGTCATTTGTTTCTCTCTAATCTGCTAATAGCTGTTACATAACTTTGCCAGCTTTATCTCTGTTTTTATCTACCTATACAAATATTAAATAAACTTACTTATTACAGGGTGTCTAAACAACTTCTTTTTTGTATCCAATTATCATCTTCTGTCAAACCTGTCTGTAAGTTTATTTACAATTTCGGCACATGTAGCATAATTCCATCCAGTACAATGATGAAAACCTTTAAAAATATTTATTTCTACAGCATAAGAAGAAATATGTAAATACCCATTGGCGATGCAACATGCTTCAAAACCGTTTTAGGATGGTTTGGGGCTGCAATCCTGTGCATATTTACTTGATGGTAAACCCCACTCAACTGAATAGGTTTTCTTGTGAGTTGATTTGCCCTGCTGGGTTGCTAGTCTATGAATGTGTTTTAAATAAGTGGTGTCACCACTAAAGAAACAAATAAACAAACGAACAAACATACAATTGGCAGGAGAAAGAAGGTAACTGAAAAAGACCAATTGAGACAGGGAGAGAAATTCTTAAACATAATCTTTTGTTAGAGAGAGAGAAAAAACAATGAACATTTGCTCCAAAAATTGCAAAGGACTTTTGTCTCCCATTCTTTCAGGGTAGGAAAAATCATGACACAATTTCAGAAAGGTAAAAGCATTTGGTCAGATGTACATATCTCACAGAGAGCCAGTTTGGTCTAGTGTTTAAGGCACCAGGCCAGAAGCCAGGAGACCATGAGTTCTAGTCCTTTCTTAGGCACAAAGCCAGCTGGGTGACCTTGGGCCAGTGACTCACTCTCTCAGCCCTGGGAAGCAAGCAATGGCAAACCACTTCTGAAATCTCGCCAAGAAAACTGCAGGGTCACCAGGAGTCAACAATTACTCAAAGGCGTGCGCACACACCCCACATCCCAAGAGAGTGGAAGATCTTTTGATGATCAGATATGCTATTATGTTGAGTAATCATATTTTTGTATTGTTTATTGTTAGAAATGTTTAATTCTAACAATGTTTCATTGTTTATAAGTGCAGTATTCCTTATCTACATGATCTGTAAAATAATGGATCGAAACTGGCTTTGAAAAATCTGGATAATATTGATTTCCCTTACGAAAGATCAGAGCTACAAGCTTGGCGGGGGCGGGGGGGGAATTCTCTTTAATATGTATGCATCTGTTACTCAAAGAACATGGTTCTTAAACTATCTTCAAACAATCTTTCCTAATGTGCTTGCATATGGCCTGAAAAAACCTGCTAAGATAATTAAAAGAATAATTAAAAGAAGAAGGTCCTTTTTAATAGTTAATAGCAGAACTTTATCTCCACTTGTTCTTTTCCTTTTATTTGCTGCCTTTCCTGCAAGATCTCAAGATAGGCCTTACTACCTATCTTCCACTCCTTAGGTGGCAGTGTGGATTATATTACATAGATACAATTCCATTATACTATCTTCTTTTGGGGTAAGCAACATTATGCAAAGTGTGGAAAAAAAGTAAGAAATTATATGCAAAGGAAATTAAAGGCAGGGGATATGAGAAAAGAAAAAGAACTTAAATAAATTTAGTTAATAGCCTGCACTGTATACCTCCATACCTGTCTGTCTTTGCAAACCATACTTGCTTCCACCACTTTGATACACCTATTCATACTTTGCTTTTTATTCTTTCAACTCATCATCTCCCTCTTTTTCAACTCTATTTGTCCATAACTTTCTTGGTCTTTCCCTTTCTCTCAGCCCATTCATTCTTATTTCATATATTTGTTTTTTTCAGTTCAGTCCTCATTCATTCTCTTTGAGAATTTATTTATTTATTTGGTATTTCATACCAAATACAGTACTTCTTTCATACTGGTCCTTTTTTTTTGTATTGAATATGTAGGTCATGTTCATACATCATTGCTTGAATCCATCTCTTCTGCTTTTACCACACACACTTGTTTTACTACATAAACATTCATTCCTTGCAATAGATCACATACCACTCACTCTCTTCCTGCATTTTCACTTCTTCCAAATGTTCCATTCATATTCACATCTTTAGTAAACATTCCACCAAAGAACACAATCTTGCTTGAATTTTTACCGTCATACAAACTATCTAGTCTTTGCTGCTAATTATTGGAGTCCACGGCCAACAGCATGACATTGTTTGCATAGAAAATTACAGGCACATTCAAGTCCCCAACCAACATACCTATAATGTTATCACAAGCATATCTTATACTAGTGTTTCTCAACGATGGGAACTTTAAGAAGTGTAGACTTCAACTCCCAGAATTCCCCAGCCAGCAAATTCTGGGAGTTGAAGTCCACACATCTTAAAGTTCCCAAGGTTGAGAAACACTATCTTATACACTTACCCTATATCCATTCCAAGGGGGTGTCACAAGTTCTTGTTTCCATCGCTGCTCAATGTTGAGCCATTGGGTAAGACTTCATTTATTCTTATATGTGTTTTGTGTCTATTACTATATACTATTCTTATCACATTCAGCAACCTTCAACTCTGTTTGCTCAAAATGTAATTCATGCCTATTTACTCTATTGCATACTTTCTCTAAATCAGCAAACATTCCATACACTTTCTTGCATTCAAACATTTCTCAATGATCTCCTGAAGAGCAAAAGTCTGGTCTACACCCTGCCCTGACATAAAGTCAAACTGTTCTTCTAATTTTTGTTCACTGTCATATTTTTGACAGATTTCTGTCAGATCCCTTCCCAGGCACACTTAACACATTAACTCTCTTGTTGTTTTTGCATTTATTCTTGTTACATTTCCCTTTGTAGAAAATAAAAATAACAGCACTCTTCCAAATGTCAAGCACATTTGCAGTTTTTACACAAACATTGAAGAAGTCCAACAGCTACTCCATAAACAAACCACATCGATATTTTAATGCTTCTCCCCTTCTAACACCTATAGTTTTGCCAGTTTCTAATACATTCACAGCATTTATAAGTTCTTTTTCATTTAGTTTTGGACCCTATTTGTTTCGGTTCCACTCTTCAACATATCCCTATCATTCCCATACAAAGCATTAAAATAATCTTTCCTGCATTGCCTCACTTCTGTTTCATCTCAAAGAATTTCATCACTTTTATTTACTTTTTATTTACTTTCACTCTGCTGCAGGATTCTTCTCTTGCTGTCTCTGCTTCCAGAATGATTTTTATTCCCATCAAAATCTCTTTGCATTTTCTCTGTCTGTTTTAATCTTATCCATTCCTTGCTTTCTTTCACTGCATTCTTGACAACTATTTTTCTCTCTTCAATATATTTATCTTATCCTCATTTTTGTAGCCATGATTCTCTTATACGCCTTTTTTCTTATCTGCAGTGTCTTGCATTTCTTTCCACTAAGCTTCTTTTTACTTGCTTCCTATTACTGTAACTCCACAAACTTCTGGGATGCTTTATAGCATAATTATTCCTACTCCAAGCAGCTTCCTCATCATCTTAAATTCACAGTCATTCATTCTGCTGAGATATTAATTCAATTTCTAATACTTTGTCTTCCTGCAGCTCTGCCTTCACTCTGGTTTCTTTCCCTTTTCTTCCATACTCATTTTCCCGCAGGATCGACTCTTGCCACTACCAAAATGGTGTCTCCCTGATTCAGATTCCATTTTTTCTTTGTTGTAAACAAATCAGTCATGCTTTTAGATTCATTCATGTGCATGTCTACAAAAGAATAGATTTTTGCTTAAAACGCTATTATTTGAAAGAAACAGACTTTTTTCTAAGATGTGTCAGGTATGGAGTAGCCTAAGAAGCTTTCAGACTCGATCACACCAGCTTTTCCGTATCCATGTTACATGTTTGCATCAGCCACTGTGAAACTGGTGCCCTACCCATATGTTGGATTACAGACAGTTTGGCTTCTTGACACATTATTTTGGAGGGAAAAACCTGTTTTAATCAATTTTCCATCTGTCCACCAGATGTCAGTATAAATCTAAAAAAGGCCGTTATAAAAATGGATTTAATTTTTCTAAGAAAGGTTCAGAAAATAGGATTAAATTTAAGCACTTCTAACTTTTGTATTTTCCACTCTGAAACAATGGAAAACAACTCTTTTTTTTTTTTTTGGACTATCCTCTCATGTATTTGAGGACTATAATCATATCTTGCTCTTCTTAAGACTAAACATTCCCAATTCCTTCAATATCTCTCTTGACAGGATTTAGTATCTAGTTCCTTGTTCATCCTTGTTGTCTTTCTATGCCCGTTATAGTTTCTCCCAGTCCTTCTTAAAGTGAAGAATTATGTGTTTGTTTCTGTTAAATTTCATTCCTATTTACCGAGATGCTTGTCATATAATTTGATAAACCACACTGAACCAAATTAAAAATTGATACTGGAAATCATGCAATGCTCTCTCTTTTATTTATTATTTTTTTAATATGTGGGTTTGTTCTTTCTGTGTTTTCCAGGGTTGTACTTTGTGCTGAACTACACTAGCATAGGTGTCTGGAGCTAGCTGCAGTGATGAAAAATTGATTATACGTGTGTGGTGAGAACATGATGCAACACACACACACACATACCTTGCCTTTCGGACTTGCATCCTGACACTGGATGCAAGTATGTAAATCACAGGGTTTGCAGCATGCGCTACAACGTTGTGCTCATTCTTTATCACTTGCCCCCTCCTTTGCCCGTCCCCAGGAACACCTGTGGTGCATGATGTTCAGTACGTAGGGATCTCTGCCATTGAGAGACTGAAGAGCATAACCTTGTTATAGAACCAATTACCATATGTATCTAATCAAAGATTGCCGAGCCAGCTCATGGCTTCATGTTACTTGTATATCACGCAGTACAAGAAAATATTCTAATGCCTACTCTTCTGGAATATTAGATATAAATGAAAGGTTTTTATAAATGAGCTAAGTATGTAAAAATAGAGACTGTTATTGTCACGGGCTACAGCCAGGGTATCGTATTTCACACAGGCAGAGATAAGCCGGCAGCCAGGAACACTTCCCCGGCTGAGGAATGCTGCCGGCAATAAATCAACAGTTGTAGGAGCAGGCAAGAGAGAGAGTCAGAAGTCCATACCAGAAGATTCAAACGCCAGAGAGAGTCCAGTCCAGAGCCAAGTTCAAGGGTACGCACAAGCAGGTCCACGATATATCCAAGCCGAGTCAGGAGTCCAGAGAGTAGAATGCCAATAGTCCAACCGGGGTTCAAGGAAACAGGTAACAAGGTCCAGCAGAGGTTCACGTAGCCATAAACTAGTTTGCTCCCTCAGAGGGTCCTGTGTGCCTGCTGCTTAATTTATGGTCCGCTCATGAGCTGCCAGCTGAATCCTGCAAAGACTCCAGCTCTGCTCTCTGGAGGTCTCTGGCAGCTAATCTTGCGCTCCGGCGTTTCTCCTTTAAGGCGAAGCGTGCACTCCTTCGGCGCTGCCTCTTTGGAGAGTCTGAAGAGCTGCCAGGTGTGTGGGTCACGGGTAGCTGCTGAGCGGAGGGCGGGGGCAAACCCTCATCCCTGGCTTGTTCTTCTGCTGACTCAGCTGCAGCTGCCTCCTGACCATCCTGGCTCCCTGTTTCAGGGGCCATGCCTGCCTCGGGGGCTGCCTCTGGGGCTGCCTCTGGGTCAGTCCCCTGGAGGTCCCACAGGGGCAGCTCATCCTCTGACTCCTGGCTGAAGTCCGGGGGCAAGGGCTGAGGCTGAACCACGACAGTTATATCCTTCTCTGTTATATCCTTCATCAATGCTGAGTGAGGATAAGTGGTTTAGGCTTTTTTTTACCTCAAACCCCCCCCCCCCCGAAAGAAAAAGAAAAAAAATCTCACAATTTTGGCTCATCTTTCCCCTACGTGGGGGCTTCAAATGTGTTGGAACTATAATTCCTAGAATTCCCTGCCAGCAGCACCAAAGATCTAAGAGCTGCATATTTCAATACATCAGAAGTTTGCCGCCTTGGGTAAGGCTTCCTCTAGATTTAAATAAAAAGAACGCTCGGTGTTTTGGCTAAGCCCCAAAGAACAGCACCACTAGAAGTTGGAGCCAGGTTTCTAGGCCTGTCTAGGATGGAGAAACATTTCCCATAATACTGTATCAGTCTTAATTGAAATCATGAGCCCCTATTATTCATAGCAAACATTGTCTTTTTTACATGTACACACATACACATTCATGTAGCACCCCCAGCCACCCACCCACCCCCCTTTTTCCCCCTAACTGTAACAATTGACAGTATTTCTATGTTAGGTAAAGGTTAAGGTCCCCCCCGCACATTTGTGCAGTCGTGTCCGACTCTAGGGGCTGGTGCTCATCTCCGTTTGTTAGCCGAAGAGCCAGCGTTGTCCGAAGACACTTCCATGGTCATGTGGCCGGCATGACGCGCACGGAACGCTGTTACCCACCCACCAAAGTGGTACCTATTCATCTACTTGCATTTGCATGCTTTCGAATTGCTAGGTTGGCAAGAGCTGGGGCGAGTGCGGGAGCTCACTCCATCACGCGGGGCTAGGGATTCGAATCTCCGAACTTGCGATCTTCCGATCGACAAGCCTGGCGTCTTACCTGCTGAGCCACCACGCCCCTTATTTCTATGTTATAGCTCAGTTAAAAAATAAGAAATGGATTTTGGTTATATCTTCAGGAAATTACATTTTTGTGTAACACAATAGAAAATTAGTTATTTTTAATGAGTATTTCTTTGCTGGAAGGAGATGATTATTCTCCCCATAAATGTCCCACTTTTGGCTGTATGTGTCATTCTAATATCAGTTCTTCCTATGGGGCAGGAATCGGCAAACTGGTGGGTCTTATGTGGTTCCAGACTATCTTCTGTCTGTCTGTCTGTCTGTCTGTCTGTCTGTCTGTCTGTCTGTCTATCTATCTATCTATCTATCTATCTATCTATCTACTGTAGCTATCTAATTTCTATAGCTGCCCATCTCAACAGGTGACTCTGGACTTTATGGTTCTTGTAACCACACTAATGAAACAACAATAGCATAAACAAGCAATTGAAAACAAGCAAGTGAAACAAAAACCTCAGATAGCAATTAAATGGAACTACCAACTCACTCAGAAAGAAGGATTGAGAGGTGTGCCCTTGTGCCTCTAGAAAAAGTATTACATCACTATCTCATTATTGTTATCTTGAGTCATAAAAAAAATAATAAAGCATGGCTGCTGATCAGAGAAAAGTTGCCCAAAAGATGTTCGTTCCAGGAGTTCTCGAAGCCAGTGGTTCTAAGATCACATCTTTCGATTCTTTTAGCACCCTGTGATGTAATCCCTCTGGCCCCAGTGACGTGAATTCATTCAAAACGTCTAGGGGTTCTCTCACCACTTCTTTGCCTATTTTGACCTACACTTCTCTTCTGCCCCTCATGGCACAGTTTCTGACCGGTTGGACCACTTTTTCCTTTTGCAAAATGGTAGGTGCAAAATAGGAATTAAGGAAGTCAGCCTTCTCCTTGTTATCTGTCACCATCTTGCCATCTTCTTCAACCAGAATACTGACCATTTCTTTGACATTTCTCTTGTTCTGCACATACTCAAAGAGTTTTTGGCATTCATTCATTTTTTTGGCATTCATTGCAAGCCTCAGCCCATTCTGAGCCATCCTTACAGATTCGGGTTATTTCTTGATATTGTGCTTTTGTTACAGGCCTCTCTTTCCATTTTTTAAACTTGTTCTTTTTATGTCTCAGTCTCTCATCTCTATATGCAACCACACCAGGCTCACCAGCTGTGTCACGATTTTTATTTCTTTCTAGCATCATTTGTGTTTCGGCCTTAGTTACCTCATTTTTCAGAATTTCCCAACTTCCTGAACTATTTTTCCCATCAACCTTTCCATCCATGGAAACCATCCTACCTTTCCCTTAGCTTATTAAAATCAGTTCTCTTGAAATCTAAAACACTAACCTGATCACCTTCAATTCTCCCTGCCTGCAGTATAGTAAATTTTAGGATCACATGGTCACTTTTTCCCAAGGTTCATAAAATTTCCACTTCCTCAATCATTTCTTCCCTGTTACTAAGTATTAAGTCCAGTATAGCTGATCCCCTAGTTCTGTCCTCTACCTTTTGGATGATAAATTGTCTGCAAGGCATGTCAAGAACCTGTTGGATCTCCACCCAAAACCAAAACCAACAAAACAAATAAGTAAAAAGGAGATAAAGAACAACATGGCAAATCCGACCAATAACAGAATTCACAAGGGGCTCTAGCCACCCTAACCTGGGCCGGGAGAAGAGCCATTACCACAGTGGTGTGTTTACTGGACACCTCAATCATCTGATATGAAAATCTGCAGATTGCTGGCTCTGTTCCTCTCAGCAGGAAGTCACTCATCACCCTCACACACCTTTTCCTTTTTTTGGCAGCCATTGGATTCCCCACTTCCAGGAAAGACGAAGCTTCGCTTCTTCCTGTCCCTGGAACACTGGGCAAAAACTCTTCTCCAGAGGTCTGTGAGTCACCTGGGTGGGGGAGATCTGAAAATGATTATGCAGCTCCAGCAACAGGACTGTCTCATAGTTTTCTTGGTCCTCTGAGTTGAATGCTGCCAGCTCTCCTCCCTGGGGTTCCTGTTTTCTTTATGTCTCTTCTTCCATGTGTTCATTTTGCCTTGTCTAGACACTCCTCATCTTCCTCATTTTCCCTGATGAGTCTCAGTGTAGACAAAAAGGCCTCCAGACCCTGTGTCCCAGCAACACAGTGGTGCAAGAATAGTTAGATGGAGCTGTATAAACTTGTACAGTTGAACAGAAAGTTGTGTCCCTTTGTGTAAGCAATCTGGAATAGTTAGAATCCTCTTCAGGTAGAAACACAAACATGGCACATATTTTGCAAGTCACCACCGTATGTGCTTCCTTGTCCATGTCTATGTGTCTCCTGAGGATTGTGTAACTTCAAACAACTCCTTTTTTGTATACAGTCCCTCACTAAACTCTCCTGAAAAAATGGGGGAAGCCAATCAATTTGTTAAGTATCACATGCCAGATCTAACCTATTTAAACTAATAGAAGTTTCAATTAAATTTAAAATCTAAATTGAAAAATCAGTAGAGTACAGATATGTCTGCTGAAGGTAGGCATAATAATTCCTTTTGGAGTTAACCACTTTGATCTTTGTTAATGCTTCAAATCACAATCCTGTGAGTACCTACTCAGAAACTAGTATCACTATGCCCAATGAGACTGCAAGGTAGGTTAAGATTATAACCTAATTCTCTCATTAAAATTCACAAATAATCATGTCGATTATACTTTTTACTTTTAGTATGATGTAATAACACATTTTTTACAGTTCGGATCATTATTGTTCTCAGCTTGCCTCTGGCTGATTTTCTAGGTCTCGCTCCATTTGAAACTTTAGTAAGCCAAACGCAGCCACCTGCAATCTGACCCCTCTTTATCTACTTCAAGGACAGACATCTGGATGGTCTTGTGTTGACCAAGTGCTCTGGAAGACCTGTGTTTCTTTGCCCAAAGATTGTTGAATACAATTTAATTTGAAAGCCATCCACAATTTCCATGGGCATAGTGGAAAATGTTAGAAGCACTATTTCCTCTTGGCACTGTGAGCTAAGAGACCACTTCTATATATATTCTTTAAATTCAGTGCATCCTATATAGATAAACATAGGCAGCATAGCTTTGTGCCACATCTGATTGCACCATGTTAGTGTGCTGGTCTGTTGAAGAAGCTTTAGAAGAATTGGGGATAAAATAACACCAGGTGGCCTTTTATTGTCTTCATTTGTTTCTCAATAGAAACTACAAAGGATGGAAAAATCCTAGGAAAACTTTGATGAGTCTTCCTAGAGCAAGTTTATCCATCTCTATGAATGGAGAGTATATATATTTTTTTACATTTCTTACATTTTAAGAAGTTGCCTTTTAAAAAAAGTTCTACAAGTTCATACAAATTGTCATGCATGTTCTCATATTAATGAAAATTCAGGCCCATTTTCCCCTAACCTACATATTTGGGCAAATAATTTTCCATAGCATTGATCTTTTTATATGCTATTTTATTCAATGCATGATATGGGGATTCAAGCTTCCCACAAATATTCCTTATTCCACAAAATTCAGAACAGTGCTTAACTGAGGGATAATTGTGTTCCAGCTAGCTTATTCATTTAGGAAATGTGAATTAAGTTGTTCTGCATTAAAATGGAAATAAATGTGGATGCTTCCTCAAAAGCCACGGTTTTGGCTTCATCTCTTGCATGCAGGATCACTTTGCCTCATTTTGAAATCATTCCAAAAATGACCCAAAGAAAGTGAAACAGTGTACTAATGACAAAACATAATCACAGAAACTTCCCCATAATTTGTGTTAGTTACAAATAAATATTTAAGATGAAAATAAGAAGTAAAACAAAAATAAAAAATAACCCCAGATTTACATTAAATAAGCTCCAGCTCTTTTCTATAATAGAGAGAGCTTTTAAAATACTTTTATTTATTTCATATAGTTGACAGACTCTTTTATACCAATTGTTTAAAGATCAAAAAATAATATTTTGTCATTTTCTCTTTAAAATAAATTCTGAAAAAAAATGCAGTTTGTGAACTATCATGCAAACAGACATTATTTTTAAATGCCTAAAAAGGTTCCTTGGAAGAATGCCATTTTATTTCACTTTTATTTTGTTTTAAAAACATGCTATTTAGTAGCTGTGGTTAAGTGTTTATTTAGATATTTATTTGCATTATGTATAGGTTGCCCCCTGACAAAAAAATTCATAGGATGGCTCTCAATCTAAAATTAAAATAGATTAAATATATACAACAATACTGTTTAAAAATGTATGTGCAGCTCTTTAGATATGAAGTGGGAAAGTGCTTCCGAGAAGATACGGGCCTTCTTACTTCCAGCATTTCCGAGTTAGAGAAACTGAGATGGCAGCAATGACTCCTTAATTCAAATGTGCATTTTCATGGGACTGCAAAATTGCAGTGCGAGGCCAGGAAAAGGCACAGTACTGACACAGGTAGAAAGCATACCCATGTCCACGCCCCAGCACCTTCTCTGTGTGCATGTTTGCATTCAAATAGCTGCACAGTTTCAGTTAAACATGCACATTAAATGCAGCAATGTTTTGGGGTTGAGAAACTTTTGTAATTGTGAGAGCATGTGTTGGCCACCCACAAAAATGGCTGTCATGGGAGACTTGTCACAAAATGACTACTACTAACCTGTTTATGATCAAATTAAAAAGCAGAGGTTCCTATCTTTTGAATGTATTGTTTATTGTGGGAATTGTCCATTTAGACTTAGTCCATACTTGCTTGCAAACGGTAAGGAGATATCTCCTCTTATTCCATAACATCTTAAGGATGAACTTGTCTAAAGCCTTTTAAAGTCCAAGTAACCCAGGAGCCTAGTTTGACAGAGCTCATGATGAGTTGGAGACAACTTTCCTCATCAAAATGCCAATTCTCATATTTTTCTGCCCCTCCAATATTGTGCCTGCAATATTGTCACCGTTTTTAGTTTCCCTTCCTGAAGATTTCTATCCTGAGTTATGTAAGGATAGCACTGCTCATGTCCAGAGCACTGAGCAAGTTCCTGATTGACAATCCAAGCAATTTGCTGCAATGATTGCAAGCTCTCTAAAACCCCTACGCTTCATTGAATCATTTTCATATGAACTGCTAGGCTGGACCAACATGCTTTTATTAAAAAATACAGTTCCCTTCACACTGTATCTCATACTAGAAATATACAAACCAGTTCTATATTCACGTATTCACGGCTTTTCCTTGTCTTGCCTATTGGTTTAATAAATTACATTGCTAATCATTAACAAGAACAGAGAAATGGGAGTCTGATTTATGGAGAACTGTGCTGCACAGGAGGCAAGTTGAGAGCCTCGGGGTGCAGTGAGAATATACTGGTCTGTGATTTAATACATATGTTCCATCATGTTGGTAAAGCCTGACTGCCAGTTTGCCAATTTCACAGGTGCTCTAGTTCAGAGCTTTCCAAACTTTTCATGTTGGTGACACACTTTTTAGACATGCATCATTTCACGACACACTCTTACAGCAGGGCATCATTTTGTGACACTCTTACAGCAGGGCACAAGGCAGGCACCAGGACCTGCACGGAATCACAGCAGCTTTGGAGGCAGCCAGGCACAAGGCAGGCACTAGGACCTGCGTGGAATCCTGGTAGGGCTCAGAGGGGGCAGCAGCCGCGACACACCCAGACACTGCAGCCGACACACTAACGTGTCCCGACACGCAGTTTGGAAACCTCTGCTCTAGTTAATGCAGTTTTTTTTTCACCAAAGGGATAATCAGCATCCTTAAATCTGCTCAACCTCTGCTTGTCAAGATTCAGCTAGGTCACAGACCTTGAATCTGGCTTTGAGACCATGGGGATCCAAGGGGGTGTGTTTGTCAAAATCTGAAAGACAGCTAGTGCGGTGTTGTGATAGAAGCGCCATCCCTTTTATACATGGGCAATGTCACCACGTGTACAAAAGAGGTGAGGCTTCAATTGTGACTTGGACACCCACCTGCAGACACTGCTGCCATAGATTATGACTATGATTATGAAAAGATTCTCAAACAGTATATATTTGATATAGAGTGGCAGCATGAAATCTGTATAGCTTCACATCTTATTGGAACTTTGGTTGTTTGCACTTTCCACCAAACCAATAGATTACTGTTACTCCCTATCAATACCTAAATATCACAGGCCATTTATACTGGTTTGTTGTGATATCTTGCCTTCTGCTGTTTTAGTAGTAGGAAGATATGCTGAGTGTTATTGCTCTTGTGAGAAATGACAGTAGAGAACCTCACCCATGCAAATTTAGAAAAATCTAAAGGCCATTTAAGTTCCCCCATTAGGAAAAGTTCCCAAACAAAGAGTTGAGGCATATATGATTTATTTACTGACTCCCATCCCAAGACTATATGCAAGTAACACCTATGTTGTGGGTGTCAGCCCTTCAAGGTAGACCAGACTAGGAAACCAAAGTGATGTAGGCCAATACTACTTTTTCTGTAAAGACATAGTAACAGAATCTTGCAAGTCTGAATGCGCTTCCCCCCTCCCTCCCTCTATCTCCATGAGAACTAGGGAGGGTCTTGTCTGAGACATTCTCTCAGGTTACATTTTTGCCCTGGGCTCAGCCCTCTTTTATCTGACCATTGTCTTAGTAGCGGCTCTTTTTCCTGTCCCTCAAGGCCATTCCCTCTTCCTTCCACGTTACTGGGTGCAACCTAAAGACTTCAAGATCATGTTCAAGACTACATATAAGTTAGCTAAACCCTGTTCAGCTAGGATGCATGTTCAGCAAACTTTGTTGCATGTTCCATGATAAACATTATGGTTTATCTTTCTATATGTTTGTTTGTATATTATACTTATCAATTGCTATAAACAAATTTTAAACTAAATTATTATAGGTTTTTTATTTTGTCAATAATAAGTTCAGTCCTCTAGGGCTAAAGGAAATTCTGAAGCACATAGACTGCCAGCTCATATCTAGGCCTCAAAGGCTGACTTAACTGTAATTTTTTGAAATAATGCAATTCATCAAATAGCAAAAATGCACAATCTAATCCTGTTAATTGGTCTGAAGTATGCATTTCACAAAAATTTATTACATAAACCCATTCAGTCTTATAGACGTATTCTTAGATAATGAGGTAATATGTTAAACAGTCTCCTTTTCCAATATGTGACCCTTTTGTTCCCATATATTGTTGCTTTCTAGAATAGAACATTTTGCTCTGTTAGGTGAAGAACAAGATGATGCCTCCTCATCTTCCATGGGCAAACTCAACTGAACAGGCAGTTAATTTTTCAACACCTAGTAATGTGATAGTATCTTTTACTGCACCAGAGTTTCTTGGGTTAAGGTAGCATGTGGGCCTTGGGGACAAGCTGAAGGTGTAAAAGAGAGACAGATTCTACTTGAATTAAAATGCAACCAGACTACTGGTATATAAAATGCAAAAGGTGGCACAGCAGCTTTTTAATGGCTCCCTAGGAAGCCAGCTGGTGCTGGACAGCATCTGCTTTGGAAGCATGTAGATCAGAGCTTTCCAAACTGTGTGTCGCGACACAAAAGTGTGTCGCCACACACAGCGTGGTGTGTCGTCACGCCACCCGGAAGCGGCGGTGCGCGTGTGTATGGCGGCCGCGGCAGTGGCGCAGGATCAGTGCTTCTGTGTTTTAGCGGAGGCTGCCGCCGCTGCCACTGCCACCGTGCACGCACGCGCCGACGCACGCCCCCCTGCGCTGCCGCCATGCACGCGCTGCCACACACACCCCCGTGCCGCTGCCGTGCGTGCGCCGCTGCCACCGCTGGTGTGTCGCCAGCGGCGGCACTTTGGAAAGCCCTGATGTAGATGTTTCAGATAATTATGTAAGAACAGGGCCAGTTGGAAGTGATTTAATGGGTGCCTATGACATTCAGGAGACAAAAAAGGAAACCACCTAAAAAAGTGAGGGGTCTGGTAAAAAAGCAAAAGAGGGTCAAATCTTTCCATAATGTCTGAAGATTACTATGTGGGAGCTTTTACTGAACTGAACAACTGAAGCAAACTGAGTGTAAGGCACTCCATCCGATATCTGTGATCTCCCTACTCTAGAGTAACTCACAGACGCATGCGTTCTTAGAAGTAGGATAGTTTATTACAGGATACAGAAGCTAGCACGAACAAAGACTGGAATGGCGATTCTGGGGACAAGCAGCATATTTAAACCTTTCCCTCCCCCAGGGTCCTTTGCTGCTGACATGTGTGGTCAGGTCTACCTGGTTGCTCTGGCAACCGCCTCCCAGATGTGTATTCCCGTGCGTCGGGTGGATGTCAGCTTCGCACCACTTCCAGTCTTCTGAGGAGCCCTTTGTCTGCCTGCCCTTTTGGCAGAGATCGGATGATCTCTGACATGCTCCCGCCCCAAAACTCACCCCCCCCCCGGTTCAGTGGGGTTTGTCTGGGAATTCTTTATGGAACTTCTTGACTAATTTAGGGGCGCGTGTGTGTTTGGCGCTGACCCATT
Organism: Charina bottae; assembly: GCA_023362775.1. Classification (NCBI taxonomy): domain Eukaryota; kingdom Metazoa; phylum Chordata; class Lepidosauria; order Squamata; family Charinaidae; genus Charina; species Charina bottae. The sequence continues at coordinate 67,650,566 of JALMGJ010000004.1, forward strand.
CCTTGTCTCCAATTGGTAGGTGTTTCCACTTCACTAGGTACTGTAGCTGCCCCTTGTGTCGTCTGGAGTCCAGAATTCTATCAATCTCGAAATGTGGTTCGCCCTCCACCAACAATGGGTGGGGGGGGGGGGTTCCTCTGGTTCAGGGTGCCAGTGTTGTGAACTGTGGTGTTGTTTCAACAAACTGATGTGGAACACAGGATGCACCTTTCTTAGCGCTTTTGGCAATTGTAATTTTGCCGCTACTGGGTTGATGACCTCAATGATTGGGAATGGACCTATGAATTTTGGTGCCAATTTCCGTGATGGTTGTGTTGTCCGCAGATTTTTTGTTGACAAATACACCTTGTCTCCTACTCTTAATTCCCATTCTTCCCCCCTCTTACGGTCCGCATATTTTTTGTAACTAGCTTTGGCTTCCTTCAATGTTTGCACCATGACTGGCCAATTGCTGCTTAGTTTCTCTATCCATTCATCCGCTTTTAGGGGTTGTGGCAATTCCGTGTTGTGTGGCATGGCCAGTTCGGGGATAGTTACAAAGTCCTGCCCTGTGGCGACTTTGAATGGTGAAAACCCCATGCTTTGATGTACCGCGTTATTGTAAGCAACCTCTGCGAACGGCAACAGTTCCGCCCAATCATTCTGTTGGTAGTTAGTGTAACATCTAAGGTATTGCTCCAATGTAGCGTTCAGGCGTTCGCTCGCACCATCTGTGCAAGGATGGAACGCACTGCTGAGCCCCTGTGCCGCTCCAATTAAAGTCAAAAAAGCCCGCCAAAATTTGGAAGTAAAAGTGCTGCCACGATCGCTGATTATGCGTTCCGGCGTTCCGTGGGCTCTATAGATGTGTTGTATGAACAGTCTAGCTAGTTTTTGAGCATTCGGTATTCCTTTGCATGCAATGAAGTGTGCCTGCTTGGAGAATAGATCAGTGACTACCCAAATTGCCGTGTTCTTTTTGCTCACCGGCAAATCTACTATGAAGTCCATGGCAATTTGCTTCCATGGCTGTGAGGGGTTTGCTACTTCCTGCAGCTTCCCTGTAGGTTTCCCAATTTTCCTTTTGGCCATTGCGCACACTGGTCATGAGCGCACATAGTCTTTAACATCAGTGCGCAAGGATGGCCACCAAAATTTGCGTCGGATTAAGTGTAGCGTTTTTACGAAGCCAAAATGCCCTGCCGTTTTGTGATCATGATGCATGGTTAAGACCTTTTGCCTTAAGGGCTCAGGGACATAGGCTTTGTTGTCCTTCCACCCCACTCCATCCTTCTCCACTAGGTTCTGTTTGTTCTCTCCCCACCAGGTGTCCGTTACTGTTGCCGCCCGCAGCTCGGCTGTCCACGGGTCGCTTTCAGCCGCACGCTTCGCGGTGCTGCGGGTGATTGCCATGTTGCCCTCCCCCCTCCCGTCTGTTATTGCTGAGCTCTGTGCCTCCACTGGCTGGGAGGGGATGAGGGATTCGATGACCTCTTCCATTTTGCTCTCATGTTGCGGCAAGCGTGATAACGCGTCTGCCAAATAGTTTTTTCCCCCAGGAAAATACTTCAACGTGAAGTTGAATCTGCTAAAAAATTCTGCCCACCTGAGGTGCTTAGGGTTCAACTTCCTGGGTGATTTGAGAGCTTCCAAATTTTTATGGTCCGTCCACACTTGGAACGGCTCTGCTGTGCCTTCTAAGAGATGTCGCCACGTGCTTAGGGCATGTTTGACAGCGAAAGCCTCTTTTTCCCAAATATGCCATCTTTTCTCTGTTAGGTTAAACTTTCGGGAAATGTACGCGCATGGCCTTAATTTCCCCGTGTCATCCTCCTGCAAGAGTATGGCCCCCACTGCACTAATAGATGCATCTGTGTGTATCACAAATGGTTTGTCAGCTTCTGGGTGCTTGAGTATGGGTTCTCTTGTGAACATTTCTTTTAGGCTATCAAACGCTGCCTGGCATTCCTGTGTCCAGACGAGTTTCGTGCTCGGTGAGGGGGCTTTCGCGTTTGCTCCCTTGCCTTTTGTCTTTAATAGGTCAGTCAGGGGCAGTGCGATTTGCGCGAAATTCTGAATAAATTGCCTATAGAACCCCGCAAAACCGAGGAACGCTTGCAGCTGTCTGCGAGTGCGGGGGGGCTGCCAGCCCAAGACCGCTTTGACTTTCTCAGGATCCATCTCGATGCCCTCATGCGAAATGCGATACCCCAAGAAGTCTAGTTGTTCCCTGTGAAATTCACATTTCTCAAGTTTTACATAAAGCTTAGCCTCGAGTAATTTCTCAAGCACCCTCTTAACCAACTCCATGTGTTCCTCCAGATTTTCAGAAAAAATCAGTATGTCATCCAAATATACAATTACCCCTTTGTACAGAAATTCATACAATACTTCATTTATGAACCTCATGAAGATTCCCGGTCCCCCCGCAATCCCAAACGGGAGCACCCTGTATTGGAAGGAACCCAATGGGCAATTGAATGCAGTTTTCCATTCGTCCCCCTCCCTTATGCGAACATGATAGTAAGCTTCCCTAACATCTAGTTTTGTGAAAATTTTCCCCTTAGATAGCTGAGCTAACATGTCTTTCAGCAACGGGAGAGGGTACTGTCTCGTAACCGAAATTGCATTAAGACCCCTGTAGTCAGTGCAAAGCCGGAGGGACCCGTCTTTTTTCTTCCTGAACAATACCGGGGCTGCAAGGGGGGAGTTGGCTGGCTCAATGAACCCCCGTGCCAAATTTTTATCTATGAATTTGCGCAATTCTTGCAGTTCTTTTTGCGTCATGGCATACATCTTGGGCTTGGGAAACGGTGCCCCTGGGATGAGGTCAATGGTTGCGTCTGACTGCCTATGGGGGGGTTCTTGCTCACATTCCTTCTTGTCGAATATCTCTGCTACCGGGAGGTATTTCTCCGGAATTGTGCTTGTGAGTGTGCCACCCCCTTGGTCCTGCTCCCCCTCCTCAATTTCCATCCCCGTTGCCCCCAGCTCAATGCCGCTAGGTGTGCTCTCATTGTCCATCTCGTGATAAGTCCCATCCGTAAAGTCCAAATCTCCTGAGACCCAATCCACCTTGGGGTTTCTTGCCCTCAACCATTTCAGTCCTAACACAATGGGTCGTGTTGCAATGGGAGCCACTAGGAACCGCAAAGTCTCTACATGAGTCCCCAAAGTCATTTGCAGTCCTTCAGTGTAGAACTCCACTGGCCCCCCTTTCAGTTCCGACCCGTCCAATTGGCAAAATGTGATGGGCGTTTTGAGCTTAAACAGGTCCAGTCCCATCTTTTCAGCTATGTTTGGGTGCATTAAGTTTCTAGAGCAACCTGAGTCTAGCATTGCAACCCCCACATACTTTTTCCTCCCACCCAAAGTCCTCAACTGTACCTTTAGGTGCATTGTTGGGGTGTTGCGACTACTTCCTTTGCGCCCCTTTGTGGAGGTCTGTCCTGTGGCGCTCATCAGAACAGACCTGGCTTGTTTCCCGCCGTCTGGATTTCAAAGTCAGAGTCATCGCTGTCTTCTTCTAGGCCCGGATTCTGCCATGGGTTCACGGTTGTCGCAGCCGCTCCTTTTCCCTTGATGTGTGTTGTTTTGAGGGTACATCTGTCAGCTGCCTTTTTCGCCGGAGGTTTTTCCTTAACGCTTGTTTTCCCCTGAGGGCAAGCGCTAATTCGGTGTCCCTCCTTCCCGCAGCGGAAGCACAGTCCCTCTCTTGCCCGACGGTCCTTCTCCTCTTCCCAATTCCGCTGTTTCACGTTCGAGCGAGGCAGGTTAATGAAAGTCCCCTCGTTCCTCTGCCTGGATTGTACGTTTCTGATACTTTGTAACTGTAGTCTGTTACTCTCAATTTTCCCAGCTAATTGGATCCACCCCTCTAAAGTTTCAGGGTCATCTCTATCTAAAGCCTTTTCCAGTAAATCCTGTTTTAGGCCATATTGAAAGTGTTCTATCTTTATCGATTCTGGCCAGTCCGGCAGATAGGATAATAATCTTTTAAAGTCCATAGCATATTCAGCTACTGTCCTAGTTCCCTGCCTTAAGTTCCGGAGTCGGGCCCTAGCTGAGACTTTGGTCAGCGTATCTTCAAACCGTTTCCGGAGGGCATACATGAACTCTTGGAAGTCCCTTAGTTCCCTAGCCCTCCTGTCATGAAGTGTTACCAGCCAGTCCCCTGCCTCACCTTCCAGAAAACTGGAGACGTATCTAATTTTGCTCTCTTCCGTTTGGAAGGTGTATTCGAATTCGCTCATGAACCCTTGTACGTGAGTCAAGAAGCATGCTAAATTCTTGGGGTTGCCGTTGAATTTCGTTTTTAGTTCACCCACTCCAAATGGTGTATGTGCCCCCCCTGGGGTCACGAACTGGTTGTATGACGGGGTCCTGGGTGCTCTGTTGTAGGGGTAAAATTCCTCCTCTTCACTTTCGATGTCTCCCTCTCCCTCGGGTGGCCCCAGGTTCAGTTCCCGCCCTTTGGATTTATCTACATTGTCCATTACTTTCCTAAAGGCAGCGCCCAATGAGTCCATTTTATTCATCAACATTCCTATATTTAACTGCACATTGGACATCTGTTCCTCCAACCTTACGATGCGCTGGGTTGGGGTGACCTTCTTCTGGTTTCCTTTTGCCCCTTTCTCCGCTAGCCCTTTGCCTACAGCTACGGACCATCCCTCTAGCTCTGGTTTGGTGCTGCTTTTCTGAATAGGGGTATTGGTTACCTCGATATGCTTTTCTTTGCTCTGCGCTTTTCTGCTCTCCATCCTCTGGTTGCCTGCGGAGCTGGGTCCCGCTTCTTCTTCGTAGGTTCCTGCCACCTCTGCCGGTTCCATTGCTTGCCGGTATCCTCTGCCCACTTGCAGCTTGGGGGCGCTGGTCGCTGCCGCCGCTTTTCCGCCACGTGGTCTCCGCCTCGTCTGCCGCCGCGTGGGATCCGCTGCCCGCTTGCCCACCGCTGAGCTCGCCGCCTCTCCGCTGCTTGTGCCCGCCGGCCTCCGCTGCCGTCGTCGGGTTCCGCTGCCGCTCCTCCGCCGCCGCTCAGCTGCCTGGGAAAGCCGGGGAAGCCGGACTCCGCCTCTGCCGCCGCTCCCACCGCTCAGCCGAGGGACCGCCGCCTCTCGCTGTCTGGCGCGCTGCCGCTGCTCCTCTGCTGGGAAATCTGGTTCCTGCTTCTGCCACTGCTCCCGCCGCTCAGCTGAGGGATCGCCGCCTCTCAGCTGTTTGGCGCACTGCTGCTGCTCCGCCGCTGGGGAAATCCAGTTCCTGCTTCTGCCGCTGCTCCCGCCGCTCAGCTGAGGGATCGCCGCCTCTCAGCTGTTTGGCGCGCTGCTGCTGCTCCGCCGGGGAAATCCGGTTCCTGCCTCTGCCGCCGCTCCCACCGCTCAGCTGAGGGATCGCCGCCTCTCAGCTGTTTGGCGCGCTGCTGCTGCTCCGCCGGGGAAATCCGGTTCCTGCCTCTGCCGCCGCTCCCGCCGCTCAGCTGAGGGATCGCCGCCTCTCAGCTGTTTGGCGCGAGCTGCTTGGGCCGCCGGTGTCCGCTGCTGCGCTCCTGCTTCTTCGCTGCTGCCAGGGATCCCCGCCTCTCAGCTGTTTGCACTGCCGGGGAAGCCGGTTCCTCGCTCGTCTCGCCTGGTCTCCTTCCGAAAATTTTTTCCCCAGGTCTCTGCCCAGTGGGTGTAGAAGCCGGTCTCGACCGTGAGCTGTTGGTTTCGCTCCCGGGAAAACCGGTTGGTTTTTTCATTCCAGTCTTTATGTAAGGCACTCCATCCGATATCTGTGATCTCCCTACTCTAGAGTAACTCACAGACGCATGAGTTCTTAGAAGTAGGATAGTTTATTACAGGATACAGAAGCTAGCACGAACAAAGACTGGAATGGCGATTCTGGGGACAAGCAGCATATTTAAACCTTTCCCTCCCCCAGGGTCCTTTGCTGCTGACACGTGTGGTCAGGTCTACCTGGTTGCTCCGGCAACCGCCTCCCAGATGTGTATTCCCGTGCGTCGGGTGGATGTCAGCTTCGCACCACTTCCAGTCTTCTGAGGAGCCCTTTGTCTGCCTGCCCTTTTGGCAGAGATCGGATGATCTCTGACACTGAGACAACAAAGAAAAAGAATATAAAAATATAGAAGACAGCAATCAAAATAAATAGGGAGTTTGAATACCTTTCCTAAGACAAAGATTTTGGGAATCTTTAGCTTGGAAAAAGATGACCGAGGGGAGACTTGATCAAGGTATGCAAAATCATGAATGGCATGGGATTGGAATACAATTTTCTCCAACTTCAAAATATGAGGATTGGGGTCATCTGATTGGGAGATTTACAACAAACAAAATATTTCTAGCCACAAGAAATAATTAACCCATCAGATTCATTATAACAAAATGTGATAATGGCCACTTATTTGGATAGCTTCAAAAGGGGGCTGGATCCATTAATGGAGGACAGACCTATTGAATGCAATTAGTGTTAAAGGAGGGGTCCCCAACCTGTGGGCCACGGGGCTCCCACCTGCAAACCCCGCCCCCCAGTGTGCGCAATTACCCCACCCCCAGTGCGCGCGATTGGCTCCCGCCTACAAACCCCACCCCCCGGTGCACGTTATTGGCTCCCGCCTGCAAACCCTGCCCCCCCCCTTCCACGACCAGTCCCTGGTGCCAGAAAGGTTGGGGACCACTGTGTTAAAGAATCAACTTTACTTCCAGGTTGGGGGCAGCATGCCTCCAAATACCAGTTGCAAGGATGCAGCGGTGGGAGATGGTAATCTCCATCTCCTGCTTGAGAACACCAAGATGGAACTGATTGGCTGCTATGAGAAGCAAAATGCTGTATTAATATGGGCCATTGAACAGGCCTGTTGTTATTGTAAAGGATATATAAAAACTGGACAACCAAATTAAGAAAACTTTCAATGATCTTACCAAAAAATGACAAATCATGAAAGATGGCATATGAAAAGCTGTGGATCTGCCCTTCCATAATTCTGTGGACATTCCAAAATATCTAAAACTGACATACCACTCTGCCCAACTGAATGACTGCCAGGTACCTTGAATATATAATTTAGCCAAAGAACTCACCAAGAAACTCAGGAATAAATATTTCATCAATTCTGCAGGAAATAAGTTATACTACTGAAAGTTGTGCACAAATAGTGTCTGTGATGTTTTCCGAACGATAATACTCAAAGGAATTTGTGTTAAAAATAATCTGCATTAGATAAATGTTTAAATCAAAATAAAAGGGTGATTTCTGTGTGTGTTTTTTAAAAAAATGTTTCTTGGCTACTTCATGTTAACAGTTACATGAACTTAAGGAGAGATGCATAAATCTTCCACGTGTAACCTACTTTATGACATTTTCTATGGATTTTTTTGTGTGGGAAATCCATAGAAAATTCCATTGACCTGCTAATACAAACAAGAAAGTAAATAGGATTTTTACTGATTTGTACATTCTTATTTTCAAATGACATTCTTTACTCTTTCATTTTGCCTAACACTCTAAATATTTTCTTCTTCCCACTGATACACTTATTTTGCTATTATTCTAGTTATACTATTACCCTGCCTGCCCTGTGGCCTTTTCTCTGCCTCCCCCTGTTCTTTCCTTAGTTGTTGTATTCATTCAGAAAGTGAAATTCATATAATTCTTATAAAATCTTTCATCAACAAGTTGGTCTAAGTCATATGCTGATGTTAGAAGATTTTATGACTTTTCTGTGCCCCTATTGTTTTTACATAAAGCTATGTTTCAGAGCAGGAGTAGGTAATCTGTGAGCCTTCCAGTGCAGCTGGACTACATATTCCATAATCCCATATCTTTGCCCATGCTGACACAGCTGGTAAGAGTGGTAAAAGCTGAAGATAAAAAACATCTGGAGAATCACATGTTGTCCACCATTGCTAGGGAGTAAGATTAAAATGAATAGTAAACCCATTTTCCTTGACACATTTGTTTTGAAATGGAAAAGAATACTGTTGCAAGAAGCTAGATCCTTCTATCATCAAATACAGCAATAACAGACAGCATATTTTCTAAGAAAAATGAGGCATTTGCAGAATCATGAATGCCATTGGGCTTTTCCTTCTTTCCTGTAGTCCAAAATTAAGGTCATAGTTTCGCTCCAGCCCCCACTCCTGGAATATCCCCATTCTTTAATAAAACTATAAAAGGTAAAGGTTCCCCCCGCACATTTGTACAGTCGTGTCCGACTCTAGGGGCCGGTGCTCATCTCTGTTAGCCGACAGCATTGTCTGAAGACGCTTCCGTGGTCATGTGGCCGGCGTGACGCACATGGAACGCTGTTACCTACCCACCAAAGTGGTACCTATTAATCTACTTGCATTTGCATGCTTTCGAATTGCTAGGTTGGCAAGAGCTGGGGTGAGTGTGGGAGCTCACTCCGTCACGCGGGGCTAGGGATTCTAACCTCCAAACTTGCGATCTTCCGATCGACAAGCCTGGCGTCTTACCCGCTGAGCCACCACACCCCTTGATAAAACTATGGGGATATTTTAATAAAACAATGGGGACATTTTGTTAAGCCTGACTCCTTGAAATGGCCACTGGATTCCACTTTCATTGGGAGTTCAAGCAGGCCAACTTTCAGATAGAGGTTCTGTGTCAGAATGTTTTTGTTTTTTTTTAAATAATCTTTATTCTTTACACCGTTAAAATACACATACAAGAAAAAGAACACAGAAAAAAAAGGAAAAAATTCTACAAACATAAAACAGAACACAATACATTACATAACACAATCCATTGCATAATTACATTTCTTGTTTCATTAAAATACATCTTTACCCTCTTTCCCTAACTTCTTTATCCTTCTTCCCTCTTCTTCCCTCTTCTTTTCGGCACCTTCTTAAACTCTCTAACCACGTCCTTCTTTCCTTCCTCTACCTACTCTTACCTTCTCTACTTTCCTTTACAAAAGAAAAAAGAAAAAACACCTAACAAGACAAACAAAATGGACTTCCTACTTTCTCACCACTATTCTCTAGAACTTTTTCTATATAGATTTAGTATATATAATTAATTTTTTTAACATTCACAAATCTTATATACAATAATTTACAATTTATATTTTTTGAGTTTTTTCTATAAATCTGTAAAATGGATCCCAACATAAATTAAATTCTTCCATATTCTTATCATTTAATAAATCCGTTAACTTAGCCATCTGTGCTAAATCCATCGTTTTTAACAACCATTCATCTATTGTAGGTGAACATTCCTCTTTCCAATGTTTCGCCCATATAATTCTGGCCGCAATTATTAAATAGAATAATAATTTTCCATATTTCGTATGTATCTCTGGTTTTATAAATCCCAATAAGTACATCTCAGGTTCTTTACTTAAATCTTCTTCCAATATTTCACATATTGTCCGATGTATTGTATTCCAATATTTTTTAGTTTTATGACATGACCACCAAAGGTGAAAAAAAGTACCCACTTCTTTTTTACATTTCCAACATCTATTAGATAATCTGTTATTCATTTTAGATAATGTGTTAGGAGTTAAGTACCACCTATACATCATTTTATAAAAATTTTCTTTCATATTGTAATTCAATGTAAATTTTAAGTCTTTTAACCACATATTTTCCCAAATATCAATTTGAATGTTATGAGCTAAATTCTCTTCCCAAATACTCATACATTTCTTTTTAGGCAGATTTATCGAGTTGTTTTGACTTAATATTTTATATATTTTTGCAATTAGGTGATCTTTATCTTTCCATAACACACTGTCCCAATTGGTCACATTTTCTTTAAATTTAAAGTTTTTATTATCCACTTTAAACTGTTCTTTAATCTGGGCATAAGAAAACCAATTACAATTAAACCCTTCATTTAGTAAATCTCTTGATTTTAATTTATAGTTTGATCCCTCAAATATTAATAAATCTTTATACGTTAACCAATTCCCTTTATTTAAATTACCATGCCATGTAAAAGCTTCTTGTGGCGAAATCCACAGAGGTAAATTTGGTAAAATTGTATTTTTATATTTAAGCCAAATTTTTAATATTGATTTCCTAATGGGATGATATTTAAATGCCAAATTTGCTTTAATCTTGTTATACCAGAGGTAACCATGCCAACCAAATTTGAGATCATATCCTTCTAAGTTAAGTAATTTTCTATTATCTAGTTTTATCCAATCTCTAAGCCAGCAGAGAACACTCGCATCATAATATAATTTTAAATTCGGTAGATCAAAACCCCCATTCTCTTTAATACCTTGTAAAAAATTGTATTTTATTCTTGGCTTTTTCCCTTGCCAAATAAATTTGGCCAAATCTCGCTGCCAATTTTGAAATGTTTTATCTGTTATGACAATTGGTATTGTTTGAAATAAAAAAATAATTTTTGGGAGAATATTCATTTTTATTGTAGATATTCTACCCAAAAAAGATATTTGTAATTTCGTCCAAAGTTGTAGATCATTTTTTATTTTGTTCCATAATTTAGTATAATTATTCTTAAATAACTCCGAATTATTTGATGTTATATCCACTCCCAAATATCTTATTTGTTTAACATTTGCAAATCCCGTAAGCAGTTCCATATTCTGTAAACTATTTTGATTCATATTTAAGTTTATCATCTTCGTTTTTTGATTATTTATTTTGAACCCTGCCAATTCACCAAAGTCATGTATCTTCTTTAACAATTGTTTAATCGAATTTTCTGGATTTTGTAACGTTATAACCACATCATCGGCAAAAGCTCTTAATTTATAATTTTCTTGTTTTATTTTTATCCCTTCAATTAGGTTATCTTTTCTTATATTTTCTAATAAAATTTCTAATACCAAGAAAAATAGGAGAGGTGAAATTGGGCAACCTTGTCTAGTGCCCCTGTATCAGAATGGTTTGTTGTTGTTGTTGTTGTTCAGTCGTTTAGTCGTGTCCGACTCTTCGTGACCTCATGGACCATAGCACGCCAGGCCTTCCTGTCCTCCACTGTCTCTCGGAGTTTACTCAAATTCATGTTCATTACATCGGTGATGCTATCTAACCATCTCATCCTCTGCCGTCCCCTTCTCCTTTTGCCTTCAGTCTTTCCCAGCATCAGGGTCTTTTCCAGTGAGTCCTCTCTTCGCATTAGGTGGCCAAAGTATTTGAGCTTCAGCTTCAGCATCTGTCCTTCCAATGAGCAGTCAGGGTTGATTTCCTTTAGGATTGTCTGGTTTGACCTCCTTGCAGTCCAAGGGACTCTCAAGAGCCTTCTCCAGCACCACAGTTCGAAAGCATCAATTCTTTGGCGCTCAGCCTTCCTTATGGTCCAACTCTCACAGCCATACATTACTACTGGGAAAACCATAGCTTTAACTATACGGACCTTTGTTGGCAAAGTGATGTCTCTGCTTTTTAATATGCTGTCTAGGTTTGCCATAGCTTTCCTCCCAAGGAGCAAGCGTCTATTAATTTCATGGCTGCAGTCACCGTCTGCGGTGATCTTGGAGCCCAAGAAAATAAAATCTGTCACTGCTTCCATTTTCTCCCCTTCTATTTGCCAGGAAGTGATGGGACCAGGTGCCATGATCTGGGTTTTTTTAATGTTGAGTTTCAAGCCAGCTTTTGCACTCTCCTCTTTCACCCTCATCAAGAGGCTCTTTAGTTCCTTTTCACTTTCTGCCATTAGGGTGGTATCGTCTGCATATCTGAGGTTGTTGATATTTCTCCTGGCAATCTTAACTCCGGCTTGTGATTCATCCAGCCCGGCATTTCTCATGATGTACTCTGCATATAAGTTAAATAAGCAGGGTGATAATATACAGCCTTGTTGTACTCCTTTCCCAATTTTGAACCAGTCGGTTGTTCCATGTCCGGTTCTAACTGTTGCTTCTTGACCTGCATACAGGTTTCTCAGGAGACAGGTAAGGTGGTCTGGTACTCCCATCTCTTTAAGACTTTGCCACAGTTTGTTGTGATCCACACAATCAAAGGCTTTAGCATAGTCAATGAAGCAGAAGTAGATGTTTTTCTGGAACTCTCTTGCTTTTTCCATGATCCAGCGAATGTTGGCAATCTGATCTCTAGTTCCTCTGCCTCTTCGAAACCCAGCTTGCACTTCTGGTAGTTCTCGGTTCACATACTGCTGAAGCCTAGCTTGTAGGATTTTGAGCATAACCTTGCTAGCATGTGAAATGAGCACAATTGTACGGTAGTTTGAACATTCTTTGCCATTGCCTTTCTTTGGAATTGGAATGTAAACTGACCTTTTCCAGTCCTGTGGCCACTGTTGAGTTTTCCAAATTTGTTGGCATATTGAGTGCAGCACTTTAACAGCATCATCTTTTAGGATTTTAAATAGCTCAGCTGGGATACTGTCTTCTCCGCTAGCTTTGTTGTTAGTAATGTTTCCTAAGGCCCACTTGACTTCACTCTCTAGGATGTCCGACTCAAGGTCAGTGACCACACCATCATGGATATCAGGGACATTAAGATCTTTCTTGTATAGTTCTTCTGTGTATTCTTGCCACCTCTTCTTAATCTCTTCTGCTTCTGTTAGGTCCCTGCCTTTTTTGTCCTTTATCATGCCCATCTTTGCACAAAACGTTCCCTTGATATCTCCGATTTTCTTGAAGAGATCTCTAGTCTTCCCCATTCTATTGTTTTCCTCGATTTCTTTGCATTGTTCATTTAAGAAGGCCTTCTTATCTCTCCTTGCTATTCTCTGGAATTCTGCATTCAGTTGTTTATATCTTTCCCTTTCTCCCTTGACTTTTGCTTCCCTTCTTTCCTCAGCTATTTGTAAAGCCTCATCAGTCAGCCACTTTGCTTTCTTGCATTTCTTTTTCTTTGGGATGGTTTTAGTTGCTGCCTCCTGTACAATGTTACGAACCTCCATCCATAGTTCTTCAGGCACTCTGTCTACCAGATCTAATCCTTTAAATCTATTCCTCACCTCCACTGTATATTCATAAGGGATATGATTTAGGTCATACCTGATTGGTCTAGTGGTTTTCTCTACGTTCTTCAATTTAAGCCTAAATTTTGCGATAAGAAGCTCATGATCTGAGCCACAGTCAGCTCCAGGTCTTGTTTTTGCTGATTGTATAGAGCTTCTCCATCTTTGGCTGTAAAGTATATAATCAATCTGATTTCGGTATTGACCATCTGGTGATGTCCATGTGTCAGAATGGTACTGTTCTAATATTTTTCCTGGCTCTCCAGAGGCCATAAATCCTTTTCTTTTCTCCAAACACATATCAGTACATTCTGCCCTACCAAAATAATTTGGTTTCCAGTTGTTCCCAAGATGCAGATCAATTTCTGCAATTCAAATGCAATGGGGAACTGTGCTCCTTGATCTAATAAAATTATTTTTGGGGAAGGGGCTTGGATAAACCAGGAAGAGTATTGGATCTCATTATACATTCTGGAAGAACTCAGACTAATACTGCTGTTATGTTTTTTTTCCCCCTTGATCTAGCAGTTGACCTACATTTTAGGCTGAACTTTAATCTAAAATATTGCTTCCCTTAAAACCAGAACAAGGAATAAAATGACTGAATAAAAAAAAGCCTTCCAGCCAGCCAAGAAACATCATCTGTCTGGATGAGGTTGAGTGTTATTAGTTTATTTTAATTTTAACTAATTACTCTGTCAAGGGATGCACAGTATAGCAAGCAAAGATGCTGTCTGAAAATATATTTGAAAGATCCCTAAGAAAGGTATGATATACTGAATAAGAGTAGAAAAAAGAGAAGTGGCAAATTATCTTATTTACCCAGAATGCAATTATCATATAGACTGCACCATTCTCTGCTCATTAGCAGTTAGCAATTAAGATTACACTCATATTCAGCTCATCTCACAAATTCTTTCATTTTGCCATCCAACATAAATGTAAAGTTCTGCTCTCTCAATCAGTGTGTTGAATTACTGGAATATTGACTAAGTATATAATTCTTAGCTTAGATACTGAACATCTGTTGCCATTTCTGTCTCACAATCTGTAATTACAGCAGGGGGAGCTGGACAATTGGAGATTAAAAGGATGCTGCTTAATCTTCCAACACATGCTTCCACTTAAAAATAAAACAACACACAAGAGAAATCTCATTGAGACACATTGTACAGTATAACTGACCCTTTCAGTAAATCAGTAAAATATCCATAATGCTTACGTTGGACTCTGGAATATGGCCATCAACTCGCAACTTTCTAAATCTCATGAAGCCAAAGGGTTTTTTCCCCCCAATCATGAAAATTGTCAATCGCTGAACTTCTCTTTTACTGTGTTAGTTTTGAAGATCATTACATGTTCTATTAAAACTCCTTCACCTTGGACATATCAAGTCATTCATTCATCCATCCATTCAATCACTTTTATAACACTCACTTCCAAGGACTTATAAATTAAATATTATATATTTAACTTCAAAATAGTAAGCAAAGTTCAAAAATAAATGTAAATAAAAAATTAAAAGAAAATCCAACAGCAATCAACCTGCCAAAGCATTAAATGTCGTATGAAATATCTCTTCTCTTGGATCAATCTCAAAGATGTTGGCAAAAGGTATAGGAGCCTTGGATAGCTGCACCCCTTCATATAGCATGTTACTTTGGGTTTCATATAAGCACACTCCCATGCAAAGCAATATTTAATATTTTATTATTATCCTGTTAGGGCTGTAGTTGGTAAAATGGGAATTAGTGGTTCTCAAGCTAGACTAAACTATTATATATGCATGGAGAAGATATTTTCCAATCTCAAGGACAGGAGAAGAATGGCTGAAGTTCTGTTTACTCATAAAGGTGAGAGGAAAAGACCTGAACTTTAAACCCTGGGACTGCTATAAATTTAGGGCAGGGCTTTCCAAAGTGCCGCCGCTGACGACACACCAGTGGTGGTGGCGGCAGCGCAGCGGCGGCGCGGGGGGGCGCACGTGCACGGTGGCGGCACGGGGGGACACACATGCACGGCGGCGGCGCGTGCATGCACGGCTGTGGCGGCAGTGGCGGCAGCCTCCGCTAAAACGCGGAAGCACTGATGCTGCGCCGCTGCCGCCGTGCACGCGCGCACCACCGCTTCCAGGTGGTGTGGCGGCACACCATGCTGTGTGTGGCGACACACTTTTGTGTCGCGACACACAGTTTGGAAAGCTCTGATTTAGGGCTTCATTTTGCTGTTTTGCATGGGGCAGATCAGTTTATATGCCTTCTATCTAATCTGCATTAAAGTCATGTCTGTGAGATTCTGTTGTAAGCAAGTTTCTGAATATGGGGTACATGTGTATGCAAACTTAAAATGTATTGTACTTGGCATGAAGTCTGACACAAAAATACACTATAATCAATATAACTTTGACAATATTCAGATGTATTAATTTATAGTTCCACTGATTGATATTTACCCACTCCAATGAATCAATTAAATATTTAGTTAATTATTCTACTGATTAAACTGATACAAAGCATAAACACAAAATAAGCAATATCTGGTCCTATGGCTTATTTTTTATAATAGCCTTTTTTAAACAGTAAAAGAGATGTTCTGCTGATATCCAGATTGCTTACACAAAAGGACACAACGTTCTGTTCAACTGTACAAGTTTGTACAGCTCCATCTACAAGGAGGAGCACTTTTAAAGCATATACTATTTTGGGCATGCTAAGGAAAGAAACATACTTGTCTGTATGTTCCAGTTCCAGTTCTGATGGAAAACTGGAGTTTTTTCCCTCTCCCCTCTCTCTTTCCAAAGTGGGTTTTTTGACATTTCTTTGACCTCTTAGATAGGTGCTCTCGTTACCAAGCAACAAAAACTTGGGCAAACCACTTTCAAATAGTTTTAATTACACAAAACAGCATCCACATTCACAAAGGCTTTACATGCTAGATTTCCCCCACCCCCTCTGTTATAAAAATTTATTTATGTTTCATTACCAATACACCATTCAACTTAAATAATGATCGCTATTGGGAAGAGAAAGAAAATTAATCGGTATGCTTATTTGAGAACTGCTTTGTATGCAGTGGACTTTTGACAACATATGAAATTCAGGTAAGGCTACAAGCCATTTGTAGAGTGCAAGCAAATGAGTAAATGATGGATTTAAATAGTTGGATATTCAAACAATTTACATTATGGAAACTACTAATTAATGACTTATTCACTCGCTTCCTTGAAAATCAGCTGTATTGCATTCAAGAAGAGGCATCATCATTCCTCATGATGATCTTTTTCTCTTTGCACTAATCTCCTTCAACAGAATTTGTCTGAAATCTGGCTAGTGTATTCCCCATTATAGAGGCTATTGGGTCTGCAAATGTCATTATATTTTGTCTTCAAATAATAAGATTACAGGATTCGTAAATCATATTTTAAAGGAGCATAGTTCAAAAGGTTGGTCATAACTTCTATGAAATTTAGCATACCTCATACCCACATAATGGTAGACCTTGCTTGTACATTCCATCCCATTCTGATGAAAAACAAATAAGCATGTTTTTCCCATGTATTATTCTGGAGGAATACCACTGTATTTTTCCAAATCTAATCCAGATATTGAATTGGACTGGACATCTTGAGTGAGAGTGTCAGCCTACAAGGTAGACCAGACTAAGAAACCAATGCCATATAGGTCAGAACTATTTTTATTGTAACAGCTATAGTAACAGAATCTTGCAGGTCTGAATGTGCTTCCTCTGTCCCTCACTTTATCTTTTGTGTGAACTAGGGAGGGGCTTGTATGAGATGTTTCCTCAAATTAGTTTCTTAGAATGGGCTCAAGCCCAGCTTATCTGACCATTGCTTTGGTCACTCTTCCTCCTGTCCTTCTAGGCCAGGGGTCGGCAAACTTTTTATGCCGGGAGCCATTTTGACATGCTCGTGCACATTTTGAAATGCTAGAGAGCCAGGGGGCGGGGTTTGCGGGCGGGGGCCAATCACGTGGAAGGGGGCGGGGTTTGCGGGCGGGAGACGGCGTCCACCCGGCCCAGCTGCCCGGGGTCCAGGGAGATCAGCTCCGGCGGGATCTGTGGCGAAGAGCGGCTGTGGGGGGGGGGGGCGGGCGGCGACGACAAGCGACGCGCTTCAGGCTTTCAGCGCTGGAAGGAGGCCCGCCTTCCAGCGCTGAAAGCCTGAAGCGCGCCGCTTGTCGTCGCCGCCCTCCCCCCCCCACGGCCGCTCTTCGCCCGCCCGCGTTGAACAAAGATGATGATGGAGGGTGGGAAACGAGGCCTGCCCGCTTACCTGCCTGCCTCCCTCCCTCCGCGAGGCCCCCGCTGCCTTCCCGGGGTCCAAGCCGGATCGGGGGCCTCGCGGAGAGAGGCAGGCAGGCAGGTAACCGGGCAGCCCTGGCCTCCGCCGCCGGGCCCACCCCCCTCGGCCGCTTCTGCCCGCCCGCGTTGAAGAAACAAGATGATGGAGGGTGGGAAACGAGGCCTGCCCGCTTACCTGCCTGCCTGCCTCCCTCCGCGAGGCCCTCCGCTGCCTTCCCGGGGTCCAAGCCGGATCGGGGGCCTCGCGGAGAGAAGCAGGCAGGCAGGTAAGCGGGCAGCCCTGGCCTCCGCCGCCGGGCCCGCCCCCCTCGGCTGCTTCCGCCTGCCCGCGTTGAAGGAAGAAGACGATGGAGGGTGGGAAACGAGGCCTGCCCGCTTACCTGCCTGCTTGCCTCCCTCCGCGAGGCCCTCCGCTGCCTTCCCGGGGTCCAAGCCGGATCGGGGGCCTCGCGGAGAAAGGCAGGCAGGCAGGTAAGCGGGCAGCCCTGGCCTCCGCCGCCGGGCCCGCCCCCCTCGGCCGCTTCCGCCCGCCCGGGTTGAAGAAAGAAGATGATGGAGGGTGGGAAACGAGGCCTGCCCGCTTACCTGCCTGCTTGCCTCGCTCCGCGAGGCCCCCCGCTGCCTTCCCGGGGTCCAAGTCGGATCAGGGGCCTCGCGGAGAGAGGCAGGCAGGCAGGTAAGCGGGCAGCCCTGGCCTCCGCCGCCGGGCCCGCCCCCCTCGGCCGCTTCCGCCCGCCCGCCCGCGTTGAGCGAAGATGATGATGGGGGGCGGGAAACGAGGCCTGCCCGCTTACCTGCCTGCTTGCCTCTCTCCGCGCAGGGGCTGCTGCGGCTGGAGATGGCGCTGCCTCCCTGCTGCGCCGGGCCTCGCTCAGTGCGAGAGCCAGGGGGCGGGGTTTGCGGGCGGGGGCCTATCACGTGGAAGGGGCGGGGGTGAGTTCAGCTGCGGAAGAGCCACACTCAAGGGGCCAAAGAGCCGCATCTGGCTCGCGAGCCGCCATTTCCGACCCTTGTTCTAGGCCATTCCCTACACCCTTTACAGAGAGGGATTGGATTGGGTGATTTCTGCAATTCCAAATCAGGTTCCCAAGTTTGGACAGGAGATCTTTGCATATCTACAGGCTTTAAAGGTATTCTACTTTTGAAGTAAACTCACAACCAGTTTATAACAAATAAGAGGATAAGGTAGAAAGCAAGTGAAAAAATAATTTGGAATCCTTGTTTTCTCTTGAGCTACTATTTTATCTCTATAATTTCTTGATATAAAAGTAAGAAAATGATGATTTGGTAGAAACATGGTACTGGAAAGTAAGGGGTGTGTGTATGTGTGTATGTATATGTATTTGTATATATTTGTGTGTGTGTAATATAAATATATACATACATACATACATACATACATACATACATTCCATATATATATGGAATCCCATCACTGTTCACACACTTTAACTGGAAACCACTCAAAAGGATTTGTTGAATCTACAAAATGACTTGATTTTCTATTAAAATGCTGTGGGGAATGTATTTCATTGTATAATTAGCTCTGATTTATTTTTTCACAGTGGTGAACATTATAGTGCATAACAGAATGTTAACAATCTGCTGTGAATTTTCTGTAATGATATTCCAGCTTTCCACAGTCAGTAAACTCTCTGGAAACTGCTTCAGTTTAAATTGGATTTCTTCCCCCAATCTACCACCAACAGAATACAAGAATTGTATGTTGCTCTGCACAATGAATGGAAAAATCATTGTTTGCCTATTAGTTCACCAATGTACTTAGGTATCTTTAATCTGTTTCAGCCTTCATTGAGATGAATCACATAACAAGTTTAGATAGAATGTACCTTATATTTTGATGTGGGAAGCAAGAAGATAAATTGGGGGAGATGGGCGGTCATATAAATTGAATAAATAATAATAATAATAAAAATAAAACCACAGAAAAGGACTGTCAACTCCGTAGTGTCACAGAAGAGTTGCAAAAAAGAGAAATGACATATGTACAGTAAATAGGCACTGGTACTGGAAATATTAAGATTCTTGGTTTTGAACTGGAATAAAAACAGCTGTAGTTTTCTGAAGTTATTGATGGCAATTGGGGGGCAGGTTTGGGGGGGACTTTCCTGAGGTATGGTATTTGGTGGAACCAGGGAGGCCCAAGATCCTTCATTCAACGCACTATTGTGTTCAGTCTACTTCACAGGTGGTTGTTAAGATAAAATGAGTGGAGATTTCTCATTAAACCATATTCTGATAATAATTGTTACACTTGTGGCAGGCAAAACAGTAAAGAAAAGGTAAAGTTGTATCTCTATCCCATGTTCTCACTGCAAGGACAAGCAGTATGACTAGGTCCATGGAAGTACCTATAACTAACAATGTGCTTTTTCTACTACCATTTTTTCTCCATTTATCTGTAGTGTGGTCAATATGATAAGAGGAAGAACTGAGATAAGAAACAGGAAGAGGTTATTTATAATTTTGGGGGGTGGGGGCGGGGGATATTAAGTGTACAAAGTGAAAAGGGGAGTCTGTCTTCCTTCTCATACATAGTCACGGTGACAAAAGGCTCTATTTCTACCATTTTAAAATCAGCAGCCTTCCCGGAATCATCAAATGATCCAGCAATTTTGCAAGGTCATAGAATAATTCCAAATCGTCCTGCAGAATAGAAATAAAAAAACTCATTGTTCCAGAACACCATGAACATCACATCTGGAACTCCATGACCACTTCATGTTTCATGACATTTAATTCTGGAAAACTCCTGAACGATCCCTAGAATAGCCAGATCAGCATCACCCAGAAGAAAAGGCACCATCTGGCCTTCCCTGCACACAATTATTCTGCAGTCCTGATCTGCCCTGCCAAACCCCTGAAGCAGATTCACCTTCTAATGATGGATGAGCAGCAGCAGGAGACTTTTCTGCCCCCCCCCCTCATTATTTATTTGTTTGTTTGTTTGTTTGTTTGTTTTTTCAATTTCTATCACTGTCAATCTCCCCCGAAGGGGAGACTCTGGGCGGTTTACAGAGAAAATTATGTGGAATTATCAGGGGCAGACTTCTATATCTAAGGCAAACCTCCTTCTCAGCCAGAGCTGTTTGCCTGGGATCATTCCCTTTTCCAGGGAATATAGCAAGTTGTTATAGGTCATATATAATTTGACATAATCCCTCACAGACCATAGGCTTGTTAATAAGCAAGAAAGCTGTACACAGCATAGTTTACTATTAGTTGCTTTACCTAACGAGTAGGAGTAGGAGTATAAAATCAATAAAACTTGGAGCCATATAATTTCAATAACATAGATGAGGTCAATTAAAAAGCCAGCAAATATAATTACTTAAAAATAAAACTCAACCATTTTTTCCAGTGTGAATCTGTTCAAATCAAGGTCAAGTTTTTTTAAAAAGTTAGTGAACTTGTTTTCCTCAATTTCCCTTCAACTAGATGTGAATGTAAAGTCTCCTTGCAATAAACAACTGCAGTATATAATTTCCCATTTGTCTGTTTTTAATTGGGCTCTTATTGTTACATTCCCTAATGGAGAGAATAAATAGCTTTTATGTGGAACACATTTTCATTATGCAGAAATGCTCAAATCATAGCCCAAGTTATTTTTAGATACTCCATTACAATATAAATGTTTCTTTTATTCCAAGAAACTGGAATAAACTTTTCCAGCTACCAATTAATATTTAAATATTATCTCATGGAAACTTCCTTTAATATAATGATAGAAAATTTCAAGCCTTACATGAGAAACAATCTACTAAAGCTGTTCACATAAAAATATAATTGATGGATTTCAGATCATCTCTGCAAGATGGGTTTGTGTCACAAACCCATGAATATAAGAGTTATAGTGGAATCACCATTGATTTTTCCGGCAATACACACTGTTCCTTGCTGTTTCTTTCTGGTAATATACTGTCCTTAATGAAAAAGAAAGAAAGAAAAAGATACCTTCCAGCACCCTTCAGGATGTACCTTGGGTGTTGACTCACAAGGGAGACATTTCTGACAAGTGGATTTCAGTGTCATGAAAGTGCAGCAAATAGCTTTCTGCCTTAGTTGCCAAAATAATTTGTTGGATCTCTATTAATTGTGGGGTAAGAAATGAGACAAATTAGTTCCTTACATATTTTTTGTGTGAACTTACCCAACTCATATACAAAACAGAGCATGCTGACTTGTCAAAATCAGAATTTTGTGATGCGGTTCACAATTCAACAAATGTACACAAATATGTTTTTATTATGGAAATGTGTGCCCAGAGTCATTTGTCAAGATGGGCGGTGAAGAAATGCGATAAATAAATAAATAAATAAATAAATTTATTTGAATACAAATGTTCAGGTTAAAAAATAATTAAATGTAAAGAGCCTTCTCTGACATGGCGTGCTGGGGAATTCTGGGATTTGAAGTCCACACATCTTCAAGTGGCCAAGGTTGAGAAACCCTGCACTAATGCCTTGGCTCCTCTTTCCATGGTGAACACAAATCCTGCATGCCAAAAAATTGCTCATTCTTCTCTTAAATTATAAGAGAAAAGGGAGGAGGGGGAAACGTATTTTATCATTTCAAATCTTAGACTTTGGCAGTGGTAGACATTTAAAAGGGAAAATCAGTGAATAACTCTTTAGGGAACATTTCCACCATCAATCATCATTGGCGATCACTCGTAGCCGAGTAAGATTGTCTTCCAAAGGTAAAATTTTAATGGTGAATCCGTAAGTGGCTATAAGAAACCTATGCCCTCATTGTGGGAGGTTGTGCGGACCATCAATACTAACTGGGCTCTGGTGTTCTCTCTCTCTCTCTCTCTCTCTCTCATTGCACTTGGGTATGAATTACTAGCAACTAATAACATACAAAATAGTATGTCTATGAAGGTTCTCAGTCATCCAGGTGGAATTGTCTGTAGCTTGAATCATGTCAACTGGATTTCTATTTTCTCAGTGGAAACATTTCGTTCCTTATCCAAGGAGCTTCTTCAGTCTGAGCAAAGGTGGTAAGGGAATCCTAAATATGTTTCTAGGTAGCTGTGTGACCTTACACCTGGGGTCATGGTTATATTGAGATGTTATTTTAAGTCCTTTTATTATCTAAAGGAGGATCGTTAAGATCACCATGCTGCTGTTGAGCTTGTGAAATGGTCTTAATCTTCCTAGGCACAGAAGACAAAGCAGGGAGGAAGATGGGGGAAAAGATTGTGCCTGAGGCCCCCACCTCTATTCAAGGAAGGATTTTCCAAGTTGGCATAAATGGATTCCTTGACCCCTCTCTCAAACCACCTATAGTTTATTAGACAGAGAAGATAGGTGGTTTGAGAGAGGGGTCAAGGAATCCATTTATGCCAACTTGGAAAATCCTTCCTTGAATAGAGGTGGGGGCCTCAGGCACAATCTTTCTCCCATCTTTCTCCCGGCTCTGTCTTTTGTGCCTAGGAAGATTAAGACCATTTCACAAGCTCAACAGCAGCATGGTGATCTTAACGATCCTCCTTTAGATAATAAAAGGACTTAAAATAACATCTCAATATAACCATGACCCCAGGTGTAAGGTCACACAGCTACCTAGAAACATATTTAGGATTCCCTTACCAACTTTGCTCAGACTGAAGAAGCTCCTTGGATAAGGAACGAAACGTTTCCACTGAGAAAATAGAAATCCAGTTGACATGATTCAAGCTACATACAAAATAGTAGTTACATTCTTAAAAAGTATAGTCACCATTATGAAATGCAATTTGAAAATAAAATGTTGCAAGATTTAGAGTTTTGGGATTTGAATGTATATAAATAATAGGGGTTTATGACTGCACAATTGTATTAAATCTAATACACAGCTAAATTAGTTAAGTGATAAGAAACAAAATGACCTAACAATTATTGAAGTTTTCCATTTTTAATACTGTATGTGAAAAAGAGATTAGAGAAAACCCCTGACATAGATTATTATTTAATTAACATTCTTTCGACCCCAGGCTTACCATACAGGTTTATGAAAATTGATGTAGCAGTTTATACTGCATCTATATCAGCTATGCTATCTATTGATACACGAAAACTGTTCACTCTGGCAGCATTAACGTAACAGCTTCTATAATTATTTCTACAAATCCAGATAAATTTACACATACTGATGCTCTCAAGTGGGATTGCATATGTATCTAGGTTGCTTTGACTTTACCATGATACAGCATTTTTTCTCTCTATTTTCACAAGATAACTTTTTGGAAAAAAAAATTTCTGCAACTTTATGAAATGGTATGTTTTATAATCAATAATGATGTCATTACAGGAATAAAAGTGGAAGTAGGGAAACAATGCTCTGTGTGCAGCAACTGTGGATCCAGCACTGATGAGGTTAAAACAGCAGCAAGGTCAAACCAGCAGTTGTGTCTCCACCACTGTGTCGAGTGGAGGACAGGAAGGCCTGGCGTGCTATGGTCCATGAGGTCACGAAGAGTCGGACACGACTAAACGACTGAACAACAACAGCAACAACAACTGTGTTGAGTAACTACATGCAAATGCTTGTATCACATTGCTATTCAGTGGTGTGTGTGTGTGTGTGTGTGTGTGTGTGTGTGTATGTATATGTATATGTATATGTATATGTATATGTATATGTATATGTATATGTATATGTATATGTATATGTATATGTATATGTATATGTATATGTATAGAGTCCCCTTGTGGGGGGAGATGGGCGGTGATATAAGTTGGAAAAATAAATAAATAAATAAATAAAATATGTATATGTATATGTTCTATCCCGCTTTTATTAATCTTATAAATAACTCAAGGCGGCTCTATACAGTCTGATCTTAAATTTTCTTTCCTGTTCTCTTTTATTACTAAATTCCAATTAATTACTATAACCGATTTCAAAGAGAGTCCCCAATAACTATTATGAAATCTACACTAAGCAAATCCTACATTTCCCCCTTACTTTAATTCTGCAATTTTGCATTATTACTTGAGATGACAAATTCATCTTGATCCATGTCAGATCTCATATTTCATTTCCTACAGATCCCAGCAAGTAAATCCCATGTGATTCAGCAGTGTTGGCTTTACCAGGACACACACACACACTTTTTTTTACAGAAATCCCTTAATACTTATGCATTTCAAAACAAAATATATGTACATCAGCATAGTCTATCTGCTATAAACTATAAAATTCCAGAATCTGGAGCAGAAATTTAGTGTAGTGTAATTCTTATTCACTTTGGTAGCTTTAGTGTACATATATATTTGCACTGCAGTCGGACTCCACCAGATCAGTGATGTATATCCACCAATCCCTGATGTCTCAACTGATTAAAATTATCTACTAAGATGCTCAAAGCCGCATACTATACATGGGACTCTTAGAAATCTTCCCTTTAGGCTCTGGTCCTCCTTAGACTTGCTCAATATCACAGTCCCTCCCATTGTTCTGTGTGTGCCTTTTCTCTTTTTCTGCCTAATATAGACTGCAAATCCTCTGGACTCCAACCGCACCATTTCTGTGATCAGCTGAGCTTCCATCAAATTACTTGTGCTGAAGTAGAATTTATAATAGTAGCAGTAACAAAATAATTAGAAAATTAGAAAATCAGATTCCTCTTTGGAAGTCCCTTTCCATTTCTAGGGTTAATCATTTATTTATTTTATTTATTTTCTATCCCACCTTTATTATTTTTATAAATAACTCAAGATGGGGAACATACCCAATACTCCTTCCTCCTCCTATTTTCCCCACAACAACAACCCTGTGTGGTGAGTTGCGTTGAGAGAGAGTGACTGGCCCAAGGTCACCCAGCCAGCTTTCATGCCTCAAGAGGGACTAGAACTCTCAGTCTCCTGGTTTCTAGCCTGTTGCCTTAACCACTAGACCAAACTGGCTCTCTAATAAATAAACTAGTAATAAACTTATTATGCACTGAAAATCATGGACCATACGTTTAGAAAAAAAATTATAAGCTAAATCTCTGTACATATCCAGGCAAAGCTGTTGAAGAGTTCCACCTCATAATTGTTCCTCTAATGTTAATTGACATCATAAAAACATAGGGGAAACACAGGGGAAAACATAACTTTTTGACTTGTTGGCATTAATGAATTCCTTCACCTACCCACCCTTTTTTTTTGCCTGTTTCATTTGCATTTCAGAAATGTATATTTTATTAACATATAAATACAGTATCAAGATAGGTAATTTATATTAAATGTATTTACAGTGCTTTATTTCATCATGATTTACAGTTTTTGAACATATGAAGTGCTATGTTAACATAATTAACAGTGTATAATATCTATGCTATACCTTTATGTAAGAATACATATTCTTTTATCTAGTACAGGGCTTTCCAAAGTTTTTCCCGCGGCGACACACCAACCGGCGTTGGTCTCTTATTAAGAGTTGGTGTGTCGCCGTGGGAAAACCCGGAAGTGCCGTCCTTGCGGCAGCACGCAAAAACCCGGAAGCGCTGCTGCCACTTTCGGGTTTTGCGCGCTGCAGTTGGTGTGTCACCGCGGGAAAACCCGGAAGCGCTGATGATGATCAGCGCTTCCGGGTTGTGTGGCGACACACCGGACTGTGTGTGGCGACACACTTTTGTGTCGCGACACACAGTTTGGAAAGCTCTGATCTAGTATATATGATAAACAAATAAACATCTTTCTAAACCCATGGATATATTTCATATTGTCTCATATGAGGACTATAGTTAAGTTAAAGGACTGCCACCAAAGGCCTCAGGAATATACAGTATATTCATACAGTAAAAGCATTAGCTACAAACCCACAGATTTAAAAAAATAGTTTTTGAAGTATTAAATACTTGACTGTAGATTAACCTTATTTACTATATTTATTTTTCATTACATTTTAAATGATTTTTAAAAAATCAATTGTATATTTTGCCTTGAGCCCGTATACCTCTTGTTGAGTGTGATCTTTGGCATGCCTTTGCCAAACACAGCTCTGGGCCCAGTAAAAGTTGCACACTCATACCTTAACAAGACCATACATTTAATTCTGAAGATGCAGCTCTTCTAGGTGCACAAAGAAATCTGGGGCAAATCCCCAGATTTCTGGAGATTCTAGGAGTACAAAACAAGAGGGGGAATGCCAAGAAGAGGGTGATTAAAAGTCCTTGTACCAGCTGAAGCCTTCAGATCCCACCTACTTATGTTGCTTCAACACATTTTTCCCATTCACTTTCAGAAGCTTTATCAACATGACTAAATAAAGGTAATAGAAGAAATCTGTTTGATAACGGCTTCTTTGAGAGAATTGAATTCTTGCCCATCTGAAGATGATATGAATTCAGAACTAAAAAAAGAGAAATGTATAATCTGAAGAAATTATAAGAAAGATAGCAGAAAATAAAAATAATACTTGCTAAAACCAGAACTAGAATTCCTTCCTTCCTCCCTCCCTCCGTCTGTCCCTCCCTCCGTCCGTCCCTCCCTCCCTCCCTCCCTTCCTTCCTATAGTGAAGGAATAATTACTATTTTGTTGTACGTCTTCCACACATTTTGAAGTTTAAAGCTTTTCTCCTTTAGTCTTTATCAAATATATCATATATTTTATTTCTACTTAGTGAAAGTACTTCATAAAAAAAATACGGTTGACACCAGACACAGTTATCTGCAAGTGGAAACTGTCATGTGTGATCATTTGTTGCAGAAAAATGTTTGGATGCCTCTTACCTTTCGTGTAATAATCGCAGGCCTATCTCTCATTCTGTCTGCTTAAAGCTCCTTGGTTAATTCAGACCCATTCTTGCGGCTGCAGAGAAGGCTGAACTGGAGGGCCAGCCAACCCCCTGGAGCCTGCAGTTCTTTCTATTACCACACTGAAAGAGCACATCAGAGAAAGGTGGCAGCACTGAGTCATTGAGCTCGTTTTTAATATTTATTATACAGCATTTAATGCAAATAGCATTGCACATAGGGAATACATTTTGGCAATAATATATATGCTTCAGTTTGGGATGCTTTATCCTTGCTGAAGTTTTTGTCCTATTATTCACTCCACAAAGCAATGTAGAAAAAAATAAGGCATTAAGAATAATTCTTATGCACGCACTGCAATAAATATTTCTCCCCTCACACCCCACGGTAAAAAGCTGAACAGATATATAATCCACATCACCATGGCCATACCAACCCTTAGTCAATACATACAATTAGATTATGTTATTAGGGTCACAGCTATAGTTCATGTGATGACTAAGCACAATATTGGCCACTGTGGAAGTACGGTACAGCCTTGATGGTAATAGAGCAGCTGTATTTTACCAGTTCAAATGCTGAAGCGTATAATGCTGATTCACATTTTAATGTTTACATGGAATAAACATATTTACATGTTTATATGGAATAAACGGGATTAATTTAATTTAATTTAAATTAATTTAATTTAATTGATTAGGTAATGCCCGACTCCAGAATGACTTTGGGCAGCTCACAATATAACAGAAAAAAATAAGATACAATGTGAATGAGAAAAAAGATAAACAATGAACTGATAAAAATAGAACAAGATGGTAAATCTGGTCAACAATACAGAAATCATATACAAACACATCCCACAAGGGGTTCCAGCCACCCTAGTCCATGGCGTGGGAGAGCAGCCAAGTCTTTAAGGTCCCCCAGAACTCCAGTAGGGTGATTGCGTCTGTTAATATCTTTCCCAATACGAATTGTAGGTACGGGAAGAAGAGGAACTTATTTGAATTGGACCACAGTGAGGAGTCCCATTCCCTCTGCCAAAGTCCTGGGCCAGATCAACCCTTTCTCCCTCCATGATATTTTTTAAAATAGATCCATTCATCCAATTGCTAGCTGTAGGTGTTGCATTTGGCTCAGAGAGAAAATTGCTGTGAGCAGAGTAGAGTAGTTTAACTCCATATTTTCCGTCGTTAAAATTAGGAATGGTTTTATAGAACACATTTATTACAATCCAGCTATTTTTTTTTCTGTGCTCATGTGAACTCAGTTCATCCCACATTTGGGCTTTCCCCCCTTTTTTCAAAAGCACTTTCCACTCCTGTGCTAGCTATTTGTGCATTAGAGAGCAAAGGTTTTGATTAATTCAGCATTTCTATGCATCTGCGGTACACATGGTCCATCCTGTTGTTGCCTGGACAGTAAATTGAATGATACAGATTTCATGGGCTACTGTTCAGAGTGGGTGGTGGGAATCTTTGTCATTCACTTAGTTTTGTGCCTAATGTATACAGGAGAAAAAAAATTACTAAGCATGGCTGCTTGGAAAACTCCAATCAATTAAAAGAAAGGAGCATTTACTTGACTGGAGGCTATGCCAATGAACTCAGTGGGCCCCAGTATAGTATATGAATCAAGGCAATGATGGACACATTATAGAATTTCCATCTGTAAAATAAATTGTCTCAATCTGGGGTGTGTTTTCTCTATCCTAAACAGGAAAATAGAAAAGGTCATCCCAAAAGCTGTTTTTGCCTGAAGGGAGAGAAAAGCAGTGTTGATGTTGTTTCGTGATACATACTTCAACATAGTGTCAGCAGTTATAAATAGCTTACAGATATAGAAAAAGAGTTGGCAGACTTTACAATATTTTGCTCATAGTTGTTTAACATTGTAGGTAATCATCCAAGCAACCATAACATCTTGGTGTAAACCCTTTATTCCTGCTTTCCAGGCACAAAAAGCCTTCAATATCTGGCTATATCCATACTTGTCTTTTGCTATTCTTATTTTCTCACACCCACAACCCTATTTTTCCTTTCTGCTATCTTCTTTATAGGGTCATACACTCAGTGGCAGAGTACTGCCTTCGCATGCAAAATCCCAACTTTCAGCTCCCAGCATCCAGGTAAAGATAAGAAAGACACCTGTCGGAAACCTTGGAGATCCACTTTCAGTTAGGATAGAGCAACCTGGTCTCTTCCAAATGTTTTGGAATTACAGTTCCCACTTTGCATTTTAAAACCCTTGCTGATCCGCAATTCTGAACGTTTAGTTCCATTCTCTCTTGAGGTTAAGGAAACTGACCTGTTTTGATATAAGACAGATTCCCATGTTCTTCTTGCTATCAAAATTTGACCTATTAATGTCATGGGGCAGGGGCCTGTCATTTTTCTTTCTGATTTTTTCATCCTTCCTACTTATGATATCATAAGGATAGTGATAATTGCTACTGATGATGTAGATCACACTACAGATTCTACAATGCCAGTTGTGGACAATCTACAGCACGTGGACTATACAGTATGTGGCTGCTGAGCCGCCATTTTGCCACTCTGAAACCCCTTCCTTAACACACCACCAGTCGTTTTGTTCTCACCAACATTTTAAAAACTAAAAACACAACAAGATTCAGAACATACTTCCCTCCCAAAATATTCCAAATAATTCTGTTATGATTTATGAAAAAAATGTTTTATACCTTAGAATGTTTCCCATACATTTTGTATGGTCTTGTATGGTCAAAGTCTCCTGCACATGAGGAAGCCTAATCCATTGTTAATTGCACATATATGCATAATCGCATGGAAGATGGTCTGGTTCAAACAGATTGTTAAGCCATAATGTGGTTTGCTTAGCTTTAGCTTAGCAC
Organism: Charina bottae; assembly: GCA_023362775.1. NCBI lineage: Eukaryota > Metazoa > Chordata > Lepidosauria > Squamata > Charinaidae > Charina > Charina bottae. The sequence goes on from JALMGJ010000004.1 coordinate 67,680,413, forward strand.
ATTGTATATGCTCAGCCATTGTGACTTACAATAAATGATTTATGACTTACTATGTGAATCTAATCAATTGTGGTTCATTCAGTAAATGATGTTTAACAAGACATGTCTTGGGACAATGGCTGAGCCAGCCATAATATGTGACCATACTATGTTAGCATAATCTATAAACCCAACCTTTTTCATTGAAAATGAGGCTGTGGAAATGCAGACCTTTTGCCTGGATTTATATAGATGGGTGGAAAGAAGAAAAATAAGTTAACATATTACAGTAGCTGTTCTGGATATGGCTGCTCCCTTCTGAAGGAACACTTGGACTGAAATCATTGAGGAATTTAGCCAAGTGTTGAGAAATTTAGCCAGAATATTCTTAATCTGTCTCATTCACAAGAATCATCATTGGCAATCCAATGGAAGAATCAGTGTACTCATATTGACATTCCCCATGTTATACTTTTCCAGGATTCAATGTGCATTGGAGGATATGACCATGTGATATGGACTAAGCTTTTTTATTAAAGTATCCTGCACTGTGTATATTATGCAGAGACATTCAGCCAATGTTAAAATGTTTTTAAGAGTGTTTCTGAACCTCATTTTAAAAATGAACCAGATACAATTTAATTACAGAGTATGTGTTTTCAGAATAGCCCAGTTAGAGTTGCCTCTGTTTAGAAACATATTACAAAACAACTGGAGGAAAAACACATTGAAATGTGCTAAAATACATTAGCACATTTTCTACAACCTAACAGGTTGATTTTGTTTTAGCTACTATATGTTATCATTTAGGTCAAGCCTTCCTGCCAGCTTGATTTATGAATCAGGGACAGCCAATATAAAGCAAAATGAACAGAAAGCATTTGTATATCCATATTATTTCAAATGAAAAACTATTTATTATTTTATTTATCGTATGGCACATTCACATCACGTCACAATAAAAAAAACATAGAGCATAATAAATATGAAATATAAAATATAGACAGGAAAATTACAAACGTATGTCTAGGTTACAAATATAGTTTTTTGCTTCAGTTGTCACAGCCAGGAAATCAGCAAAGTCTCCATTGTAGGCTCGGTTTTGACACTTTGTCACTATATGTTGGATAGTTTGTTTTTCGGCCCCACAGTCACAATTCGATGATGTTGTTTTGCCCCATTTATAAAGGGCATCTGCACATCTACCATGACCCGTGCAAATTCGGTTCAAGGTTGTCCATATCGCACGGGGCTGTTCAAATCCAGGTGGTTTTTCCAAGATGCAGGGCAAGCTTCGGCATTGTGGAGGGCAATTTCCTAGCCAATGTTGTTTCCACGTGTTGTGGATATTGAAATCGTCTTCTAGAAGAGCTTTAGTGGTAGAAATGGCTGGATGTCTCAATCTCAGCCTGTATCGCTCCAAGCAGGCTACGTCATTTAGTATTGGTAGCTGGGGATTACCAATAATCTTCCGATATTCTTGAAGAAGGGCGCTCTTTCGTCTTGCATCCGGAGGTGATATATGGCTCAAAACAGGCAGCCAGTATGTGGGAGTAGGTCGTATTGTCCCACTAACTCATGCTGTTGTGTATCGATCTTTCTCGTGTGCAGACTTTTAAGCCACGCTGGGGCACAGTACTCTGCTGCTGAGTAAACCAAGCTGAGTGTGGACATTCTCAGCGTATCCTCTGTCGAGCCCCAGCTAGTGCCGCATAGTTTGTGTAGAATGTTGTTTCTACTTCTCAGTTTGGCAGCAGTCTTCATCAGGTGTTCTTTATAGGAAAACTATTGTAATGCATTAAATGTATTTTTAGGTATATACAGTTTTTGATTTTGCAATGTGGGGGAAAAAAAGTCAAAGGAATTATTGCCTTCATAGTATATTGTTTTTATAAGCAATAACACAGCCATCCAGATGTGTTGGACGTCAGCTCTCAGAATTTCCAGCCAGCATGGTAAATGATTGGTAAGTTGAGTTTGGGATCCAAGCCAGCTAATGGAACAAATGGACGTTGCTTTGCATGATCAGAACCTGAAGAAAACTGGCCAACTGGGCCATATGGTAATCTATCCCAGAATAAGGATTCCAAAATCACAGTTTATAAATTCTGTAATGAGCCAGAGCTAGAAAGCAGGCTTCTCTTGTCCATAGGGTGCTGTGACAGATAGGAGACTAAGGCTTTCAGTTTTTAAACTGGAAGGCTCGTTGGATTGTCTCTCCATTGAAATCTTCTGGAATCATTCCTTACCAGATTCTAATAATGTATCTGTTATTAATATTACCTGTGCTGTGCCCTGTTAAAAAGTAAGACATTTGGGAGATTCTTGTAAGCATGTCATTTTGGGGGTTATTGTTTCACAAGATACATAAATCTGAATTACCGTTTCTGTACTTGTCAAACCCAGTAAAGGGAAAATTACAAAGAAATAGGACACTGATACTTAGAGAAGAAAAGCAAAGTTGTCGGAAAGCAGTGGTTTCTCAAGTAATCAGGCATACAACAGTCTGAGCAAAGAAAGAGTAAGAATCCTGGTCTCACTCAATTTTTCTTCCTAAGTTCACCAAACTGTCACCCCACACTCTTTCAATGTTTTTCCCCTTTATCTAAAGACCACTTCTATCAAGAGCATTTAAACAAGGTGAGAACAATATAAAACTGCTTTACCAATAGCCACCATTATAAAGACAGCTAAATCTTCGGTGTCTTTTATAGACAACAGCTGCTTCCTGTGTATCTAAGGTCTTCTTAGACCTTAGAAGCTTATGGGTGCTTCTAATAATGCTGATAGAAAGACAAAAGGTAGTTGCTCCTTCCTTCTCTCTTTAATGGATTTTCTGGAATAAGAAGCAAGATAGAAGCAGCAATATAAAAATACAAGTCCTACAAATGTGCCATACCCCTTAATTTTCTCAGTCAGGGCAATTCCACCCTTATTCAGCCAGATCAGTCTGTGCCTTCAGGGCTCTTTGTCGTTGTCAGGTTAAAGGGCTATTTGGCAGTCCTTGAATCAGCAGGAAACTATACTGGACTAAAACTTGCAATTCCTATCCTGCCGTAGGCAGGATGCTGACAAATGGTATTGTCTTCAGAGTGTAACCTTAAGAACAGAGGCTGGTGGATTCCCCTGGCTTTCTGTCTCTCCCCTTCCACCAAATATCACCAGCCACTCCCCAATCTCTCACGAAAACACTACTTGAACATTGGGACTCCTCAGGACAGCTTTAAGCTGCCTTAAGTGTAGGTTTGGGATGAGATAAAGGCAATGTCACGAGGGCAGAGAAATAATATTTCTGTTATTTCTATGCACTTCCTTAAATTTTACAAATATTAATTTTGTAATCAAAGTTAGCTATTTTAAAAATATACTCAGTTATTAAATTGTGGTTATACAGGTTCACCCCTAGAATCATACAGATAGTATGAGGTACAGTAACCATTTTATAACATACAGTACTACAGATGTGTAACGAGGCTGAAAAAGGCAGCCATGCAATTTTATCTGTTTCCATAAGGGGAAAAAGTGAGATAGGCTCTGTACCTGTTTTATGACCATGAACCATAATGCAGAAAAATTCTCATTTTAAAATAAGTGTTTAAAACCTTTAAGGAAAGGGCTCCTGAATTGTGCAAATTATGCTTAAACTTCAGTTTTAAATTGTCCTGGCTGATTAATATGAAGAGATTATGGGGCAATCATTAAATCCCAATGCAAAGTGATATATGGAAAACAGTTGCAAATATTTTATTTATTTATTTATTTATTTATTTATTTATTCAATTTATATAGCCGCCCATCTCAAACCAGTGACTGGGTGGCTAACAATAATAAAAACAATCAACAATAAAAACAATACCAAAATATTAAATATAAATATAAATATAGCCAAGAGATCTTAAAAGCCATTAGTGTTAGCACAGCCATGAAACAGGGCCCTTTACACACTCGGGGCCCCAGGCCCAGGCACAAAGCCAGGTCTTCAAGGCCTTCCGAAAAACCAAAAGGGTCAGGGCCATCCTAATCTCAGGAGGAAGGATGTTCCAGAGGGCAGGCGCTACAGCAGAAAAGGCACGTCTCCTGGTCCCCGCCAGCTGACATGCCTTGGCTGATGGGACCCGGAGCATGCCCATCCTGCCAGACTGGATTGGATGGGTAGAAACAACTGGGAAAAGACGTTCTCAAAAGTAACCCGGTCCCAAGCCATGAAGGGCTTTAAAGGTGACAACCAGCACCTTGAATTGCACCCAGAAACACACTGGCAACCAATGCAGCTCCCGAAGCAGTGGTGTTACATGTGCCGAGTAGCCAACACTATTTACAACCGGGGCAGCTGCATTCTGTACCAGCTGAAGCTTCTGAATGCTGCTCAAGGGCAGCCCCATGTAGAGCATGTTGCAATAGTCCAAACGGGAGGTCCCGAGGGCATGAGTGACAGTGAGTAGTGCCTCCCGGTCCAGGAATGTGTGCAACTGGCGCACAACCTGAAGGTGTGCAAAGGCCCTCTTAGCCACGGATGCCACCTGTTCTTCCACCAGGAGCCGTGAGTCCAAGAGGACCCCCAAATTGCACATTGGGTCCGTCTGGGGCAGTGCCACCCCATCCAGGACCAAAGACGGAAAAACCTTGGTACTGGGAGGCCCAAACACCCAAAGCCACTCAGTCTTGCTTGGGTTGAGCCAGAGCCCATTGTGCCCCATCCAGGCCCCTACAGCCTCCAGGCACTAAGATAGGGCATCCACGGCATCACTCAGACAGCCCGGGGAGGAGATATAAAGCTAGGTATTAACCCCAAACCATTGGATCACCTCACCCAGCAGCCTCATGTAGATGTTAAATAAGAGGGGCGAGAGAACTGAGCCCTGTGGCAGCCCACACAGTAGGGGCCTTGGACTGGACCTCTCCCCTCCTACCAACACCGACTGGAACCGACCCCGGAGGAAGGAGGAGAACCAGTGCAGCACAGTGCCACCCACCCCCAACTCCCAAAGCGTGCCACCCAACCCCAACTCCCAGAAGGATACCTTGATCGATGGTATTGAAGGCCGCCGAGAGGTCAAGAAGAGCAAGGATGGTCGCACTTCCCCCATCCCGCTCCCATCAGAGATCATCCAAGAGCGTGATCAATGCCGTCTCAGTCCCATATCCCGGCCTAAATCCTGACTGAAAGGGGTCTAGATAATCCGCTTCATCCAGAGCCCTTTGAAGCTGCTGTGAGACCACTTTCTCAACAACCTTCCCTAGGAAGGGGAGGTTGGAGACTGGACGGAAACTATTCAGATTGGTATGTAGCTTAGAACTAATTAAAAATAATAACTAATTAGTTATTATTAACTAATAAGAAAAATGACAAATATTTTCTTCAGGCTCAAGATTTCAAGTCACTTTAGCTAACATTTATCAGTTAATTCTTCTAAGAACATTTGCTCTTTCCCACTGATGGAGGAAAACTGGTAGATAATGAAACAAATATGCCTAATTCCATGCTTGGGATGATATTAAACTTAGGAAATTTTAGGCAGTGCTCACAAGTTTAATTTAAGCTGTTCCTCAGGCAAGCCTTTTCCATTCCACAAAAAGCTTCAAAGTGGTAAATAGAAAATTAAAATGATCTGCTCAGGTTTTTGGCTAGCCCAGGTGATTTTTTGCAAAGCGGGGAGGAACTGTAATTTACATGTCAGGTTCCAGGCATTATGGAGGACCGGGTACCTCTGTTCCAATTTATTAAGTATAAATTGTTTATTATGGTACCGGAGGCAGCCAAAACAAAAGCCTAAAAGGGTGGGGACATAACCCCTTTATATACTGTAGACTTATGCTAATTTACAGTATACATATGATAAATACAGCAGAATAATTGATTGGACGCAACAATATAATTTGATTGAATTTAGGAGCATATGTGTTCAGCAAGGTCACTAAAGGCAAAACCATGAGGTAATGAGGGCCCTAGAAAGCAATAGCTTATTGAGTTAGACAATAGCTATGTTCTTTAAGTAAGAGCAGCTGTTGATATATTACTTTGCTAGCTCTTATTGCTAAGCAGCCTTGCTTCCTGGCACTGTTTTTTTTTATCTCCTAGTATTTTAATCAAAATTCGTTATGTCTAAATGTTTCTATGGTTGATTATTTTCCCTGGGAAAGTAGATTTGAGGTTGGGTATTTTGTTTGTCTTGACTAACACCATATTTTATACTACAGTTGTCAGATTATCTAATGAAGTTCACCACATTCAAAATATTCAGTTCATTTGGGCTGTTTGGGAGCCTGGTATAAAACCATGTTGGCTCAAGTGATTGCAGAAATTATGCACTTCTGGACTTATTTAAACAAAAAAAAAAAGCCCAGAAGAAAAACTAGCTAGTTTAGGGAAAGAAAAATAATAATTAAAACAAAATCTGCTAAGTTTCAAATCAATGACCTTTTGCATGCTAAGCAAAGGTCATAGACACTGTGTAAATTCAGCACTGCTGTTAAAGGGAGGTCTAGAAGATTTTAGAATTCCTCAAAGTGACAAGAAAGGAATTTTTGAAAAGGTGGTTGTTGTGCCCAAGTGAGCATTTTGATGCTATATACTGTAGAGAAATGTCTAACACATATATATGACCTACCCACCTGTGGATGTCTGTTCTCAAAGAGGTTACAGTCGCTGTACTACTCTTGGCTAGTGAAAGATATCTAATCTCCTAGACACATTTGTACATCTGACAACACCGACACAATGCAATCCGTGATTGCTCAGAAATAAATCATATAGTGTAATAAATTTTGCTCCCTGGTAAGTAGGCATGGGTTTGTCGCCAAAGCGAAGTCTAGGTTTAAGAGCTGTAGCCTCCGGTAGATTTCCGGACTGTGAACTTTGACTTGATTTCCTTGGAATGGAACTCAGACACATTTAAATAATAAATGATGTAACTATATTAAATGTATATAATTCAAACCCAGTATGTAGGGATCATAAGGGTACTAATAAATAAATAATGTAAGAATGTTTCCAGAGATTGTACTAAAACCTTATTTTACTCATTGTTTTGTTAGGTAAAATCTTTGAATAGTTGTTGCTTAATCATTTCTAAAAAGACTCCTTGACTGCAGACAGTAATGATCTTGCTTTAGGCCCTGAAAAGTAATGAATGCAACCTTTTCCAATCCAGGGACAAAGTGGAACAGTCCAGAACTAGTCAATATTAATGTAAGTGAAGTAGTAATAAGAGTATCAGCTGAAGACAAAGGTTTCCCTAGCAACTGGAATTCTGTAAAAGGCCACAGAATAACATTCAGTTCAAATGTGTCATGCAGAACTTGCATAGAGTAGAAGGCAGTGATGTTCCCACTTAATTAAAAAGCAGCTATGGTGTTTTTTTTAATTAAAATAAATAAATCTATCTTTTCTGTTACAGGTAGATCTTATATATAAAATATTAATAAAGGCCAAATTAAGCTTAGAAAGAATTAGAGATCTAGCCATTTATAGATTTTCTAGTCTACAGTATCTTCTTGTTCTATTGACTGGGTTATTTTAGAGCCACAGTCCCTTATTGCTCACTAGTTAATTCATCATATAATCAATTTTGCACACCTACTAATAGTGAAAATAGTGTGATTCCAAGCGCTTTGTATTCCAGAGACTCATTAATATTGCACTTCAAAATGCCACAGCTTACAGTGCCCACAAAACTGAAAGCATGAAGAAGAGATTTTAAAAAGAGAGAGCATATTTTTAACAACGGTTGCCTAAATATAAAAAGCTGTACACCAGACAAATACACTCCCTCTGGGTCATTAAATTTTAAACCTCGAAGACAACATTGTGAAAAAAATCCAGAACATATGTTAATGTTTTTTGCTGAAAGCTGTTGGTAGAACAGTTATGCAAAATGGGTTGTTATGCACATGTATGGGACCAGAATTCTCCCCTTCTTATGAGGGAAAGGTTAAACTGTTTTTTGTTTTTGTTATCTTAATGACCTGGCACCTATTTCAGGCTTACTCTACAGATCAACGTGTATCCCACCTTAAAATGGCAGAGAACTAAATTTGATGTAAAATCAGGGGGTTGAGGACCACAAAAAACATTCCTGCCTTGTTGCACTGGATCAAAATTACAGGAGTAGGGAATCCCACACCTACTTTTATTACAAGATCATCATAACAGAATCTTGCAAGTCTGAATGCGTTTCCCTCTCCTTTCCTTTATCTTCACGAGTACTAGGGAGAGTCATGTCTGAGATGCTTTCTCAAGTTATATTTCCGCCCTGGACTCAGATTTCTTTTATCTGACCACTGCCTTGGTTGCTGCTCTTCCTCCTGTTCCTCAAGGTTATTCCTACTTCCCATTACATCACCAGGTCCATTTGGTCATCATGATCATGAGGAATGAATGGACCTGGCATGCATTAATAAAACTTGATTATACAGGACATGCAGGCTTTTCTAAAATTTGCCATTCTGGGTTTGAGGTAACTTCAGCAGCTGCAACTCCAAGGTGCAGGAGGGTGATCTACCAACAGGTTGTGAGTCTTTGCTAAATATTTTGCTGTCATTGAGATTTATTTCAACTGGTACAGTCCAAGGAAATACAGTAGATTGGATTCTCTGATCATGAGCCCTGCCATTTGTGGATTAGATCCAATCCCTACTTCCTTTAGGAGGCTTGGCAGATTATGGGTGGTTGAATTTTGGGACTGATCAGTGTTTCTTTGTAGTAGTAGAAACCCTCTCTCAATTCAGCCATATAGGTTACTGCAATGCACTCTCCATGAGTCTGCTTTTGAAGAGTACTCAGAAGCTGCAACTGGTACAAAATGCTTCAGCCCACTTTTGGTAATGAGAACAGTTGTATGTGTTGTGGGCTTTGCACTGTCTACCAGTACGTTTCTGAAAACAATTCAAACAAATATGGATCTATAAGGCCCTACGTGGCTTGGTGCCCAGGAACCTGCAGGACTTTCTTCATCAAGGAGAACCTACTAGTCTAATCTGTGTAACCAGAGTAAAGAAGCTGAGGATTCCCAGCCAATGCTTCTTCATAGTTATCCCTACTTTATGGCAGAGCCTCACTCCAGAGTTGCAAATAGCCCCTATTTTGCTGTCTACATAAAAACAGTATTATTTGACAGAGCTTTTGGGGTATGATTGGTTAAGTCACTCCTATGAGTAGGCACCCATAGGAGTTAAGTACTTTTAAAAAAAACCCAAAGGGTTGATGTTTTTGTTCTCATTTTATTACTTATTATAATATAGTTTGATCTATGCTTTTACTGTTTATTTTGTGATTGCATATTTATGAACTACCTGGAGTTCTTTTGGAATCTGGTGTTTTAAAAACCTGTAATAAATAAATAATTGCCCACTGAAGAGTAAGTGTGAGCAATGTCCATGCAATGGTAACTTCCTAACTGTTAATGGTGGAGGGAATAGAATCTAGAGGGAAGGCAAAATTGAATCAGGCACAGTAGAAAAGGAGGAAGAGCAAGTTCATTGTAAACTGCCCAGAGTCCCCCATTTGGGGGAGATGGGCGGTGATATAAATTTAAATAATAAATAAATAAATAAATAAAGTTAAAGAATGTATGGTAAAATGGGCCAAGAATTTTGGTTATAATATTTAAATGGATCAATGGGAGAGAATGTGGTTAAAAGGCCTGAAATTCACATTGTCTTACAATTTAAGAAAACTTTTAAAAAATGATGTACTGTTGGTATATGACACTAGAGAAATTGTCTAAGATGTATAAAGGTACTTCTAATCCCAGTTGGGAATGTGGAAAACATGAAGGGACATTTTATCATGCATGGTGGACTTGTGAAAAAGCGAAAAGATACTGGACACAAATACTGTACATATGGTGATGCAGAGAGTTTTAAAAATTAACATTCAGATGAAATTAGAACTTTTCTTATTAGGACTTATGGACACTCAACTAGAAAAGGCTCATGGATGATTGGTTTTATATATGGTAACTGCAGCAAGGCTATTAAATGCACAAAGATGGAAGACTACAGAAACACCAGTAATGGAGGAGTGGATTGTGAAGATGGCTGAGTTTGCAGAAATGGCTAAATTGTCTTGTTTGATCAAGGAGGGAATTTCAAGACTAGAAACCTTTTTGCTGACTTTTTGCTGAAAATCGATAAAAATGAACTGCTGATTTTGGGATTTATTGATTTAAAAGGTTTGTTTATGGGAAAAAGGGAACTTGAGAGCCAGTTTGGTCTAGTGGTTAAGGTGCTGGGCTAGAAACCAGGAGTCTGTGATTTCTAGTCCCACCTTAGGCATGAAAGCCGGCTGGGTGACTTTTGGCCAGTCACACACTCTCAACCCAACTCACCACACAGGGTTGTTGTTGCGGGGAAAATAGGAGGAGGAAGGAGTATTAGGTATGTTTGCCGCCTTAAGTTATTTATAAAAATAATAAAGGCGGGATAAAAATAAATAAATAAATAAATATGCAGTATCAGAGGGTGGAGATGGTAATTACTATGTAACTGCTGCAAAGGAGATCCAAAGTCACTTCTTTAGATATCTTTCTTTTTCTTGGTTTTTGTTCACTTTTTCTTTTACCCTTTTATAATATTGTTCTATTTCTATTTATTCTTCTATGTTTCTGTAGTCTTTTAAAAAATCTTTGTAAATCTTATTTTAATAAAAAATATTCATTAAAAAAGTAATGTGTGCATTTTCTCATATCACTCCTCATCCTCAGCATTCACCCTTCCTGGCTACAGCACCCCATTGGGAGCAGAGCCTGTCTGTCCTTGCCCACTCAAGTGATAGATGTTGGCCCTGGAAAGTTGCCAGTGGACCATCTTGAAAAAGGTTGAAATATTGTTTTCTGTAAATGTTGCAGGGCAGTTATGTTAGCTAGTCAGTCTGATGTAATTTGGCTTTAACTGAGAGCTAAAAAGGACAATTACAATTAGCAGAAAGGAAAACCAACACAGAAGTAAAGAAATGGTAACACAGATGTATATAAAATTGGTTCCCCTACACCTACAGCACATCCTGCAATTGGGCTTTACAATCCTTTCCTGAGTCAGCTTCTCTGCTTGCTTGCTTGCTTGCTTGCTTGCTTGCTTGCTTGCTTGCTTGCTTGCTTGCTTGCTTGCTCTGTCCTTATCCTGGCTAAAACATGTCAGAATGATGGAATACCAAACAGCTACCCTGAGGGTGAGAGTGGAGTTGGGGGTTGGGAATGAGCTGTAGAGTAGGCAAGAGACATATATTCCATAGAATATATCTTAGAAACTGGACATCATACTTCTTGGAATTACACATACCACAGATAGAAATAGCATTTGTCACAGAACGGAGGGAAAAAAAAGAAGCTTAGAAACATGCACATCTTTGGGCCATTATATTTTCATCTCCATTTGGCAGCATGTGTATAAAACATTGTGAATTGACGGCTTCAGCCATATATGATGCAGGTGTTCATATAATGAAAATCACAGTCCAGTGATTTTCTAACTGGAAGCCTGTGGTGCTCAGTAGGATTTGCCTTACAGGCTGAATTGTTCTTTTTAACAGCAGTGATGTTATTGTTATCCTCACATCCTGATGGCAATATTTTTCTACTCAGATCAACATAGAAAAGTGTATCTTACACACTGTGTGATGTTCTTCATTCTTGCACAAGACATTCAAATACAGTGTTATTTGTATTCCAATGATACAAAGGAAACGAGGTCTGGAGAGAAAGCTGAGCTGTTTAAAGTTGACTAAGCAAATACTGACTAGCTTGGACATGTTCTTAGAACCTTTGCAGCATTATTGATGACACTGAAGTTGAATGAGACCAACTAAAAGTCCAGTTCTTCTACTGTGATCACCCAAAAATCTCATTCAAGAATTTTCAAAGAGACTGAATACATTATAATTCTTCTCATAGTTGGGAACCCTTCCAAAGTGCAACTACAAAGAAATGAGAAAACAAGATATATGTTAAAACAATCTCCTTCAGGACAAGTTTCCAGATTTACCATTGGATTCCAAATAACATTGCATTTACATGGTTTGTGCAGCTGCTCCACCAGTATAAAGTATGGTGTCAATCTAATACAATATTGAAGATGATGGATTAAAGGACCATTTATATGCTTAAGGAGGTGTAAGTCCAGATGCTGCTCCCCACTATTTCTCATCAGTAAAAGGAACAGTGGAAAGATATATTTAGCGACTTCCGGTGGGAAATGGCGGACTGAACAACCTTGCCTGCAAGCTCTGTGGGCAGAGTCGGCAGTGTGGCAGTTTTTTCTAGGCACAGGCAGGTTTTTCTGTAGCCCCAAGTGTTTTTCCGGATTAAGGAAAACACTGAGAATCGACCCGTTTGTCCTCCAGATGGTGAGTTGCAGCCAGTTGATCGTGGACAGCATCTGCGACTGAGTGGTAAGACTCCACCGGGAGGCTGGGATTCCATCTCTTTCTGAGCCATGCATGAAACCCCTTAAAGGGGAAGTAAGTCCTGCCTTCCAATTTCTTAAGCACCCAATTTGTTTTTTTAAAAGTTTTGTACCCTAAGAGAAGCTTTTTATAGTAAGAAAAAGTGGAATCTCTTGGTAAACATAGTTATTTTTGGAGATTTTTAACTATAAAAAAAAGTTCTGGCTTGTTTTCCCATCTAGATTGTATTGAGGGCTGAAACTATAAGATTGCCTTTCCGTTGCTATCTTTGGTTCTGAATTTGAAGGACGGAGTGTTTTCCTACATGTTGATTTTGATTTCTTATTTTAAACTCTTGGCTTTCTGTTTACTTTCTTTGGGTTGTCTGCTAGTATATTTTCCTTTGTTAATTTTGGATTAATTCACTAACCTCTATTTCTGTGAGTTAACTCTTTAGGGGGTGCCATAATTTACTGTTTGAACTATGGAAGATTTTAAAGAAGATTTTAAAGAAGTCTCCATAGAATTTCATTGTCAGCAAAAAGAGATTTTTTTCAAAGGGTTGTCAAGTTATTCTGCAGATTATTTGGGACATTCGAGACGAGATTTTGGCTAAAATAGGTCAACTATATGAAAATATTGTGATGGAAGAAGAAGCTGGAAAAGATGGCAATTTTACTGCTGTGAGGGAGATTGAAGTATTCCCAGCTGAAGACTCTGGATTGGTGTTTAGGGGGTTAAAATGATTGTTTAACTTTAAGATTGCACAAGGAACTGCCATGCTGGAGAAATGTTATGACTATCTGAATCAATGTTATGGGAAAGAAGAATATGTTATGTGGGAGTTTTTTTTCTCTTTTGCTGGAAAGTTTGTATCTTTGGGGGTTGCTGTGTTGTTGGATCTTTGTAAAAAATGCTTTTGGTGTAATGGTGAAATATTTAAATGCCCTGGTATATTTTGAGGAGGGATAAAAAATTAAGAATATTTAATTGGACTGATAATGAGGTTAACATGATTTACAGGATTTTTAATTTGTAAGTCTTAAAAGGTATTGACAGGTTATAATAACATTTTATACTGTTTTTAGGCATAATAGGGTTAAGATTGTTAATTATAAAGGCAGACAATTTATAAAACTTAAGAATATTTAATTAGATTGATAATAAGGCTAATATGGTTTTTTCCCTTATGGTTTGGATTAGGATTTATCGGATTACAGATTTGTAAGACTTAAAGGATATTGATAAGATATAATAATATTTTATATTGTTTTTAGGTCTAATAGGGTTAAGATTGTTTATTATAAAGGCAGACAATTTCCAGTATTTGTTTTTACAATTTGATGCTTATTGTGTAGACAGAAGTATATAGAAAAGTAGTAGGAAGAGAAAAAAATTAAATGGATTGTTTTTTAAGAGGGAGGGAAGTTTGAAGTAGAAATATAGGTAGGTAGGTAGGTAGGTAGGTAGGTAGGTAGGTAGGTAGATTAGATAGATAGATAGATAGATAGATAGATAGATAGATAGATAGATGGATGGATGGATGGATGGATGGATGGATGGATGGATAGATGGATGATAGATGGATGATAGATAGATAGATAGATAGATAGATAGATAGATAGATAGATAGATGATAGATAGATAGATAGATAGATGATAGAGGAAGGAGCAATTGTATTAGAGATTTGTATATGTGTTAATGGAAGGATTTATAGAAATAATGTGATCATGGTTTGATGTAGAGGAAGGGTTTGTTTATGGGAATTGCTGTATATTCTTACTATTGAAAGCTGGAAGTCACCTGTATATATAACTTTCTAAAAGTCCTTTTTTCTTATGTTTTTACACTTTTAGTGTTTTTTCTTTTTTGTTTGTAGTTTTTTTTCTGTAGTTTTTTTTATCTTTGTCTTTAAAAATAATAAAAACTTTATCCGCAAAAAAAAGAAAGATATATTTAGCAACAGATGGACTACATTTTCCCAGACTATGGCTATGGAATGGAACTCCAGTGGAAAAGTTGGAGACACCACCAAAAATGCCCGTGTTTTTAGTAGAAACAAATCTTGCATATTTTAATAACAATCATTTAAGAAGAACCCTTAAAGTCTTGACTACAGCTATCAGACCTAGACTGCAAATATTCTGAAGATCACAACATTATGAGAGGGTTAGGATTTTCTGTATCTCTTGGCTATGCAGATTTTTACAGCCCACATCCACTAGCTGTAGCCTTGGCATGCAGGCATGTTTGTAAGGATGAAGTATTCTTCAGATAACTTGGCCTGACACCATTCAAACTTTAAATGTCAGTTCCTGCACATTAAACTGAATTCAGAAACATATTAGAAGCCAGTACAATTCATTGAAGACTGGAGTTGATGGTTCCCATCATTTCATGCAAGTAGCCATATCTTGAACTAGGCTAAACCCTCTGGAATATCTTCAGAAACAGTCCCATGTAAATGCATTGCACTAGTGTTGTTGGAAATTAATCAAAGAATGGCTAGGTTCATACAATATGCTAAGCAAACCATATTATGACTTAGCATGTTGTATCCATCCCATTGTGATTTATTCAATAAATCATGTTTAAGCAAACAATGGTTTAGCATGACATGTGCGTATAGCCAATAACTGTGGCCAGGTCCTGTTTCTTCTATAAAAACAAAACACTTAATAGGTCAGTGTGAATTTTTTCAGTTTTGCTCAGTTGAATTGGCTACTTCTCCTGGGCTACTGCTCATAGTTCCCATCTCCTAGGCAGGGGGAGAATCAGAAACCACGTTGCAGTTTTCACTGTTATCCATTCATCTCCTGTTGTCAATCAGAGAATAGTTTAATTTATAAGTATCTCCTGGTAATCATCTAATGTTGGGGTGAGCAGTGTTTTTTCATTATTTTCAGCCCCTGGGGGCTAAAGTGTGTAGCATTAACATAATTGGAGGCCTAACCTTTTTTATTCTTACTGTTAGAAAATAGAGCAAGAAGTTACACCAGGTCATTTAGTGACATGATCTTGGGGTGGGGTGTGATGGTGGCAGCTATGGTTGCTACAAAAAAGAGTGGGGCAATGGCTACCCCTCTCTGTTCTCAAAATTCTATTGCAATTAATGTGACAAAGGAATTACAATTGTGTTCTAGAAGGGGTTATGTGGGGAAAATGCCCGCATATCTCCTACAAGGATGATATCTTTCATTTCTCCTAAGGCGATGGTATCTCAACAAACCCTTGCCATTTGGCATCTATGGAATGAAAGATACATTTATCAGGAGCTGTAAGTTTAATCCAGCCCTAGGAAATTTTACTATCTGTTTTACTATCCCTTTGTTCTTTACTGAGGCTTCTATGTCATACACTACTGACCATACACCTTTTATTTTTTTTCCTTCTGTCCAAGGTTGCCATAGTAACATGTTGTCTTGACCATGCAGACTTTTGCAGTTCATGGTTGCTTCTATCAGCAAGTTTCAGGATTATCAGAGCTTTGATGTGTGAAAGCTTTTCTATTTTATTTTTTTAAATATACTTTTGCTTTGGGATTCATAAAACCACTGGCTATGTTCACACAATAACTTGCACTCAAGCTACTTTTCCAGGTTTTCCTGGCATACTGAGCATTAAACTAAGCATAATGGCTGAGTTTATCCAACTTCCTGAGCTAAATGTGGCTAGCTATTTGTGATTATATGTGTTTATGAATTATGGGTGTTAGCCCTCGGAACTGAGCCAAATTAACAGTCAATTCCTTTACCCAAACTATCTTGGGAACTGCTGATTTCCCAAGGATAGTAACAGATACTTACCAAACTACACTTCCCAGGATTCCTTAGTGCATAAAATTATAATTAATCCTGTACAAAATGGATATTGGTTTGTTGAACTGGAACTGGAAATACAACTGGAAGTAAAACCTGATTTGTTTGTTTGTTTGTTTGTTTATTAAACACATTTCTATCCTGCTATACTCAAAATGACTCTTGGCAGCTTACATAGAATATAAATAGAAGCAATTTAAAACATCCATGGTAACATTTAAAACCATACAAGAACTTGACACATGATAACAATAAAAGCAACCATCAACCAAAAACAGCAGGAAAAAAAGCAGTAACACTGAAAAATAAAAGATGGCATCATAACAAGCTCAAGGGAAGGCCCTTTGAAACAATTCTGTCTTTAATAGTTTCTGAAACGTCAGCAAGCAAGGGGCTAGCTTGGCCTCCACCAGGCAGCTGCTTCACTGCATTCTTGCTTCAGCCTCCCCAAAATGTGGGATTTGCAGCAGTTTTTCTAATCATCTGTAGAGAAACACAAAGATGACCTTGGAAACTGGCAGAGGCAGTTCGCAAAACATGAATTAAGCCTGGGAGAACAAGAAGGCATTAGAAAGAAACTTAAAGTGACCCTGCTTTGACTCTCCTTGGTATAAGAAAGGGGGAAAGAAAAACACTGCCAGGCTTTCAAGATTCTGTTGCTATAACCTGTATCAATAAAATAGAGTTCCCTATTTCTTGTGGAGTCTGTTTCCTGACCTTGCTTACCTCAAAGGGAAGACATCAGTCAGGCTGGTACTGGTTGCAGTAGGCAGTCCGCAGGTATCCAGGTATCATGCCATTAAGGGTTTTGTAGGTTAAAACCAACATCTTAAATTGTAGCCAGAGCCAGATCAGCAACCAGTGCAGTGACCCTAAAACCAGTGTTATATGCTCCCATCGCCAGCAGCCAGAGGGTATACAGACTGCTGCATTTTATACTAATTGGCTTAAGTGTATTATGGTAGTCTAACCAGGTGGTAATGAGGGCATGAGTTAATGTAGCCAGGTACTCCTCCCCAGGTAAGATAGCAACTGGTGCACCAGCCGAATCTGGGCATAGGCTCCTCCATAGGCATAGCACCTGCTGTTCTAGCAGAAGGACCCCCAAGTCATAAACTTGTTCTATGTTGGGTAGTGCTTACTCTTCAAGGAACAACACAGAACTTGGATGATCAACAGCAGGTTCAACTTACTTGGATGATCAACAGCAGGTTCAACTTGCTTCAGTCTGTTCTGTCCCTAACAGCCTCCAGAGACTGGGAAAGGATGCTGACAACATCTTCCTCATGGCTCAGGATGGTGATGTACAATTGGGTATCATCAGCATACCCCCATCCAGGTCTCAACATAGGTCATCCAAGAGAGAAACCAGTGCCACCTCCATCTTGTACCCAGGCCTAAATCCAGATTGAAAAAGGTCCAAATAATCCACTTTCTCTAGGATGCTGCAGAGTTGACCTACCAGTACCAGTTGAACAACCTTCTTTAGAAATGGAGGGTTGGAGACCGGACAATAGTTATCCAACACCACTGGATCCAGGTATGGCCTTTTCAGGAGGGGGTGAGCCATAGAGTGTTGACAATTTCCCAGGTCCAAGTGGTTACCACTCCACCTGTTTCCCATACTAGCCAGGATAGGCAGGGGTCCAAAAGGCAGGTGACAGAAGACAATCAAGACAGCACCCTATCCATTTCCTTGGAGGTCACAGACCGAAAGGAGTCCCAGAAACAGGGTATGTCAATTCCACAATTACCACCAAAGACTGTGTATGTGAAGTCACAAGTACAGCAAATCCCAGTAACTTTGTTGGCAAAATGCTATGCCAACTAGCCACAGCAGCCTGGTCAAAGATTACAAAATTGTCTCCTCTCTAGCATGAAGTTCACAACCCCTAACAAGGCTGCGGAATGACAGCCCTCTGAGGCAATAAGGAAAGAGAAGTGAGAGCATTTTGCCTCCCTTATCACCACAGTGTAGGGCCAAACATAGGCAGGTAACTGTGTTCAGTCAGATTCTCTTCTAGTCTTCCTCTATCAGTGCTCCATGTGTTGCTTCTGACACTTCATCTCCTGGAGGGCCTCAGTAAACCCTCTGCCACCAGAGTTCAGCACCAGGCTCACCTCCTGATGTTAGCTGTTCACCAGGCACTGAACCCTCAAGGGATCTTTAAAATCTATGAATCATGGATCCTTGAGTTGTGTTTTCTCTAGAGACCCAAACCTGTACAACTTCTGGAATTTCAGGTGGCTGCCTCGGTTAGTAGTTTCTTTCAACCAGTAGTTTATGGTTCAGTGTGTCATAGAAAGCCAGACAGTTGGGTTAATGTGCCCCCATGGGTAAGTGTGCTATGCAGACATAGTCACAATCTACATGGGATTATCCTTGAAAAACATTTGTGAACTACAATTTGTGTAACATGATGCACCTATAATCATTCATGACCATATTATTCTGGTTTTATCTTACTCAATTTACTAATTCCTAAATAAGTTCCAGTTCAAGGAGCTAGTGATTCCTTATAATGCCCTAAATGTATGCATAATTTGTCCATCAGTTTCTGCCATCTCTGGAGTCCCCATTCTGCACAGGAGTGTGCCACTAGCAGGGACCTTGAATAGGGCTTTTCTTGGTGGCAACTTTCTAATTGTGGGCCTTCCTCCTGAGGGAGATTACAGCAATCATTTCTTGAGGTCTGTCCAGTAGGCAGTTCAGAAGTTCTTGTTCTAACAAGAGTTTAGCGCACTTCAACCTTGCCAGCTGCCGGGTCCATTTTGTTTGTTTTGACTGTGGCTATGTAATGTGTTCCAGTTTTAACTGCAGTGAGATTTTAATTATTACAAACTACACTGGGCTCTTTTCATAAAGGTGGTATATAAATATTTTGATAAATACATATGTAAATAGGTTTGCAGTGTAGGACTTTGCTAAAGAAGATCTGTTTTCAGATCTATTTATTATTTATTTATTTATTTATTTATTTATTTATTATTTCAATTTATTCCCCGCCCATCTCCCTTGCAAGGGACTCTTTAAGTCTAAATCTAAGCTTAGACATGAAGCTCAGTGTATGGCGTTGAGCTGCTATTACGACGAAGAGTTTTCTATTTTAGAATCAGTGAGAAAATAAGGGATCCAGACATACATGCCCTGGAAGATCTTTGGGTAAGTTATATAATTCCCCTTTTCACTCCTGCTATGGCAAAACTGACACAGAGTAGACACATTCAAATTTAGAAGACTTTAAAAAATCAAGGTCAAACGCCAACTTGTACCAGTCAGGAGTATGAGTAAGCTAAGAAGAAATGTCATAGGCACAGCCAAAGTCATTATGGCAAACTTAAATCTAGCAGTATCCAGGTGGTAAGATCCAGAAGTCTATAAGACAAGTTTGAAAGGAATGGTGATGGGCTTGGATGACATGATAAGCCAAAAACTCAAAGAACTGCATGCAATAGGGGTGATAGCAGTAAACATGTGTTTATTAACTGGTCTTTTTGAATGGCCAAGAGGATGCTAGCTATTCATTCATTCATTCATTCATTCATTCATTCATTCATTCATTCATTCATTCAAAATCCCATAACAAACAATGAGTTAAGTACACTTTTTGTATCTGCCCCTAAAACAGCCACCTAACTAAGCCCAACAAACTAGCAATACCAGTGGGTTCATTCCAACAGTCAGTAAACAACCAAAGTGAAAAATAAACTTCTCTGGTTACCATCTTGAGGCTTCTTTTTAATACACATGAAAAGTTTTTGCATTTGGCATCTGAAAACTGAACAGAATAGCACATGTACAATGTGTGTGCACAGAGCACATGTTGGTATTTGGTAACTACCTGGACAATGAAAGCATAATAAATATAAAACTTATTCTTAAATAGGTAGATGAGGTGGATTAATACACTCATGTTTTTAAGGGCTATCCACAATATGTTGTGGTCTACATTGTTAAAAGCCTCAGCACAATCAATAAATAATCTTAAAGCAAAACTAGGTGTCTCTTTGTAAACTCTTTGCCATTTCCATTATCCACCAGATGTTAGCTACAGTATGTGCTATGGAATCCCCTGCCTCTACTGAATTTGGCTTGCAAAATCCTGAGCATTAATATTTGTATGTGGGGGTGTGGGGTGGGGTGTTTTGTGTGTTTGTGTGTGTGTGTGTGTGTGTGTGTATAAAATTTTATTACAATCTTGGGAGGTACACTTGGAGCTGAAAAGTGACCTTTATGGAGCAGGTTTGAACAGCTTTGGTGAGAAGGATCAACAGATGCCTCAAAGAGATAGGACATGAGAAGGTACTGTAGAAACTATCTTTGGGCCAGTCCCTCTCTCTCAGCCCAACTCACCTCACAGGGTTGTTGTTGTGGGGAAAATAGGAGGAGGAAGGAATATTAGATACGTTCTCCACCTTGAGTTATTTATAAAAATAATAAAGGTGGGATAAAAAAAACTTTTAAAAAAATGAATTTTGAGAAAGCCAGAATCTTTAATCAGTAAAGATTACCTTTCCAAAAATACATTCACTGTAATTCACAAAGTGCCAAGCACACGATGTCCAAAATGCATATGCAACATTCTTCTGGAAATACTTATCCTGCATACAAAGGAGTAAAATCAGTTTAATACATATACTTTTTAAACAGAGAAATGGGCTTAACATTTGTCAACTCCTCCTATTTATATGATCTGAAGAGAAACCAGAGTCAGTTGGAGTCAAGCAGTGTTTAAATTGAATAAATTAAATTAAATATTAAATTACTGTGATTTCTTATGCTCTGTTGCTTTAATTTTCAGAAGGTTCGTGGCTACTTGAAAATATTAAATTGCAGAAACAGTACTGTCCCTTTTAAATGGAGAAACATCTCTCTAAGTAAGTTATATTTCATTTTCCTTTTTAAACAATTCCGTCCCTTTTCAAATTTCACTTTCAGAAATCACCTCCCAAGGATATTTATAAAAACATTTACACCATGAAATAATTTTTAAGGTGGTAGTGCAATATTTCCATTTTTGTACAGCTTGCTTCCTTCTCAAATCCAACAATGACCATGAATGATCAAGACTTTGCAGATTCTTATTTTGATGTGCTGTAGTTGGAGTAGGCACTAGGGTGGGAACAGAACTGTCTCAATGATCTTCAGCAGGCAGGAAAATGTATCTCCTGCATCCTTGGATCACAAGCAAGGACTCATATATTTGTATGTGCACACATAGCAACATTTTGAGTTTATTGTGCTCAATTCAAAACAACATAGCATGATGCAACCATTTTGAAAAGTACAAAAAGAAGGGATGGATCTTTGTAATAATAGATTATTGTCTGAATTTGTTGTTATTATCATTATTATTAGCAAGTCAGGCTTAACCCTTCCCTCCTAACACAGTAAATGAGAAAGATAAACATCTTTCTCTAATATGAAAGATAATCCCATAGTATTCACATAATTTTCTATGGCACAGGAAAGGACAGGAAAGTAACCAGCAAAAATTCCTTATTGCTCACATAATAGTCTTTGACAGGTTATATGATAATCAAAGGATTACTGGGCCGTGTTTGTCTGATATATTTATCCATAGTAATCACAGTTAACCAAATATTCTGAGTTTATACCATATACCGACCCGTGGTTTACTTTATCCAGTTTTCTGAGATCACATGACCTTCTGGTTACATTCACATGATTTACCAAACTGATTGAATGGTTGCTGCAGTGTATTGTATGGATCTATAATTCCAGATTAGGAAGCATTTTAAACTATAAGAGGAGATGTCCATTTAATCAATTTTATCTTAAAATTGCATATCTTTCAAATTTGATAATGGATGTTACCCTTTTATATAGTAAGCCACTTTGAATGGCTAATGACTTTAAAAGGTGGCTAAGAAATATCTTAAATAAATACATGCAACCTAACCATAGAACTTCAGAGATATACAGTCCGTATATTTGAGTTCCAGTACAGTATCTCATAGGAATTGGACAATAATTACTATCCAATGAATATAGTTAATATATTTATATGTTTAATATACAGTTAATTTTAAGTTAATTAATGTTTATAGTAAATATCTATTTAATCTGTTTGCAATTAACACACTTTTAGCAAAAGATAAGCCCCCTACTTTGCACCAGAAAACACTGTTTAATCAAAATATGTAAGACTGAAAAAAAAAACACCTCTTTTTGCTGATAGGGAAAGATAACTCAGATACCTCAACTTTGCCATCATTTCCATTCCTCAAAAGTAGTTTGAAACTGACCACCATTGTCTTCATTGCTGTTGATCCTCAAAATATTGAAAACCCCATGACCCATTCAGTCTCCTATCACCTAATCAATATGAGAGTACAAAAAATAACAATGGGTTAGTGCCTTTTTCTCCCTTGCATGTTGTAGACATTTGTTTGGTGATTTCTCAAAAAATTGGAGTGGTAATAATTGGGAGGGGGTGTGTGGCACTACCTTTTTTTGTATTTTAAAGAGCTGTGAAAACAATAGTACCTTGGTAAGAAGCTAAAGCAGCTGATTCCCTTTAAGATGGAGAAAATGCTGAGTGGAGCCAGGAGGTGGAAGGGGGGTTCCTGCCAATAGGAAGTTGGCTTGTCTGCAAGCTCTCCAGAAATTCAGCATAGCACAAGGAAAGTGGCCATAAATACAATTTCGAACACTCTGAAGAACAGCCAGAAATAAATCAGCTGGGCTTTTGACCAATGCCAATAGTCACCACATGGAAGTGTTCTCAGTTTTTAATGAAACTTTTCATTTTTAATCAACCATCCAAAATACGTGTGTTTCTTTTCCCTTGTGAGGCTACAGTGTTTTTCAAAACTTGATTTTTATGTCAAAATATTGATTTAAAACAGAAATAAATATTACATGCTTTAACAGTTTTAAACGTTGGGTCTGGTTTTTTCACATGTAAAGTAACAAATAAAGATCTTCAAGACCATATGATGCATTGACTTGCCAAGTGTCCACGCCTCTTTGATCAGGGGCTAGGGCAATTGATTCTTTTAGATCCAGAGATAATAGCACACCAGTGGATAAAGAAACTTAAAGCTTTATTATAAACAGACAAAGTTGAGCAAAAGCACAGTTTAACAAGCATAGCATACAGAAAGAAATGCATACATACATACCAAGCAAACAAGGTGATACCTAATCTCCTATAGGCTGCCAGGAGCCCTCTAATAAGGACCAAGGTGGCAATTTTCACAGCACCCAGCACTCAGGCCTGTGTGGACTCCCAAACTCCAAAGACAATCCTAAGGTTTTTATCAAAGCCTGGCTCCCAAACCCCGTGACCAAGTGTCCATGGTACTGAAGCTGCATGGCCTGACCTTGACTGGGATTCTTCATGTGGTCCAGCACCTGACCATGACATCATTCCAATAGTCTGGGAAATGATCAGATAAGCCAGTGCCCAAGCAAAACAATTTCTTATCATCCCCCCCCCCCATTCCAAGCCGCTAAAGGAGTGGCTGGAGGAGTGAACCTATGCTTAAACTTAACAAGCTGGGGACTTTCTCTCCCCCCCACTTCCCACAGAGATATGTTCTGAAAGGCTGTTGGAGGGGTGAGCATATGCTTCTTCTCTCCCCCCTCTCATGCCAAACAGAAATAAAAACAAGCCAATTAAACATCAGTATAACTCAAAATAAACTCTAATCTCCTAGGTGTGGGGGAAGAAAAATCAAAACATGCCACCTAACTCCTCGAAATACAAAGGTCTTCCGCAGGTTGCCATTACATGTATCTTGAACAGAGTATGATCTGCAACTTAAAACCCATGCATGCGTATCTATGTGTGGTGGTGGTGATGGTGGGTATTTTTGGCCACTTGAATTCTCTCTGACACACATTTTTAATCTGGCAGAGCCCCCCCCCCAGCACCATTTGTAAATAGAGATCTTTGAGCTGCAGCTTTCATAGTTTCTCCACTTCTTGATGTGTGAATGTTTTCTAGGTATTAGAAATGATGGCACAAGTTTTGCTTGGGCCAAGTTTCAGATCAGAGCATATATTTGGTTTTCTTTGAATAATTTTGTCCCGGACTAAGTATGTATTTAAAAACTATGAATAATTAGGTGAAATACTTAAGTAAAAAATACAAGTAATTAGATTATCAGCAGCTCAAGGATAAACATTTCCCAAATTTATTCTTTATAAATTGTTGTGAACATAACTGCTGCTATATAATTAATAAGCAAAATAATTCTCTTTGGGTTATGTCAGTGTTAATATTTGTCTAATACATAGCTTCAGCTTCTTGAAGAAATCCTTGTGTATGCATCAAACATAGTATTTTGCTTATGCACAAATGCTTATGCAAACCATTCTGTAAGTTGTTGCTCAAGCGCTTTCATAACTCAACTTAATTACACTAAGTGCCATTTGGCAAGTTGTTCTGTTACCATTTGTGTAACATAAACATAAGAAATACCCCCCACCTTTTTTTTAATTTGCTAGCAATATCTTAGATACAATCCTTTCTTTAGAGAGCAGGTCATTTGAACCACACAGGACAACCATAAAGATAGAAAAGCTAGTACAGGTTCCTGAACTATAGGGATTTGGGGGTTGCGTGTGTGTGTGTGTGTGTGTACGCGCACATGTGTGTATACATGTCCTCCCTCCCTCCCTCCCTCCCTCATGGCTGCCTCACTTTTTCCTCATTAAATCAGTGAATATAATTAATAATGAAAATTTAAAGTTTAGCAAGCAGATAAAAGTTACTCTTTATTTTTGCAATATGCTCAAATCCCTTTTTGTACTACTTACAAAAGCAGTACTACTCACTGCTTTTTTGCTTCTGCTGCTGTTAGATGATTTCTCTCAAATGGATCAAAACTCTGTAGATATACTGTAATTTGAGACCTCTTGAATTCCTATCTACTTATCTCTTGAATAGTTTTACCTTGGAGTAAATTTTAAAATCTATTTTAAAAGCAAATTTTAAATCTATAACTAAGTTAAAAGTAAATGGGTGGTATCACATTAAATCTAGATTTACTGAACACATTTCAGGCTCCAAATTATTCCCAAAATGAATTGCAACAAGTTGGAAACCATCCAGCCTCTTAAGGCTCAGCAATAACAACATTTGGAATAGGAAAAATGGATGGAGCTAATGATATGATATTATGGTTTATTAAATGTTTCTATTTTTTTAAACTGAATGATAGAACAAAAAGCAACAATTAACAATTAACAATCCCAGAGTTCACTGAAGATGCTTCCTAAATATTTGTTAAGCACAATTACTGAATGAACCATGTGATTTTACAGTAGATTTAATGTGTAACATTGCTAATTATTTTATCATGGATTCTATAAACAGGACCCATATTTGAGAGTTAGCAATATAATAAGGATAGGGAATATCTGGCTCACTAGTCCAGCCCCTGATGCAAGCAAGGGCACATTTCATTAACCAAAGTTTCCCCAAAGCCTCACCTGTCACTTGTTGTAAGACCTGGTTGCAGGTATCCCAGTGCAGCACCTCAAGCATTGCTCTAATGATCTTGGCTAGCTTTCATTTTTCCCAAAGAAGGAAAATATATAGTGGCCAGGATTTAACAGATGTGCTCTTGTAGGCGTTTCACAGACACTGAAAATAAATTTATCTTGGTTGCCCTAGGTTTCAGAAACACATTAAGTGAATAAACTATGATATATTCATTTCTATATAACTGAATAGTATCCCTCCAGATTTTGAATGGCCTTCTCCCTCCTGACCTTCAGAAAGTCTGGAAAGATTTGGACCATCAAGCCTTGGGGGCAGGGATATTGTGGCTATTCTTTTGCACAATAAGCCAGTTCTTTTGGTTTTGGATGCTTAGATTCCTGTAAGCTGTATTGTGATTCATAGTTTTTTAGTTTTGATCTTGATTGATAATGTATTTATCTATTTATCTTGTCTGTTTTTAATCCAACATACAGATTTGGGGGAACTGGATGCCTCAGCGTCAGCCTAACTAGGAACATTTATAAGCCCTGTAAACAAACAAACAAACAAACAAACAAACATCTACACAACCTTTTCAAGAATTTAATTTTTTATTTTAATTTTGAAGAGCAAGATACACATGTTTAAATATTTCAAAGGTACTCTGCCATAAATTACAAGCTATTTCTTAAAATAAGAAATTGTATGATTAAGAAAACAAAGGCTAGCCCCTGACAGTCTGGAACTGCAGTGGTGATAATCTAGAACAAATACCACACATCTGGTTTTAGTATTGTCTTTTTCTTTCTTTAGATTAGAGACTGATAATTTTGGTTGTCTGGGGAGCACGTTATATTCTGATGTCTCATTGTTTCCAACTTTTGGAGAGCATATTGGGTAGGACTGTGTCACATGAGCGGATAGAGCCACTACACTATATCTCCTGAAAAGAATTGGAACGGACACTTCAAATTTATCACCTAAAAAGCTGGGAACCGGGAGGACTGCAGGGCAGTTTTAATTCAATTCTAAATATACATTGTTATTAGAATATGCTTTAACACATTTTTTTCAATGTCCGAGGAAGGGTTTCCCAGTCTTGCAATGGTTTCTTCTTAATTATAAATATTACATCTTTCTATTATTTAACCAAAGAAGTAGCTATAATTCTTCTCTTCAAACATTATACTACTTATACCTGTAGAATATTCACAAGAAAATAAATAATAACAGCTGACAGTAGTTGATCTGCACTGCTGGAAGATGAGAAGCAGTCAGATACATCTCTTGGATTGGCACCTGACTGGGCATACAGTTCTATCACTGATTGTTTTTTTTTTTTTGACATTTCCCTGCCTGCCTGTTAAACAGGTAAATTTTGAAAAAATCTGAACATTTATCTTTTCAGCACCTTTGTACAAAATATAATCAAACTTTTTTTTGAAGATCTGGGTACTGATAGATAGATAAAGCAAGTTAGCAATAATGTGGCCTCAGTTGCATGCCAAGAAATGTTGAACTCTGTGATCCATCTAAATATTGTACATTAGGCAAATGTGCACAGTCTTGTACATTCTGTGTCAATTCTTCCTGCTAGTAAGGAGGAAGGTCAAAGCTCTGCAGGCTTTGATGCTTTGTCTCTAATTTCTAGACAGCTTGGTGGTTAAGTGCACCCAGTCCCAAGCTTCTGAGAGTTTGCAAAACGTACTGCAATGCTGGAGACCCCTTGCCTATCAGTGTTAAAACTGAGCTAATGGACAAATGGACTCAGGAATTAATACCCTAAGTATAGCTTAGCAGTAACCATGGTTAAGTGTCAGCCCTTTGAAGCAGACCAGGTCAGGGTACAGACAATAATGGGACTTCTAGAACTCCACTTCATTGATATATGGTAAACTAAAAGTTTTTTTTTCTCGATCTCCTCTTATACCAAACAGAATCAAGACAGGGTTATCTTTAGTTTCTTTCTCACCCTCTTGTCCTTTCTAGGGCCAAGTTGACATTTACTTAACTGATCCTGCATTTCTTCTTCAAGGTTATCTCCATACTCCTCTACATTAACCAGCCCATCAGCAAGTGCAATCTAGTTAATAAGCTTGGTTTTTAAGTTCCCCTCATTATCAATCTGCATCCCTGTAATCTTTGCAATGGTTAACATATCCTGATTAAAACAAAGAAAAAGACAAATCACGCCTCTTCCACACAAGCACAGACAAAAGGTAAAATCACACCTCTCCTATACATTGTAAAATCACGCCTCTCCCACACATGCACAGACAAAAAGCTTCTTGTGTACAGGTTGGGAGAAGGCAAATCCTTTTCCTAGTGCCTTTATTTTCAAAACAGCCGGACACATACAAAAGGAGTGCAAAATAATATGGGAATAGCTTTGCTTTGCAGACATTCCTACAAAATTTCCTGGGATATTAGTGCTTAATCATAACTTAGTGCAGAGCTTTCCAAACTTTTCATGTTGGTGACACACTTTTTAGACATGCATCAGTGGAATCACAGCAGGTTTGGAGGCAGAAAGGCACAAGGCAGGCACTAGGACCTGCGTGGAATCCTGGCAGGGCTCGGAGGCAGCAGCAGCCGCGACACACCCAGACACTGCAGCCAACACACTAACGTGTCCTGACACACAGTTTGGAAAGCTCTGACCTAGTGACTAGTTGTTTGCCCTTTGAGGTAGGCCAGGTCAGGAAACAGACTCCACAAGAAATTTTGGAACTCTTCTTTATTGATATAGGCCAGTGTTTCTCAACCTTGACGTCTTTAAGATGTGTGGACTTCGACTCCCAGAATTCCCCAGCCAGCAAATCTGCAAAGCTGGCTGGGAAATTATGGGAGTTGAAATCCACAGATCTTAAAGTTGCTAAGGTTGAGAAACACTGGGCCATAGTAACAGAATCTTGAAAACCTGACAGAGTTTTTCTTCCCTCCCTCTTATACAAAAGAGAGGCAGAGTGAGATCTTTGCCTTCTTCCTTTCCCATGTTTTAATTCATGTTGTTGCAATCCTTCTCCAAGGCCATCTTTGCGTTTCTCTACATTAGTGCAGATTTGCTTGACATCAAGACCATAAGGAGAACAAGCTAGACTCTAACAAACCATTGTTACTGAAGTGTACTCCCTCAACTAGACTGTAAGTGTGGTCTGGTTTGGATGATAAAGTGAACCAAGAAGAATGGCTTAGTATCGGTATAAAGCAGCATCCTATCCTATTTTCAAGTTACTTGCACAACCATAAGATTTAGATATTTGATTTTTAAAGGAAAACAAGAAAAACAGAAATCATCAAGAAGCTGAATGCTCATTATCTTGTTTTATTGAGCAAAACAACACTTTTAAAGACAAATTTTAAATGTGCGACGGGGGGAGGGGGAGGATTGTGCATAGCGCCGTAGCCCAGGTCTATTATACTGTTTGAGTGAAACAATCCTAAGGTTCTTTCCATATTAGGAAGGCCCCTGACCACACAGGGTTCCAAGACTATAGGGAGAACTATGCAAGCATGCTGTAATGTGAGTGTAATTCTGCTGCAGCCTTCAGCTGAATATCTGTCAGAGGCAGAGTACTGTAGACTGAATGTCTAAAATTCAGAATAATATAAGCATAGAAAATACAAAGCCTCAAGTATTTAAAAAAGTACACAGAGAATATTTAAACTCATCTGAATAAGAGGTAGGGTTAGGCGGAGTAAATTTTAAACAACAACAACAACAACAATAACAATAACAATAACAACAAACAGGAAGAGCAGATATTACCAGCTTTGCCAATGTCCAAAGTATTTTTCTAGTAGATTTCAATTGCTTTGAGTTCTTATCAACATTATATCAAACAAGGTTCTATCAGATAGGCTTTTTAATAAGAAGGTACCAGCTTTAAAGAGGTTTGTCTGTACTAGCATAGAAAAAGATAAACAGCCTCCAGACAAACCAACCTCACTGAGTCTTCAACTTGCTGAAGGTTAGAAGAATAAATGCATAGATTTAAACAGAACTAAGTTGCAAAGCAATTGCTCAATTCCACTGGGAATCAGTGGCTTAATGTTTGCAAGAGCATTAAATCTCAAAAGGATGCCTTAGAAAGGGAGTAAGCACCTATATCAAACAATTTAGTGTAATAGTGACACTCAAAAATCTACCTACCTATCTGCCTGCCTGCTTGCTTGCCTGCCTACCTACCTAAGCTCCTTGTTTGTTAATGTTCCAAATAGGAGCAAACCCAAAAAGTAACATAGAAGGGGGCAATTTGGGGTATGAAACAGAGGTGTCTAATTCACCCTAAATTCCAGTTCAAAGTCCACTGTGGAGCTCCATGTCTCAGATGCGGTATGTCATGTTGTCTTACTTAAGGGGAGAAAATTAGGTAAAATTCTATATTTGAGGTCTTTATCCAACTTCTCATTTCTTTCCTTTCTCATCCGAACCCTTCCCTTTTTTTCCAGAACATATTCCAATCTTGTATTTGTTTTGGTACAATAATTTCTTCATTGTACTAGGCTTTTTAAAAACTTTGTAAACTTCCTTTTTCAACAAGGACATTTTTTAAACTAATGATTTCAAAAAGATTTGTAAGTTTAATAGGGAATAATGGTCTGTTCTACTCTGGCAATGACGTATCTGGCAAGGTGTGTGTCTCAGGAAGATTTTGAATGTGGAATTGCACTATCATCAAAGGCAGATTTCAAAAATAAAAACAATCCCTTTAACTTTTTTTTTCACGGTACTATAGAATTGTGTTTTTCAAGCTCAGCAACTTTAAGATGTGTTGACTTCAATTCCTAGAACTGCCAGCCATCATTCAGCTGGGGAATTCTGGGAGTTAAAGTCCACATATCTTAAAGTTGCTGAGACTGAGAAACACTGTTCTATAGAATACATAAAATAGCATCATATTGTTATTTGGGCCGATGTTTCTCAACCTTATGCCCTTCAGATGTGTTGGAAGTACAAATGACAAAATTTTGGAAGTTGTAATCATAACATACTTAGAGGGCACCAAGTTGTGAAAGGCTAGACTCTGATCCAATAGGCAGCTTGTTTTGTATTTCTACATTTTTAATCTTTGAATCAGTGATAATTAATCTGTTAGCATCTTCCTGATTAGTTTCAATCAAGGTGATACTTTGGCCTGTCTTACTGCTATACTCTTAAATCTCCTGAATTGTGAGAAATTTTGAGTTGGTATAATGTGACAAACCATGAGGTGATTTGGGGTAGGCTTAGTTTTGTGTGTCTATGAAACTAGCATTGTGGTTTATAAACCACAGTTTATAACTTAGCATCATATGTGAACTGAGTCATAGAGTAAAAGAACTGATTTCAAGAGACTTTCTGAGAAGTATGATAGTAGCATGGCAGTGTTTGGTCTGGAAATAGAAATTGTACCTCTTCTCCAGGTCTAATGTGGAGCTTAAAATCTTTCATACATTTCTGATCCATTTGGGCTCTAATGTAAGATGGCAGTTAGCAATGAACACAGTAATTCCCTTAAATAATACATATTTTACATGAAAGCAAAACAATTTGTAATAGCGATGTGGTCTCCCCAGTAGCTAGCGCTATCGGAGGGTAATCACTCCCATAGGGAATTCCGAGTACTCATCTGTTCTTCGTTTTCTGCTTTACCCCATGGATGTGATTATCCTGTGCCGATGGTCATATTCTTTGTCATGCCTTATTGGTTAATTGCAGCATCCTTAGAATAAGAATAAAATACAATCAGGTGAGGTGGTTGAAATCCCTTGAAGACAATTTAATGGCTTCTGAACTGGTAATGACATGGACTAATTAACCGTTATTGAAGAAAACCCTTCCAAGAGGCAATGTTTCCCCCACCCCACCCCACCCCCCACACACGCTTTTCCTGCTCACAGACTGTGGCAAAGTCACCCCCCTGGTTTCTCTTGCAGAGCTCCAGGCTTCTCATGTCAAAACATACTAGCTGAGCATGCAGGATAAGAACAGCCACAGGCTTTCTCCTGCTCCTTAAGACCTTTCAAATCCACACTTTCCCGATTAGTATCATACACTGCCCGCCTCAAAAGCGTCCGTTCCCCACCCTTTTTCCTGTATGAAAATGGGCTGCTTTTAGAGAGGGCAGGGCTTGGAAATTGGATGAAAACCCCATGCCAGATTACAGCCATGGAAGAGAATATGCAGCTGGGAAACCCGTGCACAATATTCATTTGTATCAGCAAGGTTCAGTTCAAATTATAGTTTACCCATGGCTTTATGCTATTAAAGATCTAATAGTGAGAGGCAGTATAATATATAGTATCACACATAATAGTCTGCAATAATACTGTGAACTTTATCACAACTTTGCAAATGAAGGGAAGCTCAAATCTAGTGAAATCCTGTAGAATAGTCTTCATCTAAACCAGTCTAAACCAATTTGACCAAAATGGAATAATGTGTGGATAGGTAAATGTCATTATTTCCCATCCTTATTAAATTAATTCAGTTGAAGTAAGTGGTGAGAAAACAATGAAAATAAATTCGAAGTAAGTTCCAAGTTCTACAAATAAAGCTGGGCTGGATTCTCAAATATCCATTTTCTCAGTAAAGGCTAGATAATAAAATTAGGGAATTAGATCCACTAGATGATGATAATTGAAATTATATTAATCATAACTACTAATATCACAAATAAAATGCTTTGGTCACTTCATAACTTTAACTAGATGTCACTTTTCAGAACACATTATTAAAATATTGTAGTTATTATTTGTACCTACCTATGAAGAAAGTCTGCATGAAAGACTATTCATTTCAACCATTCAGATGCCAATTCAGAGAATTAAAAAGTGCACTCCCATTTGTCCATATGAATGGGGATCACATTAGTTGACATTGTCAGATTTCTCATGGGAAAGCAGATGCAAATTGTGTTCTCTTCACAGGCTGATATGAGCCGATATGAGATTGTTATGTCTACACTTCCTGAGAAGCCTGCTGGGTCCGAGCAGGGAGCGGTGAGACACATGCTTGCTAGATGCAACACTGCCACCTACTGGCAGGTTATACTCTGTGCTTAGAGTATCCAGATCTTAAGCCTGACCAATCAGATTTGAGTCAGAAAAGTATAACTGGGTTATGGGAAATGGTTTCCTTTGCTCTTGACTCTGCTTGTCTGGTAGCCGTTACCAAGTGTTTTGCTCTTGATGAAGGACTTTGAAGTGTAGCCAACTGGCTTAGTATTTGCCAGGCTTTGTGTTCCTTAAGTCTTGTATCAGATGGAAGCAACACGTGAGAAATATATCTGTATCTTTTGCTTGTAAGCTGTCTTCTGCGTATGTATACGATCTGCTTTATCTACAGTAAAGATTTATAGCTTTGAAAGCTGCACTCTGCTTGTTTACTCTTGCCTCCTCCCAATTAGCCAGAGGCCTCGACAGACATATCTGATCAGTGGGCATTGTTGCTCATCCAGCAAGATAAACTTGAATCTAAACACTTCTGCCACAGATTCAGGGCTGAAACTAGGGGGGGGGGGCAAGCAGGGCATGTGCCCCGGGCGCCGTGCTGGGGGGGCGCATGCCAAAATGCCTCTTTCTATGGCCAGCCCTGAGGGAGGCTCGCGTTCCTGTTGCCGCTGACCGCGAAGAGGCCCGCCGGGGCGTTGTGTGGCTGGGCTTGTCCGCTCCCTGGGGCTGGCTGCGGGCTCTGGGGCCGCAGGGCCGTGCCCCCCCCCCGGCGCCACTCTGGACCGTCCTGCTTGGGAGCACGGCGGCGGGCAGCTCGCTCCGCCTGGCCAGGATGGGCAGACGGGAGCACAGCGGGTCCTTCCCCTGGAGCCGGGGGTGTGTGAGAGGTCGCAGCCAGGAGCGGGGCACTTGTCTCAGGGGAGCGCCGTGCTGCTTCATGGAGGGGGGTCTGTGTTGGGGGTGTGGGGGGGACTCGGTCCTGTGGGAAGGGCGCAGAATCCGTGGGGGGGCGCAGAATCCATGTTTGCCCCAGGTGACACAGACCCTAGTTGCGGGTCTGCACAGATTCCTTAGTCAATCTATAATTGGGGAAAAAAGTAATTTTGCATCCATCTTTAATTGTAGCTTCTTAAAAACTGTAACTATGTCTTTAAGGCCTTACACCAGTCCAGTGGGGGTGGGGCCAATCTGATCTCTGGGGGATGATGCTCCTAATAAGAGGTCTTTCACTTTGGCTTGAATTGGTGCACTATCCATTATGGTGACAATAAGTAGATAAACTAGTCTTCCATATGATATGGACTTATGTGTGTTCAGGCACAGAGTCAGTAACTCACATACTGTTAAACTTGCCAGTGTATCACCCTGAAGTCTGATTGTCAGAAATCTTAATGTTCTCTTTGCCCAAGAGGTTGCAGACTTCCTCCTATAGGATCAAACATGGGCGAACACGATAAAGGTTGCCAAGTTCTTAGCAATAGTTATGGCTTGCAGAAGTTGGTTGGTACCTCTTTTCCATTACTAATTGTTTCGGGCCTGGCTTCCTATGTACTTTCAAGTTTTATATTAGTTTGTGCTTTGTATTGGTCTGGGATCATAAATAAATAAATTATATTACTTTATTTTAAAAGTGCTACCTGAATGCTTGTATGGTTCAGTTATATGCACATAGTATACTATTATTTTAAGCATTATTTACTCCCCACGTATTGCATTAATAAGGGAGGATTTTTACCCCCTCCCTCATTGGGTTATATCATAAGTATCACTGTGGTAGTACAGTAAATGCTTTTTAAAACATAGATGTTTGAATGCATTTTAGAGGTCTATAACATGAATGAGACTTCTCTTGTATTGCCTCCTCCAACTGTTCTGAGTTAACAAGAAGGGGATATGGGAGAGAGAAAAAATTTACATCATTAATTAGGTTGCCAAGGTTGCTTACTTAATACTCAGCCGGTGTTTGATCACACAAGTGTAGTTTGTCTGTTATATTTACCAATAGCAAAATCATTTTGTGGATTCTTAATTCACAAAATGCATCCAATTTTCAGGGACCCCATAGTTTGCTATAGTACAAAAAAACAGAAAAAATCCTCAGTAGGAAAAAGGCAGGGGAGAGAATCAAGACAGCCTGGTGTAGACTGAACATTACCAGACATAGAATACTAGCTGATTATTGGTGGATGGAATGGGAAACAGAAATAAATATTCTGAAAGATGAATGTTTTCCTGGAATCCTAAATGAAAGCATTCAACACTGTACCATGTTGCTGCAGTTTCCGTTTGTAAACATCTGCATACGGGTAAATTTGCGTTGCAATTTACAAAACATTATGCTTCAAAAAAAGAATTATTATACTGGTTTTGACTTAATGAAGTGCATGCTTTACTTCCTAGTAAGATATTTCTTTTGTTTGTTGGGTTTTATGGAGAGGGAAAATACTAGCAACATCTTTCCATAGATAGTATAAGAAAATAATAATGTAATAAAATATCCTACTTCAGGCACATTATTGCAAAGACCTACTCCTCTGGAGAAGGCTCTAAAGGTGAAAAAGGTGGAAGGAAAGAGAAGAAGAGGACAGCCAGCAGCAGCGTAGATGGACTCAATTATAATGCTGATGGGGGCACCATTGGAAGACTTGAAAGACCAGGTTAAGGGCAGATAGTCATGCAGAAAATCTATCTGTGTGGTCACTAAGAGTCAACACCAACTTGATGACATATAATTCGTCAATCAAATAAAATTCCAAGATATCTGTAATATGCTCCCAGGTGAAATAGATCCAAAGGAGCAGGGTTATTGGAGTTACATGTTGACAGAACTCATACATGCAGCTCTCATGCCATTATGCCTAATTTCATTGAGAGTAAAAGTCAGTGGACGATTCCTACATACTTACGAGCTTTGGTTTTGACTTTTATAGAGTATTAATTGACATAATGCATTATGATCTATTGTCAGTGTGGGGAGACAGTTGTATTCTAGAATCATGTCAACTGGATTTCTATTTTCTCAGTGGAAACGTTTCGCTCCTTATCCAAGGAGCTTCTTCAGTCTCAGCAAAGTTAGTAAGGGAATCCTTAAATATGTTTCTAGGTGGCTGTGTGACCTTGCACCTGGGGCTAGGTCATGGTTATTTTGAGATGTTATTTCTAAGTCCTTTTATCATCTAAAGGAGGATCGTTAAGATCACCATGCTGCTGTTGAGCTTGTGAAATGGTCTTAATCTTCCTAGGCACAGAAGACAAAGCAGGGAGGAAGATGGGGGAAAGATTGTGCCTGAGGCCCCCACCTCTATTCAAGGAAGGATTTTCCAAGTTGGCATAAATGGATTCCTTGACCCCTCTCTCAAACCACCTATCTTCTCTGTCTAAAATGTGAACATTAACGTCCTCAAATGAGTGTCCTTTTTCCTTTAGATGAAGATAAACTGCTGACTCTGGTCCTATGGTGTTACTTCTCCTGTGTTGGGCCATCCTCCTGTACAAAGGTTGTTTGGTTTCTCCAATGTAGAGTTCAGAGCACTCCTCACTGCACTGGATTGCATACACTACATTGCTTTCCTTGTGTTTTGGAGTTTGATCTTTGGGGTGTACAAGCCTCTGTCTCAGTGTGTTGGTGGGTTTGAAATATACAGGTATGTGGTGTTTGCCAAATATCCGTTTTATCTTTTCAGACACGCCAGCCATGTAGGGAATGAAAAGATAAAACGGATATTTGGCAAACACCACATACCTGTATATTTCAAAACCACCAACACACTGAGACAGAGGCTTGCACACCCCAAAGATCAAACTCCAAAACACAAGAAAAGCAATGTAGTTTATGCAATCCAGTGCAGTGAGGAGTGCTCTGAACTCTACATTGGAGAAACCAAACAACTTTTGTACAGGAGGATGGCCCAACACAGGAGAAGTAACACCACAGGACCAGAGTCAGCAGTTTATCTTCATCTAAAGGAAAAAGGACACTCATTTGAGGACATTAATGTTCACATTTTAGACAGAGAAGATAGGTGGTTTGAGAGAGGGGTCAAGGAATCCATTTATGCCAACTTGGAAAATCCTTCCTTGAATAGAGGTGGGGGCCTCAGGCACAATCTTTTCCCCATCTTCCTCCCTGCTTTGTCTTCTGTGCCTAGGAAGATTAAGACCATTTCACAAGCTCAACAGCAGCATGGTGATCTTAATGATCCTCCTTTAGATGATAAAAGGACTTAAAATAACATCTCAATATAACCATGACCTAGCCCCAGGTGTAAGGTCACACAGCTACCTAGAAACATATTTAGGATTCCCTTACTAACTTTGCTGAGACTGAAGAAGCTCCTTGGATAAGGAGCGAAACGTTTCCACTGAGAAAATAGAAATCCAGTTGACATGATTCAAGCTACAGACAATTCCACCTGGATGACTGAGAACCTTCATAGACGTATTCTAGAATGTGGTATTTGTTTTAGAAATAAGGAATTCAGCTAGGCCTGGGGGATGAATGTTTTTGGAATAGTATTTTTTAGTTATTACACTGTGTACCACTTCCATGTCTTTAGACACACCAAGTAGTTGTGTGGCTTGTGTTCAGTTGAGATGGTAAGTTGCCCTGGGAGTGCTGTTGCTGCACTCCTGTTCCTTTCACGAGAGGACATTTTTGGCCTGCTTCCCCAAAGATCATTCCCAAAGCGAAGCCCAGCTGCCTCCTGCCTTCTTTGCTGACTGATGAGATAGCTAACAGTTTGCAGAGCATTTGCTAGTCAAAAATAAATACAGCTCAAGCTGTAAATGTTTTAATTAATAAGGCACAAAAACAGTACAGCCTTTTCATGATTCATTGCTGTGGGGAATTTAGAGCACAAGATGGCTTGGGAGAGCTTTAAAGATGTACCATGCAATAACATTTGACAGATGGGGATTCTCAAAAAATAGGATGTAAAAAGTTGTTATCATAATATCAGGCACATGTTCATATGTGTCTCTTTTTCCTTTCCTCTCTCTTTCCTATCCAATCTGCCTGCAGTATCTAGCAGATCACTTCTCTAGTATGGGGCTGCCACCCAATGCAAAGCTATGTGACAGAAGATGCTTCCATTAAAACCAAGTAAACGTTTTGCCAACTTAGCAATTCGAAAGCATGCAAATGCAAGTAGATTAATAGGTACCACTTCGGTGGGTAGGTAACAGCATTCCGGGTGCGTCATGCCGGCCACATGACCGCGGAAGCGTCTTCGGACAGCGCTGGCTCTTTGGCTAAGAAACAGAGATGAGCACCGGCCCCTAGAGTTGGACACGACTGCACAAGTGTGTGGGGGGAACCTTTACCTTTAAACGTTTTCCAGAGTGAGATGCACAATTCATTTCAAATTTGTTGATTCTGTTATTGGAGTGTAAATCCAATAACAATTGCATAATAGTTCTGGCAAACTGTCGAACAGTGAGATGTAACTGTTCTGTGACTTTAAAAACAGCTTTTCTTTCCCTATGAATGCCAATTTATGTCATTTCATTTATTTAAACTGATATTTATTCTGCTTTCCTCATACTTACAGAGGTTCTTCATGCAGATTACAAATTCCAACAGTCTGAAATAGAACACCAATAACCCACATTGTTAAAGTAATAAATATAAGTACCATAATAATAATTGCAAACAGCACAAGAGGCAAGAAATTAGAAAGCCGATCAACAGATGAGACTTCACTTAAGTAGTGACATCTTGCTAAAAGACAAGAGGCTTCATGCCCTGGTGGAACATCAGAAAATATGAGATAACTCTACATTCATGGGGCAGAGAGTTGTGGGATGCCATAGAAAAGGCCTTCTTACACGTTGCTGAACTGACATATATCAGTGGAATTTAAGAATATTGAATAATAATAATAATAATTTAAAATAATAATATTATTATGTATTCTTAATAATAATTCTAAAATATTTCTCATACCCTTGTCTATATCCATTCAAGATAGTTAACAGCAGTAACATAACATTACAATGTAGTATCTCATTATTAATGAAAATTTACTTACAAAAACAAAGTAACAGTGGTAAAAACCCTAAGTATAAAACCATTCCAAGCTGACCAACAAAACAGACCTAACAGCAGCACTTTAAACAAATGTTTTTAGGGCGCTTTTTGTACGCTGCAACTTAGATGGGACAGCAGTATAAACTAAAGAGGGAATCCCATATGATAGGGACCATTCGTGAGAAGACCACCCTGTTTCACTTGGGGGAGAAGGGACCTAAAAGAATTTAATGCCAAAGTATTTAGGGTCTTGAAGGTAATAATGAGTTTCCTTTATGTGTTTAGCATAGAATGGCATGCAGAAATCCTATTCATGGCACTTTATAGTAGAAATAATTTCACAATTAAGGTACGTATAAAATACAGTTAAAGTATCTACACAAATATGTATGTCTTCCATTGGAAACCACGCTGTAGGAAGAGCCAGGGAACATTTAATTTATGAAAGAGGCCCTGAACTAGTTGTCCTTAGGTGTAGGATAAGACATTTTGTTGCCTGCAAGTTCTATATGTTCACTATTTCTAGGACATGTCATGGTGTTTTTAAAAAAATGTGTAACCTTCTGAAGAGCCTGGCACAAAGAACAGCTGAAAAATACTTTTAATAACACTTTTAACAAATAAATGCTGGCTGAAGATAATGAAAGTTGTAGTCCAACACAGCCGGAGGACAAGGCTGGCAGGGTATGATATTACCTTTTCAAGTCAATGTCATTAAAATCCTAGGAAATTCTTTTAAAATATGTTTCAAAAATATATTAAATTAATTTAAACTGTTAACCTTATGCATTGTTACAGAGAAATAAGCTCCAGTACATGCTGGGAGCTTGCTCCCCAGAAAGCATGTGCAGGATTGCAGCTTTTATCAGTCTAAATCTTACACCAGCATTTAATATCTGGCTTTGTTTAATGACTCATTGAGACTCTAGCAAAACAGCTGGTAATAGTTATACTTTCCAGAACAGAGTCATTAATACAAAAATCTGGTTTATTAACTAATACATCCTCAAAGCTGCACCCCTACACTCTTGCTTGGGAACAATATCATTTGAATTAAGTTGGCTTATTTCTGAGTAGCCATGCTTATAAGTGGACTTGGGGTATTTT
Source organism: Charina bottae (assembly GCA_023362775.1). Classification (NCBI taxonomy): domain Eukaryota; kingdom Metazoa; phylum Chordata; class Lepidosauria; order Squamata; family Charinaidae; genus Charina; species Charina bottae. Next base: position 67,720,119 of record JALMGJ010000004.1, read on the forward strand.
TTAAACCAATGGAAAGATAAGGAAGCTTTTGAAAGAATAACTTAAATCAGAAAGAGCCAGTTTGGTGTCATGGCTAAGGTGCTGGGCTAGAAATCCAGAAGACTGTGACTTCTAGTCATCCTCTAGGCATAAAAGCCATCTCGGTAAGTCTGGGCCAGTCCAACCCATCTCACTGGGTTGTTGTTGTGGGGAAAATAGGAGGCAGGAGCACTAAGTATGTATGCTGCCTTGAGTTGACCAAAAATAAAGACAGGATACAAATCTAATGAATACATTATGAATTCTCATGAAGCATGTCTTACTGAGCAGTGATCAGGACTGAGAAATAAAGGGAGCTTAATCTTGCAGATGCAGCAGCTCAGATACCAAATATATATAACTCTATCCATTAAAAAGTTTTTTTTTGGCATATACTGTTTTCAGAGCTGCACAATAAAGTACTGAAACGAACATAATATAAACAAAGGAGACAGCTTACCTATTAACGCTTAATCCATTAATTTGTTCTCGGAGTCCGATGCTGATTGCATGTTACGCAACATTCTGGTAATATCCTACAACTGTTCTTGTAAATGTTAAAAATAAAACAAGACTCTTCCCAATTAGAAATAGTATGACATATTTCAATAGTATAGAACTTGCAACAATCTTGATAACATGTTTCCTAGCAAATATGAGCATAAGAATGGACTTTCAGAGAGCAAGAAAAGCATGACGACTGATATTTTCAATTATCTAGGAAAAAAGTGGCATGAGGTTCATACCTGCGTTAGGAACAAGTGAAAAAAGACATTTATAAATTACCAACATTTAAGTTGCCCAATTCAGACATGCAATAAAATGTGCCCCTGGTACATGTAGGTACACAGTCTGCAGATAAAAGTTATGCTTTTTCAGAAGCAGTGTTCCTATACAATTTGCTGTGTGTGATTCCTGCATACCTTAGATGTGCTTGTATGAGGGATTATGGAAGTGTACACTGGTATTTCCTATTAAGTAAAAGTGCAGGAAGGGAAATATGTCTTTGACTTCTAATCATATGATTGTTATATACTGAAAAAAATCTAGTCTTCCTGCTCTTAGAAATGACATTTTCAGATTGCCATAATAACACCTCCCCCGCAACCACACCCCAACCAATTCTCAGGATCTCATGCCTGCATAGTTTAGTATTCTACAGGCTTATATCACCCACTGCTACCAAGGAGTATTGAAAGCTGATAGCTTAGAAGAATTGGAAAAAGAGAATTAGTCAAATTCTCATAGAAGGAAAGCTATCAAGGATTATTAATCATGGTGGCTACATGTAACTGCTAGTAACAGTCCTCCATGATTAGGAAGATGCTGCTATACCTCTGTCCTGCTTGTGAGCTTTCCAGAATCAATTGGTTGGCCAGAATGTGCTTTGCATCTGATCTTGCCAGAGTCTTCTTAAATTCTTACATTTTGAAGTGCATTCCATTACTGACAATCCAAGGCACTTGTCAGGTTCTGACATTTTTATTGAAACAAGATTTAAGGTAGGCTATATAAGCTGCTCAAAAAAATAAAGGGAACACTGAAATAAGACATCCTAGATCTGAATGAATGAAATATTCGTATTAATTACTTTGTTCATTACATAGTTGAATGTGCTGACAACAAAATCACACAAAAAGCAATGGAAATCAGATGTAAGCAACCCCTGGAGGTCTGGATGTGGAGTTGCACTCAAAAATTAAAGTGGAAAAGAACACTACAGGCTGATCCAACGTTGATGTAATGTCCTTAAAACAAGTGAAAATGAGGCTCAGTAGTGTGTGTGGCCTCCACATGCCTGTATTTATTTATTTATGTTTCAATTTATATACCGCTCCATCTCCCCTCCCTACAACGCCTGGGCATGCTCCTGATGAGGTGGCGGATGGTCTCCTGAGGGATCTCCTCCCACACCTGGACTAAAGCATCCCCCAACTCCTGGACAGTCTGTGGTGCAACGTGGCGTTGGTGGATGGAGCGAGACATGATGTCCCAGATGTGCTCAATTGGATTCAGGTCTGGGGAACGGGCGGGCCAGTCCATAGCATCAATGCCTTCATCTTGCAGGAACTGCTGGCACACTCCAGCCACATGAGGTCTAGCATTGTCTTGAATTAGGAGGAACCCAGGGCCAACCGCACCAGCATATGGTCTCACAAGGGGTCTGAGGATATCATCTCGGTACCTAATGGCAGTCAGGCTACCTCTGGCGAGCACATGGAGGGCTGTGCGGCCCCCTAAAGAAATGCCACCCCACACCATTACTGACCCACTGCCAAACCGGTCATGCTGGAGGATGTTGCAGGCAGCAGAACGTTCTCCACGGCGTCTCCAGACCCTGTCACGTCTGTCACATGTGCTCAGTGTGAACCTGCTTTCATCTGTGAAGAGCACAGGGCGCCAGTGGCGAAGTTGCCAATCTTGTGTTCTCTGGCAAATGCCAAACGTCCTGCACGGTGTTGGGCTGTAAGCACAACCCCCACCTGTGGAGGTCGGGCCCTCATACCACCCTCATGGAGTCTGTTTCTGACTGTTTGAGCAGCCACACGCACATTTGTGGCCCACTGGAGGTCATTTTGCAGGGCTCTGGCAGTGCTCCTCCTGTCCCTCCTTGCACAAAGGCGGAGGTAGCGGTCCTGCTGCTGGGTTGTTGCCCTCCTACGGCCTCCTCCACGTCTCCTGATGTACTGACCTGTCTCCTGGTAGCGCCTCCATGCTCTGGACACTACGCTGACAGACACAGCAAACCTTCTTGCCACAGCTCGCATTGATGTGCCATCCTGGATGAGCTGCACTACCTGAGCCACTTGTGTGGGTTGTAGACTCCGTCTCATGCTACCACTAGAGTGGAAGCACCGCCAGCATTCAAAAGTGACCAAACCATCAGCCAGAAAGCATAGGAACTGAGAAGTGGTCTGTGGTCACCACCTGCAGATCCACTCCTTTATTGGGGCTGTCTTGCTAACTGCCTATGCTTTCCGCCTGTTGTCTATTCCATGTGCACAACAGCATGTGAAATTGATTGTCAATCAGTGTTGCTACCTAAGTGGACAGTTTGATTTCACAGAAGTGTGATTGACTTGGACTTACATTGTGTTGTTTCAGTGTTCCCTTTATTTTTTTGAGCAGTGTATGTATGTGGCTTTATAAGGGCCACAAAAGCATAGAAGAATGCTCGGCTTTTTCTTTTTTGCACTGTTGGGGGGTTAATATTAAGTTGATTGGTAGCATAACGTATCTACTTCTTTTGTGTCCCTCAGAAAATTGGTGACAAATTATGCCCCTGTAATTTGCTGCCAAATTTCAGTGGTACATTTCTGGAGGACTGCAAGGCTACAAAGAGGGGACTCAGAGATTGCATGTAGCCTAGGAGCTGAGTTGACAATACCTGATTTAAGGCAATTAAGTACCCTAAAGATGGGGGGGGGGGAAGCAAATACACACTGCTTTGCAACTGCTTAAAGCCAAACAAGGAAGTTTTATAAAGCCAAACGACATTCTAGCTCAGCTTTTTTAGAGCTAGTAAATTCACCCGTGAGGGATAGGCAATGAGAATATGTCTCTGAACTCTTTGTGTGAGTATCTTATAGGGGTGGTAGAGTCCAAGCAACCTCCTGCTTGATCAGAATGGTCACAATGGAGTAAAAAGGATAAACTGATCTTTTGAGTCTGGAGGGCTCAATTTATTAAAGGGTTTATGAACCATAGCCAGAACCTTGGAGGGTGTCAAGCTAAGAACACAAAACTGTATACAGCATCGTTTAATTCTGCACTAACAGAAGATTTTGTACAGCCAACACAGAGAGCATATTAGAGTAGTCTATCATTCTATAAAACTGCTTCCTGTCTTCCTACAACCCCATTTTATGACATATTCTTGGATTAAGCCATTTTGTTTGGGACCTTACACAGTACAAAGTAATAGGCATGTTTTTGTTTTCACTTGGAAAAAAGTGTGCTATTAATGGGAAATGCATGGAGAGCTCTGAATACTAACTGGGCCCTCTGCTGCTTTGAGGACATTTTCATCTATTGGGGCTTAGGTAGTAGAAACACTACCCAAGTAGAGCAAAATCAAATAGGATTCCCTTGGGAAGTATGCCTGTGTTCTTGGCTGACAGAGAAACCTTTTATAGAAGGGAGAAACAAGAAACTAAGTCCATAATTACTTGAGCTAAGCCTCCATTTCCATATCCTTCTATGGGGAAAAGACAAGCAAGTTATGAACATAAGAAAAACCTGCTGGAAAAGGAAGGAAGGAAGGAAGGAAGGAAGGAAGGAAGGAAGGAAGGAAGGAAGGAAGGAAGGAAGGAAGGGCATAAAATGGGATATACTAATTCTAATGTACTGAAACACCAAAGCAGAAGTCACGTTTGTAGTAAAACCCATGAAAAACTTGGTGGACCATAATGATGAGCTGATTTCATAAGCTTTTGTAAGTTATAAGTAATTTTATCAGATGCACGAAAGAAGTGTTACATAGATGTAGTGACAGTGAGGAAGAAATAACCAGAGAGGCAAATTATAATGAGAATTACCTAAGTGAATGTTAACAAAGCATTATTAGATATAACATACAGGTTTTGGCACTGAATTATTGGTTAACATATGTAGTATGATAAGAAGCCTTGGTCTTTGTTTAATCCATGAGAAATGGTGTTTAAATCTTCTAATGATAAAATCAGTCTTGTAATCTCCTCTAGGATTGACACCCTGAGGTCAGAAAGAGAATATCCTGAAGAACTGAAATGTTTCCTCACTGGTTTTTTTTAATATTATCATTTCTAGTATCAGATTTATGACCATTTATTCTTTTGAATGGAAAACGGAATATTGGTGGACAGCAAAAGAGATTCAAAGACACTCTCAAAGCTAATTTTAAAAAATGTAATATCAGCATTGAGAACTGGGAAGCCCTAACTCATGAGCGTTTCAATTGGAGGTCAGCCTTTATTAAAGGTGCTATGGACTTTGAAGAAGCACGAGTACAGGGCAAAAGGGAGAAAAGAGCTAAAAGGAAGGCACGTCAGGCAAACCCTCATCATGACCGTCTCCCACCCGGAAACCTATGCCCTCACTGTGGGAGGTTGTGCGGATCCAGAATTGGCCTTTATAGCCACTTACGGATCCACTGTTAAAATTTTACCCTTGGAAGACAATCTTACTCGGCTACGAGTGATCGCCAATGAAAATAGTTGGGCAGTGTGGCTAGATGATGACATACTGTATACTATGCTAGAGGATGAGTAATGTCACGTTCAGATATGTTTGCATATAGAACTATATGTAGGAAGACTGATGAGTACCTCCTCCTATCTGCATTAACAGAGTTAAATGTGGACATATTCATGAATATACTAAGAATTCTGACTGTGGACAACCATAGAGATTCTTACTGCAGATAACCATAGAGTTTGTTTTTTCAGTGATATCACCAGCATAACTGAGAAGGTGTACTTACTACTTCCCATGTGTTGAGATTTACATGTCATGGGACTGTTGTAATAGTATTGCCAATGTAAAAATTTAAGATTTGGCATCTGGTTCTTGTGCAATATCTGGTTCTTGTGCACTAGCTGTACACAAGACACTGTAATATCTACTATGGTTGGCTAGTTGTTGTTTTAGGTTGGTTGGCTGTTTGTCCCCAAGAGAACATGAAATGTGGTGTAATTAACAAACTGGGTTACAGTCATTGGTAGCACTTTGTTATGTCAACTGAGAGATGTAGGTAATAGCAAGTGATGTTACAGTATGTTGGTTTTTTTTCTGGGTCTGTCTTGTACTAGATGGGAACCTGCATACCTTTGTTTGTTTGTTTGTTTGTTCTTAAATTTATTGGCTCGGCATTGTAGCTTAAGAAATGTCAATTTTAAATCCCTTCGATTCATGAGTCCAGATAATAGAGCTATCATCAATGCATCATTGCATCTCAGATAGAACTATGCTTTCTCTGTTTCTGCCCTCTAAGTCAGCCATAAAGATGTTGGCAAAAGTAATGCCATGCAAGTGCCTACAAAATAAAAGTAATTTAGAGGAGGGTAAAGTATAACATCTATGGGCAGATGTGCAGCACATCAGGAATGGTATTGTAATCAATCTTTGTAGGGGATATTGGTGCAGAGGATCTTAACACCCTTAATGGCTAGGGTGGTGCTTTCTGGAAAATTATTAATAGGTTAGTAATAATCTGTGGTAAACAATATGTAATTTGAAGTATGAGTAGCATATGGTCCAAGGATGGAGTATACCAATATCCCCATAATTATTGTCCTAGTTCCTGAATCAGTAGAATGTAATTTGTGAAGTAGTTAGTTGAGGCTCCTGACATGCATTTATACAGAAGTGGTGGCTTATAGCTGGATAAATTCCTTCATCAAGTTATTCAATTCCTTTTGGCAGTTTTCAATGGAATCTAAAGATTTGAACCTATAAAATGTGGTGTTAAAGCACTGCCTCTCAGCCTCATGTTTCTAATTTGATTTATTCATCATGATGACAAGGTTATCTTGTCTTAGACATGAACAACCAGCAACAGGTATTCAAGCTAAAACAAAGGAAATTTTGGGGTTGAATAATTCCAGTCTACTATCAATAGAATTTTCAAGAAAGACTACTTTTTTGAAAGACTGGAAACCTTGTATGGACTTTTTGCTGAAAGAAGAAAAAAATGATATGATGATTTATGGGTTTGAGGATTTAAAAGATGTGGACTAAGTGAGGGGTTGAAGGGATTTGTATAACATCTAAGAGGGAGGGAGGATTATAAGATTGTAATTATCTGTTGAAGAGAAGGTCAGAAGTCATTATATTTCATAACTTCAGTTTTTTTCTTTTCTTTTTTCTTCCTTGCACCTTTTTCTTCTTTCTTTTGTATCTTTTTCTTTAGATTTGAGTTTTACTGTATGTAAAATTCTCAATAAATATATATTAAAAAAGAATCATCAAGAAAAACTATGATTCAGAAACAATCCAATATACAAGCTACCAAGCCCCCTTCCCCTACAAATGCTATGTTTTAAAATGTTGAGTAGTAAGGCAGTAAGAGTTGTCCAGGAAATCAGTTCAAAGTCCATGGCTCAGAGGATGCAATGCAAAATGTTTATGTATTTATTTGATTATTTATTTATTTATTTATTTATTTATTTATTTATTTATTTATTTATTACATTTATACGGCCACCCATCTCACAAAAAGCAACTCTATGCGGCATACAACAATAAATAAAACAACAAATACATAAAAAACAGTGAGTATAAAAATATAAAAAGTCATTATTAAGAACAAAAATATTATTAAAAATTTAAAATATAGAAACCACATGGACAGAATAAAAGTATCAACCACAGTAGAGCCATCTAAGGAGGTCTCCAGTTCCCTGGTGCCCCCAGGCCTGGTGACATAACTAGGTCTTGAGGGACCTCCAGAACAATAGCAGGGATGGAGCTAACCTATGTAACTTCATGGGGGAAGGACGTTCCATAAGGCAGACTTGCTGACATTGTTTTAGTGCCTAACTGGTCTCACTCTTTTACACAGAAAACTATCTAGCTCAACTCAAAACTAGGGGGTACTGATTATCCTGAATTTGGTATCAAGGTACACAGGAGAGGCTTCTGACATCCCAGTAGACCAGAGCTTTCCAAACTGTGTGTGGCGACACAAAAGTGTGTCGCCACACACAGTCTGGTGTGTTGCCACACAACCCAGAAGCGCTGATCATCATCACCGCTTCCGGGTTTTCCCGCGGCGACACACCAACGGCGGCGTGCAAAAATGTGAAAGCGGCAGCAGCGCTTCTGGATTTTTGTGCGCTGCCGCAATGGCGGCACTTCCGGGTTTTCCTGCGGCGACACACCAACGGCGGTTGGTGCGTCGCCGCGGGAAAACTTTGGAAAGCCCTGCAGTAGACTGTTATTCCCACAGTACTTCCTGGAAGCCCTGCATTGTGTTATATTTATGCTCTTTGATTCTAAATCTGGCATTGAGATACAATTTCATCAGAATCACCACCTATGGTTAGAGGAGGTGGATTCTGTGCTGAGACCTGTGCTTCTTCAGATCAGGTTCAGCAAGTTCCTAAGTTTACAGGTAGTCCTCGCTTAACAACCATTCATTTAGTGACAGTTTGGACTTACAACGGTGCTGGAAAAACTGACTTATGACTGGTCCTCAGAATTATGACCATTGCAGCATCCCCGCAGTCACGTGATCACAATTTGGGCGCATGGCAACTGGTTTGCATTTATGACCGTCACAGTGTCACGTGGTCACATGATTGCCATTTTTGACCTTCCCTGCTGGTTTCTGGCAAGCAAAATCAATGGGGAACTGCATGATTCGCTTAACAACCACATGGTTAACTTAACACCCATGGTGATTTGCTTAACAGCCACCACAAAAAGGTCATAAAATCAGGTTGGATTTGCTTAATGACTGCTTTGCTTGGCAACCGAAATTCCAGTCTCAATTGTGGTCATTAAGCAAGGACGATCTGTATTGCTACTTGTTGTTATGTGAGGAGTTTATGGCATCGCTTTCTTCATTGGCCTCTCTGATTATGGCATCAGTATCATTTCTGAAGCCTTGGATGGTATAATGTTCTCAACATTTAATATTGTGTTTTGGGAGTTGAAAAGCAACATAACTGGAATGCACCAGGCTGGAAAATGCTGCTCTAAGCAGAGGGCTTATCTCTATGACTCCTTGTAATATTTCTTAGGAATATCTATTTGCAAAATGTGCATTTTTTATTATGGAAGCATAGGGGGTTCTGAGGGAAGAAAGAAAAAGACTGGAGGAAAGAGTTTCTCCAAATGATCTTTGAAGAGGTGAAACAAACTCCACTGGGTTTTAATGCTACAAATCTTGAGAAACCCTTTGAAGGACATACTCATGAAATTAGACGCTTGGAATTGAAGAGCTTATAATTTACAGAGCAGTTTTATCCATGGCTAGGGGCGTGGTGGCTCAGCGGGTAAGACGGCAGGCTTGTCGATTGGAAGATCGCAAGTTCGGAGGTTCGAATCCCTAGCCCCGCGTGATGGAGTGAGCTCCCGCACTTGCCCCAGCTCTTGCCAACCTAGCAATTCGAAAGCATGCAAATGCAAGTAGATTAATAGGTACCACTTCGGTGGGTAGGTAACAGCGTTCCACGCACGTCATGCGGCCACATGACCATGGAAGCGTCTTTGGACAACGCTGGCTCTTTGGCTAACAAACGGAGATGAGCACCGGCCCCTAGAGTCGGACACGACTGCACAAAGGTAAATGTACCTTTACCTTTTACCTTATCCATGGCTAGTAGTATATCCACTATTCTATGGATATACTACTTCCAACATGTAGGGAGCACTGCTATAAAAAACACTTATAGCAGATTCATTTCATTAAAATCAATACTTGAAGCTCACAGGGTTTTGATGGTTGACTGAGAAAGAGGCCAACTTATTAGTTTTAAATAAGTAATTCCCTTCATTCCCAACCAGCATGAAGAGTATCAGGTAGGATGAGTTAAATATGCCTCAGATTGAGCTTGACTTCTTGTGACTTCACGGAGACTTCAATTTTTTAAAAAAACATTAAATATAGAAGTGGTTTGCTATTGCCTTCTTCCCAATTTTAATTTCCTGGGCTTTTCTGTTGTTCTTCTACCTAGGTACTAACCTTAGTAAACCAGGTTTGAAGCACCTTAGCTTCTTGGGATCAGTCAAGGTCAGCGAGGTGCCACCACCTTTCCCCATATTTCAAATTAGCCTGAAGCCGGTCAGCGGTGGTCTTAAAGGAGTAAAAAGCATCTGGGCTTGTCACCCTAGTATATATTATCAGGACGTTGCAGGATAGCAGGTTATTCAGTCATCTCTGTTTAATTTCAAATGTAAAAAGTAAACTCATTTAAAAAGTCTAACATATTGTCTGTTATAACTGTAACTTGCCTTCTGTTAAGTCAGGATCTCTCATAGTATTTTATCTTGTGTTTTTCGACTCATCTCACAAAGCACTTTATCTGCTGCTCTCACCTGCAAGAAATGACGCTTCAGCTTAGGAAGAAGGGATAAACCAGCTCTTTGCTTTTAAATTTATTCATGTTTCAGCCAAGGAGGGAAGGTCTGTGCGGCTCCAGCAACTGCTCTGGCCGGCTGGGTCTCTCCCTCTCTCTCCTCGTGCCTGAAGAGCAGAGCGAGGGCTGCGACTGGCGGAGGAGGCTTGCGAGAGGGTTAATGCTCTCCGCCAGGCAGGGAAGGTTAGCAGAGGGATCAATGTGATTAAGGCGGTAGGAGAGGAAAGATGCGCCTGCTGCCTGGCTGTGGTGGCTGAAGGGTGGTGCGCGGGGAGCTGCCTGCCTGCCTGCCTGCCTGCCTGCTTGCCGCAGAGAAAGGGCCGGATATGACCAGGGACGGTCGTCTGCCTGCGTTGGAGGGCGGCTTCACCTGTGGACCTGCTGCTGCCAACCTGCCAGCGTCTACCTGGGCGAGGAAGGAGGACCCACCTGAGCTGCCCGCGGCCGCCTCCCTTTCCCCCCGAGCTGCCTCTTGCTGCCAGAGAAAGGCAGAGTCCGCGGCGGAGAGACGCTGAAGGCGAGGCGAGGCGAGGCGAGGCGGGCAGCGCACTGGCTGGAGGGGCTGGAAGGACAGGCGGGCGCCGAGGCAGGAGCTGGGCTGGTCTCCCCTCTGGGCTGGCCGCGGGAGCCTTGCGGGAGAGGACGCGGGCGGCGAGCGGAGCCCAGACGCGGCTGGGAGGCGAGCAAGGCGCAGGGCATGTGGAAGCTGGCTGCCCTCTTGTTCCAGAGCATCTTGAATGGTGAGCCGGCGGGTCGGGCGGACTTCGGGGCCGTGGGCGAAGGGCGGGGGGTTGCGGGGAGATTGGCGCGTTGACCGAATCACTTCTCGTTTCTCTGGAAGCCTTGTGAGCAGCACTGGGACGAAGGAAGAAATTGCTCCGGAATAATCGAAATTAGCTTACTTAGCAAAGTGGCAGCCCTCATCTTAAAGTCTCTGTAACTGCTTGATGGCACGCATAAAATGTTTATTTGTATGGCAAAGGTCTTCCAAACATATAGCTTAAAGTGCGATGCCACAATTATTTTTAGGTGAAGACAATGCATTTTGTTGGCTTCCATGTTTCAACTGGGACTATGTTTAACATATCTCAAGAAATGGCTGTTGCAAACTATTGCAATTTTGCTTTTTAGGAGACGTGCTCAAAGAGTAAATTTCAAAGTACTGAGGAAAGCTTTGTCATAGAATTATTAAAAAATTAAAATTAAAATAAATTGACAATATTCAGGTTTTAATTTTCATACTGTGCAGTGATTTAGGCATAGTATATAAACTATATGAGTATAATATTAATTTAGAGGCAAAGAGAGATTTTAGATGGATGTAGCTCATGTAAGCACAATTTCCCACAAAGCTGTTCCAACAGATATCCATTTGTCCTACAAAAGGTAGAGAATCAGAGTGGACCTTGGTAATATAATTGCTGTTAATTGAGTCCCAGGGCTAATTCAAATGTCAAAGTACTAAAAAAGTAGTCCATATGTGACTACCTACTTCTGAACATCATACCTGCACCAATTACCAGTTGGCTGAAAGGCTGGATTTGATATAGTGCCCCATTCTTATGTGGGAGATCTTCCAAATGTTCCTTGTCTACATCAAAAGTGGGTAAAGGACTGATATGTGAGAGGACTGATAAATCATCTTAGCCATTAAACATTTGAATATACTTTTAATAACAATTTTGTAAATTTAGTGCCATTTTTGCAAGCATTTGCTTTTTTAAAAATATACATTATATTGGAACATTACAACAAATTAATGATGATTAAATATCAAATACAAAGCATAATGCACTTTTAATGCTATATATAGGTTAAAACAAGCAGGTTCCTGAGTATAAATTCAGATAGACAGACAGACAGACAGACAGACAGACAGACAGACAGACAGTAATAGGAAGGGTGGGGTTATGGATATGGGAAGGTAGAGTGAAGAGAACAGTAAAAAATGATGGGGATGGGAAAAAAGAGGGTTAGGGTAGATACCAAAATTCTTAAAATAGGGAAAGAGAAGAAGCCATTATTGGGGTATTGTTTTTAAAGTTCCAGTTTATCTTTTAGCATACTGGTAGTATAATTAATCCATAAGTGTCTAAATCTCTCAAACTGTGAATAATATGTATGCTTATTTTTTCCAGAGTATAATATTTTGTTGAACTTTTTTTTGCTGCTGATAAAACATAACCTATCATAATTGTTAAGGGTAAGCCAGTTTCTCAACAGTAGCCTACCTATAAGTCATGTTAAAGCCACCTATTAGCTCATTAGATTTTGTTTCCCCCTACCATGGATACAATGGAAGTTGAGATTAGAAACTCACTTCCATTAATTACCTTTTGTGCCAAGCTTCCTGAATGTCTCTTCTTTGTGTATCACTGAACATAAAACTAAGCCTAACATGGCCCCATGTTATGTTCTGGAAGACCAAACCAGCTGCTTGATTTTATAAGAGGGTGTATGTATGTGTGCAAGTGAATAAATTTGACTGTGATTCGCAGTTCTTGCAGAAAGGGGCTAATTATTTTCCCTGCACTATTTTCTGATTAAAACTGCCTCCTCTCCAAATTTTGTCACCCCAGACAAAGCAAATAGATACACCCGTTAATTATTGCTTCATCCTTTTCAGACTCATTTTCATTTTAAAGGGTTTGCAAGGACATTTTAGAACATCCTTCTCAGTCTGGTACCCCTAGATATGTTAACAGAGCAGTTCCCAGAATTCCCATCCAGCATGCCCTTTTCCAACCAAGCCAGCTAAGAATTCTGGAAATGGTTTCCTAATATATTCAGAGAATGTCAGGCCAGATAAAACTGTTGTAGATGTATATATGCACACAGCAAGAAATCACACTCATGAAGCCATTATGGTTTGTTTGTTTGTTTGTTTGTTTGTTCATTCAATTTGTATTCTGCTGAATCAGTACAGATTCACAGTGTTTTGCAAAATGATCAACGAAACACCTAGAACAGTGAAAATAGTCCTAGTAAATAGAAATACATTAAAACAATGACTAATTAAAGTTACAATACTATAAGGGCAAATTGAAATAGTGATAATAAAAAATAAACAAAACCAGATAATATCAACAATTAAATCAATATTAATAATTTGCAGTGAAATTATGTTGGCAATAGGAAACAATTCCACCAAACATCTGCAATAGCTGGAGAACATTAGGGATGGAGCAAGCCTTAATTCTAAGGGGAAAGTATTCTACAAGTCTGGATCAGCAGCCGAGAAACAGCACCTCCTGACCTCTGCTTCTCTTGCCTTACGGAAATGGGGTATGACCAAAAGCTTGTCCCAGGAAGAATGCATCGGATAAGCAGATTCAAGGAGGAGAAGATGGTCTTGCAAGCACCTAGCCACCAAACCAAATATAACTTTTGAGGTCAAAAACAGCACTTGGAATTGAACCCATAAACCTATTGGTAACTAAGGTAGCACCCAAAGCATAGGTGTAAGAGCTTTTGTGGATTATGGTTACCTGACAGTAACCAGGCCACTGCATTTTGCACCAACTGTGGTTTCTGGTTGGTCTTCAAAGGTACCTCATGTACAACATGTTGCAGTAGTCTAGTCAAAAAGTGATGAAGGCATGAGTCACCATTGCGAGATCTGCATGATCCAGGTAGGCCTGCAACTGCACCTTAGTAACAACTGGCCACAGCTTCCATCTGTTCATTGAGCAATAGCCATGAGTCTAGGAGGACTAGCAAGCTGTGGAGCTGGTTGCTCAGGGCACTGCCACCCCTGAGACAACACTGAAACTGATCATGAATTCTGACATGGACACAAAGTGAGAAATGGCCTCATGCGGACACTGGTAGTTATTTACATTCTCTGTTGTATGCATACTCAGTAACAAATTTAGATTTGACTCTGAATCTAAACTTTTATTACATGTTAAATTGTTTTTAGTCTCTTCCACATCTTCACTGTCCTACTCAATTTTTTTTTAGAAAGGATTGTGCTTAGTCAAGGCCTGTTGCTGCAGTTTGTTTCTCCTAACAACTTTCCCATCCTTTTTGGTGGTACTTGTAAGAAATTAAGGTTTAGCATTTTAGGAAAACTCTGTTAGAACAGCCTTCCCATCAACACCCTCAAGAGGTCTTGGAATTTGCAAATGTGCTGGCTAGAAATTCTGGGAGTTGTAGTCTCACTCATCATGAGAGTGACAAATTGAAGAAGGTTGTTTTAAAACATCAGTACTATGTATTTGAGGGGCGTGGTGGCTCAGTGGGTAAGACGCCAGGCTTGTTGATCGGAAGATCACAAGTTCGGAGGTTCGAATCCCTAGCCCTGCGTGCGGAGTGAGCTCCCGCACTAGCTCCAGCTCTTGCCAACCTAGCAATTAGAAAGCATGCAAATGCAAGTAGATTAATAGGTACCACTTCGGTGGGTAGGTAACAGCGTTCCGCGTGCGTCATGCCAGCCACATGACCGTGGAAGCGTCTTCGGACAACGCTGGCTCTTCGGCTAACAAACGGAGATGAGCACCGGCCCCTAGAGTCGGACACGACTGCACAAATGTGCGGGGGGTACCTTTACCTTTTTTTACTATGTATTTATACCTGGCTTATATTTCCTATATTTTTTCAACATATGTGAGATTTGCCATGTTAGCTTCAAATCTACTTTGATAAATATTGTAGTGAAGAGGTTCTGGAATCATATAAACAGGCATATACAGTGAAATGAAATGGTAGCTACTCTTTCGGGCCTCACCAGTGTCTGTTTTCAACAGGTAAATCTTGGAGTGAAAGGTGCAAAATGTTGAGGTCCTTTTTCTCCTTAACTACATGGAGTCTTCATGGATACAACCCGTAAAGGAGCCATGACTCTTTCTCATTAATCTACATATGCATGCACATGTTTTTTCTTCTTTGTGGTTGTTGCCTCTGCTCTACATAGGCTGGGGCACATTTATCAGGCAATTAGAAAATGCCTGGACTAATTTGAACGAGAGCCAGTTTGGTCTAGTGGTTAAGGTGTTGGGCTAGAAGCCAGGAGACTGAGAGTTCTAGTCCCGCCTTAGGCATGAAAGCCGGGTGGGTGACCTTGGGCCAGTCACACACTCTCAGCCCAACTCAGGGTGGTTGTTGTGGGGAAAATAGGAGGAGGAAGGAGTATTAGGTATGTTCACCGTTATTTTTAAAAATAATAAAGACGGGATAAAAATAATAAAATAAAATAAAATAATGAAATAGATTAAATTCTTTGCTTGAAAATATAACCACTCCCTCATCTGCCCACCCATATTTTAAATTTAACAGTCAGGGGATCAGAAATAATATCATAAGCATCCATAACCTTTCACTGTTGAACACAGGGCATTTGCTGACAACCGTCCCCTTTTCCCTTGGAAAATTCCCTTGGAATTTTCACTATGCATCTGTGTTGGGGGAATTCATCTGAAAAATTTCTCTCCTGCAATTACTCTGTCAGATGGGCCATTGGTATCTTATGCAGAACGAGTTGGAAGAGTCCTTGTGCTGATATGTTCAGGTTTATTAGGTCCATTCACCTGAAAATAAGCCATCTGTTAAACAAAGCCTGCCTCCTTTTTTGTTCAAAAACAAATCACAACCAATTGTCATATGTACCTATTAAATTACAGTATATACAGGTTTTGCCCTTAGGGCAAAAACATACCTTTCCATAATACCCCAAGTACAGGGGCTTGCATCTAAATATATTTAGGCCACATTCTTATGTCTATTGTTGTTGTTGTTGTTCAGTCGTTTAGTCGTGTCCGACTCTTCGTGACCTCATGGACCATAGCATGCCAGGCCTTCCTGTCCTCCACTGTCTCTCGGAGTTTACTCAAATTCATGTTCATTACATCGGTGATGCTATCTAACCATCTCATCTTTACAGCATCGGACTTTCCTTCCACTTCCAGACACATCCACAACTGAGCGTCCTTTCGGCTTTGGCCCAGCCGCTTCACTCTTTCTGGAGCTACTCGGAATTGTCCTCCGCTCTTCCCCAGTAGCATTTTGGACACCTTCCGACCTGAGGGGCTCATCTTCCGGCGTCATATCTTTTAGCCTTTTGATACTGTCCATGGGTTTTCTTGTGATCTTCCATCCAAGTACTAGCCAAGTCCAATCCTGCTTACTTTTTCAGAATCAGCCAAGGTTGATTATATACTGCTTTCTTATGTCTATATCCCAGTAGAAAGCAGTATATAATCAACCTTGGCTGATTCTGAAAAAGTAAGCAGGATTGGACTTGGCTAGTACTTGGATGGAAGATCACCAGGGAGACTACCAAGACTGGTAGAATAGACTGGAAAGTTTAAAAAAAATCCTGATAGAAGGTAATAGTAAACACCTTTTACTGTTGCTAAGAAAACAACATGGACTTGTCCATGTAGTCACCACGAGTGAAGCTCAACTCAAGGGAACCTTAACTCACTTAAGAACATAAGAGTGCTGCTGGATCAGGCTATAGGTCCATCCAGTCTAATATTCTTTGTCATAGAGTAATATTTGTTGTTGTTGTTGTTCAGTCATTTAGTCGTGTCCGACTCTTCGTGACCTCATGGACCATAGCACGCCAGGCCTCCCTGTCCTCCACTGTCTCCCGGAGTTTACTCAAATTCATGTTCATTACATCGGTGATGCTATCTAACCATCTCATCCTCTGCTGTCCCCTTCTCCTTTTGCCTTCAGTCTTTCCCAGCATCAGGGTCTTTTCCAGTGAGTCCTCTCTTTGCATTAGGTGGCCAAAGTATTTGAGCTTCAGCTTCAGTATCTGTCCTTCCAATGAGCAGTCAGGGTTGATTTCCTTTAGGATTAACTGATTTTACCTCCTTGCAGTCCAAGGGACTCTTAAGAGTCTTCTCCAGCACCATAGTTCAAAAGCATCAGTTCTTCAGCGCTCAGCCTTCCTTATGGTCCAACTCTCACAGCCATACATTACTACTGGGAAAACCATAGCTTTAATTATATGGACCTTTGTTGGTAAGGTGATGTCTCTGCTTTTTAATATGCTGTCTAGGTTTGCCATAGCTTTCCTCCCAAGGAGCATGCATCTTTTAATTTCATGGCTGCAGTCACCGTCTGCGGTGATCTTGGAGCCCAAGAAAATAAAATCTGTCACTGCTTCCATTTCTTCCCCTTCTATTTGCCAGGAGGTGGTGGGACCAGATGCCATGATCTGAGTTTTTTTAATGTTGAGTTTCAAGCCAGCTTTTGCACTCTCCTCTTTCACCCTCATCAAGAGGCTCTTTAGTTCCTCTTCACTTTCTGCCATTAGGGTGGTATCGTCTGCATATCTGAGGTTGTTGATATTTCTCCCGGCAATCTTAACTCCAGCTTGTGATTCATCCAGCCCAGCATTTCTCATGATGTACTCTGCATATAAGTTAAATAAGCAGGGTGATAATATACAGCCTTGTTGTACTCCTTTCCCGATTTTGAACCGATCGGTTGTTCCATGTCCGGTTCTAACTTTTGCTTCTTGACCCGCATACAGGTTTCTCAGGAGACAGGTAAGGTGGTCTGGTACTCCCATCTCTTTAAGAATTTGCCACAGTTTGTTTTTCTGGAACTCTCTTGCTTTTTCCATGATCCAGCGAATGTTGGCAATATGTTCTCTAGTTCCTCTGCCTCTTTGAAACCCAGCTTGCACTTCTGGTAGTTCTCGGTTCACATACTGCTGAAGCCTAGCTTGTAGGATTTTGAGCATAACCTTGCTAGCATGTGAAATGAGCGCAA
The DNA here is from genome assembly GCA_023362775.1 of Charina bottae. NCBI lineage: Eukaryota > Metazoa > Chordata > Lepidosauria > Squamata > Charinaidae > Charina > Charina bottae. The sequence continues at coordinate 67,737,926 of JALMGJ010000004.1, forward strand.
TTGTACGGTAGTCTGAACATTATTTGGCATTGCCCTTCTTTGGAATTGGAACGTAAACTGACCTTTTCCAATCCTGTGGCCACTGCTGAGTTTTCCAAATTTGTTGGCATATTGAGTGCAGCACTTTAACAGCATCATTTTTTAGGATTTTAAATAGCTCAGCTGGGATACTGTCTTCTCCGCTAGCTTTGTTGTTAGTAATGCTTCCTAAGGCCCACTTGGACTTCACTCTCTAGGATGTCCGGCTCAAGGTCAGTGACCACACCATCGTATTTATCAGGGATATTAAGATCTTTCTTGTATAGTTCTTCTGTGTATTCTTGCCACCTCTTCTTAATCTCTTCTGCTTCTGTTAGGTCCCTGCCTTTTTTGTCCTTTATCATGCCCATCTTTGCACAAAACGTTCCCTTGATATCTCCGATTTTCTTGAAGAGATCTCTAGTCTTCCCCATTCTATTGTTTTTCTCAATTTCTTTGCATTGTTCATTTAAGAAGACCTTATCTCTCCTTGCTATTCTCTGGAAATCTGCATTCAGTTGGTTATACCTTTCCCTTTCTCTCTTGCCTTTTGCTTCCCTTCTTTCCTCAGCTATTTGTAAAGCCTCATCAGTCAGCCACTTTGCTTTCTTGCCTTTCTTTTTCTTTGGGATGGTTTTAGTTGCTGCCTCCTGTACAATGTTACGAACCTCCATCCATAGTTCTTCAGGCACTCTGTCTACCAGATCTAATCCTTTAAATCTATTCCTCACCTCCACTGTATATTCATAAGGGATATGATTTAGGTCATACCTGAGTGGTCTAGTGGTTTTCCCTACGTTCTTCAATTTAAGCCTAAATTTTGCAATTAGAAGCTCATGATCTGAGCCACAGTCAGCTCCAGGTCTTGTTTTTCTGATTGTATAGAGCTTCTCCATCTTTGGCTGCAAAGTATATAATCAATCTGATTTTATAATATAAGGGCTACTCCATTTCTTCTAAGGGATTCTTGCCCACAGTAGTATATATAATGGTCACCTGAATTAAATTTGCCCATTCCTGTCCATTTTAGTTCGCTGATTCCCAAGATGTCGATATTCAATCTTGTCATCTCATATTTGACCACATCCAGCTTACCTTGATTCATAGATCTTACATTCCAGGTTCCTATGCAATATTGTTTTTTACAGCATCGGACTTTCCTTCCACTTCCAGACACATCCACAACTGAGCGTCCTTTCGGCTTTGGCCCAGCTGCTTCACTCTTTCTGGAGCTACTCGGAATTCCCCTCCGCTTTTCCCCAGTAGCATATTGGACACCTTCCGACCTGAGTGGCTCATCTTCCGGCGTCATATCTTTTAGCCTTTTGATACTGTCCATGGGTTTTCTTGGCAAGGATACTGGAGTGGGTTGCCATTTCCTCCTCCAGTGGACCATGTTTTGTCAGAACTCTTCGTCATGACCTGTCCGTCTTGACCTGACTTCACTGGGTTACACAAGCCCCTTCGCCACGACAAGGCAGTGATCCATGAAGGGGATAGAGTAATATACTGGATGCATTTATGAAGCTCAGTTGCTGGGACTAAAAAGGGGGAAAAAGTAAAACCCTTCCAGTTTTTCCCAATAACCAGTATTTAAGATATCGAGAAGAATTAAACTGCCATCAATAGCCACTGATATTCTGATTCTTTATGAACCTGTCCAATATCTAACACTGTGGTGGTTACGTTTCCTTGAGGAGGAGTACTGGAGACTCCTAATACTTACTGTTTTTTGCACTTTTTCAATGGAATTTGTGTTTTTTACAGCAGGTGCACACAGAGTTGATATTTTCATGTCTACTCTTGACTCCAAGGTCCCTTTCCTAGTCTATTACTGTGAGCTAAGATCCCATTATCACATAGTGCCAATGTGAAGCACTAATTTATGCTGAACTGCTTTTGCCATTTTGAACCCAATTTGTAGATACCTTTTTGGAGGACTTCACAATCCATTTTTGATTCAACATCCTCAACTGTTGGATATCATCAACAGATTATATGTATGTATGTACAGTATAATACTTACAGGAGGAAATATTTCCAACATCAGTCCCTGGGAATCCTCATCTCCCCACTGTGATAATTTTCCATTTATTCTTACTCTGTTTTCGAACCAGTTGCCAGTGGATGAAGTTGAAGCAAGGATAGTTTGCAAGGAGAGAAAGGTATGGAGAGAGATCAGGGTTCAAGCAGCAGGTGGGCTTGCTCAGAGTTAAAGCTCCACCCATTTCCCCCCATTGTGTAACTCTTCTCAGACACTTTATTTCATCTTAAAATCAAGTTTAATTTTAACATGCTTACTGGGCAGCTAAGGAAGGGCTGAGGATTGCACAAAAAGCCTGGAACTATACGTGGTCCTCAGATCAGAAGTAGATCACCCTTGATATAATGCTACTTTTGTATTAGATGTTTTTGTAACAAGCAAGTATCTGTTTCCTAAAATTGGGTTAATGTCTTCTCTTTTACTGAGTGATATTTTATTATCTCAATTCAAGCCTACCCCTTGAAATCCTTTGAGAATGGCTTATGAGGCCAAATGCTTTGTGATGTAACTGCAAATAGGATGTCGCAGTAAAATATAGTTGCATTTGACTATATGCACTTCCACGCTTAGATGAAATATACTTAGATATGAATTGCTGAGAAACAATAGTGAGAGAAGGCTGCTGCTTTCATGCCACATGTTCAGCTTCCAATGCCATCTGGTTGCTTATTCCGGGAAGTAAGAAGCGAGGATCAGATACACATCTGGGATTTTGGGGGTTTTCTTAAGTTCCAATGTAAGATTCTTACTTCTTGAACAAAATGTGTATCAACCAATGATTCAATATCTGTACTTTTTCCCAGCATAATGGTAATAAATACTTCATTGGCTAGATTTTTTAAAACTTATTATGCAGGTGATAAAGACACAAGATTTTAGCATGAAAAATAAAATTGCTAATTTGACATCATAGCCTTATTTATGAGTGAATGAGGATTTTACTCCTGAATCTTAATTCTGGCAAAACAAATAGCTCTAGATGCCAAAACACTGCATTTGTATAGAATTTTTTAAAGTATGTGTATAAGTATGTTCAAGCCACTGAAATGTAGGTAGAAAAGAATTACCTGCCTTATACTGTCCTCCTGGTACATTTCTGTTCCAGCTGTGCTGTTTATGAATACACTGGTTAAAGCTGTCAAAATGGCTGCTCCTATTTCTGCTACAACTCTGATTGTTTACTTATAGCAGCCCTATAGATGGTGTTATTATTCCCTTGAGCAAAGGTATTTTACAAGGTGATCATAGGTACTAGTGTACTCAGAAGTCTCCCTTGACAACCATTAGGCTTCTTGTCCCACCTGATAAATAAATAGGAAATTGATATGCTACAAAATGCCAGCGCCTAACATAATTTTTATTGATGACAGTACTGTAAGATAGAAATAATTAGTGTTTTTTCTGCTTGAAAAATAATACAGATGTAAGCTGTTGTGATAGACAGCATTCTGGGGACATGATGAGGATAATGGGCACCAAATTCAACAGTTTGCCATCTAACTGGGTATCTTACAATTGGCCACGCCCACTATGACAAGCATTCATAAAAGTCCCCATGGTTATCCTTTCCTGCTGTAGCAGATTCTTGTGATGTCTTTCTACTGAGTCAAAGTCTCACAAGACGAAAGAAATCCTCAGTTTCTGTAAGTATGTTTTTCAGTGATATGTTCAAGCCAAGGATTTTAAAAATGGTAGATTAGAGAATCTGCATTTGTTCAACATGCTTAACAAGATAAATGACAGCCTCACATATCATTGGAGATAGGCAATATTAGGAAAAGAAAACCATTTCATCCTTTTCCATACAGGGTTTAATCATTTGGTATCTTACCTTAACTTAGTATTGTGGTCACTTCCACATAATCTTCTCTTCCAGTTACTGCCACAGAGATAAAATGGTTATTGGATTCCCACAGTAAGCAGCAGTTTGGACTAGGTGACCTGTTTGAACCCTGCCCGTTCCATTTTAAGATGGTATGATAAGGTCCAGAAAAACAGGGCTGTTCTGGGTACTATGAACCTTTCCCTTATTTTTGTTTTTAAAGTGCAAAAGCAAACAAAAATGGCAGAAAGTAACATCTGCAAAAATGATAGCCATACTTCTGAAAATGACTATTCCCTAGCCCAGTGAGAAGATTCTTGGTTTGCTGTGTCTGACATTACATTATGGAATATGTCACATGCCCATGCTTTGCATGAGATGTAGCTGAATATGTCATGCAAATGCTGCCAGAGAGAAATCAGAATAAATTTCCCAAAAATGGGCTGGACAGGGGAGTGGTGGTGATGGTTAAAGGGTTTATAGAACCAAAGTACTACTAAAGCAGGATGGAAAATGAGTAGTCAGTATTTTATTTTACCAATATAGAATCTTTATCGCAGTTGTTCAAAAATTCTCCGCTTTTGCTTGGGGGAGGGGGAAGAGACTCAATTACTACTTTTTCCATGGTTGCCTCCTTTTTCTATACAGCATACTACATCACTTAAGCACAGAAAATTGCCTGACAATCTGGGACTCAGGGTGGCTGCTGCAAAGGGAGGAGACAAATGACCAGAAATCTTTTTGCACAGAAGGCAACATATACAGCAATAAAAGCCAGACACACCTTCCCTGAAAAAGCCATTCAGCATATTCTTCTCATATTCCTTCTTCAGACTTGCTGCCTGCATTGGATACTAGGCCTGCTAGCTTATGATTTTAAAAATGCTTAGGCAATTGGTATAGCTGGAAGGATTTGATAGGCTGAGAGATGGAGCCTGGGAATTTTTTCCCCTGCAGGCATAGAATGGAGCTTAGTAAATTTTTGGTAATTCAGGGATGAGGATTAGCTAGCTTGGCAAGTGAGGCCAAGCACATCAGGCATTGGGAGTCAGAAGGGGAAAAAAAAGGTTTGAAATCCTTAGCTCTGCATATTTGACGTAAATAAAGTATTACTGAACCATCCAAACCACCAAAATACATGATAACCTTGTTGTGATGTGTAGATTTATGGCTGCACAACTCTGTTTTTTTTTAAAATATATGTACATATGAAGGCAGAAAAGCTCATGCATATCATAAAGTAGTCCATTCATATAACACCTGAGGTCTCACATACTGCAGTCTGTCTCAAGAATGCTGATTAGTAGGATTTAAAGACACCAAATGGATAAACTGTGGCGTACATAGTTAGGTTCGATCCTAACCCAAAGTTTGCTAAGAAGGAAGAAAAAGGTAGAAATAGCATTGAAAACCAATCTTTAAGCCTGGAGCAAAAGAAAGCTGATAGTGCTATACTATAAGTCCAATGAAATACATGATCTTCCACAGACATGTATTTGTTCAAGAAGCAACATTCCAGTATAGATCTGAAGTAAATAGTATGCCTAAATCTATTTTCTCCCTCCCCACCACACACAACACAACCTTCTGTTTTTCTACCTTACTTTCAGGGTGACGTAGATTATATTTTGTTAGTTTTGTTCCTGAGTTTCCATGAGCTGGCAGAATATGCTAGGGCTGATGGTTGTTTCCTATTACATCTTTCTTCACACCTCTCCAAGCTTCCCTGCCGCCCATGTTTCCTAATTTGAAAAAAGCTTTACAGAAGGGGTTTGAATTAACTGCTTCTTTTATAATGCAGGGGTTGCTGTGTGGGAATAGAGTGGGGAAGGCCAAGTTCTGATCCAAACGTAATCATGGAAACTCACTGACTTGGGTAGGTGCTGTCTCTCGGCTTCACCTGTCTCCCAGGGAGCTAAAGGTGCTTACACAGAACTCATTTCTCCAATTTTTTTCCTACAACAACAATCCTAAGAGGTGGATTGGGCTAACTGAAAGTCACCCAGTGAGCCGCTATAGCTGAGAATCCTTTGAGAGCATTCCATCATGTAGCCAAACAGAGTGTTCCGGTTAGCTGATAAGTAGATGCAGAGAGCAGCTTAGTTTCCCACAGGAAGATTTTTTCCCATAGGAGAAGAGAAGAAGAACTGTTGAGCTGGCAGAAGCAGTGTCTCAAAAAAGGGGACTTGTGACGAGGAGGCACTTTTAGGAGGAGGGATGGAGGTGTAATGGCTGGCAAACCATGATCGGTTTTTGTCAGCTTGGCTATTGAAGCCTGTTGGTTTTAGAGAGAAGTGATGATGCTGGAGATCCTGCGTTGGACTTGCTGAAGGTCTGGCACTTTTCCTGGGAGGTCTGGGCCAAGACAACTGAAGCAGAGGAGGGGCTACTGGGAGGGACAAATGTACCCTGTGCAGATGGTCTCTGTGGAGGAGACTGAAGACTGAAGTTAGGATTGAGCCAATGCCAGTTAGAGAGAGAGAGAGAATGACAGCCAATATAATTAGCTCCTTTCTTATTTTAAGTGGAAAATAGGAATAGAACATAGAAATAGCATTGTTCAGATTTAGCTAACACACTAGCCTATACACATAACAAGGTAAACTTGGCCAGAAGCTAGAATCTTCACATATCTAGTAAAGAATGCTCTATTTTAAAACGCTTTACCTGTTGAAAATAACTCAACCCTCCTTATTCCTTATTCCTGCTGTCAGATAAGTAGAGACAGCAGAGAATACACTTTTGGCTTATCTAGTAGTAAGTATCTTGCAAAGGAATGCTAGCTAAAAGTGATAGTAGAGGCTATTTTGTTTTATGCTGTTTGCCATGTCAATAAAAGGGGGGGAAAGGGAAAAAAATTGCAAGTGGCATCTGATGTGCTGTGTTCTGTATCAAATCCTTGTGAACCCAGAAAGACCCATGACAAGTACACTTGAACCAGTGCTTCCCTGGTCTTATCCCAACACCATAACTACTTCACCATGTTCTGTTACTGTTGGAAGAAAACTGGTTACAATTTCACCTGATGATTGTAAACATTTATTTTTGTAGTGGAAAAAAAAACCCTAAATTCATATGGCTCTCCATAATGAAGTTTAAAAAATACTTGCTCAAATATTTATTTAATAGTCTGGCCACAGTCCTTTTGCTTATTATGTGGCAGGAATGGGCAATCTTTGTGTGGCTAGATACTGCATTTTGCGGTCTCGGGGGGGGGGGTTGAAGGGGATATGATCATAAAGCAGCGATATCACTGAAGAAGGCAGTGTTGGTGATAATTAAATTAAAAGTGCACTAAGCACACCAAATACACAAGAGCCTTATTAGTTGTGATTTCTTTCTTTCTTTTTGCAGAAAATTGCACAATCAAATTGCAGTGATTTGCTGCCAAAAATCAGTGGCTCAGTCTTGGGTGGCTCTGAGGAGATGCATGTATCCAAAAAGAGGCTTTGTACCACATATGGATTGCCCACTCTAGGTGCAGAGGAAAAGGGAACGAAAAAGCTGTTAGCTGTATATAACTCCCTTCCATTCATAGGAAAAAATGTTAGGATCCAAACTGCTATATTTACAAATTGATATCAAGATAAATCCTCTATGAATTATGTGACAGCATAAGATTGGCATGTATATGGATTTTTAAACCAAGAAAAATAAATATAGCTACAGAGGTACAAATAAACAAAATGTCTTTCATTTTATACAAATATTAGTGAACCATGTGATCTAAATGAACAAGTAATAGTATAAAGAGTTCATATAATAAAATATTAAAAGGAAAAAAATAGATATTTATATCATAGGTAAAAAAATGGAGAATTCTTGTGTCAGTTGCTTAACTCATAGCTTTCCAAACTGTGTCGCGACACTTTAGTGTGTTGCAACACACAGTTTAGGGTGTCATGAAGCGGCGGCATGGGGGCGCACATGGTGGCTGTGCCGCGGTGTGCGCGGCGGCAGTGCAGGGGGATGCGTGGTGGTGGCAGTGTGCATGGCGGCGGCGGCACACTATCAGTGCTTCCGCGTTTTAGTGAGGCCACCGCCGCTGCCGCCATGCACACCGCCACGCGCCCCTGCATGGCTGCCGTGCACGCGCACGCCCCCCGTGTGCCCCCACAGTGTCGCCGCTGCCAGTGTTGGTGTGTCGCCAACGGCGGCACTTTGGAAAGCACTGGCTTAACTTTTAAATTTCCACATTCCATAAAATATTTAAAGTAATTCAAATATTTACAAATAGCACACATGGCTGGCTGGGGAATTCTGGGAGTCTTCTCCGCACTCTCACTTCCCTCCTTTCTCTGCTGTCCCTTGGTTGTTCCCCTCCAGTATGGCATATCCTACTGGCACACCTGGCTCTCAATCTTCTCAGCACTTCCCTTCCTTCCCTCTGCCTCCCCTCAGCCACCCCACTGCCAATGTCCATACAAGTGAAGGAAATGCTTCATTCTTGTTTTTTCTTAGTTACCCCCCCCCCGCCCCCTTACCCAAAACAATCCTGCTTCATTCCGAATCTGCAACAAAATAGTCCCACTTTGTTCCATATATGGACCTAAACATTTAAAACATACTGTAAATATTTTGATTTGGATATGAACCACCCCAAATCAGCTGTTTCACAGACAGAATGGTTTGTGCATAGAACATTTTGCACATCCCTTATTTAAAATGTGTATTTAAAACAAACCCTTTAAAGAAAAGTAAGGCGACAGTCAAGGCCTCAGAACTGAAAGCACTGACTCCGTTAATTCAGTGCAACTTCTACATGCAGAAAACTATGTTCTGGATAGCAGCCTAAGAAACTGGATGATTCAGCTTAGCTTTGTTCCACAAGAACAGTCTAAGAGTAGGTGTAAATCAAATGGTGTTGGCATCACTTGCATTACTTCTAAGCATTTTAACAAAATTGTTATCAATTTAAATGTGAGGCTACCAGCAATATGTCCATCTGTTACTAAGACTAAAGACTAAACCATCTTTAGTCAATTGGTGCTTCAAAAAGTAACACATCAAGTCTCATGCAATAACTTGAGGGTCTTGGGACTGAGAGGCAGGATTGAAATAAATACCATTGTACATTCCACTGTTTTTAATCTATAGTTGACTCCCTCAATAAGGAACCCCTTTCTCTGTTCTCCAGCCCCAAACACATAGAAATGACCTTCCAGGCCCCTCAACCTTGCCTCCTCAGTTGCGTTCTGCCACCCTCTGAGTTTTAGCTTGGCTACTTTTCTCTCTTTTTCTCCAGTTGCCCTCACCTAGACACCTTTATCCCTGTCTCTTCGTCATCATGCTGCTTCAATATTGGGTTCTGTAGAGGAATTTTTCCCTGGCCTTGAGACGGAATGGGAGAGGTGAAATGGTTACTCAGCCCTGGGAAAACAGAAAGCATGAGAGGCTCAGAAGAGCCCCACCTTGACCTTGTTGTCCTTAAAAAGGGGTGGTGAAGGTTTTGGATGGCCTTTCAATATTCTGTTAATACACCCTACAACAGTAAAGTAATATTCCTGGAATCCCTGCAGTGTCTGTTTCTTGATCCGGCCTACTTCAGATGGCTGACAGGTTCCTCTGACTATTCCACTACAATTCTTAAATTTCACCTCTTCCTGACTGTCAGAGAGATTCCTCCCTCCCCTCCCCTCCCCTCCTGTTGTAGTTCCAGTTCAAAATCTTCTATCCTTACTTCCTAAGACTGGAACTCGGCTTGGAGATAATACATGGAATAAAGATGCAAAGCTGATGGAAAATGGACATCTTCATTTTGAAGTGTACTTTCTTCACCCCACTCTTTAAGAAAACTGTTTACTTTTTAAAAATCATAAAATCAACTTTAAAAAACTAGCAGGGCATTTTGGTGTGGGGATGTAGAACAGTGTACACTTTGACAATGCTTTGGGACTCATGGTGAACATGAGTGCAGCACCTTTCTGTTATTCATTAAAGCAGGCAGGTGTTTTTTCAGACTTCCATGCAAACCTGAAACGAGATGCAGTTGTTGTAATGAGCCAAATAATTAAAGCAGATGTGTCTTTAATGGAATTCATCTGAGGGGAATGAGGGTTGGTGTGACATGCAAAGGGCTTCCTATGAATAATTTTGGAAGTGTATAAAGCTGAAGTAAGGACAGATATTCTGGGTCACTATATCTTGGGCAATGTATTAACTACATCATACTTTTTTCTCTGCATTCCAAATTTATCTTCATGAGATTTTTCTTTAAATGGAGAATTTTAAAATTTTGTTTACTGTTAACTATTTGACCTAATAGCAACATCTCAGAAATTATATTTATTTGCAGGATATATATTCTGTTACTTTACTTACTCACTATATAAGGTTGTTGGGGTAAGTTAAGTTTCTGTTTTTTTATATGTAAAAAGGGGAGAGCCAGATAAAAGAATTAATACTTCTGGTAACCTTTCTAGGATCTTGTGTAATCTAGGTTCTTTGTTTTTTAGAATACAGTATTTTGCAGTTTACCAGTGCATAAAACTGATTATAAACATCATTCCTTTGGGATTTTTTTAGAGTGATTTGTGTATTTTATTATTTAACGTTTTGAAATGTTTGTGGTTTTTCAAGCTTTCCCTACTCACTATTTGATTCTTTTTATGACCTACAAATTCAGGTTATTTCTTTCCTGCTATATACATTTATTTGCCAATATAGGTCCTCTTTAAAATTGTATATCACATTAGCTACAACAGGGATTTTACATCTAAATAAATAAGTTCCTACTGAAAGCTGATTTTGATTGCAGAGAGAATTCTCTTTCTACATGCTTCAGGACTTAGCATTAAATTACAGATTTCGGTAAACAAAACTAATAAGTCACCAGATGTAAATATACAAGAAGGACCCACCAAACATCTAAAAGGAGTTAAATTATAGTTGATAAATAGACTTCTTGTTTTAACACACTAGAATAGCACACTTTTCTTCCTGGTCAATTGAAATTCATCAAATACAAAAATTGTAGGTAAGAAGCTAAGTTTTACTGTTAGTCATCTTGAGTGTACATATCTGCATATGAAATAAAGGCCTGAGAATTTGTTCCAAAGGTTTGGATTGGAATGTTGCATTAATCTGTTCTTCAAGTGTCGGCTCTAGAATCCATTTTGGGAGTATTCCAATCTGTAGATAGTACTACAAAAGCCTAGGCATGCTGTTTTTCTTTAATATTTTAAGGAACTACACTGGAGGCCTTAAAAATGGCTTTTAATATCCTCCTGTATTCAGTTTTCATTTTAATAGGCCAGTCTGGATGTTGTCATGGTAGCCATCTTGAAAACTAAGCGGAGAGTGGTGCTGTGTAAGTGTGTGTGTGTCACTGTGGACACGTATGTGGATATTTCTATTCTTTTTACCTTTGTAGAATTCCATTCATGTAGAATCGTTGGGGAAATACACACCCACAAAACCCTAGAGCAGGCATTTTTGTAAGAGCAGACCCAAAAGTGTTGCCCAGAAAGTGGCTTTTAATCATCTCCTCCTTCCTTGCATATTAACAGAAAAGGCAATCAAAACTGTACTGAAACCTTTGCAACTTGTCATTAGAAGCAGGGAAGTGTTATTTTTATTGTACAAAAATACTGATTTCAGTGTGAGCAAGGTAGCTTAATTTGGTAAATTTATCTGTGCAATGCGTGATGGCCTTCCACAGTTGTCATCCCCTTGTCAACGCATTAATTATATTTAAAAATCAGAATCTATTTGAGGAGGGTCTACGGCTTGGAAAAGGAGGGAAGATCTGTGCGGCTCCAGCAACTGCTCTGGCCGGCTGGGTCTCTCTCCCTCCCTCCCTCTCCCTCTTTCTCTCTCTCTCTCCCTCTCTCTCCTCGTGCCTGAAGAGCAGAGCGAGGGCTGCGACTGGCGGAGGAGGCTTGCGAGAGGGTTAATGCTCTCCGCCAGGCAGGGAAGGTTAGCAGAGGGATCAATGTGATTAAGGCGGTAGGAGAGGAAAGATGCGCCTGCTGCCTGGCTGTGGTGGCTGAAGGGTGGTGCGCGGGGAGCTGCCTGCCTGCCTGCCTGCCTGCCTGCTTGCCGCAGAGAAAGGGCCGGATATGACCAGGGACGGTCGTCTGCCTGCGTTGGAGGGCGGCTTCACCTGTGGACCTGCTGCTGCCAACCTGCCAGCGTCTACCTGGGCGAGGAAGGAGGACCCACCTGAGCTGCCCGCGGCCGCCTCCCTTTCCCCCCGAGCTGCCTCTTGCTGCCAGAGAAAGGCAGAGTCCGCGGCGGAGAGACGCTGAAGGCGAGGCGAGGCGAGGCGAGGCGGGCAGCGCACTGGCTGGAGGGGCTGGAAGGACAGGCGGGCGCCGAGGCAGGAGCTGGGCTGGTCTCCCCTCTGGGCTGGCCGCGGGAGCCTTGCGGGAGAGGACGCGGGCGGCGAGCGGAGCCCAGACGCGGCTGGGAGGCGAGCAAGGCGCAGGGCATGTGGAAGCTGGCTGCCCTCTTGTTCCAGAGCATCTTGAATGGTGAGCCGGCGGGTCGGGCGGACTTCGGGGCCGTGGGCGAAGGGCGGGGGGTTGCGGGGAGATTGGCGCGTTGACCGAATCACTTCTCGTTTCTCTGGAAGCCTTGTGAGCAGCACTGGGACGAAGGAAGAAATTGCTCCGGAATAATCGAAATTAGCTTACTTAGCAAAGTGGCAGCTTGTAAGCTGTATGCCATGCCTCTGTCTCCTTCGGTAGGAACTATACTTGATGAAATAGAGAAGTCTGCGTCCTTTCCTATTCCCCTTGTAACAATACAGGATTATATCCTACGGTGCGTATATCTGCAGGAAGGACATTGAGCTTCTCAAAGGTTGAGAAGGTAGAAAGCTACTGCATTTTCCATAATTTTTTTATTCTTACAGAGTCTCATTACTTTTTATGCAATATTACAGTTCAGGAACTATGATATCAACCTGCCTCTCTATCTCTTATGGCACTGGGAATGGTACTTGTTCTGTACTCATCTCCTTATTTATGTAAAAATATGCACTGATAAGCATTACGTCACCTGAAAAAGCTGGGGGGCTCTTTGAACCAATGTCAAAGTTATAGAAGTGAAAAGGTAAAATGTCAGTTTAATATTTTTGTAAATTTATTATTTTTTCACAATATTTTTTCGCCTTTTTTTTAAATCAGAATTCATGTATTTTTTAGGTGCCTAGCTAATTACTTTTGTTAAACACCTCGGTTCAATTAAATGGTGTATCCTATTACTTTTGAAGAAAAGATACCCCATATTTCCAAACCTAGGTGATACTAAAGGCTTCTTGAAGGTGAAATAGAGTATAATGCCAGGTAATATGCTGTTGGATGCTGCGGTTAAATGGCATTCTGTTTTTTTTTCTCAAATTTGAGAGGACAGTTCTCTTCAAGGTGTAATTAATATGCTGACAGTTAAAATAAATATATATTGTAGTTTCCAAAATTGGAAAAGCAAGCAGAAGAGAACAGTATTGGTAGTGAGGCTGAATGAGGACTGAAGCATGGGTGGGGGTATGCAGGGAGAGTGGAAAGAAGAAATAATTGATGCTCCAAGCAGAGGGTGAGAAATGAATGTTGGATGAGGGTGCCTCCAGGTCTGCTTAGCTATACCCTGTAAAAAAATATATATATTGGCAGAAAAGGAAAATTTAGCAATAAGGAATGACATGAAGAAATAGTTAGAATGCTCCCAGATATGGCTCCGCAGTGTAAAATGATTAACTTTGGAAATTGTCATAGCATAATTGCAACAAGTTCTATCATTTAAGGGTGGTGTTTTTTTTTTGCTAGTAGAAATAGTTCCCTGCGACCTCTGCAGGAAGACACCTTTTAGAATACAGATTTCCTGTCTTTTGGGGGGGGAAAAATGCCACAAAAGTCTATTTTTAACTGATATTGTTACCTTGAGCATAAATTAGCATTATCAGAGAATGTAAACAATTTGCTTTAAATTATATAACCAAATTAAAGAAGAAAAAACAATATCTAAATGCCCAGCTTTAAACAGTGCATTCTTCTTATAAACACCACAATGGAAGCCCACACAAGAAAAATTGTATTTTATTTGTGTGTGCATGGGGAGGTTATAGGGGAAAGGTCTAGGACTGTCACTTCATTAGTTTTAGGCTTTATACCTATATAATCACTAGCGATGTGAATATGCATTTCTTTATCCAGTAAACCAAAGCCGATGAGATATTTAGCTTTTCAGTTCCTTGGTGACTAAACCATAAGGATCATATCGGGAGATGTTATATGTGCACATATGAACGTAAATAATGGAAAATCAGAACTATAAATTTAATACAAATTATATCCTTCATTAATACCACTCTTTCCTTCATCATAAAGTGCTAGATGTTTCTAAGGTAATTCAATTCAATTTTCTTTTAGCATTAATAAAAACACCTGAGACTTTTTGAATCTGATTACATAGGAAGAAACTAACATTCAAATTGGTTGAGAGTGAAAGAAATATAATGAAAATATATATTCCAGTATACGTTCCTTAAACAAAATATGTGACCCCAAATAAAATAATATTGTGTCATAAAGCTGTTAATAAGAATATTTTGATAAAAATGAAATGTTATCAAGAGTAGACACTTCTCTGTTATAAATGCTCAGTCACAGTGATTAATGCTTTTAAAGCAATTGAATAAATTTCTTTTGCTTGGACTCAGAAAGAAAGATGTTGTTATTATTACTTGACTGGCTTTTTATCAAAATAGATGATTCTGTGGTAATTACATGATTGCCCAGTTGTTCTTTAGTATTGTGTTAAATACCTTCTCTTTGGAACAAGAATATGCTGTTGCAAATATATTTGTTTCTGTTTTTCTGTAGACACTGAGGTAAAAGAAGAGTAGCATATAAAACTACCATTTTATTTTATAAATCATATAGTTATGATTTATATCTTACCTAAATTTAATTCATTTTTAAAACACATCATTGGTGCCAATTATTTAGAAACAGAGTTGTGCTTTGGCCTAGTCTATTATGGTATAGTAGAATCTGCTTGTTGTATTAAATACAATGTATCAATTTTATTGATAATCCTTTTAGTAATATTTTGAGCAAAGCCAGTAATTATTATTCCTGGATTAGTTCCTTTTTTAATTTTTAAAACATAGATAAAAATGCTATCAACTGTAGATGTAAGTCCGTATTTGTAAGAAGACAGCTGTATATTTTCAGAGCAGTTATGTTAATTACTTTGATGCTAACAAGAGTTATGTAGCTATAGTCTTTCTAAGTAGCTGTGACAATTTCTTATTTTTGCTTCATTATATTAAGGAATTTTTAACACAAGTATATTAACAAAGAAAATTTGTGTAATTGTAATTCATATTGAACCCTGCAATGTATAGATGAAACATTAGGTTTAAAATTGACCCTGAATTCTTTAAATTGCTTGCTTGCTTGCTTGAAATGTTAACTTAGGCCTGCTAGAGCTTTGTCTTTTTTTTTAAAGTAAATTACAAGTATTTTATAGGTAATGAATACTTATGCCAATCTGTTATTATTTTCTTTCTCATGTTTGTGTTGCATGAGGTTTGTTGATACAGTAGTCAAAAAGAAATCAATAAAAACTAGGATGCAACCAATAACCTAGAAGTGATGCTAAAAATAGATACCTATTAAAAGATTCTTCTTGGTATTTATAATGCATGCACTTGTCCATCTTTTACAGACTAGTGTGTTTTTATTTTATTAGTAAATTAAAGCACTGGAATCATGGGAGAAGACCTAAACTGGAGTAGTAGTAGATAGCACAACATTTAATGAGGGCATAAAAGTCACAGTTCAAAGAAATATAAATGGTTCTCTTTAAAAATAAATATTAAAATTATTTCTGCTCTGCTATTTGGGGAATGAGAAAGCATATGTATTGGTGGGGTAGATGTTGAATTTAACCATCCTTTGTTATCTTTCAATATTTGAAAAGCAGTGTTTAATAGAAAGCACATAACTAGTCACCTCTTGACAGGTGACATGACACATAGGACTTGTATGTTATCTCATCTCCATTCGTGTAGGATTGCATACTGAATAGTGCTGCTGGACTGGGTGAAGGTCTAAAAAATTAAACATTTTAAACGGCTGTGTTTTTAACAGAAGTTATAAATTAGGTATACTTTAAAAAAAGTTAATAACTCTGTTTTTAATATGTATTCTTGTTTTATAATTTATCTGTATTTTATTGTTGGCCATCTTGAGTGATACTTTTAATGGACAGTTGGAATATCAATGATTAAAATAAATTAACTTCTTGGGCAAGTAAAAAGGAACTATTTAAAGATATCCCAGCATCTCAGTGAAAGAATTCGTAATGCACACATACGCATGTGCATAACTGAATCAGAATTTGAATAGAGTTTGGGAATTGGCATACTGATTTGACTAGCCACTTTACATCACATAGGCATTAAGTGTAATATGCAGTCAGTGGCTAGGGTGTAGGGAAAACCGATTTCTCTAATCCATGTTGACCATATTTTCTTTCTGGCAATGACTGCTAACAAGGGAGATAGGTAACATTTGCATTAATTAGGAAGGCAGGTGCATTTCAGACAAATAATTCCTGTATGAATCAAGAGGTGGCCTAATAGCATGGCCTTTTAATATGCATCACGGTTAGTCTTTTTGATGGATTTCCCCAGATACATCACGAGATTGTGAGCCATTGTGCAGCCTACTTGTAAGCCTGTGTTGTAGGACACTAGTGGGCAGCAAACCACGCAAGACTGGGAACGTTTTATAGCATTAGGAGAAATAGAGAGCTATTAGAAATATTATTAGAAATAGAGAAATAGAGAACTCTTCAGTGGATGGAACACATTCTAACAGCTTTTCAGTGTCCTCTACCTCATCATTTGGCATGTCACTTCCAGACAGTGCTGTTTTGCTTTCTTTTCATCACCAAATGCATGCTTGAATAGTAGTTTTTTTATAAGGAATTGAGAAGGTTTTGTGTCAAAATGTGCATTGTTATTAACTGCAATGAAAACCAATAATAACAGAGGAAAGTGGAACTGATCAGAAGAAAGGATCTAGAAGCCTAGATGTTTTTCCTGCCTTTAGGGTTTGTCCTCCAGGCTTTCCAAAGTAAGCGATTTCAGTACTAACATCTGTGTTAGTGAGAAAAGGACTGCAATTCAGAAAAGACAATCCATGGAAGAAATCCTACATAATTAGCTTGAAGCAGGAACCTGAAAGCAGCCTTAGGATGGAGCTATCAGGGCAACCTCACAGGCTAGATTAGAGGGACATTTCTGGCAATATGAGTGAGTAGGGTACATAATGATTTAGGCCACAATGACCTTGTAATACCATGAATATTCATAATGTTTGTTGTCTGCATTACATCTGGATATGGAGATATACGAACACACGCATGTGTATCTATCATTTTTTGAAGGGGATAGGTAAATAGACAGATAATAATGGCAGCATCCTTGGACTTCCGGTGGGGACATGGCAGACTGAACGGCTGTGCCCGTGGGCTCAGCGGGCAGAACTGACAACGTGGCAGTTTTTTGGGGCTCAGGCAGGTTTTTCCTGAAGCCCAAGAGTGTTTTTCCGGAAAAAGGAAAACACCTGGAATCACCCCATCTGTCCTCCGGATGGCTGCTTGCAGCCAGAAGATCGCAAACAGCATTTGTGCTCGACTGGTAAGAGCAGCTGGGAGGCTGGGACGTCACCATTTTCCAAGCCATGCTATAGCCTTAAAGGGACACTAAGACCGGCCACCCCATTTCCAAATCACCCAATTTATATTTCTTTTAAGTATGTGTACCATAAGAGAGGCTTTCTCTTGGTGCTTATTGTTATTTTTGGGATCAATTTTTTAAAAAAATTCTTTTAAAGTTTTGGACTTCGTTTTCCATCCAAATATTAAGGAGGATTGAGAGTAAATAATTGTCTCCCTGTTATTATTTTTCTACTAAATTTGAAGATATTAGCATTTTCCTACACGTTGAATTGGCTGTTTTGAACTTTCATTTTTCTGCTTCTACTTTTCCTGGGGAATTGTCTGCATATCTCACTTTTGCTTATGTAAACACATTCTGCAATTCTTTCATATCTTCGACTTTCGCTGGTTAAGCTCCTAGGGGGCAGCATAATCTATTGCTTGAGATATGGAGGATTTTAAACAGACTTTCTCTGACTTCCACGGAGATTTTAAACAGATTCTGATTCCTACCAAGTTTTTATGCAAGGCATTCAGGACATTGTGGAAAAACTGAGGTCTAAAATGTATCATCTGGTTGGGGATGTCGTGGATGAAATTGAGGAATTTAACAGTGACAGAAATGTGTCTTCGACTTCTGTTGGAATGCTGGATGAAGATCGGATAGTTGAGTTGAAGAAATTAAAGGGAGAGATCGAGTTGCAAGCCATAAGTAAAGTATAAATAAATAAACCACCCAGTCTCGTCATAGTACGAGTTGGGGTGGTAAAGAAATGTGACAAATCAATCAATAAATAAGTGAAATTGATCTGATGGAACACCATGGAACAGAAGGGGTTATTATGTATGGGAGGTCTCCTGAAGAGAAGTCGGAGTTTTTGAGAGGGCAGTTGGGCTGTTCGATTTTTTATAGAAAAAAGCTCTTGTGTGCATAGTGGGGATATGTAAATGCTTTGGTTTATTTTGAAGTCGGATACGGGTTTAAGAATATTTATCTGGATTGCTGACTTCATTTAACTTTAATGAATTGGATTAAGATTATTAAGGTATAATAAAAAATAATAAATGTCTGGTTTTGGCTTTAATATGATTAAGTATTAAAATTGTTGTGTTATCAAGTATAATGGCAGACAATTTATATGTTTTTTAGTTTGATCTTTATTATAGTAGACAAGAATGTATAGAATAGTAGTAGGAAGGAAATAATTAAATAAATGTTATCTTTTTTTGGGGGGGAAGTTGATTAAGAGGTGTATATATATATATATAAAATATTTTTAAAAATTTCCTTCTCACCCCTATGGGTGGTATGTGTCTTCCTCAACCTTGGGTCCTCTACCAGATGCCTGGGAGTTTGAGGGTTCTGCGTGGTATCTTAGCTGTTCCTAGCACTGCACTCTTTTGGACAGAAAGGTCTGATGTTGCTCCTGGGATCTGTTGGAGCCACTCCCCCAGCTTGGGAGTCACAGCCCCGAGTGCTCCTACCACCACTGGGACCACTTTGGCCTTCACACATTTCTTTTAATATAAGGGGAGGGAGCAACTGTATTTAGTGATTTTTATAATGTGCCAATGGAATGATTTATAGAAATAATGTGATTTTGGTTTAATATAGAGTAAGGGATTGATTATGGAAAATTGTTATACAGTATATCCTTGCTGTTAAAAGTCAGAAGTCACCTCTTTTTGTAATTTAAAAAAAAATTCTCTTATGTTTCCATACTTTTTAGTTTTTTCTTTTTAGATTTTTGTTTTTCTGTAGCTTTTATCTTTGCTTGAAACTTAATAAACTTAATAAAATTCTTATAAAAAAAATAATGGCAGCATCCTTCATGCCATAAATTGCATTACCTGTCCCTTCTCTGGTGTTATTTTCTGCTAGAAATTTATTTTGTGGCATATGCAATATACAAATCTACAATATTTTGAAATATCTATTTCTAAAGTCCTTTAAAAAATACTCCAGAAAGATTTGATAAGTTATTGATCATTATTTTATTGGGAAAATATGTAATACTTACGCTATTATCTACCAGCTCATAGTTCATGCTTCAGCCCATCCATGATAATTCTGTGATTTCTTTTAAAAATATTTAAAGAATTAGCACAGTGATTATTAAATGTATTTTGAGTTTTGTTATATAATATTTATTCCTCAGGATTGCATAACTATTATATAAATTTTAACTGATCATTTGTGTTTTAATTGATTATTAAATAAGTGTGCATATATATAAAACTATTGTTTTGTTTTAACTGAAATTTAATATCTTTGTCAGATGCCATATCTTGAATATATCCAGATATGCTAGTTGATGCAATTATTTGGGGCTGTGTTTGGAGGCTTGAAAGGGGCGTGGTGGCTCAGTGGGTAAGACGCCAGGCTTGTCGATCGGAAGATTGCAAGTTTGGAGGTTCAATTCCCTAGTCCCGCATGACGGAGTGAGCTCCTGCACTAGCCCCAGCTCTTGCCAACCTAGCAATTTGAAAGTATGCAAATGCAAGTAGATTAATAGGTACCACTTCGGTGGGTAGGCAACAGCGTTCTGCGCACGTCATGCCGGCCACATGACCGTGGAAGCGTCTTCGGACAGCGCTGGCTCTTCGGCTAACAAACAGAGATGAGCACCGGCCCCTAGAGTCGGACACGACTGCACAAATGTACGGGGGGAACCTTTACCTTTTTTGGAGGCTTGAAAGCTGTATTTAGAATGCATTCATCCAGTTGTTTGTAAGGGCCCACTGTATGATATCAATTCCATTCCAAGGGCCATGCTATTGGAAAAGCCACCTGCACTTTTAACAATTTGATCCACAGTGGATATTGATTACAACTGTCAGCTGTGACTGTTTGGTGATTAGGCTAACCTGCACAAGGCATAGAGCTTTCTCAGCTTTTGAGCTCCTGTTATTGTGGAATTCGCCCAGTGACAAGTTTATTTGGTTTCCTAGTTGGCTAACTCTAAAATGGGCAAAAATGCTTATTTGTTTTCATTCTCAATTAACTGATAGATTTTGAATTATGCTCTTAAATTATAATTTTATTCATTTGTTTATTTTATTTTTTGGATGTTAAGTTATTTTATAGTACTTCATATTGGTATTTACTGTGAAAAATGTTCACTTCAAATGAAGTAACATTTTGTTAATATTTTTTATGTATATTCAAGTGGGTCTTGAAACAATGTTACATATGGATTGTACCTATTAAAAATTCCCATCTTATATTGATAGCCACATATTTTTCCAGGTATTTACTTTCTCTACCCTGGATACAGCACTAGACAGGAGAGAGTAACACTATTTATGTTCTTTATTTCTATACTACCACATTTGACATGGTCTCATGGTGGGTTTTTTTTTTTCCTTGAGTCAGTGTTGACGACTGAAAATAATATTTTACAGAAAAACAGAACAATATATTGTAGAAATAATCCTTAAAATTCTCAAAACCTTTAATAAATGAGTATATTCATAAATAATAGTAATAAGACATGTACTGAAGACAGTTCTTCAATAAATGCTCTTTTAAATAGTTTAGTTTTTAAGGCTTTTCTAAAGGACAGGAGTGATGGAGCCATCCAGATTTTTGGTGAAGTGACATTGCTGAGAAACAAGAGGTTCTTCCTTTCCCTGGATCTTGTAAGGGGGAGGAACTTGAGATGCATGCACTGGAAAGGCAGGATGGACTGCGAAGTAGACTGTCTTGCACATAGCCAGGTGCCAAGCTATGTAGAGGTTTACGGGTCAAATCCAGCACTTTGCAATGATATGTAAGGTTATATTAGGCTGACCATACATCCTGTTTTGAACGGGACAGTCCCGTTTTTTTAGCATTTTTCAACCGTCCCGTCGTTTTCATAAAAATCTCAATTTTGTCTGATTTTTCAAACCCGGCGGGAATGGTGCGGAAGGAGGATCCGAGCTGGAGTGTGGACCGGGGGGCCGGGTTTGCAGGCGGGAGCCAATTGCACGGATCTGGGGGCGGGGTTTGCAGGCGGGAGCCAATCGCGCAGACTGGGAGGCGGGGTTTGCAGGCAGGAGCCAATCACACAGACCGGGAGCAGGGTTTGCAGGCGGGAGCCAATCGCGTGGACCTGGGAGTGGGGTTTGCAGGCGGGAGCCAATCGTGCGGACCGGGAGGCGGGGACCCCTGTCTTTTTCATGAATACGGAATATTACGTAAGACCCCGTCCCGTTTTGCCATCCTGAAATATGGTCATCCTAGGTTATATGTTTTAAGGATTAATTAATTGTAGAAGAAATATAGCCAAGTGAAACAGCTCAGGCTATTACAATTTTATATCCTGGCAAAGAGGCCTCATATACAAGTACCTCATATACAAGTACAAAGAGGCCCCATATACAAGAAAATTCTGTGTGCCAGGTGGGTACAAAGGCTATGGTTTGCTTGTGCAGGAATTACTGGCATTTCTGAAGCACGCTCGCTCTCTCTCTCACATACACACAAACAGAGAGAAAAATGCACACGCACAATCTTTGGTTTGGTATTTCTTGCTGGTTAGTAGCCTCTGAGATGGCCTCAAAGCATGCTATGCTGGGAAAGAATTTAGATGGCAGGGTAAACAACATGGGTAAACATTATTTCTAATAAATAAGCAATAGATAAGTCAATGTATTGTCGAAGGCTTTCACGGCCTGAGTTCAATGGCTGTTGTGGGTCTTCCGGGCTCTGTGGCCGTGTTCTGGAAGT
Source organism: Charina bottae (assembly GCA_023362775.1). Taxonomy (NCBI): domain Eukaryota; kingdom Metazoa; phylum Chordata; class Lepidosauria; order Squamata; family Charinaidae; genus Charina; species Charina bottae. The sequence continues at coordinate 67,760,198 of JALMGJ010000004.1, forward strand.
TGTGGTTCCAGGAACCACAACTTCCAGAACACGGCCACACAGCCCGGAAGACCCACAACAGCCAATAGATAAGTCAATTTGAAGTTATATTACCAAGTTTCTGGCATTATGTAAAAGTCGAGTTTTTACTATATATTGTATGGTTCTTTAGTATTGCATCTTAAGGAAATACAAATAAACAATATTTTACTTTTAGAATAGTTACGTCTTTGCCCATGTAGTTTATATGTGAGAAGGGGAAATTACATCTAAACAATTTATTCTGTAGCCTAAATTTCACAGTCTCTGGATATTACTTGTCTGAAGAATATATATGTGTGGATGCACAAGATCCTTCCCCCGATGCTTTTTGCATATGGCTCTTGGATCATGGCCAAAGAGATTAACAAATCTTTCCCGCCCCTCTGTTTAAGCTATTTTTACTCAGAAGGCAATGAGGAAAAGTGAGACAGCAGTAGAAAATCAGTATATGTAAATATACTGGTTTACGGAGAGTCATTTCCACATTAAATGCCAGCTCCCTACTAAATCCTTTCGTAATTTGGAAAGAAGTGATGGCAGCACTGGATTGAATTAGGAGTCTGATGATTGGCAGCATATTTGGGAGGAGAGCAGAAGTGACCCATAAAGCCCTATTTAAAATCTCAAGCACAAAGCCAGATGAGGTCATATGGGCATCAGGATAGATTGATGAAATACCATTCCAGGCATCTGACCCATGTACTGCTCATTCTCAGGTGAAGACTGAGCATGTGGTTGCTTAATCTAATGATGAAAACTGTGGAAGAAGCAACAGAATTTATATACAGTGTATGCGATCTTTCCAAGGCTATTTACTTCATCGGAATGATGAAACTGTTTGGTGCCAGTGTCCAAACATAAATTTGTCTCTCCCATTTCATTTTGTTTATTGTACCTCATTAATTGTAGGCAGCTGCTTACATGCTTACGGTTTCCATACTATGATCTCTTTCTGACTCCTTGTTTTAAAGAACACAGTACTACTACCTTGAGAATTTGGCTGTGAAACCATTGTCAGAGGAAATTTGATTACAGCATGTAAACCATCTTCCTTGAGAATGTGAAAGTCTTTGTTACAGTTTGATTAGTGTCTCAATTATTTCAAATATAATAGACAGAATTTATCTAAATGTATGGCAACATGCTATATTGATTACTTAAAATGGAAGTTTGTTTCTACTGAAAAGGTTAAATACCTACTTCTGGGAATCTTTACTTTCATGCATTTAGTAATTCATTATTACAGTATGATATGTGAAAATAATGATGATCTGGAACGACTATTGTGGCATCAAAAATACAAAGCTAACTGCTAACAATTCAGAGACTGTACTATATTTTATCTCAGTACTTTCCCACCAAGTTGTGAGTATGTCTGCATTAAAATGTTTGCCTCTTGTACCAACTTACCTGAGAGTAAGCCTCACTGAAGTTAATAAAATATATTTTTGAGTAAGCATTGATTATTGCACGGTAAATATTAATATTTCAAACATAGAAACTAAAAAAATGTATAATATCAACATCACTTAGGAAAACATATGTTTCCCAAATTATTTGCAAACTCCCAAGTAAGGCATTTAAAATATTATACCTTATAATGGTGGTGTTATGATTATTTTTATTTATTTTTATTTTCAGCTCTGTAAGCATCCAGAACATTTTGTTTGAGGTGATCTATAAACTGTAAAGTGTTATTTTTATCTTAGTTTATTGTTTCATTCTATATAATAAACATGTAGAATAAAAAAATCTATATGACAATTCTGCTCTCATCTCTTTTGGAACCATTCCTAAGGCATCAGGATAGAATTTCAATTGAACGAGGCAAGGATGCCCACTTTCTCCCTTATTATTCATTCTGGCACCTGAAGTTTTGAATAGAGACATAAGACAAGATGAGAGAATTGCTGGAGTGAAAGCTGAGAAAATTTATAAACTAAGGGCATTTGCCGATGATTTGGTTTTAATTTTGGAGAACCCTTTAGGAGGGAGAGATGTATTAATGGAAAAACTAAGAGAATTTGGTGTATTGGCTGGATTTAAAATTAATAAGGAAAAAACAAAGGTGCTGACAAAGAATATGAAGATGGAAGACCAAAAAGTATTGTCTGTGAAAACTGGTTTTCATATTGAGAAAAAAGTAAAATATTTGGGTATTATTATAGCTGATGCACCATTTAAACAGTGGCAAAAAGACATATCCAGATTTATATGGCAGGGGAGAAAACCAAGGGTTAAATATAAGATTCTCCAAGATGCAAAGGAAAGAGGAGAATTGGGATCACCTGATTTTAAATTGTATTTTGCTGCCTGCTGTTTGGTTTGGATGAAGGAATGGCTGCTGTTAATAAATAAGAGACTTTTAGATTTAGAAAGTAATGGTCTGATGTTTGGGTGGCATGGTTACTTATGGTATGATAAAGTTAAAAGAAATGCAGATTTTAAAAATCATTCTGTGGAGTCCTTGGTGCTCTCTGAACCTTGTTGTTTTCTTGCAGATGTTCCATTGCCAGGCTAGGCAACATCTTCAGTGCGAAAAGGGAGTGGGACTTGCTCGCTGTTTATATACCCTGGCTTGTCCTGCCTGTGTTGGTTGGGGTGTTGTACTCTCCTTGGTAGTACCTTGATTGGGTTGTTTGCTGCTTGGTTGATTGACTGAGTTAATAGTTCCTTGATTAGGGTCTATTGTGTTGTTTGTTTGCTCCTCTGGTGCTAATCTTGCTGTTAATCTTTGCCTATCTGGTTGTTGATTGCTGGCAAGGAGGTGTTCTGGTCTTCTGGCTTTTCTATTGTCTCTTATGAGTGGTATGTAAATGTTGTTTACCTCTATGTGTCTGTTGATGGCTGCTTTGTCTGAGTGCCAAGCTTCCAGGAATTCTCTAGCATTTTTGGACTTGGCTTGGTTTAAGATGCTCACAGTTTCACAGTTGAAAGTATGGTTAAGTCTGTCCATGTGTTGTGAGATTAAGGAGTTTTCATCGTGTCTTCTGATAATGATAATAGAATGATAAAAATCATTCTATTAGGAATGACATCCTGCGAATATGGACTAGATACAAACCCAGGCTATGCCTGAAAATACCTTTGTTGGCCTCAGCTCAAGAAGCGTTTTAAAGAAAAGAAACAGTGGGCAAAGGCAAATAATTAACATAGACTTGCTAGCACAGGAAGATGGGGAGCTTAAGATGAAATCAAGAGAACAATTGACTGCAGAGGGATTTAGTTTTCAATGGTTCTCATATGCACAATTAAGAGAAAGATTTAATATAAATAAAAAATAACCAGGAATAGAATGTGACAAAACAGAATTTTAGAATTAATTATGTTCAAATGCTGAACATGTGATTGCTAAAATGTTTAAACATTTGTTGAGACGGAGGAGAAGCAAGTTAAAGAATGTATATTAAAATGGGCCAAGAATTTTGATTATAATATTCAAATGGATCAATGGGAGAGAATGTAGTTAAAAGGTCTGAAATTCACACTGTCTTACAATTTAAAACAAAACTTTTTAAAAATGATGTACCGTTGGTATATGACACCAGAGAAATTGTCTAAGATGTATAAAGGTACTTCTAATCTCTGTTGGAAATTTGAAAAACATGAAGGGACATTTTATCATGCATGGTGGACTTGTGAAAAAGTGAAAAGATACTGGACACAAATACATATGGTGATGCATAGAGTTTTAAAAATTAACATTCAGATGAAACCGGAACTTTTCTTATTAGGACTTATGGACACTCAACTAGAAAAGACTCATGGACAATTGGTTTTATATATGGTAACTGCAGCGAGGCTATTATATACACAAAGATGCACCAATAATGGAGGAATGGATTGTGAAGATGGCTGAGTTTGCAGAAATGGCTAAATTGACTTGTTTGATTAAGGAGGGAACTATAACTATCTTTATAAAAGACTGGAAACCCTTTATAGACTTTTTGCTGAAAATGGAAAAAAATGAATTGCGGGATTTCGGGATTTATTGATTAAAAAGGTTTGTTTATGGGAAGAAGGGAATATGCAGTATGCGAGGGTGGAGATGGTAATTGCTGTGTTTGTAACTGCTGCAAAGAAGATCGGAAGTCACTTCTTTACATCTCTCTCTTTTTCTTGCTTTTTTGTTATTCAATTTTTCTTTTACCTTTTTATAATCTTTCTTTTTCTTTTTCTCTTCCTCTGTTTCTGTAGTTTTTAAAATCTTTGTAAAATCTTCTTTTAATAAAAATTATTCATTAAAAATATAGAATTGGAATTGATAAAAATCCATGTTTTATAAAAGGATGGGCTTGGTTTATTTATATATGAAATTTAAAGCTCTTGATAGAGTACGTTTGTACTTGGGTATTTATTCACTTGTTTGTTTTAGCAAGCTTCAGAATAAGATTGCATAGGATTGTAACCAAAGTGTTCTAATAAGTTGCCTGCTTTTGGTTTTATTTTAATACAAAGCTATTTTGAGACAATACAGTAATCAGATTATCATTTGAAATCCTTAGCTAATTAAAAAAATTGTATCATACTAGCTATTTATCCTCTGCTGATCAGAAAGCATTAAATGTAGGTTGCACCTAATTATATCCATGTGATAAAATTGAATAAGCTAAGGGCATATGGCCTGAGTCCCCAGTGCTGCATGTTGACCCCAGAAACTTGGGTGTGTATTTCAAAGCCTCATAGACATTGCCACCAGTCAGTTATTTTTAGTGCAACAGAAGGAGAAAATTATGATCCATGGGGAATTAACCTATTAACTCTACTTAATTAAATTTAATGTAGTTAAATTTAAATGTGTATCATTCAAAGGCCAAGTGTGGCCCTTGACTTGCAAGAAAAGTTGTGGAGCCCTGCATTAAGCTAGTGTCATTCATTGTTTTCTTACATCCAGTAGAACTTAAGCATGTGTCATTGGGCGCATGGTATTATTGAGTGGTTTTACTAGTATTGTTAACTCAATTTAATATTTGACTGTTTTAATTCAGTAACAAATAAGACATCATTCTACAAAACTCTTTGGAATTATGTCCAGTTGCGAATAACATTCTTGCTTACTTATTCACTCAAAACCTTTCCTATACTACTACTCAGTAGGGCTGTTTAGCTTATAGAATACTAGCTGGAATGAAAATAAAATATAGAGTTTTTCTACAGTTTCCTACGAAGATAGGAAAATAAAAACTTTTTAATTTCTTGTTTAAAAGGCAGTATCAGGCCAAGTGATCTCCCTTGAGGAGGGAGCGCTAGAGGTGAGGGATCACAATGAAAAGGCCTTCTTCCCTATTGCACTTACTTCACTTCACACATCCCTTCTTCTCCCATGTTTCCAGAAAAGTTATTCACTTCCTACCCCTGAAAGTAATGATGTCCTGTGTTGTGCTGAAATAGTTTTTGCTTGATGTTTTTGATATACAACCATATACTGTAGCAATCAATGGGACGCGGTGGCTCAGCGGGTTAAACCGCTGAAGATGTAGGGCTGCCGGTCGGAAGGTTGGCAGTTCAAATCCCCGCGCAACGAGGTGAGCTCTCGTTGCTAGTCCCAGCTCCTGTCGACCCAAACAGTTTGAAAGCTAGCGAGTAGATAAATTGGGTACCACCTTAAAGTGGGAAAATATGCTGGCGTCCTGTCGGGGGTCGGTATCCACCAGACGGAAGATCTCTTCGAATGGCGGCGGTTATGACAGATCCCGGAAGCAACAACATCTACAGGACGTCAGCAGCCGGCTCCGACGCAAGGCACTCTGGGACTTGTAGTCCGGAAGCCAGGAAGAGTCGGTTCCCTTACCCCCTCCCCTTGCGCATGGATTAGAAAAACATTGTATAATTGAATTGAAATGTATAAACAATGTATGTAAGCCGCCCAGAGTCCTCCGCTAGGGAGGAAGTGGGCGGGTATAAATACAAGTATAAATAAATAAAAATAAATAAATCAAATAGTACCATGTTCCTTTACAGAAAGCACAATCCACTCAATAGTTTTATTTATTATTTTTTTTATCCCATCTTTATTTTTGGTCAATTCAAAGCAGTATACATACCTTATGCTCCTGGCCTTCTATTTTCCCTACAACAACAACCCTGTGAAGTAAGGTGGTTTGGGCTGAGAGAGGTTGAGGAAGACACACACCACCCATAGGGGTGAGAAGGGAAATTTTATTGCGTTTGAAATACAAACAGCTCTAGTTGGATAACAGAACTTTAGAAGTATTTCCTTTAGGAGTATTCCTAAGGGTTCAGAATAAAACTGGAATTGGTTAAAAATCCATGTTTCATAAAAGGATGTATCAGGTCTTTACGTATGAGGTTTAAAGTAAGTATTATGAAAAGTAAGCCTGTGCTGGCTGAAATGCTGTTAACATATAAGCCTCTTTTTCCTCTACAGTAAGGACATGACACCTAAACAGCAGGAGACAAAAACTATTCTTCTCCAAGTAGGTTCTTTAGATTTATAGGGATTACTTCTAAATTCTCCTTTGGAACAACCTATCTTTGGATATCCATATTACCTCCTCAGTATTACATTTTTGGGAGCCATAAAACATGATCATTCAGAAAGATATTCATGGTACTTCCAACTGGTGTAGGATTTCATTTATTGTTTATAATTGTGTTAACTGATTTTTATTCTTACATTAATACTGTAAGCTGCTCAGAGTCTCTGCAAATAGAGTGGCATATAAGTTGCAGGAATACATATGTATTTATATAGCAGTAATACATATTTTGACAGTGGAAGGCACCAGGTTGGAGAAGTATGTTATACATTATTTAATATGAATAATATGAATATTTAAGATGAATAATATTAAACCTCACCTTTAATATGAAAAACAGCTACTGTTGGGGTCCCAAAGGATGTAAATACAGCCAGACCTTTGCATGAGTGTGTGGGGTCGGGGGTGAAGGCACTGGTGAGGGTGTGACAGATCAGTAGGAAAGTGCACAGTGCAGAGTCTAATTGTGCTAAAATACGTGTATGTCCTCCTTAAATCTTGCTTAACAGAAAACAGATTGTTAATTATCTTTTAATTGTAAAAATAGCAATAATGAATCAGACAACATCAGCAGTGTTAAAAAGCCATTTGTGGCGCTGGTGGCAGAAGGCATAAGGCCATTCTCCAATCCTACAGACTCCCCCCCACCTATTTTAAACAAAATGAGAGGACCACTGCAATAAAAAAAATAGCAATGTTCTGGATATCCCAAAGTGTTCCTTTGCCTTTTCTATAGCAGCCTTCCCCTCAAGTCATTATGCTAATTAGTGTTTGATCATATGATTAAATTATAATTCGATTAATCCAATGTGCTAAATGCTCTGAATGAATGCATTTTGTATCGCCTGAATGCCTTCTGTTTAAGAGCTCCTATTTGCTGAATGCTCCCTTCCCCCCTTGTTTCCTCTGGTTATTGCTTTTTTATATTAAAGGCACCGTAGCCTCTCTTTGATATGTTTTGTCGGCCCTTCGTGTCTTCCATTATTATTTTTTTCAAGCTTGAAATGGAAAGGCATGCTGCTGCATGCTTTTTGTACAACACACTGCCTATCCCAACTTGCAGCATCAAAACCTCTATATTTCTCTGTTCTGATTTTTACCTGCATTATCTTAAATGACTACAGATGTTTATAAGCTGGCACATTTTCGATATTTATTTATTTATTTATTTATTTATTTATTTATTTATTTCAAATTTAGTCACCGCCCATCTCATTCAAAGAGTGACTTTGGGCGGTTTACAATAAAACCATAAATACAATAAAAACCAAAAATACAATAAAATTGTCTAAGTTAAAATTATCAAATGCATTTCTTTGTTTTATGGACATTTTTTTATTTAGGTTACTTTATAGTATCTTGGGGCAAGACACATTGATTTACTGCTCAATCTGATGAAGGTTTCCTCAGTCACACCCCACTGAACTGAATGGGATTTACTCACCCATCACCCATTCTCATTCCTTTTGAATACTGGTTAGAGGAAGGCAAAAGAATCTCCTGCTGTGCGAGTAGCTGTATTCTCTTGAGACGTGGATGCATCACAGTGCCACAATGATGGTCTATCTTTATGATCTTAATGGTCCCTCCCTCCCTCCCTCCCTCCCTCCCTCCCTCCCTCCCTCCCTCCCTTTCTTTCTTTCTTTCTTTCTTTCTTTCTTTCTTTCTTTCTTTCTTTCTTTCTTTCTTTCTTTTAATATGTCTGTATATGTTTTAAATATCATGAATGACGCATGGTGATTTCACAATAAGCTGAAGCTTCATAATGAGATCATATTTTGAAATACAGCAACAGAAACCTGAAGAATGGCTCTTTGGGATAATTAACTTTTAAGATCCCTCAGTGTGATTTTGAGCATTTGTACATAGCCTAAAGTTTTAGTGAATCAGTTCAATCATTAGTGAGTCACTAATTCTATGTTTTTTGTACTATATTGTATAGTTTAAACCCATGTGTTATTTCTTATTCTATATTACAATTCTTTTCCACTCTCAATAAAGTTACTGATCATCTGAGTAGAATGGTAAGTAACAGAATGAACAAAGTGATGCCAAAGCTGATTTTCTTTCTTTGGCACCTCAACTACAGTAAGGCAGAACAATGGAATGGAAGGCTAATGTTTGATCTTTTTCCCTTCCTTAAACAACATTGTTTCTGCAAAAATAGGAGCTGTTCTCAGTATCTATAGTGAGAATTACTTCTGACTAAATCAGTAGGATTTTATGGTTAGATATGTAACACAGATACTGTGAAACTGCATTTTCTACTTCTAGATCTTCTGCAGATATGTTTCTCAAAGTAAATAGTAACTACACAAAACCGAAGGTTTATTTATTCATTCATTTATTTTATTTATTTATTTTCTATCCCGCCTTTATTGTTTTTATAAATAACTCAAGGCGGCGAACATACCTAATACTCCTTCCTCCTCTTCTTTCCCCTACAACAACAACCCTGTGAGGTGAGTTGGGCTGGGAGAGAGTGACTGGCCCAAGGTCACCCAGCCAGCTTTCATGCCTAAGGCGGGACTAGAACTCTCAGGCTCCTGGTTTCTAGCCTGGTGCCTTAGCCACTAGACCAAACTGGCTCTCTCTTATTTAGGATCCTAAAAGCATATGTAGGTAAAGCGTATGCAGGACCCCATGGCTAAATGGCACAGTATTTTAAGGACACAGCAGCTATATCTTTTTGCTCTTTAAGGTCATGAGATCTAGATGTGGGAATACAGGATAGGTGTGGTGCTTTAGTCCTTTACTTTCTCTGTGGGCCTCAACCAAATCAACTGTGCCTTGGCTTGCCATCTGCATTGCCAAAAATAATATAATGAAACAAAAATGTTACTTTTTTAGGCATGTCAATTGCTGATGCTAACCGAAACTGTTGTGTGAGCAAAGTTCAGAACCCACTATCAAGCCTGTTTAAATCTTGTCCCCCATGCTTGCTCTTGATTGAAGAAGAGCTAAATGTATGTTTAATGTAACATTTTGTTTGACTAGTTAGGTTCTTAAGGAGAAGGGTGATATATTTCATACTCATGGTTCTTCAAGTGCTCCATCTTCAACTGTCAAAAGGACTTCTGCTTCCTTGAGCATCCTCATCGTTGCTTTTCTTTTTCTTATACTTGGAACTTCCAGTTATTCAGCATTATGCCATCTTCCTCTACCTCACTTTCAAATCCCTCTCCAAGGCTAATCTTTTTCAGGAAGGCTTTAGCTCAGTCATTGGCTTCCTTTTGCTATGCTGCAACTAAACCTGTAACCCCCCTAAACACATACAACAGTCAATTACATATTCTTACTTTTTTAACCTTGCCTTCATTTTATCCTCCTTCCTCTGATATTTCTCCCTGTCAAAATGTAAATTCCTGGGGCCAGAAACCTATTATCCTGTATTCTATAATAGAAAGGAAATCCACACTGGCAGCATTAATAAGAAAGACAAACATAATGATAAACAGTTTAACTGACTAGAAATGCTGTATTTCCTTTGTTCCTTATATAAATTGAGACTGGGATAGGAAAGAATGATTTATCATGGGGAAAGCCACTCTCCAGAAACACCGATAGTTTAAATTGTGGTACAGTTCAGTAGCTCCAGCTGCAATAGCAAGCAGTGTCATGCAAATAGGCTTTTTTTTCTTTTTAAGATGGAGGGATATATACTGGGAAAAGCTGGCCCTGAAATAGAAATTAAGGGACTGTCTTCTCCCAATAGTCTCTACCCATCCAGGTTGGGCATGTTCCGAGTCCGTCAGCCAAGGAATGTTGTTTGGCAGGGACCAGGAGGCGTGTCTTCTCTGCCATAGCCTCTGCCCTCTGCAATATGCTCCCTTCAGAGATTAGGATGACCCCGACTCTGTTAGCTTTTTGTAAGGCTTTAAAGACCTGGTTATGTACCTGCGCCTGGCGCCCTGAATGTGTTAAGGGCACCGTTTCCTGGCTATACTGCTAATTTTGGTGTTAATTTTTCTCGGTTGTCATATATATTTATTTTTTATTATATTTTAACTGTTTTAATTGTTTTTATAAATTGTTCACTGCCCAGAGTCGCTTGGTTGAGGTGGGCGGTTATAGAAATTGAAATAAATAAATAAATAAACATTTCACTTCTAAAGTGGTTGCAGTACAGGATATCTTTCCATGTACTGTATATGGCTTGCTCACTATTAAAACCTTGAATAGAAGAAACTGAAATTATTTTGTCTATAAAATGTTGGCATGGGGTCATCCTTTCCCCCTTTTCCTTCTTTCTTTTTAACTATGATTTGAACCGTACATTAGAAGAACTTGCATATGAGCTTCACAGACTTTGTAGTTACCTTGCTTAATGTTTTCACCTCTTCATCTGAGTAACTCTGTAATACGTATGAATATATTTGGTTTCAAACTACAACCATATTGTTGAAGCTCACCATATGACACCAGAGAGAGTTTTGGGAGGAGCAAGTTATTTAAGATAGTAGTTTGAACTCTGAGTTCCAATCTCAAACTATTTGAAAGACCAGTAATTTTGGCATTTCTCCCTCATCTATTACCTAACAGTAGTTATTTCATCAGGCTACACGAACACCAACTGGTTGTTTTAAGAGCTGCAATTTTAAGAACTCAGGCTTGCTTTTTTCCTTCCCATGCTTGTATCTTATATTTAGATTATAAGCCTTGTCTTTTTTTATTTTTTTATTTGCTCCCTAAGCCTCCCTGGAAAACTTTTAACTTGTCATTTGAAAATGAAAGCTAAGTGTGCTTCAAATAAGTAAATAAATTACTGGTAAATGATTGGCTTTTTGAAGTTAATATAATATCAAAGTTATTTGCAAATGGATACAATGAAGCTGATTATTTTAATTTTGAAAGAAGTTCTGAATTGTACCAATATCTTTATGTCATTTCAGTGCTACTCTGAGACATGACAAACAGCTAGTAGATCTAGGAGATCCCTTAATGTTTTGTTTCATTATTCTCAATTCTTAGAGGAAATTATTGTCCTAATTTACATTAGATTTTAAATGTACAGAGGCCTTTTCAGTTGTTGTCCTTGTAAGAATTTCAATCCAGTGACATAACCCATTTTATTTTTCACTTTTGGAGACTATAGAAACACTGCTTTTAGATCATTCAAATTAAATAATTACCATCTGATAGATTATCTTTCAAATTATATGTGACAGCTTCCTGTGTTAAACATAAAAATAGCTCAGACGAGATACTGGGCTACAGAGGACAGCTTCTTTTACAACTGATTTGGTTCTGATGGTACATATGAACTTAGGAGGATACTAAATGGAAAATATATCTCTTGGGTATGTATGTATGTATGTATGTATGTATGTTTGTTTATTTATTTATTTATTTATTTATTTATTTATTATTTATTTTTCAAATTTTGCCACTGACCATCTCCCCCAGAAAAGGGGGACTCTGGACGGTTTACAATAGCAAACACTTTAAAACAATAGGAATAAAAACAACTAAAATGTAAATAGACTATTTCCAAATATAAATATAAAGAATAAATATAAAACCCAAGTGGCTAAAACAGATCTAAATCGGTGAGGAGGGCTGTAAGGTGCCAGCCACCCCCAGGAATGACTATTCCCCTTCCCGCCCCAAGTGAGACAGCAGAGCCAAGTCTTCAGGTTCTTCCGGAAGGCTAGGAGTGATGGGGCCTGTCTCACCTCTGGGAGCAGAGTGTTCCAGAGGGCGGGGGCTACTGCAGAGAAGGCCTGCTTCCTGGACCCCGCCAAATGAAGTTCTCTTGCAGACGGGGTCCGTAACATGCCCTCTCTGCATGACCGGGTGGGATGGGTCGATGTCATGGGGATGAGACGGTCCCTCAGGTAACCTAGACCCATGCCATGTAGGGCTTATATGTAGGGCATTTATATGTTAATCATGTTCCTGTTTATTTTCCAACACATTTTCCAACACATTTTCAGCTGTACACAAAGTTTTATTGAGTCTTCATTATTCTGAGATAACTTTGATTGAGATTGTATTCACATAGTGTACTTAACCTGTTTCCTGTGTATTTTCTGGGTTTGCTCAGTGTGTTGTTGCTTGTTGTTAGCTTTTGTCCCACTTAGCTACATGGTCCACTTGCTTTGCACTGTGCTTGCCTAGTTCTCACAGTGAATCTATCAGTGCATGATGTGACAAGGTTTTTTGTTTATCAGCCAGCTTGTTGCAGGGCCTGACACGGATTATGGCTAAGAGGGAATGACTGGTCCAAGGACAACTAGTTGTTTGGTTTCAAAATATTCTGGTCCCCTTTAGTGCAGGATTCACTAGAATATCTCTTACAGATGACCGTCTACTCTCTGTTTGAAGAGCAGCAGCAAAAAGGAAAGTCACCACTTCATGTGGCACTTGATTGCATGTGATTATTTTATTTAGTGAGAATCATAAAATACATTGTATGTCTTTTTCTAAATTCCTTCTTTCTTATATAAAGGTAAAGGTTGCCCCCGCACAGTTGTGCAGTCGTGTCTGACTCTAGGGGCCGGTGCTCATCTCTTAGCTGAAGAGCCAGCGCTCTCCAAAGACGCTTCCACGGTCATGTGGCCGGCATGATATAAATGCTGACAAATCACATAGCTGTAGTTTTGGAACTTCCTAAATGGCATTAATTTTTTTTTGTTAGTCTTTACTGTGAAATGCTTACAGGGAGAAATTCAACATAGTGTTGCTTGGGGAAAGGTCTCATTTATTTATTTATTTTTACTTATTCAATTTATATATCTGCCCATCTCACATCCGTGATTCTGGGTGGCTTACAATTAAAACATAAACAGTACCAAAATAAATAAATAAATAAATAAATAAATAAATAAGCCATACAAACAATACAAACAATTAAAAACCATATAGTACAGTCACCGGGAGAGCACAGACATTCAAGAACGGTACAGCCACTTTATGGGCTCCACACCACTCTCTGATCCCCAGGTCTTTAGGCTCTTCTGGAAGGCCATCAAGGTTGGGGTCAGCCTGACCTCGGGGAATGAAGTTCCAAAGGGCAGGTGCAGCAGCAGAAAAGGCCTTTCTCCTGGGTCCTGCCAGATGACATTCTGTAGTGGACAGAACCTGCAACAAGCCTTTTCTGCTGGACGCAATGGGGCAGGTAGATATCATTGGGGAGAGGCGGTCCCTCACATAACTTGGCCCCATGCCATGTAGGGCTTTATAGGTTATTACCAGCATGTTGAATTGGACCCAGAAGCAGATTGGTAACCAGTGCAGCTCATGGAACAAAGGTGTAATGTGCAGAGATCTAGGTACACACTTAACTACCTGTGTTGCTGCCTTTTGCACCAACTGAAGCTTCTGAATACTCTTCGAGGGCAGCCCCATGTAGAGCGCATTACAGTAATCCATATGGGAGGTGACCCATATGAGAGTGTAGAGCCTCCTGATCCAGGAATGGGTGCAACTGGTGCACAACTCGAAGCTGTGCAAAGGCCCTCCTAGCCACAACTGCCACCTGTTCTCTGAGCAGGAGTTGTGAGTCCAGAAGGACCCCCAGATTGTGCACCGGGTCTGTCTGGGGAAATGCAACCCCATCCAGAACCAAAGATGGTAAATTCCTAGATCCAGGTGGCCCCAAAACCCAAAGCCACTCAGTTTTGCCAGGGTTGAGCCAAAGCCTGTTGTCCCCCATCCAAACCCTGTTGTCCCCCTTCCAAACCCTGTTGTCCCCCATCCAAACCCCTACAGCCTCCAGGCACCAAGACAGTATGTTTGCAGCATCGCTTACTTCACCAGGGGCAGAGATATATAGCTGGTTATCATCAGCATACTGATGATACCTCACCCCATGGTTACGGATTGCCTCACCCAGCAGCTTCGTGTAGATGTTAAATAGGAGTGGAGAGAGTACTGAACCCTGCGGCACCCCACAGTGTAGGGGCCGAGGGCGGGATCTCTTGCCCCCAATCAACACTGACTGAAACAGGCCACTGAGGTAAGAAGAGAACCAGCTCAATACAGTGCTGCTCACTTCCAACCCCTGCAGCCGGTCCAGAAGGATACCATGGTTGATGGTATTGAAAGCCACTGAGAGGTCAAGAAGAGCAAGGATGGATGCACTACTCGCATCCTGCTCTTGCCAGAGGTCATCAAAAAGTGTGACCAATGCTGTTTCAGTCCCATGCCCAGGCCTGAAACCCGACTGAAAGGAGTCCAGATAATCTGCTTCATCCAGGACCCTCTGAAGCTTTTGTGTGACCACCTTCTGAACAATCTTCCCTAAAACGGGAAGATTGGATACTGGATGAAAATTGTCCAGAATGGTTGGGTCCAGGGATGGCTTCTTGAGGAGAGGGCAAACCAACACCTCTTTAAGCGGCACTGGCATCATCTGTCTCAAAGAGGAATTTACCACTGCTGAAACCCAACCACATGTCAGCTCCCTGGAAGCTTTTGCTAATAAGCAGATGGCCAATCTCTCAGTCATAAGGGCCCTGTCTGTTTCCTCAGGCCCAACAGGTTTGAACTTCTCCCAGATAACATGGCAAGATTGTGCCCCAGGTGTCTCCACAGGACCTGTACCAAGGCTGGTGTCCAGCTGGGAAAAATCCAAGTGATTTTGTCCAACAGATGCTCTGCAAAATCCTCTGCATGGCCCTGAAGGTGTATCCCAGAGTCTTTTCTACCCAAGAGAGCTCTGGTCACCCTAAACAGGGCCACCGGTTGGCTATCCATGGACGCAATAAGGGTAGAGAAATACTGATGCTTCTCCTCCCTTACCACTACAAGGCAGGCCTTAATAGTGGCTCTCATCCATGTTCGGTTGAGTTTGTTCTTTGTTCTCTACCATCGGCTCTCTAGGCATCTCTTAATCTGCCTCTTCTCCCTCAACTCTTCCGTAAATCACAGAATGTGATGGGATCCATGAAAGGAGAGAGGCCACATGGGTGCGATCTGATCCAAGACCTCGGTCGCCTCCTATTCCAGGCAACAATCGGGGCCTCAGGCGGACCATGCAGCAGACACTTGGGAATAACCCCCAGCAACTTTTGAAACCTCTCGGGGTCCATCAGTTGCCAGGAGTGGACCATTTGAATGGGTCCTGCCTCCCTGTGGTGGTGGGGGGTAGCACCAGAAAATCCCATGGTTATCAGGGCGTGATCTGACCAATGCAGGAGAGCCACAGATAGCTCTCCGGATTCCAGAGCATATTGCCACTGCTCCAACAAGAAAACCAGATCAGGTGTGTGACCACTGTCCTGCATTGGGCCCTGGATGACCTGGGATAGGTCCATGGCTGTCGTCGTGGCCATGAACTCCTGAGCCACCTCAGACTCCACTCCCAAGGAAGGGAGATTGAAGCCCCACAGGATCATAAGCCTGGGAAACTCCACTGGCAACCCAGAAATGGAATCAAGGAGCTCGGGCAGAGAGGCTGCTATGCAGCGGAGGCTGGTACAATAGCAACAGTCCCAACTGATCCCTAGAACCCAACTTAATGAACAGGTTCTCACATCCAGTAACTTGTGGAGCAGCACCCCTGAAAGCCGGAAGAGACTCCCGTAAGACAGTTGCATTGTACTTATGTATCATGACACAATATATTAATGTATCATAGTTGTTTTTCTTTTTTTCTTTTAATAAATTTTATTAAAAGTTTTAAAGAGAACATAAAAACTAACACAAACTAATACAATATAGAAAGAAGAAAAACTGCAGTGAAAAAGAATAAAACGAAATAGAAGAAGCTTCCGATTTTCTCTGCAGCAAATATAAGTATGATTACAAAGTTATCTCTTACTCTCTGATTACAAAAAAACTCACTCTTTTCTATTATCCATTTTTTTTCTAATAATTTAATTGTGACTTTCTGTTTGTAAATTCTGGTTTCTCCACAACTCACAGTAACAGGATAAACAGTAGCTTCATTTTAGAAATTATTACACGAGATCAAATGAATGAATTGTTCTTTTTTTTTCTCCCTTGTGTTATTAACCTAGTGAAAGAAGCTTCTAGTTATGCCAGCTGGACTTTAGTTACTATAAAGAACTTAACATGACATATATACTTCTTGTCCAATTTATCTTCATAACAAGGGGGAGAAATTGTGACTGAACTGAGATCACAGAGTAAGTTTCAAAGCTGAATGATGCTGAATGAGGCCAGTCTCAGAATTACTGTACCATTTTGGTACTGAGAGAGGGCATCATGCTAAGCTGCAAATATGTGCAATTTTGAGGAGCTATGGAAATTTTTTAACCAGAGGTATGATACCCTAGAACTCACAATGCTGTGTTGCAAACCATTGGTTTGATCCAGTGTATCAACACAGTTACTGTTGGAAAGTACTCTTATGTTTGTTCTCAGTGTAATAAGAGAGAACCCACATTAGGTCAACATTATATTCAGCACAAATTGTTTATTTTACACATTTGGACAATATAAAGGTAAAGGTTCTCCCCGCACATTTTGTGCAGTCGTGTCCGACTCTAGGGGCCGGTGCTCATCTCTGTTAGCCGAAGAGCCAGTGTTGTCCGAAAATGCTTCTGCGGTATTGTGGCCGGCATGATGCGCGTGGAACACTGTTACCTTCCCACCAAAGTGGTACCTATTCATCTACTTGCATTTGCATGCTTTCGAATTGCTAGGTTGGCAAGAGCTGGGGCGAGTGCGGGAGCTCACTCCGTCACGCAGGGCTAGGGATTCGAACCTCCAAACTTGAAATCTTCTGATCGACAAGCCTGGCATCTTATCCGCTGAGCCACCACGCCCCTTATTTTCAGGTATATTTGACAATATACCTGGAAATAAAAAGCTTTTTTCCCCCCAACTGCTCTTGTTTCATAAAAAAAAACCTGAGAGGAAATAATAAAATACAGAAGGAGGTGGCTGTTCTTGAATCATAATAGCTTCGGATTCAGATCTTCCTTGAATCAATTTCTTGTTGAAATGGGGTTTAACAAATGAAGATAAATCTTTTTGTTTATTTACTTGGAAACAGTTCTGTTTTTCTGTGATTGTCTAAATTTGGCTTGGCATTTTTTTCAGTTAACTGACAGAGAATGTACAGTATATCTTCGCTTTCCTTTTTTTAATTATACAGTTGAGATAATGCTTTTCATTTTTCATGGGCTTTTGGGTAGCATACAAAATCCTTGGATGTTTTATACATGTTCATACTTTGTTTTGACATAAAACATCTTTTTTAAAGGTTTGAAGGTAGATTTTATTATTAAAATAATAAGCAGCATTCTAGCATTCAGAGTAGTACACAGTAATGTATAAAAGTTAATCATAAATTGAACAATGAAACATCCAACAAAAATAGCACTTAGATAAAAAACTTGCTAACTGCATCAAAGGCAAAAATGGGATAAATTCTACATCCCTTCTGGAAAACCAACAAAGAAGTATAGTTGCTGATCTTGTAATAGAGTTCATTTTTCAGCTCTTGGTACAAAAGATCTAAAGGCAGCATGGCAACCCTTGTTTGGTATTGAATTGGAATTCAGAGTAAGAAGAAGCTGGAAGCTGGCATGAGAGAAAATTTAAGGAAGGTGTTCTCTGAGATATGCTATGGAATGCATTATCAATAAACACCAGGACCTTGAAAAGAACCTTAAAAAAAAAGAGCATGGGAGAATCTGAGGTTGGAAAATTAGGGTATGGTGAAGAAGTTAAAAGCAGCATCAAAAAGGAAGGGGAAGTTTGCAACTCTCTCCTAAAGAGTACATAAATTAAAATGAAAAATGTTAGGGTGAGTAGTGACCCAGTATATCTTGGAACCAAACCTTAGTGTGAGGCACTATGAGGCCTAAGGCCTGCATCGTCCATCCCCGAATAGTTAGTGTTCTTGCCAGTGCTGTAGTCTGGAATCAGCTCTGGCTAACTGCATTGATTTATCTAAGTTACCAGATCTTTAATGATGCAGTTTGTGGGCCCGTTATTGTAGAACTGTGTTAGGCATCTGATCATTTGTAGAGACATACTTAATACTCCTTTCTCCTCCTATCTTCCCCACAACAACAACCCTGTGAGGTGAATTGGGCTGAGAAACAGTAACTATTGGTTTGCAGATAAATATTTGTGTGATGACTTTTCATTCTTTTAAAAAGATTGAAGAGTTATGGGTTATTTCAGGTGTCTGACATAAGGCAGCAAGCTAAATGTTATTTCTATTTGATTCAGAAAGAAAGTAGATAATATAGGCTTTATGCAAAAGTTGTTGGCCATAAACGAGCAACCTCAAAGCATGTAGAGAGTTTTTATATTCATTGCCATGCAGTGGCAGTCCTTATAGCGTCCATGATACCCTTCTAGGAAAAGGACTAGAATGCATTATTACATTCATACTTACCCTCAAATATCTTTTTATGTTGGTGACACACTTTTTAGACATGCATCATTTTGCGACATAGTAATTCAGTTTTACTAGCAAACCGGAGGTTAAACTAACTAACTTATAAGAGATATGGACACATACATAAATTGTAATAGCAAAATGTATGGGGACACAACATATCTCATGAAAACAGAGTTCCCCTTTACAGCAGGGCAAGGCTTGGACAGAGCTCCCCTCTTACAGCAGGGCACAAGGCAGGCACTAGGACCTGCGTGGAATCACAGCAGGTTTGGAGGCAGCAAGGCACAAGGCGGGCACTAGGATCTGCACGGAATCCTGGCAGCGCTCGTAGGCAGCAGCAGCGAGGTGCTTGAGGCTCTGAGGTTTCTCGTTACGTTCACGCAACACACCTACACACTGCACCCGACACATTAAGGTGTCGCGACACACAGTTTGGAAAGCTCTGATTTAAGGCAGTGTGACAGAGAAAGATGCACATTTGCCAAATCCAAGGAAAGGAAAATTTCATAAAGCGCACAATTTTTAAAGATATATATTGTTCAGATATAAACCATGGCATGCCAACAACAACAACAACAACAACAACAACAGTGTTTATTTCATCTTCAGGGCTTAAAACTGATGATAATTCCAAAACAAAGACACAGGGAATCTGTCTCCACAGTCTCATGCAGGAATTCTTTTCTTAGAGGGAGAAGCTAAGACATGAATTTAGGATCTATCCCTCCTAAACATATCATCTACCGTTGAGTGATGACCTTTTCCAAATTAACTTACTGTAAATCATATTGTAGAACAGGGTAGTCCTTTCCAGATGTTGCAGCAATCCCAATAGCCATAGTCATCATGGTACAATGGCAAGAATACTGGCATTTGTTATTCATAGTTGTGTTGAGGGAAACTAGTTCCCCAATTCTTTAGTCTGTCCCTTCCATTTTCTGGAGACAAGGAATTGTTTTCTGTACATTCTTGAGTCACTTTGCTTATTTTGGAGAAGATCTGCAAAAAAGTGTTGATTTGTTTTATAATCCTCCTTGTGTTGCTTTGACTTCTTTATATTTTGCTGTATATAAAGCCCTTGTATCTGGTTCATTGTTTCACTGTTTTCCAAACAGTCTGTTTCTAATGTCATTTAATAAACAATCCAGACTTTTTTTGTTGTAGATATAAATATGACTCAATTAAATGGTTTTACTATTTAATTTACTTTTCATCCTCCTCAAAAGTATTTACTCACTGTAGAATTGTACAGTTGGGAGGAATCAGAAGTTTCCCAAGATGCATATTTCAAAAAGGTTTGAAAGATTCCCACATTTTATATTGCAGAAATGACTGAACAAATAAAACCACTGTACTAATTGTATTCCCTTGGACAGTCTATGTTTTCTGGAATAGGAATACCCCATGTAGTGCTGAATCAAACATCTTCACTTATTGCATGATCAAAGATGATAGCCTGAGGTACAAAGGACAGAAATGTTGAATAGTTTTGATACAATCTCTTTGTGGGAACAGAGAAAGCCTAGAACACTTTAGCCTGTCCAGGCAGCACTAACCAATCCTGAAGATCTATTTGACCTTTCTCCCCTCAACTAGGAATTGTAGGATACTAGAAGAATGTAAGATTAACTGGATTATTCTGATGATAAAAAGATAATGAAAGTTTTTGGATTTTCAACAGAAAACAATTTTTATATAAAGTGGAAATAAGAACTCGTGCCCAAATTTCGGGAAACAGCTCTCAGACTGCCTCTGGACATACACAAAAATGGCTTCTGAAGCATATATTTTTTTCTTAAGAATCAAAGAAAGGGAAAACAATGAATATTCTTATGTATTCTATGTCTCTTCCTGAAGCTGTATTTGGGGTTGCAAAGATTTGTATGTAACAGCTGAAAATAGTTCATTTGGATGTGAAATTTACTCTGTGGTGATAGGCAGTCTTGCAGTTTCTCCCATGGCTGTTACCTTGACTGTGTGTGTACGTGTGCTGCATTATATAGAGAGTGTTTGTAAAGCACAATTTGTTCCAAGGGAAGCATTCTGAAAAATCTAAAGAGATGGTGGTGTCTTATTTTTGTAATGACTAATAGCAAAGCTGGAGCTATAGCCTTAAGCCTCTAGGAAATGGCAGTGATTGTACAGCCCTGCATCTTTCTGAAGCTGTTCCTTCTTGATGAAGAGTATCTTTACAGCTAACGTAAATATCTACAATAACCCATCGTGCTAAATAATATGTATTGTTGTTTTACTATAGCCTTGTCAGTTTCTGGGGGTCTTTTGCCTTTCCCTACAGTCTGTGACATCTTCATGTTATTCACTATGTAGGGGTACATCCACATAAGGATTCTGTGCCAAGTTGAAAGCATTCCTGGATTTCTGTGGCTCCGTGTCAGCAGTGCTGGAGACCTGAAGTGATTTAGTTCCAGTTCAGCTGCAGGGTAGTTGAAGACCGCTGCATTTTTTGGTGGGGAGGGGAGCGGCAGAAGTCGCTCAATTTCTCTTTTACAGTGATTGTCTCACCCCTTCTTCCAGCTCCTGAGCTTCAAATCTTGTAAGGGAAATGCATTAACTTGAGGACTTTACAGCTTCCCCTCAGTATTCCAAAATGACAAAAGGGATAGGGATGAAATTAACAAGCGTTTCATCAATTTTCTCTCTGGTGCGAGAAAAATAAATCTGCAAAGAGCCAGTCTGCTGCATTGATTTTTCCCTTCTCTCCCTTTTTGTATGGAGTGGGGGTTGTGTGGATTCTTGTTACTACAAGAAGTCCAGCAGATCAGAGAAGAGGGGTGATTTTCACTCCTTGTTTTCAGTATTTCAAGTAGGCAGAAATAAAGACAATCACAGATTGATGCATGCTGCTGTTGAGGGTGGGATGGAAATGCCCAATTTTCTAGGTATGTGCAAAATGTTTCTTTCTGGACCCAGTCCATTAACAGGTAAATACTTCCAAGGATTAGAGTCCACTTTAATCCTCTAATCCAGGGGTCGGCAACCTTTTTGGCACCAGGGACCACTTCCATCAGAAAATTTTTTCCAAGGACTGGGGGTCGGGGTTTGCGGGCAGCAGCCAATCGGACAGATGGGGACGGGGTTTGCAGGCCTGCTGCTCTGTGCAGAGTTTTTTCCTGGCACCGAGGGCATTTTGAAGAATATTCAGAGGCTACAACTAATCCAGAATGCAGCCGCGCGGACAGTTTTGGGTGTCCCAAGGAGGACTCATGTAACACCTTTGCTGCGTGAGCTGCACTGGGTTCCAGTTTGCTTCCGGGTACAATTCAAGGTGTTGGTTATTACCTTTAAAGCCCTACATGGCATGGGACCAGGATACCTAAGGGATCGTCTCATCCCCATCATTTCACCCCATCCCACCCGGGCATGCAGAGAGGGCATGCTACGGACCCCGTCAGTTAGGGAGTTCCACTTGACGGGGTCTCGGAAGCGTGCTTTCTCTGCTGTTGCCCCTGCCCTTTGGAACATTCTGCCCCCGGAGATCAGACAGTCCCCCTCACTCCTGGACTTCCGAAAAAGACTCAAAACCTGGTTGTGTAATTATGCTTGGGGTCAGAAGGAGATTGGAGATACCTGGAGATGGCTTGCACCTTAGATTTGCTCTGAGGGGCCCTTTTTATAAACTTAAGAATACTCTGCCCTTGGATCTCATTTTATCCATTATATTTTATATTATTTATTATGTATTTTGCTTTATTTATAAATGTATATGAATGTTTTAACTTGTTGTAAACCGCCCAGAGTCCCCCTCGGGGGAGTTGGGCGGTGATAAATCCAATAAATAAATAAATAAATAAATTTTTGGGGTCCCCGGACCCTGCCCTTTCAAAGGGGCACTCCAGTGGGGTGCGGGGTGGACTTTTCCTCCCCCCCAACGCTCCCTGCAGTTTTTTTGGCCCCAACAGGGTAGCTCGGGCGTGCCTCTGCTTCCCTGCCGCACAGCTGATCAGCGCGGAGATTTTCCACCTCGGGGTGCCCCCCCACTGTCACTTTTTGCGGTGATCCTAGGCTTTTTCGCCTTGCGACCACAGCTTTTCTTGGCAGAGCGCCACTGTCGCGAGGCGAAAAAGCCTTGGATCACTGCAAAAAGTGACGGTGGGGGGGTGCCCCAGGGTGGAAAATATCTGTGCTGATCAGCTGTGCGGTGGGGAAGCAAATTCCCTTGGTGCCGCGAAAAACGCTGCACTGAGTGGCAGAGAGGCGAAAAGCCTCGCCACACGTGCACACACGCTGCCGCCGCGAGAGGAGGCTGATTGGCGGGGTGGCTCCTCGGCCCACCTCCATCCTTTGCTGTGCGCTGATAGGTGGAGGTGTTTCCCCTTCCGGGCCCCCACCAATCAGCTGCTCCGGCTCACCCTGTGGCCCACTTCCTAATAGCCTGCGGACCACAGGTTGCTGACCCCTAAAATATTTTGAAAATAAATATTTTCAAAATGGCTTATTTATTCAAATAAATATTTTCAAAATATCAAAAATATTTTGGAAGTGGTCACTGGAACAATAATACACACATTACTTTTTGCAGTTCAATTTCTTCTGATCTCTAGGACAACATATGGATTAGAGTCTAATCCATATGTTGTCCTAGAGATCAGAGGAAATTGAATTGCAAAAAGTAATGTGCGTATTATTGTTCCAGTGACCTTTTCCAAAATATTTTTGATGGTAACCTACCTGGAATTGGTAAAGTAATGAACACCATTAGAGTGGCTGGAAGCCTGTTGTCTTAACTCAAGCCACTTGTGTCAGAACTGAACTATTTAATAAACTCTAGTAGTTTCACACTGCAATCTTCATTTGAAATTCTTCGTTCCAGAAAGGCTCCTCTTGTGGAAACTAAAAATGTCTTAAAAAGTGTTTTCTATAAAAATATGTTTTTTCCCCTATTTTCTCAGTTGAGACTGAAAATTATGAAACTTTACCAGAGGTTTTGCTTGTGTTGGTTGTCTACATTTGGATTGCATGTTTGGCAAGAATTACAGGATCTGCAATGTAACATGTTTCTAAGGCACCCTCATGGGGCAGGCTGATCTAAAGAAATACAATTAATCCATCTGTGAACTTGGATTGTCTGACTCTTCAAAGCAAAGTAAAAGAAGCATGACAAAGGAAAAAGCCACCACCCATTGTTGTCTGCCTGGTGACAGAGATGGTTTTAAAAATCTGGTTGAGCTCATAATAAAATCTAATTAATTTTGAATGAGAGGAATACATAATTTAACTGTATTACTTTTATCACATCTTATAGTTTTAACAGAAGAACAATCTGTAAAGGTTCTAACAAAACTATGCCAGAAAATCTGGAGAATGACACAGTAGTCAACAGATTGGAAGAGATCAGTCTACCTACCAATGCTAAAGGAAGAAGAATTAACCGTGTGTACAAACTAACAGTGTGTACAAAGTATTGTACAATATCTTTAATTTCACATACTAGAAAAATATGTGTTAGGATCTTCCAACACAAATTAGAGCCCTATGTGGGAAGGAATATGTCAGATATTACTGCTGATGCACACTGGATAATTGATATGTGTTTAGTTTGTGCTTCATTGACTATAGAAAGGA
Source organism: Charina bottae (assembly GCA_023362775.1). Classification (NCBI taxonomy): domain Eukaryota; kingdom Metazoa; phylum Chordata; class Lepidosauria; order Squamata; family Charinaidae; genus Charina; species Charina bottae. The sequence continues at coordinate 67,784,630 of JALMGJ010000004.1, forward strand.
CTTTGAATGGGTTGACCAGGTTGACCTGTGAAATATCCTTAGGAAAGTGAAAATCCCAGAACATTTCATTGTCCTCATGCAAAACCTATAGACAGGCCAGCAACCCTCAGTACAAATGAAACAAGGCAAAACAGAATAGCTCAGGTCAGCAAAGGAATAAGACAAGGCTGTATACTCTCCCTTATTTATTCAATCTACACTATGTGCTGAATGTATATAAAGGGAAGCTGGATTAGAAGAAGATGACCGTGATTTTAAAATTGGAGGAAGAAATATGAATAACCTCCACTATGCTGATGATATACACCAGTATATAGAAATCATTCTATTGGCAGAAACTGATGAAACGTTATCTTGCTTCATTTCTGTATCCTAATCCAGCTATGTTTTCCTCCTAACCCATCATTTGGCACTGTATCTTCTTCAATCACTTTATCTTATCTATCCATGAGATTTTCTTGGTAAAATACGCAAGTGATTTACCATTGCCTTCTCCCATGCAGTATGCAATGATGCCATTTGCTGCTGTTACTAAAGTGTTTATCTGTCTCCAGCATCTTCCTGCATCACTGTTTCCCAATATAGATGCCTGCTTGCTTTAACTGGGCAGCTGGGATGACCTTCATGCTGTGATTGACCCTGTTGGGAGTTTATATTCTTAGTGTACACTCCAGGCATTCTTCACTTATCCCTGCCAGGTACACTCCCCCGTCATCCCACCATGATGAGTGTGACATAGCAAATGATGAACCACGATTCTTGCCGTCAACCTTTCAGTTAAAGAGTATAGAATTCACAACAGCTGTTTCTTAATGCTGGAAGTTACATAACTTCAAAGTAGGATTGTAGTAATGCTAGTGATGTCACTGAAGGCTGTCTAAGTAGATAGTGTATTTTTGGTTAGAGGGTGTGGAGCACCTCAGATTTATTGTCCAAAGGATACTTTGGAACACTTTTACCAAAGCAGTGCATTGCTGCTTTAAATTGTTATTGATAGACATTATTTTCATGCTTTTGTGTGCTTCATGACACTGAATCCAAAGCAGAGGACATTCCTAGTAACTTCCATAGTTCTGTAAAATTCTATAGTTTTATAGAATTATGGAAGAGAGACCTTTGTGGAGTGTTCTCAGAAGTGAAGCAGACCCTATTTCTCACTGGTGCTTCTGCATGTCAGGAAGAGCAATGTTTTGAGGAAAAGAGTGGACATTTAGTCAGTCTTGACTCTGGAGACAGTTTAGGGATTTTTCCACACACATTCATGTATTATTAGCACAATGGCTTGTTTTAAATGGGAAAAGCAAAGAGTTTAATGAGGGCTGAATAAGTGATAAGAAGACATGGAACTTAATCTCTTTCTCATACATGTCTTTTGAAGGATTGTGACAGCCTGCAGGATATTCCCCAGACAGACATGTAATTTCTTTTGTTCTTTCTAGCTGATAGCAGTACCCCAAGAATAAGTGAGATAACATAATTTCCATAGTCACTAACTTTTTCATAGGAAAGAAGTAGAGACTGGAAGCTGGGAAAAGGGAAGGTGGAGACAATGGAAAAAGAGAGATAGAGGTGTAATGGCTGGCATACCAACATGGATACTGTATAGACAGTGTGGGCTGTTGAAGTTTTCTTGTTGATTCGAGAAGAAGCCAGGGAAGATAATCTGAAGTGGAACATGATGCAATCCAGAGAAGAGCATTAAGGAAAAGGAGGAGCTCTTGTGGGACAATTCTACCCTATGCAGATGGTTTCAGTAGGGGAGACTAAAGAGGAAGGGGGAGCAGGAGAGGAACTGCGACACACACAGAGAGAGAGAGAGAGAGAGAGAGAGAGAGAGAGAGAGAGAGAGAGAGAATTCCAGCCAACATAACTATCTCTTTCTTACCTTAAAATAGGAAGTGGGGATACTCATATTTACCCAACAGTCTAATTACACACATAATAATATAGGCTTTACCAGGAGCAGGAAGCTGTACTTAGCTAGAGAAGTACTTACCTTAGAAGTGTGTGATAACCATGTATCAGTTTGGCATCTCTTAGTTTTAATGTGCTTTATGGCTTTATGACAATTCCTCCATGGCTTATCAGTAAAGAAGGTGGTGGAACAGGTAGAAAGGAAAAGTAAGGCCTTGTATTACTTTGCTAAATAAAAAGAGGGGAAAAAGAATCACAAGTGGTATCTGATGTTCTGTGTCTTAAATCAAAATCCCGAGGATCCACAAAACCTGTGACATGGATGGTTTTGGAACATATACTTGGTTTTATTCCCACACTGATCAGACCACTATCTGAGATCTGATGGAGAGGGCTTGTTGATTATCCTACTGGCCAGAGATTATTAGGGTTTATGATCATTAGCAGACCTTTGGAACAAACTTCCAATGATCCTCAGGCAGATCCCATCACTTTGAATGTTTAGAAATAGTTAAACACTACCTTTTTACCCTGGTCTTTCCTGATGCTTGAGTGACCTGATGTGATGGAGCTGGGAGCTGAGGGAGTAGAGGGCGCATTCCAGGCAGATAAGCGTCCTCACAGCTTGTACAGCTTGGAGGGGGGGGGGGGCGAGGAAGAAAGTGAGGCTAGCAACGCCCTAGATTCCCAAGGGTATTTTCCCCCTTAGCTCAGTTTAGGAACCTTTGGTCTGGCAAGATTCTGTGTATGGTAGAAACAATAAAGATACTAGAGTTGAACTTGACTCAGCGTTGTTTCTTCGCCAATTACCCCGACACCTTATTAAATTTGGCTTTAAATGTTGTTAGCCTTTCTGTATTAATAATAATAATATTTTGATGTTTTAAGGGTTTTTTAAAAATGTTTGAGAGATGGTTTTATTGTTGCAAGCTACCCTGAGCACAGTGTGTTGGAGGGCAGGATATAAAAACAAATACAAAAATAAATAAATGGTTATAAGGGTTTTCCTTGAGAGGAACATCCCAGGATGTAGGATGCCAAATGGCTAAAATGTGCCCCTACTTGGTTTTGTTTCCCTACTTTATTTATTTAGTAAAACAACTTCTGAAAACTATTTTCCCCAGTTTTTCAAAGCAGACCACTGCATATATTTATAAAATGTTGATTCAAAAGTTAAATCAACTACTCTGATTTTCCTTTTAATTGTTTCAAAAATAGGTTTCATTTTCTTGACTTCTATGCTGGTCTATGACCGTAATAAAGAATTGTTTGTTTGTTTGTTTGTTTCTTGACTTCTGTATTTTTATGATAAAATTCAGAAAGTTAAATAGATAGTTTTTTGGGGGAGTGAAGGGAAATCCAATATCCATTAAGCTTCACATTCACAAATGCAACCACCCATGGCATAACTAGTGGCATGTCACATAATATCTAAGTTAGAAATTATAGATCTCTCATTTTATTCATTTTCCAGTCCAATATATTTTGGCTTGAGTAGGCTATGCCTGGTATAGAAAATGTGTAGCAGAACTTTGTTCATATTTGTGCATCCCTTAAGTTCTTTAAAAATATTATTTTCTTTGAATTTATCACAAATGTTAAATGAAGTTCATTTCTGTACATTTCAGCTCTCTGTGTAATTTGAAATGCAACATGGCTAATCCAAACATTTCTTATCCGTATCATTATAGTAGTGTCTGTTTTTTGGTTATAGGCCTCACCTGTTTTGAGAATGAATGCCAGACTTTAGGAAATAGGGCAGAAAATCAGTCTACATCACTGTATCATATATGACATTTTGATTATATAAATAGTTCACATAACAATGCAGGGTGCTGGATTTTACTCTAAATGTTTGGTTTAATATCTAACTAACTTAATATGCATTGATTAGTGCGGTTTTTTATGTTTTCCAGATATACGCATCTGGCATTTGGCATCTGGCATATATTAATATATTCAGTATTTTCACAGAGGGAAAGAACTACATTCTTTTTGATAGTAGTAGTTATAGCAGTGAAATCCAGTTTACAAATAAGAACAAATTTTAAATGTCCAGGTGGTACAATTATGTATGCAGTGGTTGACCATTAATGCCTCTTTATTTGGTGAAAAATCAGATAGGCCTTACAGCAAATGTCTGGACTGGAATGTATCACCATACTTGTATTTGTTACATACTTTTGAGAACTTTCAAACAGTTGTGTTGTTGATGAAGACAGCCTTCAGAGGAAATATTCTTTCAGAATACAGTATGGTTTTTAACCCTTCCTAATATCACCATTATGTCTAAGGCAGAGCTTTCCAAACTGTGTGTCGGGACACGTTAGTGTGTCGGCTGCAGTGTCTGGGTGTGTCGTGGCTGCTGCTGCCTCCAAACCTGCCCTGCCAGAATTCCGCGCAGGTCCTAGTGCCTGCCTTGTGCCCTGCTGTAAGAGTGTGTCGCGAAATGATGCATGTCTAAAAAGTGTGTCACCAACATGAAAAGTTTGGAAAGCTCTGGTCTAAGGGGTGATCAAGTAGGTTTGACAGCAGCATGGAAATAATTTGTGATTGCTTTCTTCTAGAGTGGTTCTTTGGCTCTGCAGTCTAACTTACAGCTTCAGGTTTTCTGGTGGTCTCCCTCTCAGATATTAACCAGGTCTGATCCTGCTTAGTTTCCTGATGCTAATTCATTTTGTATTATTAGATAATCCAATATTATAAATGATTTAATCTGAAAAATGGAGCCTACTAGAGAAAAAGAAAGAAAAACAAATTAATAAAGGTTCTGTGATTTGCTTACTATTCATGTGCAAGTGTGCATTCATTAATCAAAGCAACTCACCATGTTGTTTCCAGAAGCTCTTAACCTTTGCTCCTAGGTAATTATACTTTTTGCTTTAACAACAGATTGCAGATTTAGAAAGTGGAGTTTGAAGATGGAAATTGTTTTTAAGGGCTATGGGCTGGGGTGGTCTGGATTTATTTGTGGGGGTGTTCTTTTTCAGCTGCTCTTAAGAGGCTCCATGCAGCCTAAATACAAACTATGTCTTCTGAGCAATGGGGAAGATAAATTTTTTCTTTTAGTCTTAATAGCCCTTTAGCCCCAAGGTGATCTCTATCGTTGAGACACACTATTTTCTGCTTATGCCCAAGAGTAGGTTGCTTAGTGCAATATGATCTTCGTGCAATATGATTCGGTAACATACAACATTGCCAAACACCTCTCTACCATACTAGCACCTCTAGTTGGACACTCTGAACACCACATCCATAATTCGGAAGAATTTGTTTCCAAAGCAAAGATCCTGAAACTGGATACAGATGAAACTATGGTCTCCTTTGATGTGTCCTCCCTTTTCACCAGCATCCCCACCACTCATGCTCTATCCGCTGTCAGGAAGAGACTAGAAGAGGACAGCACCCTGGAAAGGAGAAGCCATCTCAACCCAAACCAGATCTGCCATCTTCTGGACCTGTGTCTTAACACCACTTATTTCACATACAGAGGTGACTTTTACAGACAAAAACACGGCTGTGCCATGGGTTCTCCTGTGTCACCCATTGTGGCCAATTTATACATGGAAGAAGTGGAGAAGAAAGCACTCAACACATTCCAGGGAACGGTGCCCACCCACTGGTTTAGGTATGTGGATGACACCTGGGTCAAAATCAAGGCCCAGGAAGTACAGGCCTTCACGGACCATATAAACACTATAGATGCCAACATTAGCTTCACCAGAGAAGACACCAAGGACAACAGACTGGCATTCCTAGACTGTGAAGTCCTCATTGGGACCGGTGGCAAGCTAGAAATAGGGATCTACAGGAAACCCACACACACAGATCAATATCTGATGTTTGACTCCCACCATCCACTGCAGCACAAACTAGGAGTCATCAGGACATTGTCACACAGAGCAGAAACCATCCCCACCTCCATGGATTCCAAAAAGAATGAAAATCAGCACCTGAGAACAGCCCTGAAGGCCTGTGGATATCCAAATTGGGCCTTCACCAAATCTAAATCTACCAGACCTAAAACAGCGACAGATAGGGCTGAGACTCAGAGTAAACGAAAGAACCTGGTCATTCCCTACATGGCTGGCGTGTCTGAAAAGATAAAACGGATATTTGGCAAACACCACATACCTGTATATTTCAAACCCACCAACACACTGAGACAGAGGCTTGTACACCCCAAAGATCAAACTCCAAAACACAAGAAAAGCAATGTAGTTTATGCAATCCAGTGCAGTGAGGAGTGCTCTGAACTCTACATTGGAGAAACCAAACAACCTATGTACAGGAGGATGGCCCAACACAGGAGAAATAACACCACAGGACCAGAGTCAGCAGTTTATCTTCATCTAAAAGAAAAAGGACACTCATTTGAGGACATTAATGTTCACATTTTAGACAGAGAAGATAGGTGGTTTGAGAGAGGGGTCAAGGAATCCATTTATGCCAACTTGGAAAATCCTTCCTTGAATAGAGGTGGGGGCCTCAGGCACAAACTCTCCCCCATCTTCCTCCCCGTTTTGTCTTCTGTGCCTAGGAAGATTAAGACCATTTCAGAAGCTCAACAGCAGCATGGTGATTTTAACGACCCTCCTTTAGATGATAAAAGGACTTAAAAATTACATCTCAATATAACCATGACCTAGCCCCAGGTGTAAGGTCACACAGCTACCTAGGAACATATTTAGGATTCCCTTACCAACTTTGCTCAGACTGAAGAAGCTCCTTGGATAAGGAGCGAAACGTTTCCACTAAGAAAATAGAAATCCAGTTGACATGATTCAAGCTACAGACAATTCCACCTGGATGACTGAGAACCTTCATAGACATCTTAGCCTATGTCTCTCTATTTGGGCAACATCTTGGAAAAGGTGGTGTGAATGCCTACCTAATAGTGAAAGTTTGTGTGGTGTGAAAATAGCATGTTTATAAATGTTTTTTAATTTACTTTCCTGTGTGCTGCTAGTATAAATAAACTAAAAGAAGAAATGTTTATGCTTTGGCTGGCTCATAAAAAGTACTAGGCAGTTTTCAAATAATTATTGTGACCTTGTTTAATTACAGAAAAAATTAAGCTCTGTTTACATTAATTTATATACTATATTGAAAATTACCAAAAGAAATTAAAAGAGGAAAAGAGGAAATTCTCTAGGGGAAAGCATGCAGAGTATGGCTTCTAAAATTCTTTCTAACCTTCATGCAACTGGCAGGATTGGGTCTAGTTAGCAAACTCACAAGAATCCAAGAACTGCTGATATGTAATTTTACCGAAAAAGAGTTAGGCAACTATAATGGAAATTGTTTAGCAACTGCTATGTGCAATATGATCTTAGCCTATGCATATATAGGCTAAGATCATACATAGCAAGCCATATATGTAGAAAAAAAATATTCAAACCTTCTTGCTTCTCTTTCTCATTCACTTCCACTTTTTCATGTGAAGGCCTGTTTCTATGTATCTGCTCCTCATTATTGCAGTTGTCAGATTTGCTATCATGTTGTTTTTCACTGACTGTGTGAGAACTCTCAAACTCTTTACCAATAGGGGCCATATCTTTATTTATATGTTTTACTTTGAAAAAAAAGTCAAGATTATATACTCTGTGTCATGTGATTAAGAGAGAGATGTCTTAGAATAGAGCATTTGGTAGCAATTCAAGTTGTAACCAAACCATCTTTCCCATAGACATTCATTGGGGAAAATTTTCTGGATTTTTTTCCGATGCAGACCCCAGCCAGAACTGGCCCATTTTTAGAATCTTCCTTTTGCTGGTTTCTCCCCCAGTACCAAATTTGGTCTCATTTTATTCAGTTTTTAGAGAGTTATCATACTAATGAACAGATACTAAGAGTCCCAAGCTCTCTGCATATTTTTTTGAACATTCTGTTGTGCTGAAAAGGAAAATAAAAATTGGGAAAGCATGTAGAACATGGTATCTGCAATCCTTTCCAAATCTTTACCAAGACAGGTACATATCTCTTGCCTTTCTGTGTGTATGAGGAAGAGGAGGAAGAGAGGTTCCAACCAGGTTGAATGCACACATTTTGCCTATGTTTGTGCATGTGTTTCTGCTCTCCCATCATAATATGTATGTTTGTGTGGTGTGGAAGGCACCGTGCAGGCTGCATATGCTCCACTTAGTGTCCCATGACCTGGAGGAAGGACAGAATGGGACTTAGAACGGCACAATCTGCAAGCATTCTCAATCACTGCCCACTGCCTTTTTGGTAGGGATGCATGCATGGATTTTTTGGAGCGGGAATGTCTTTCTCTGCAGAGCCTGGCTTACATCTGATCTGTTTTTGAACTTGATCTTCCTTTTGTTAGCTTGTTCTGCGTTACTAAACTTGATCCCACTGTGTTCTGTTTTCATCTTGCTGACAGGCAGAGAGATAAAGGAGTCCTGTGCCCTTTATATAATTTCTTTCTAACATTCCATTGAGTTGAAAGGTTTTTTTTTAATTGATTAAAAAAAGTACCACTAAGCAATTTAGTAAGGAAGCATACTGTATGTAGGATTTACAGAATCTGAGAATATTTGCTGATTTAGCATTTGAGAATATTTGTTAATTGTTGACTTAGTCTGCTACCAATTGAAATTGTATACACACGAGCGGACAACCAGTTGGCCCTAAGGCCTCACATGTAAGTCAGGAGCAAACAAACTGTATCTCTCATCCACTGTTTGGCTAACCACTGCTCACATGGTGTCATGTGCACGCCCTAATCTTACTCGGCTACGAGTGATCGCCAATGAATGAATGAATGAAAGAATGAATGAACTCCCAAGGGAACATGATGTCAACAGAAGCAGCAGCAGCAGCAGCAGCAAAAAAGATTGACTCCTAGTGGTATATGTATTACTGAGTAGAGCACAATTGGAAGTTAACTGACTCAGTGCACTCTTTCCCCATTATCCCTTTTGCTTCATCTCTCCTCCTCTATGAAGTTCCATATGTAGCTAAACAATTTACACAGGTGGGCCTAGTTGTTCTTTTGGCTTTGTTTTTGCTGGCTTTGATCTGGATTCTGCATCATTTCATTATCTCCATGCCAATAACAGCATGTCCTACCTCTTGCTTTCATTGCTTACTGTGTATTTTAATTATTATTTTAAAATGTTACCTATTATTTTAATGTATTGTAGCCCCCCTGAGAAAACTTAAGTTGGCCATATAAATTCTAGAATAGATAAGTAAAAATTGTGTATCAACACACTTGGGAATTCCAAAAGTACATGCAATTCAGAAGCAATACTGTATGATTCCCAAGGATTTTAATTATTGCTTTTACAGATTTTGAAATGGTAGTGAAAAGAGATATTTTGTATGTTTAGCTATTTACATCAATGAATAACATCTATGACCTAATTCACACACGGGATCAATCAAGTAGTAGTTGAGCAAGTTCAAAAATGGGGAAGAAAGTAAAATTGGACTGTGCACATATCACATGTTACCAGTTACCACAGGTTGGTGAATATTCATCCAGATTAGATGAGTGAGTAAACAATTACTTACGTAAATTTGATACCACTGGTTTGCTATTACATATTCTTAGTGATCTGCCTAAGAAAACGTAGCAAAATCTTCAGTTGTGTTTCTCTGAAAATAAAGAGAAAATATGGTGAACGAATAAACAAAAATATTTATGTTGTCACTTAACCATTTCCAAAATACTTGTGAAAACCGTAGTTGAAAATTCCTAATTTGCCTAAACTTCAGATATTTGTTTCTTTGTCTTTTCTTTTCTTTTTTAACATAACTTTTTAATTTTTTTAAAAAAAGATAAAAACTAACAAGAACTAATATTTAGACTGAAGAGAGAAGAAAAAAGAGAGAAATAAGATTTCTTTCTTATTTCTGCCTTTTCAAGCTTCCTTAAATTAGCTCAGGTGAAAGGTAAGATGGAACTCGAAGCCGAAGGAAAAGGAGGAAGTAGATCAGAGACTTATTGCATGTCCTCAACATTCAGTTCTGGCTTTGGTTTTAAAAAATTGCCAACAAATCAGCAAATTTACTGATTTTTTTACAAATCAGTAAAAAATGATGTTAATTAAAATATATGAGAAATGAACAGCTACAGAGTTGCAAACTAAAGGCCAATCTAAATGGAAGGATCTATATTGTTGGCAGAAGGAAGGTGTTCAGAGACAGAGGGAATTAGATGGGCTGTCGTTGGACAGAGATTCCAGAGTTTATGCATTTACTGTATGCATTGCCTCTGAAAAGGCTGTTCTTAAAACTATGCCAAATAAACATCATATTACCATACTAGGATGGAAAGCAAAATATTTTCTGTAAGGCTTTGTACAAGGATTTCCTTAAAATAACCTGGTTACAGTTGTTCACAGTGGTTTGCTGACCAAAGTTGCTTGAAGTTGTTGAAGCTGTTGGAATAAAGGAGCCAGATAGTTCCTATTAATTGACACTGTTTAGTAGTATAACTACACCAATTTAACATTCTAAATGTTCATGTAGAATATTTTGCAGCCTTCCAAATAATATTTAATGTTGCCTTAAAGAATAAGTTTTTCCCATGTTCATGTATTGTTGTACTGTTTTATACAAAGTACTGTTTAACTTTTACAAAACTAATTAATGCATTATTAAAATACAAAGAACCTCTCTGTTCTAAACCCTGAGATTCCTTGACGATCAGTACTTGACCATGTTTTAACATCTTAACTGCCAACTTCATTGGGTTTTAAGAACATTATACAGGCACCTTTTAAAAAGTGAATTTATTTGTATACTGTAGACAGACAGGTTAGAAAACTCTCTTTGGCTTTCTCATCCCTGTTTGGAAGCCGTTAAGAATTCCTAACTTTCTTTGGAGTTATGATCTAATTGCTACTTATTAAAAATAATGAACTATCTTACCAGTCAGACACTGTTTTTTTTTTGGACTGTAGATTTAATTAGCATTTTTTACCCCTTTTGCTATGCTGGCAGAACTGAGAGGAGGAAAACTGCATCAATTTGAAACCTTGTTAGAAATTTATGAAGTGCTAAAATGTTTTATTCCCAGGGGCTGGTTTGCCAGCTGTCACTGGTAAGCCATTCGCTGCCTGCCTGTGAGTATGCCTACAGTAGCGAAGGGAGGCAGTAGGCCACAGTCAACAAGGGCTTGTACATCATTTGGCAGATTATACACTCAATAATTAGCAGGAAGTGGAGTGCAACTAATTACTTTTCTCCACAATTGGCCAATGACATTTTAGAGGAGGCCAATATGGTGTTTGACAAGGGAAATACAGAATGGAGATGATTTTTGGTCTTTCCAAGAATTAAAGATTTGGATGAGATTCCGTAGGCCATTAGGCTAACTCCTTGTCCCAAGGCAGCTGAAGTATCCCTGATTGTAATTGTATTTATTTATTTATATTTTATTTAGTCTACTGTATGTGAACCCTGTCTTTAGAACAATGTGCTTTTCCCTCTGCATCCAGCAGTACATAACAATCAGTACAATAAACACATATGTGCAAATGAAAATTGGATACCAAGAAAGCTTGACAAAATAAAGCCAGCATAAAAAGTCACTGAAGACAATTTAAACTTAAAAGAAATTAATCAGGAATACCAATGCAAAGCATTTCGGATGTACAGTACGTAAGTACTACCCAAGAGGGCCTGGCAAACCATGCCCTTACTATGCTATCACATTATTTCATATAGTTTTACAGTAAGAACAATTGCACTACATTAAAAAATGCCAGTGTACACATGTTTTAGTCAAGCCCCCTCACCGATTTACTGGGGATAGTTGAGGTTGGTGTTTTTTTTTTCAGTATACAGTCTTTATTTTTTTAGATTAATCTCTTGGGGCCTCAACTTTATTTATTTATTTAATTTATATATGTAAAAGCATAAAAGATACAACTGACCAGAAGAGCAAAGTATTCAAAACAAGAACAAAACAAACAGGCAAAAGGACAAAAAAGGGGGCTTTACAATCACCCTGTTCCATGGCCTGGGAGAACAACCAAGTCTTCAATAGTTTCCTAAACAACGTAATGGTAGGAGCCACATGAATCTTTAGCGGGACAATAGTTATCTTTAAATCATTTTCTGAGGCAAATATCTTTTTGCTAAAACAATTTATTCTAGGTGAAAACAAGCAAAATTGTATAAATTGTATAAAGACTTAGAAGTTTGTTTAATATCATCCAGCACTCATATACTGAAATAACTGAATTTTTTTTATCAAGTCTTATAAAGTATGAACTTAAAGGATCTATCTAAAAGTAAGACTAAGCCGTCAATTTCAGCAGAAGCTGCTTTAGCTTTTGTACTGTTCCTAATTTCATATTCACTTAATCATTCATGTTTCATATTTGACAAATATTTATAAGCAGATACACTGAGATAACACTGTCTTGTCTCCCCACCATAAAGTATACTTATGTCAAACAACTTTATCAATGTATATGTACTTGAGTTAGATCATATTTCCAAACTTTGCAATTTTGTTCAGAAGGGAAATGTCTTTCCCATTCTGGAGGCCTGCCTTTCTAAGAATCAAACAAGGTACTTAGGACTCTAACACTCCTCATGTTATGTCTTTGGGTCTGGGTTCTACTGATATATTTGAGTAAACTCCGGGAGACAGTGGAGGACAGGAAGGCCTGGCGTGCTATGGTCCATGAGGTCACGAAGAGTCGGACACGACTAAACGACTGAACAACAACAAAATCTACTGATATAATGTCATCAGATACTAAGGTCAGAATTAGAGGGTAGAATTTAGGATACTTTCTCATTAGCTTTAGCTTCTCATTTCCTGAACACTTCTTGTTTACTGGCCTGTGATAGATCCTTTTTCTTGGAGATATTTTATATTTTGATTCACTTATATTCTCATTCAAATTTAATTGTGTAGGTGGTGCTTTCTCTGTCACAAATGGGGTCACAACCACATCATAATGTACAGTACTTTAAATGTCTCATGCTATCCAAAAAAATAATTTATAAACAAAATAGCTGCTTAATCTCTTTCAGATAGTAGCCTTAGGAATAATTTGTATAAAAGCATTTGGTGATCTGCAGAGGAAGTTTCATAAATATGGGGCTACCAGTGAAGCTGTACTGGCTGAGTTAACACATTACATGAAGACATGATGTGGCTTGCTTGGTTTTGTATTAGTGTGTTGTATACATTCATTATGCATTGTAAACCATGATTTGTATGTTGTGCCATCTCAGCCAATTATGGGTGTCTCAAAAAACAGTAGTTAAGCTTAGTATATTAATCTAGTTATTCTTTGTGGTAGTTGGCAACCTAATTTTTCTTGGTAGAGAGTAGAGCCCAGAAATCTAATTTCATGGCTAGAACTATTTACCTGTACTGTATAGGCTGTCCTTCAGATAACTTGTTCCCTAAGTGTTTGAGGCATTAGAAATCAAGAACAACACTTTAAATTAAGGTTGGAAATGAATTAGTAACTAAACAGTAGATAACATAGGATTACTGAAATTTGAACAAACAGTTGAACCCTTTCCAATATTCTGCTGAAAAACTGCTTTCAATAAAAAAAGATTTTACAATCTTCTTGTTCTAGGACTAATACATTAGAACAAAAAAGTCATATTTAATCTATGCTCATTGTTTTTGTCCCATTGTTAGTAAACGGGATAAACAGTTGGTTTTAAAAAAAAACATTTTGTGCACATTTTCAATCAACTTTGTTATCTTGAATATTCTTTCTGTTCCTTAGGAAATAAAACTTTTTTTGATTCTTCTAATTCATGAGGCATATCATGAAATTTTAGGATTGGTTCACAACAATATTTTGAATCCAGGATCACATGGAAATAGCTTTGTAAAGACATATCCCATGCATATCTTTTGTTCAAAAATAGGATTCCCCATATCTGTTGTTCTCACATATATAGTACTTCAGTACCAAGAACTCTTAATATCTGGAAATTATCAGATTTTAAATCCAATACATCTTATAGGCACCAAGTTGGGGAAAATTATTCTAAAATGCTTCTTATAATGGGACTTTATCAGACTAGGTAGTGTGAAATTGGCTGATGATATTGAACAAAGGCATGATTGTTATGAGCAAAGTTTCTTTATTATTTGTATTAAATAGCATTTTTTTTAAAAAGATAGGTTGAATTCTGACTCCAAGGATGGTAGGATTTAGTGTGACCAATAAACAATTTCATGCCATGAGTAATTTAGAATCAGATTTTGATACAAATGTAAGAACGTTCATAAGTATATTGGGAGAAGAATAGCAGGTTGTGACTAGGATACATGGCAGATTATCTTTGTCATTACAGGCATGTTGATCATTAAGATTGCTATGGAGATCCTATTAAATGTACTATTATAAAAGCTAGTTATTTGGTAGCAAATCTGATTGCAAAAAAATCAAAACCATTTACCGATGGTGAGTTTATTAAGCAATGTATGGAAAGCGTGGCAGATATAATTTGTCCTGATAAAAAAAGCAATTTTTCTAAAATCAGTTTGTCTCACCAGACTATAGGCAGGCAAATTGAAGAAATAGGAAAATCTATCAAAAGAGGTTTGAAGAGTAAAGCTGCTAATAAGGGTGATGCAGTGGCTACCCTTTCTCAGTGCCTGGAGGCTGTGGGGGTCTGGATGGGGAACAACAGGCTTCAACTGAACCCTGGTAAGACGGAGTGGCTGTGGATAGATGGCTCCTGTGGATCCAGGAAGTTATCATCTTTAGTTCTGGATGGGGTTGCACTACCCCAAGGGTCGGAAATGGCGGCTCGCAAGCCAGATCTGGCTCTTTGGCCCCTTGACTCTGGCTCTCTCTCTCTCTCTGCCGCCCGACATCCGGAAAGCCGGTCTCCGGAAGCAGCAGGCTTCAGCCCACCTCTCTGCTCTCCTTTGGCGCGCGCTGATTGGTGGAGACGTCCTTCCTTCTGAGCCTCCACCAATCAGCGTCTGTTTCTTCTCCAGGAGAAGAACCCTGGAGAAGAAACAGAGACGCTGATTGGTGGAGGCTCAGAAGGAAGGACGCCTCCACCAATCAGCGTCTCTGTTTCTTCTCCAGGAGAAGAACCCTGGAGAAGAAACAGAGACGCTGATTGGTGGAGGCTCAGAAGGAAGGACGCCTCCACCAATCAGCGCGCGCCAAAGGAGAGCAGAGAGGCCCCCGCCCGCAAACCCCGCCCCCTGGCTCTCGAGCATTTCAAAATGTGCACGAGCATGTCAAAATGGCTCCCGGCATAAAAAGTTTGCCGACCCCTGCACTACCCCATTCAGACCAAGTGCGTAATCTGGGGGTTCTTCTGGACTCACGGCTCCTGCTCGAACAGCAGGTGGTAGCCGTGGCCAGAAGGGCTTTTGCACAACTTCACATTGTGTGCCAGTTACGCCCTTTCCTGGATCAGGAAGCCCTCCGTACAGTCACTCATGCCCTGGTCATCTCCCATATAGACTATTGCAATGCGCTCTACATGGGGCTACCCTTGAAGAGTATCCGGAAGCTTCAATTGGTCCAGAATGCGGCTGCTCGTGCAGTTATTGGTGCGCCAAGATCAGCGCATGTGACACCTCTGCTGCGACAGCTGCACTGGGTGCCTGTGTGCTTCCGGGTCCAATTCAAGGTGTTGGTTATCACCTTTAAAGCCCTACATGGCATGGGGCCAGGTTACCTGAGGGACCGTCTCATCCCCATAATGTCGAACCGTCCCACTCGGTCATTCAGAGAGGGCATGCTGCGGATCCCGTCCGTAATGTAATGTCACCTGACGGGGTCTAGGAGGCGTGCCTTCTCGGTAGTGGCGCCCACCCTTTGGAATATGCTACCCCCGGAGGTGAGGCAGGCCTCATCGCTCCCGGCCTTCAGAAAGAACTTAAAGACCTGGTTCTGCCGCCTTGCGTGGGGGGGGATAGTTCCTCTTGGGGATGGCTGGTGCCATAGGGCCCTTTTAAACATCTAAACATCAAACCATCACATCTTGGATTTTATATTTAATTTTATTATATGAGAGTATTTTATTATGCTGTTTTAACTGTTAAATTTTAATTGTTGTATCCTGTAAACCGCCCAGAATTCCCTTGTGGGGAGATGGAGCGGAATACAAATTGAAGCATAAATAAATAAATAAATAAATAAATAAATAATTTCAAATTTTATGCTTTGGCGATGGATGAAAGTACTGATGCTACAGATACAGCTCAACTTGCCATTTTTATTACAGGTATTGATAACAAATATAATGTCACTGAAGAAATGGCTTCTTTGGTGCCATTAAAAGACACAACTAAATCTCTTGATTTGTACAAAGCAGTAAAAATGACATTAAAGCGATTTTCTTTAACCATTGTCAATATATCTAGTATATCTACTGATGGCGCCCCGGTGATGGTTGGTAAAAGTGAGGGACTTGCAAAATTTATAGAAGATGATGCAAGTGCCGCCGGTATCTTGGATTTATATAAATGTAGTTACCTGATGTTGTATGATAAAACCAATAAAAAATGAAAAAAAATAAAATTTAAGGTATCTGAAAGAGTGCAGAAATCAGCCTGTGTTTCATCTAGAATAAATATGTCTTTTCTGCAGATACACAAAGTCATATCTTGCCTATAAATAAGTAAAGATGGCAGTTGGAAGTTTCCTCTGCATAACTCTAAATGTTAAAGTTCATTTCTATATATGCACAAACCCTCATCATGACCGTCTCCCACCCGGAAACCTATGCCCTCATTGTGGGAGGTTGTGCAGATCCAGAATTGGCCTTTACAGCCACTTACGGATCCACTGTTAAGATTTTACCCCTGGAAGACAATCTTACTTGTCTACGAGTGATCGCCAAGAAGAAGAATTTATACTCACAAACTTTCATGACTAGCTAATAGCTTATATTTGTATTTATGTATTGTGGTTTTATTGTATTTTAATTTTTTAGTTTTATGGTAAACCGCCCAGAGTCCCTCTTTCGGGGGGAGATGGGTGGTGGCAAAATTTGATTAAATAAATAAGTAAGTAAGTAAGTAGACACACTGAAAATACTTCACATAGTAACTGAGGAACAAGTACATATATTTTTAAGTGTTGTGTGAAAGCAGTCTCAAGATTGTAAAGATATTAAGTACCAATAGCCTGCAGCAGTGGGGGCTGAGATTGAGCAGGAGTGCTTGCAAGCACCTGCATTCAAATTTGGCGAGCAGAATCAAAGCCTGCCCAACCTGCTGTGAGCTGGGTTATGTCTAGGCTGACCATACGTCCCGTTTTGAACGGGACAGTCCCGTTTTTTTTAGCATTTTTCAACCGTCCCATCGTTTTGATAAAAATCTCAATTTTGTCCCGTTTTTTAAACCTGGCGGGAATGGCACGGAAGGAGGATTCAAGCCGGAGCTGCCGATTGGAGGCAGCCTGGAAGAGGAAGCCCTCCTGCCTATCAACGCATGGCAAAGGAGGGCGGAGAGGCGGGGTTTGCAGGTGGGAGCCAATCGCGCGGACCGGGGTTTGCAGGCAGGAGCCAATCGCGCAGACCAGGGGGGCGGGGACCCGTCTTTTTCATGAATACGGAATATTACATAAGACCCCATCCCGTTTTGCCATCCCAATGTCCCGTTTTTGTCTCAAGGAAATATGGTCAGCCTAGTTATGTCACGAGGACCTCTTGTCATTGCCAGGTAAATAAAAATATTCCCTTGGGAGTTATGATGGGACAGCAAGTTACAAAATATACTTCTGTACAGAATGCCCTGAGCAAGCAGTTCCATGAACAAAACGTGTGAAGTGCAGGCATCTAGATCAACCTGTAGCTGTCAACAGCTGAAATGGCAGGGCTGAACCCAAATATTTTGCTCCCTAAGGCAGTGAAGCAAATGGTGTTTTCTCCTCTATGCATATTAAGCTGCATAATACCAAAGTCCAGCCAAGTTATTTTTATACTTGCGGCAGGAAATACCAGAAATAATGCTCTCTGAACTTGGCAGTTACAATCCAACAATGCTTAACAATTTGTTGCCTTTGCTTTCACCCTAGATCTCTTTCTTGAGACAACTGCCTCACTTTGAGTAATGGTAAGGTTGATCCCAAGGAGTGGGTTATCACCGATCTACACATAAAAGTGAATATCTGTATATTGTAATTTAGACCAGGAGCCCCTACCTAAGAGAAGGCTTTGCACACTTAGAGATAAAACGGTGGGTCTGCTCTCCAAAAATATTTTCCAGGTTGATGCAAATTGTTTTCTTGTCTTTTTTAAATGCAAAAATATTTAATGAATAGTTGCTTTTGTGATTAATGCCAAATCTTTTGAATGAAGCCTTCACTGAATTTTAATTTCTATAAAAGACCCGAGAGAATTGGCAGCAACAAATGTATAATTAATCTTGTAAATATTAGAAATTGGAAATTATCCCTAAACCCATTTTCTATCTCTTTTTTATTTTTATTTAGTTTTACAGATGTAATCCTTGGATTGCAGTAAAGTTGCGGAAATTAGGAAACTGGTGCAAATCCCTTCTTATGGGTTTGCCATGAGAAGCAATGAAATAACTTGTGTGTTACGAATCCTCTGTATTCAAACTCAGGGTTTGTAATTAGCTGGATGTAACTGTATTAGCTGCATCCTTGGAAGAGCGGGTGGTCCTGCTGATGGTTAAGAAGCCATAGCTAGACTTAACCATTTTGGACAATTTTAATCTCATCTCTAACCTTCCCTTTTTAGAGAAGGTTATTGAGAAGGTGGTCATGCTGCAGCTTCAGAAAGTTGTGGAAACCTTTACCCTTTTTAAACAAGAGGAAACAGGTAAAGAGATCATGAGATGAGATAAAGATGTTCTTACCAAAGAATGGAGAGCCTGCAAGGAAATCTTAATTGGGGCTTTCCAATGGGAGAAGGGAAGTCACCGTGGAGAGATGAGAGAAAGAAATGAAACTTAATTTGGGAAAAAGGATATAAAACTTTCAGAGTTGTGGGTGCAAGAACACATAGACCAGGGACTCTGCTTGACCAGAACAAGATTTGACCCAGACAGAGACCAAGGCTGGAAACTGGCTGGGACAAAGAAAAGAAATGGTAAGCTCAGCAGAGATTAAAAGTTAGGGTTAGTTGTAATGAAATTCTGAGCATATTTACTCAGAATCAAATTATATTTTGCTCAATGGAGCTTACATCTAGAAAGTGGGTTTAGGATTGGTTCCTTAAACTGGAATACAGTGTCCCCATGTCTATGAATGGCTCTTATCC
Organism: Charina bottae; assembly: GCA_023362775.1. NCBI lineage: Eukaryota > Metazoa > Chordata > Lepidosauria > Squamata > Charinaidae > Charina > Charina bottae. The sequence goes on from JALMGJ010000004.1 coordinate 67,803,749, forward strand.
ATTTCAAGATCAGGACAAAAAAGCGACACAAGTTTTTCATTAAATTATGGAATACTTTAGAGTTTTAAGGAGGAACTATGGTACTAGTTTACTATAGTAGTCCATCTCCATCCTGTTGAATTCAGTCGCAGCACTTTCAGCCAACATTTTTCATTTTTAATGTGTAGGATACATTACATTCTGTTCTCCAAGGTTCCTCCTATCATCATCATCATTACACGAGAGAATTAATGTTCTTTTTTATTTGTTATGTTTCAGGCCAAATGATCTTTGACCACTGTATTTGAAACCTTGTGATGTGATTCCATGCATCCCCTTTAAATGGTGACCAATGAAAACTGTGGGTGAAACAATACTAACACAATCATGTTATGTTGTACAGTTTTTTCCTCACCACTTACTGCATGGGAAGTGTGGGTAAAATAGTTTGGAGTTCAATAGAAGAATTCAATTGTAATATACAGCTTTTGGGTTTTCCTTTAATTTTTATAAGCTAAAGTAATGTCTCTTCTAAAATTAGAATTGTTTCTGAACATTTTATGTTTCATCAGAACTGAGTAAGGAAAGGACCATGTTGTGAATCAGACATATAAGTCAGAATGTATTGATTGATTTTGGTGGCTTTACTCTGCTCTTGTCTTAGCCTACCTGAGCAATTTGTGGGTGGTCAGGTTCTTGGCCTTATAAACTTTGAACACAATTCTGAACATTTTGCTACAGTGAAATAGCCATTGTAGTTTTTTATTCAACCAATGGAATAGATGAACAAATATTATTTTAGTTTAAATAGGAATAACATAAGCAAACATATCTAGAAGCCATTTCTTTTTTTTTTAATCTTCAGATAATAATCAGTCCCTGTTTTTAGTTGTAATCGAATTGTAGACTGGGCTCTGCAGGTGGCAGATGCTGGACCTATTCAGGAAAAGCAGGGATTAATTTTGTGATGATCTCCATTCTGTTCATTGTGCAACTATACTTACATAACTAATGAGTGCAGCCTACAGTGTCAACAAAGAATAATGGTTGGCAGAAAGAGAAGGATTGAACCAAATAGGGATATTCTGGCCAGTCTAGTTCACATTCCATCCTTTTCACAGAGGAAGAAGCGAATCAAGCATGAGTCAACCTGTGGTTTTACCTAGTTTCTTATTTTTTCCAAATTAAGTTTGGAATTAATTTATGTTCAGTCCATTTCTACAACAGTTTATGAACTTGGCTTAAAAAAGCTATGTACACAAACATGTCATGCATTTTGCATGCTGAACATGTTTTTTGTCCACACTTACAGTACACAGTTACTGCAAATGCAGTTTGTTTCCTGTGCTTTCCTTTCTTTAACGTAGATAATACATTTAATGTCTACGTTAATGTTCATGTTTTAGCTGCTAAAACATCATTATATGCTCTTGTCATATCTGGATCAGGGCTTTCCAAAGTGCCGCCACTGGCGACACACCAGTGGCGGCGGCACGCGTGCGCATGGCGGCGGCGTGGGGGGCGTGCGGCGGCGCACGGCGGCAGCACAGGGGTGTGTGCGGCGGTGTGCACGTGCACGGCGGCGGCAGCCTCCGCTAAAACGCGGAAGCACTGATCCCACGCCGCTGCCGCCGTGCATGCGCACACCGCCGCTTCCGGGTGGTGTGGCGACACACCACGCTGTGTGTGGCGACACACTTTTGTGTCGCCACACACAGTTTGGAAAGCTCTGATCTGGATGTTTATGAAAAAATAAATCATTGATGTTAAATGATTCTGTTAATTATTAACATTATTATAATGTTAATTATTAATGTTGATTCCAAAGACTATCCTGTACTAGGTTTCTTTGGATTTTCTGTATGAAAGCAGACTAGAAACACTGAAAATAAACTCAAACTTATAGGTCTATGATTAATCTATGATTAATCCCTTAGGACCTTGCTTATGATGCTTTTTATTATTTGCCTATATCATGCTTTCCCTTCAGGAACTCAAGGTGACATACATAACACTGTTTTCTTCATTTTCCCACAACAACAAACTTGCAAACTAAATTTGACTGGAAGAGTAAGCTTCCATGGCTGAAGAGGGGCTTAAGCCTGGGTCTTCCAGGTACTAACTCAACTCCTTAACCCAGAGCTTTCCAAACTGTGTGTCGTGACACCTTAATGTGTCGGCTGCAGTGTGTAGGTGAGTCGCGCGAAGGTAATGAGAAACCTCTGAGTCAGACGCTCAGAGCCTCAAGTGCCTCACTGCTGCTGCCTCCGAGCCCTGCCAGGATTCCGCACAGGTCCTAGTGCCTGCCTTGTGCCCTGCTGCCTCCAAACCTGCTGTGATTCCATGCAGGTCCTAGTGCCTGCCTTGTACCCTGCTGTAAGAGGGGAGCTCTGTCCAATCCTTGCCCTGCTGTAAAGGGGAACTCTGTTTTCATGAGATACGTTGTGTCCCCATACATTTTGCTATTACAATTTATGTATGTGTCCATATCTCTTATAAGTTAGTTAGTTTAACCTCCGGTTTGCTAGTAAAACTAAATTACTGTGTCGCAAAATGATGCATGTCTAAAAAGTGTGTCACCAACATGAAAAGTTTGGAAAGCTCTTCCTTAAACACTATGCAACTCTCCATCTTTAAACACTTCACAATACTTGAAATGCTTTCCATGTACCCTGATTCTGTTGTATAGTTTGGCCTGTCATTTCCCCCATTCATGAATTTCCTATGGATGGAGGAGGAATATGAACTCAAATTCTTCAGCATACCTTCAAATGCTTCATATGATTTATTGTTCTCATAAAACATGGGTGAGGAATAAATCATGTGGTTCAGTAATCCATGATGGCTGAGTGAAGAAGTTTTCTGTGCAGTGAAAGGGAGGGCTCCTATCACTCTTCTGTCATGCCTTTTGAGCTACCATCTTGTCTTTTCAGCTTTTCAGCTCCAGTTTCTATGATTGCCTGAACTGATGCAGTTTCAGTTGCTCCTGTGAATATGTAGTAGCATAAATAGAAAAATTCTTTGTGGCTTATTGAGTCAGCATTAGTTTGTGTCCTTGAACTTGCTAACAGTAAGTCAAGTAAGTTTGTGGTCGCTTGATGCCTGCAGTAATTGGACAGGCAATGGGAGCTTCTGCTGAATAACCAAGTAATAATAATTAGAAAATGTTCCTGACCTTATTTTGGCCATTTTTGTGAAAGCTGCATTGATATTTCAGATGATGCTTGTATAGCTTTACATGTTGAACTGAATAGATTTGATATTTAACATTATTTTAACATTTTAACATTCAGCCATTTGTTCAGAAATGGGGCCAAATTCATCCTGACAGCATAGCTAAAAATAATTAATAATCTAACCTTTGTGTGAGATAATTGCATGTTTCAGGTAATATTTAAACATAAACAAAATGTGAATTGCTATCTGATACTCTACTTTTCCAATTAATGTCTTTCTTGCAATGACAGTAACTCCTGTAATGGGAACTCCTTTGCAAATTTTAAGCGGATAGCTGAGGGTCTTTTTTTCTTTTTGCCAAAGGAAAGAAATATGATAGGACTGTTTTTCTTGCAGATGGTAGGATGAACTCTTTGGTTTTTTCCATGATATATTCCTGCTGCACATGATTTTCAGAAAACAATGAATTGTGTCTCTTGAATTTCTAATTAGACAGCACAGAGTAAAGAGTAAATACAAGTGGGTTGATAGTCTAGCTCAGCTAGGTAATACAGCACAGAAAACCCATCCCACAATTGCTTGGGACGGGAGCCTGGCAACAGCGAAGTAGAGCCACATAGAACTGGAGATAAACTAGAACTGAGGTTTAGCTTAGTACATTGTGATTAGGGAGACTGTTTTAAGGGGGGAAAGTACATGTAGGTGTGCATATTTTCAGTATTTGAAGAATAGCACTATTGTCAAAGTAGTACAACTGTTAGTGATAATAAAGTGTGCTTCAGAGTTCTAATCTTCCTGTTCTTTTCCTGAACAAGTGATTAACATAATTTCCGAGGTCCATAACATGAGCAGAATATATTGTACACAGTTAGATCAGAGCTATTGTTTTCCTTAATAACCACACTTAGGTCTCACTCAATAGAATAATTAACAGTATGAGTTCAGTTCTGGGGGCAAATATATCAAGTAAATATCTGCTGGAATTTAAAAAGCATAATACAATTTGTATGCCAAAAAAAAAAGTCGTGTGTGACTTAAGGTTTTCTTACTGTATGATTAGGAATAGGGCATTTGCCATGGGAAAACAACTGTGTTCATATATGTGGGAATCATACATCCACCTGAGTTTACAGGTAGTCCTCGTACAGCAACCACTCATTCAGCAACTCTTCGAAGTTACGATGGTGCTGACCCAGGGGACTTACGACCGTTCCTCATAGTTTCAGCCATCACAGTGTCCCTGTGGTCACGTGATCGCAATTTTGGGCTTGGCCACTGGCTTGCTATTAACAACAGTCGCAGCGTCCTGCGGCCACTTGTTTGCCATTTGCAACTTTCGCTGATGGCTTCTGACAAGCAAAGTCAAATGTAATAAATGTAATAATAAATAAATAAAAGACAATGGGGAATCTGGCATGAGGTTGCAAATGGCAATCATGTGGCTGCGGGATGCTGTGACCATGCGGGATTCGCTCAACAACAGCAACTGGAACTGCCACAACTGCCATTGTAAGTTGGCATGGTCACGTGACATCACACTTTAAGACTGCGTCATTTAGCAATGGAGTTGCTGGGCCCAATTACCATCATTGAGGGACGACTACTTGTATGTCTGGTCATTAGAGTACTGTAGTGTAAATGCTTTTTCAGTTTTTCTGTACAAAGTACAAAACTATTACTTTGTATTATTTTATCATACTGTAAAATTATAATACAATATAAACAAACACAAGTTAGGACATGATACTAAATCATCATTTATTATTACAAGAATTAACCTCTCCCTGCTCCCCCAGGACTGCAGACACTTCTCCTTTAACATGCCCCCAAGGACTTCAGTTTTTGATTGTAATGCAAAGTGAATGAAAAATGTGGTTAGTGAAAATCATAATTTGATGAACATACCAAATTATACACAAGCAGAAGTTTCTGTTCCTAGCTGTGCCAGACAAGAAGGAAATTGCAATCTTAGGGAGAGGATGGACTGCTACTACTCAACAGATGATGGGAATTGTACCTGAATACATTTCCAAGGTTCTACTTCCAGAAGATCATGTTAAATTACATGTAATTACATTACATGTGAACTGAGAGAATATTATTTGTATAAATTGTTCCTATTCTGAAAATTAGAATAGTGTTTTGTTATTACTATTGAACAGGACTTTTGAGGAGATCAGATGTAATGTATCTTTTCCTTTTGTTATTGTTAAAAAAAACTTGTCTTAACTATTGTATAAATATATATCCTTTCCACAGCAAACATCACAACAGCATATGTGATAAATCATTTCTTAGTCAACTCCTCCACTCCGTAATCATAAAAACTCCATATTGATTCTCAGCCCACACCTGCTCTTCATTTTTCCCCCTTAACTTCAACCATTATCTTTTGCAACATTAGGGGAGGCGTGTAGATCAGAAATAAATGATATCTTTTTAGCTGATGAAAGACTTGCATCAAAGTTATTTGCCATTCATTTGCATGTTCCCTGTGTTATTAAAAAAAGTTGGAAGAAAAATGCTTATTATGCTTTCAGAAGTGCTGCTCATTCCACTTCCTTTTATGGTAGACCTACGGGACACTTGATCATTTTTGTTAATCGAAGAAGCTTCCTTTTGATTTAATAGCAAGTTTTGTCTTGTATAAATGAATGGAAATGTACAATTTTATGAAGTTTTTTTACTGGCCTTTTTTGTAGTCAGAAATAATTACATGCTTAATTATGCTTATTAAGGATTTGATTATGAGATTGCTTTGGAGAGATGTGTTGTGGGAACGAACATTTCAATGGCTAAGTTGAATTATGAACAGCAATTCGGGGAAGGTACAATTTTGTTTTTGTTCATTTTTGACATGCTATAATTCCACATTGTTTAGACCTAAAATACTAATGACTTGAATCCATTACATGTGCAATACATGGATAGTAATTCTATAGTTTAAAATAATACAACAGTGATAATTCTTTTTCAATTGCATTAGTATCCACAAACATATTTCTCAGTATGTAGAACTATGACATCAAATGCCACATACTTTTTAAAATGTTTTTCATGTCTATCATCTGTGATAGCCACTTTTGCCAGCTGAATTTGTACTAAAATATGTTTGCATGTTGAATTGTATTTTTACTGTGTTATGCACTGAGTTTGTATGATGAGTTTTTCCAGTACAATTGCTATAATGCTGAGTAACTAGATTTGTGTTTGTAATAAATATAAATGAAAACAGGTATGGTATATTAGCCTGACATAATGTCAACTCTCTGCCAAATTTAAAGATTTTGATACTGAGGCTTGCTGTTAAGTAAGTTTAATATTTTTCCTACAAATGCTATGCAGTAGAAAAAGTAGTGACCAAGCACAGGAGCATTTGGATATGAGTGAATTGCTTATGGTTGCTTGTTATTATAATTGAGTTTCCTTCTTATTGATTAGATCTCTATTTGCATAAGGGGACTTTTCCCATCTCCTTGCCTTTCTGCTCACTTCTGCAGCCAACTCCCGTGGAACAGATTTTGAACCTATGATGTTCTGTTCTCAGGAATGAATAATTGAATACAACATTCTGAAAATATTAATCCAAAGCAGAGCAAATATTATTCTTTGTCTTTGAATTTCACACATGCGGGTCATGCATCTAGGCAGATTTTGTTTGGAGTCTTGTGAGCTGACTTTCAGTTGCACTGATTGAAGTGGCATAGAAGCATCTGTTAGAGCAGAGCTTTCCAAACTTTTCCTGTTGGTGACACACACCAGCGGCGTTGGCATGCAGGTGTGTCATGTGAAACCCGGAAGCACTGATGGCCTGCCGTGGCGGCGCACCATCAGTGCTTCCGGGTTTTCGCGCGACACACCTGCACAGCGCGGGCGACACAGTACTGTGTCGCGACACACAGTTTGGAAAGCTATGTGTTAGAGGTTATGAAAGTATTGACAAGACTCCTATCCTCCTAAAGCAGGGCTTTCCAAAGTTTTCCCGCGGCGACACACCAACCGCCGTTGGTGTGTCGCCGCGGGAAAACCTGGAAGTGTCGCCGTTGCGGCAGCGCGCAAAAACCCGGAAGCACTGCTGCCACTTTCAGTTTTTGCATGCTGCCGTTGGTGTGTCGCCGCGGGAAAACACGGAAGCGCTGATGATGATCAGCGCTTCCGGGTTGTGTGGCGACACACCAGACTGTGTGTGGCGACACACTTTTGTGTCGCGACACACAGTTTGGAAAGCTCTGTCCTAAAGTATCCAATGATTACCCATGGTTCTTGCTGGACCTTCTCAGTTTGCCTTCAACAACCACAGCAATTGCACCTTCATTCTCTGTACCTAGGATATATTCTTCCTTTGCTTTATATGTCTTTGTTTTACTCTATTTTATTTAATTGGTTTTTTTACCACATAGAAAGTTTTTGGGTGAGACTTCCTTGGCCCTCTTCTGTATTAGCATTCTGACCTTAGGTTTATTTGTGAAATAAGTACTGTGGAATCAACCTTCCTTCTTCAGATGGACACAGACTTTTCCTATTCTGCTTCAGGGAAGGTTACATGGTAGACTTTTGTTTATATTGTCAAACTTTAACTCTACAAACTCCTTGTAGTTATTCCTCACATTCTTTTGGAGTAGAGTCTTAAAGGAACAGATTCCAAAGTTATTCTAGTTCCTTTGGCTATTTCCAAAGCTTCTACCATGTTCCAGAATTTAGCTGGAAGAGTCTCTTACCACTTCTTCAGTGCATCTGAGTTCCCTGTCTATTCTAAATACTCTTTCATAGAGTAGTTAGTATACCATGCAGCTATCTTTTCCTTCTACCTTTCCATGAATGCTGCCTCTTTTTTCTTTTGACTAAGGTGGTAAAATGCTTTATGAAACATCTAATTAGCCTCTATTCACTAATATTTCCAACAGCTGTCGTCTGATTTTTTTCCTTATTTTCCTTTCTCTCGATGCTGCTGTCAAAACCTTTTGAGCCAGTGGCTACTGCTCCCATTCATCTCCAGTCATAGAAGATAGTGTTTTAAATATAGATATCAGCTTATTGAGCTGAAGAGATATGTGCCTTGTATAGAAGATCTTGATTGATTAACTGTGTGTATAGTTGGTGTCAACTCTTAGCGACCACATAGATAGATTTTTTCCATGATGATCTGTTTCTAACTTGGTCCTTCAGGTCTTCCAATGGTGCACCATTAGCAACTGTAACTGAATTTATCCACCTTGCTGCTGGTCCTCTTCTTCTTGTCTTTTTTCCACCTTTCCCAGCATTGGAGCCTGTGGGGTGATGGTGGCTATTGGGGTTCTAGGCATAGAGTAATCCAAACAACGTGTTTTAAGGCTAACAATATCTTTATTGATAGCATAAGGCAATAATGGATGTATGGTGCATTATTGCAAAAAGGAAAAAACAAAGCATACGCAGAGTTCCATCACCAGAAGTGAGGAATGAAAACATCATGGTCTGTGCAAAGACCAGGCATAGTTACAGTTCAGATACAAAGTACATGTAGATAGCAGTCAACAGAAGCATAGAAAAAGCATGAGTGAGATGAGTACCCAGAGTTCATAGCTGAATTATACTCATGGTTCAATATTCTGATTGGCTCATATGGGCTAGGCCACTTTTCAGCTTAACATTTTTAGTAACAGTTGTACTTACTATAAACCGCCATGGGGTGGCGGTGTTGCATATTGGCTTTCCCTCGAGACACTATTCTCATGGGAAAAGGACTGATAACTTTCAATTGTTTTGGCTAGATGAAAGGACATCTTTTATTTACTTCTTTTGTTATGGGAACCGCTTACAGCAGAGGAGCTTGGAAATTTCCACCTTCCAGGCCAGGGTTTCATAGTGGTGAAATTCCATTCGTTTGATTCTACATAGAATAACTTTACCAAATACTTTAACAGAGCCTTCACCAGAGAGCTAGGTCTTCAAATAATGTGTCCAAACTAGGATAATTTGAGCCTGGTCATTTGTGCCCTGATTGAGAACTCTGGGTTGATTTGTTCGATGATCCATTTGTTTGCTTTCTTAGCTATCCACAGTATTATCAGGAGTCTTCTCCAATACCAAAATTCAAAAGCGTCAATACCTATCCTGTTCTTCAAGGTCCAACATATGCTTCCATAGAGTGTCACAGGGAATACCATTGCTTGCAGTATTCTGATCTTTGTAGGTATAGACACATCATGGCATCTGAATATCTTTTCCGAGGCCTCCAGGGTTGCTCTAACAAGCACTAGTCTGCAGTGTATTTCTTGACTGTTCCTTTACTGTTGATGGTTGATCCTAAAAGGCAAAAGCGATCTACCACATCAATGTCTTCTAAGGCTGGTTGGTGTACCTGTTGTCATTAGTTTGATCATCTTTGTATTTCATTTTAGTCCCATTTTTTTATTTCTTTTATGTTTAATTTTAGTCCCATTTTTTCACTGTGTTCCTTGAGTTTTATTATTAGAGCCTGCAGATCCTTTGCATTTTCGGCTATCAGAGTAGTGTCATCAGCATAGCACAGGTTATTGATGTTTCTTCTTTAAAATTCATCAAATTTTACAGCCACTTTCATCTTCTTCCAATCCAGCTTCCCTTAATATAGGTTGAATAAAAAGGGGAGAAGATACAGCCTTGTCTCACTCCTTTGCCAACTGTTTCACCTTATGTTTGTACTTTCTGACTTGTGTATAGGTTTCACATGAGGACAGTGAGATATTCTGGGATTCCCATTTTCTAAGCACATTCCATAGCTTGACATGATCAACACAATCAAAGGCTTTTCAATAATCAGTGAAGCACATAGTAATTTCGTTTTGGTATTTCTTGGCTTTCTCAATTATCCAGCATGCACGAGCAGTTGTGTTCCTCAGCCTTTTCTAAAGCCAGCTTGAACATCTGGCATCTCCTTTTCCATGTAGGGCTCTAATCTATGTTGGATGATCCTAAGTATTATTTTTCTAGCATGCACAGTTATGGATATTTTATGATAGTTTCTACACTCTGTTAAGTCTCTTCTTCTGTTGCTTGCTATATTTCTGTGGGTATTCCATCAGTTCCTGTAGCCTTCCAACTTGGTAAGGACTGGAGTGCTGATCTAAACTTCTAATACCGGAAGTTTTTGTAAGTAGGGAATATTTTCAAAGGTTTCTTAGATGTTGAGATCCCTACTATTCAGTAATTCATTTCCTTCTATCTTTCTTTGATGGCCTTTGAATCAGTTACTATCTCTCCATTGGCATTCTTTAGCATACCAATTCAAGGTTGTAACCTCCTTCTGAATTCAGAGATCTTTTTGAGACTTTCCTTGTTTTTCCGTGTCTGTTTCCATCTTCAATGTCTTTACAGATGTTGTTGTAATACTGCTTCCTGTCTCTTCTAACAGCTTTCTTTTTTTTTAAAGTTTTATTAAAGTTTTAAATATACAAAGTTAAAAGTTGAAAATTAAACAGAAATAGAAATACAAATTAAAAAGAAAAGAAAAGAAAAGTGTAGTAAAGTAAAGTAAAAGAAAGAAAGAAAGAAAAAAACAAACATAGAAATTAGATAACTTCCGATCTATCTATGGTCATAAAAGTAAAATAGATAGTTTGTTCTTACATGCTGGCTATTCATATAACATTCATATATATTTCTTGTCTAATATATACTATTTATATATATTCTAATCGTCAAAACCCCATGCAAGCTTTACTCCTCCTGCTTTTTCCAATAGTCCATCAGAGGCTTCCACTCTTTAAGAAAGTAATGGTTTGAGTTTTCTTTTAATAAGCAAGTCAGTTTGTCATTTTCTGCCATCTCTAATAATTTCAACATCCATTCCTGTATCGTTGGTACACTTTGGTTTTTCCAATTTTGTGCATATAAAAGTCTTGCTGCTGTAATCATGTATTGTATCATTCTAAAGAAATGTTTTTCTATTTGTACATCCCAAATTCCGAGTAAAAAAAATTCTGGTTTGAATGGTATTCGTATCTGTAGTATATTTTGCATCAATGAATGTATCTCAGTCCAAAATTCTTTTGCAGTTTTAGATGTCCACCACATATGATAAAAAGACCCTTCAATACAATCTATTGAAATAGATTCTAACAGCTTTCTGAAACTCTTTGTTAAGTTCTTTTCTGAGATTTTTCTCTTTCTTAGCTTTGGCTTCTGTTCTTGGCAATTTCTGTGGTTTGTTCTGACATCCATTTTGATTTCTTCTGTTTCTTCATCTTTGGTAGTCTGTTTTCACATTCACCCTTAATGACTTTTTTAAGTTCAATCCACAATTCCTCTGGTTCTCTATCAATGAGATTCAGGACTTCAAAGTGGTTCCTGATGTTTTCCTTGAAAAAAGTGGGTATATGCTCAAGGTCATACTGTGAAAACTAGTTCGCTTTCTTCTTATTTTTCACAGGGATAAATAATCCTTTGTCCAGAAATATCTTTTCTTCCAAAATCTGTCTTGCATTCCACCTGAGTCAGGATATTTTATTGCTTCCCCCCCCCCCCCCATCAGTGGAGAGATTGTTCTATATTCCCAGTGTTCCAAGGGTGATTGTTTTTTATTTGACCTAAATGGATTCCAAAGTGATCAGTATTGATTTTTGGCTTTCTAAGGCCCAAGAGGGGCATGGTGGCTCAGCGGGTAAGACGCCAGGCTTGTTGATCGGAAGATTGCAAGTTCGGAGGTTCGAATCCCTAGCCCTGCGTGCGGAGTGAGCTCCCGCACTAGCTCCAGCTCTTGCCAACCTAGCAATTCGAAAGCATGAAAATGGAAGTAGATTAATAGGTACCACTTTGGTGGGTAGGTAACAGCGTTCCGCGCACGTCATGCAGCCACATGACCATGGAAGCGTCTTCAGACAACGCTGGCTCTTCAGCTAACAAACGGAGATGAGCACCGCCCCCTAGAGTTGGACACGACTGCACAAATGTGCGGGGGGAACCTTTACCTTTACTAAGGCCCATGTAAGGATTGGGTCTGTCTCTCATTGTTCAAATGTATAGTGGCAACAATCAAATTTTGTTATGAGCTGTACAAACAACTTTGGATCTGTGCTCATTCAGTCAGAGCAACAGCAACATCTGCAACTTTCCTTTATAGAATGTCTGCTGCACCTTCTTGATCTCAGACCTCATATTCATTGAGCAATCTCTTCAGGCTTTGCTGCCTCAGAGGGATGCAGTCTTTGGAAGAGTGTTTTCTTTGGACAAATTATGGCTACCAGACCTTACTCCAGATAATAAGCTAGCTACTCTCCTATGCATATGACACTATGATGAAAAAGACTTGGTTACTTAAATGTTACTGAAGCTTCTTGAGTAGCCATCAGGAATTCACACAACACACTCTCCTCCTTCTCTTGGTGGTGGATGGCCTCAGTGTTCCTTCTCAGTTCTGCTGTGTCCATTTCAGGAATTTAGGAGCTTCAGCAGAAGTTATGTCTATTCATGGATGGTACACAAAGATGGTAGGAATTCTGTAATTTCTATACAATTCTAAACAAATGTGTGAATTCACAGTTAACTGCACAGTGAATGTCCAGTTATAAATAAATAACCACTTCTTCCATTGTGCCTTCCAACTAGCTTTTGCTTTAGGTATATTGATAATAATAAAAATAATAAACTTATTTACGAAAGTACAATGAATTGCAAAGAGAATACATTTATATACAGGTAGTCCTCAAGACCATTCATTTAGTGACCATTTGAAGTTATGATGGTGCTGAAAAAAGTGACTTACAATCAGTCCTCACACTGATGACCGTCGCAGTGTCCCTGCAGTCACGTGATCAAAATTCAGTCGCTTGGCAACTGTTTTGCACTTATGACGGTTGCAGTGTTCCAGGGTCATGTGATTGCCATTTGCAACCTTCCCAGCCAGTTTCCGACAAGCAAAGTCAATGGGGGAAGCCGGATCCGCTTAATGACGGTGGTGATTCACTTAACGACCATGGCAAAAAAGGTAGTAAAATTGGGTGTGAGTCACTTAAAAACCGGCTCGCTTAGCAATGGAAGTTCCAGTCCCAATTGTGGTCGTAAGTCAAGGACTACATGTACTACTACTCCAAGTATTTCAAATTCAGTTTTTGAAATATACAGTAGTTGATGTTTACCTATTTATTTATTTATTTATTTATTTATATTTATTTATTTATTTATTTATTTATTTATTTATTTTTTATCCCGCCTTTATTATTTTTACAAATAACTCAAGGCAGCGAACATACCTAATACTCCTTCCTCCTCCTATTTTCCCCACAACAGCAACCCTGTGAGGTGGGTGGGCTGAGAGAGAGTGACTGGCCCAAGGTCACCCAGCCGCCTTTCATGCCTAAGGTGGGACTAGAACTCTCAATCTCCTGGTTTCTAGCCCAGCACCTTAACCACTAGACCAAATTGGCTCTCTATGACTCAAGGTATCTTTTATTTGAACAACTCCATTGAGCAATTTCTGTGAGTACTTCAGTTCTGATTAGGACATATGCCTGATTATCAGTATAACATTTATTTTGAAACAATGTTGAATACTCTGTATTTTTCATATAAGTGCCACTTTAATGTCTTCCATTTACTTAAGGATTTTTTTCTATGTGCTGTCACCTATAATTATTCTTGCATTAGGTTCACATATTGCACCAAACCCTAATGTAATTTGTTTGGTTTGGGCTTAACATGTTGTGTAAACCCAGCCATTGCAGTTTGTATATGATGTGTATTTTTGCCAAGCTTTGGAATTCAGTAACCAAAAAAGATTGATGTGGGCACAGGAACTCATTCTGTTCTATTCATCTTTTTCTCCCTTAAAATATCTAAACATTATACGTTCAGCAAGTACAGATTCATAAATTTTCATCTGTTAGAACAGATGAAAACATGCATATAATCCTAAGCAATTGATTTAATGGAGTAGCCTATTGTCAAAAGAGATTTTTGGCTATAACAAATATTTTTTTTGTTATTTCTAATACTTGTTATACTATAGGGCAAACTGATGGAGCATGTTTTGAAGTAGTAGTTCAAATATCCTTATTTTTGCTGAATCAGGGATAGAGATGTCTTTGTATAGCACACTATTTAAATAATTTTCACAAACTCACAATTCCTTTTAGGTCTGCATTTTTCTTATTTATAACTTATGCCATCTGTTTTCTCTTTTAAATTATGCAATGCTCATATTTACATGTTAGTTTCTATTTTGAAGTATTCTTATGTTTATGTGTAACAAACTGCAGCAGATAAATGAACTGATTTATTATAACCAGCTCTGACCTCAGCTGAAAACATTTCTCTTCCATTAAATTCTTGGCTCAGTGCATTTAACATTCTGTTGACTGATTTTGATTATGAATAATATGAGTTTTAATTGGACAGTGCAAAAGAATAGTGAAAATATACATGTTGTATATACAGCAGTCTCTGATTTGTTTCAATTCATTTCATATGCTCCCTTCTTCAAGATGACCTGTCCCCCAACAGTGCACCCATAATTGAGTCCATTCTCCTTGCTGCTGGTCATCCTTGTATTTCTTTCCGCCTTTCTCAGCACTATATATTTCTTGAGAGAGCTGGATCTTCACATAATGTGTCCAAAAGATGATCATTTGAGCCTGATCATTTGAGTCTCAAGTGAGAACTCTGGATTGATTTATTTTATCATCCATTTGTTTGTTTTCTTGGCTTTCTTGTTGTTTATTTGTTCAGTCGCTTCCGACTCTTTGTGACTTCATGGACCAGCCCACGCCAGAGCTTCCTGTCAGCCGTCACCATCCCCAGCTCCCCCATGGTTGAGTCTGTCACCTCTAGAATATCATCCATCCATCTTGCCCTTGGTCGGCCCCTCTTCCTTTTGCCTTCCACTTTCGCTAACATCAGCATCTTCTCCAGGGTATCCTGTCTTCTCATTATGTGGCCAAAGTACTTCAGTTTTGCCTTGAATATCATTCCCTCAAGTGAGCTGTCTGGCTTTATTTCCTTGAGTATGGACTGGTTTGATCTTCTTGCAGTCCAAGGCACTCTCAGAATTTTCCTCCAACACCACAGTTCAAAAGCATCTATCTTCCTTCACTCAGCCTTCCTTATGGTCCAGCTCTCGCAGCCATAGGTTACTACAGGGAACACCATTGCTTTAACTATGCGGACCTTTGTTGTCAGTGTGATGTCTCTGCTCTTAACTATTTTATCAAGTTTTGTCATTGCTCTCCCAAGAAGTAGACATCTTCTGATTTCCTGGCTGCAGTCAGCGTCTGCAGTAATCTTTGCGCCTAGAAATACAAAGTCTGTCACTGCCTCCACTTTTTCTCCCTCTATTTGCCAGTGATCAATCAAGCTGGTTGCCATAATCTTGGTTTTTTTGAGGTTTAACTGCAACCAAGCTTTTGCACTTTCTTCTTTCACCTTCATCAGAAGGCTCCTCAGCTGCTCCTCGCTTTCAGCCATCAAAGTGGTATCATCTGCATATCTGAGATTGTTAATGTTTCTTCCAGCGATTTTAATTCCAGCCTTGGATTAATCAAGCCCAGCACGTCGCATGATGTGTTCTGCGTACAGGTTGAATAGGTAGGGTGAGAGTATACAACCCTGCCGTACTACTTTACCAATCTTAAACCAGTCCGTTGTTCTGTGATCTGTTCTTACCGTTGCTACTTGGTCGTTATACAGATTCATCAGGAGGCAGACAAGATGACTTGGTATCCCCATACCACCAAGAACTTGCCACAATTTGTTATGATCCACACAGTCAAAGGCTTTAGAATAGTCAATCAAACAGAAATAGATGTTTTTCTGAAACTCCCTGGCTTTCTCCATTATCCAGCGGATATTGGCAATTTGGTCTCTAGTTCCTCTGCCTTTTCTAAACCCAGCTTGTACATCTGGCAATTCTCGCTCCATGAATTGCTGGAGTCTACCTTGCAAGATCTTGAGCATTACCTTACTGGCATGTGAAATAAGTGCCACTGTTCGATAGTTTGAACATTCTTTAGTGCTTCCCTTTTTTGGTATGGGGATATAAGTTTCTTGGCTATCCATGGTATTTTCAAGAGCCTTCTCCAATACCAAAGTTCAAAAACCTCAGTACTCATTTTATCCTGCTTCTTCAAAGTCCAACTTTCACTTCCATAGAGTGTCACAGGAAAAACCATTGCCTGCACAATTCTGATGCTTCTAGGTATAAACAGATCATAGCATCAGAGTATCTTTTCCAAGGCTTTCCCTGCTATCCTACAAGTGTTATCTAAGTGCTTATTTGCAGCACATTTCTTAATTGCTGGCTCCTTTATTGTTGATATTTGATCAAAAGCAAAACCTATCCACCACATCAATATCTTTGTTATCAATTCTAAGGCTAGTTCCTGTACCAGCTTTTATTAGTTTGCTCTTGTTAATTTTTAACAGTAGCCCTATTTTTCACTGTACCCTGGACTTTCATTACTACAACTTGCAGATCATTTGCATTTTCAGCTATCAGAGTAGTGTTATCAGAATAGCACAGGTTATTGATGTTTCTTCCTCCTTTTAAAACCACACTTACTTTCTTTCAATCCCATCTCCCTCAATATATATTCAGCATATATAGGTGAATCAAATAAGATGAGAGTACACAGGCTTGTCTCACTCCTATGCCAATTTGGAACCATTCTGTTTCACCATGTTCCAGCCAGACTGTGGCATCCTGTCTAGTGTATAGGTTTTGTGTAAGAACAATGAGAAGTTTGCTTTCTTCGGCTTGCTTGTCTTTGGCAGTTCTTTTCACATTTATCCTTAACAATTTTTTTTATTTCATTCCATAGGTCCTCTGTTTCCCCATCAATGAGATTCAGGCTTCAGAACAATTCCTGATGTTGTCCTTGAAAATGATAGGCATATGCTGAAGATCATATTGCAGAAACTGGTTGGCTTTGTTTTTTCTGCTTTAGGTTTAGCTTGATTTGGAAATTGCATGTGGGTGGCTTGTGATCTGTTCCACAGTCAGCCCCTGACCATGTCTAACCCTAACCCTTTTCTTCTGCAGGAGTGGGTGGAGCATAAACTTGGGTAACTCTTATTTTATTATTTGGTCATTGATGTCATTGTACCCAAGTACTACCTTTGCTATGGCTTCCTGACTACAACCATTTGTTCTTTCCTTTTCATGTCCTGAGTAGTAAACAGTATGAACTTCTGAGTGAAATGTCTAATTCTAATCCATTTCAGTTCACTGGTGCCTAAATGTCAATATGTAGTTGATCAATCTCGTCTTTCTCCGTGATCTTTCCCATGTTCATGCTTCTTATGTTCCATGTTCCCACTGTAATCCTGTCTTTGCAACTTCCAACTTGAGAAACTAGACATCCTGAAGGCTTTAATCTATTCACATCATAAACACTATTAGTATTTTGAAAGATTCTCAGCTCTTCCTCTGTAGTGTGAGTGACATCCGAGTTGAGGGCCCCATCATTTGTCACTGTATTGTCAATCACTTTATCTTATTTATCCATGTAGCTTTCTAGGTAAAATACAGGAGTGGTTTATGTTTGCCTTCTCCCATGCAATATGAAACGATATCTTTTGCTGCTGTCACTAAAGCACAGGGGGCTGGGGGTGCATTTTCCTGTATAATTGCTGTACAATAGAGGTGCCTGTTTGCTTTAGCTGGGACAACCTTCATGCCTTGGGTGATGCTGCCGGGATACACTCTTGATTCCTCCCTCATCTCTCCCAGGAATACTCCCTACCACCACCAGAATGACGCAGCATAACAAGCCTTGGGGAGGAGGGGACCAGAAACTCCAACTGCAAAAATCTATTTGACCAGAAACTATAACTGCAACCAGTGGTCCACCTTCCAAGCCACCTTTGGGGTGGAAGCATAGGGACAAACAATGTGTGAACTAGCTTATATTCAAGAACACTCTGTAGTAAATCAATTCACCCCTCTACTGTTTCAGAGAGAGGAAACATGGTTTTGGAAGGAAAAATATGTGTAAGGGAGGGAATAATTATCTCCCAACCACTTGTTCAGTTCATACCTACTCTCTGCTTCAGCACCATAAGGCCATGAGGGAGTATAACTCTTGAGACAAAAACAGGTTGTTTAGCCACCTGTACTCTGCCCCAAGCCTTACTCCTGTACTGATTATTATTATTTTATTTTATTTTAAGATGCTCTTTACTATTTGCCCTTAGGGTTGTGTAAAACATTGGGAAAAGGTGTTTGGTCTAGTGGTTAAGGCAACGGGCTAGAAACCAGGAGACTGAGAGTTCTAGTCCCGCCTTAGGCATGAAAGCTGGCTGGGTGACCTTGGGCCAGTCACACACTCTCAGCCCAACTCACCTCACAGGGTTCTTGCTGTGGGGAAAAGAGGAGGAGGAAGGAGTATTAGGTATGTTTGCTGCCTTGAGTTATTTATAAAAATAATAAAGGTGGGATAAAAATTAAATAAATTAAAAAATAAATTAAAAAAATGTGGTACAAGAAAAGAATCCTTTCTTGAAACATTAAAGCAGCTGCATCTTCCAGAAGTCTGGCACAGCTGTTTCAAAAGCTATTCCTGGCTATCTGTGTATTCATTCATATCTGTTTTACTGGCACAGTAGAAATGTTGCCAGTTGCTTTGTAAAGTATGTCTGTCAAATGCTTTGCACAGCTCTTATTGTCCCATTGCTAGTATTGTCTAGTTCCTTGATCACGTACGTTTATCTATATGTTTATTGTGGATGTCTAGGCTTGAAAATCAATATGCACTGGAGTAGATACAGTACATACCGTTTTTTAATGGAACTTATCAGCACTTTTGATCAGTGACGTCATCAAAGTAAACAAACCCACGTGGTGCTGACGTCACCAGGTCATGCCCCCAAGGGGAAGTGACGTACCCAGCCCCCACCCTCCGGATATGACATGCATAGCCCTCCTCCCCGGATGTGATGTTCATAATCCTCCCCCCCACGTGGTGAAGGGGTCACAAGGTCGTAACCCTAGCCGGATATGACGTGAGGACCTAATCCCATCAAGAAAAGCATGAGTAACCCTAATCAGATAAGGCGTGTCGAACCTGGCACCCATCAAGAAAGTGATTAGATTAACCCTAGCCTAATTCTATGGGACATCCAAAATAAAAAATAAATACATTTAAAACACCTAAGTAATGTGAATCATTAACAGAGGCCTAGGCTGAGCTTTATTTTTGGGAAACATATCCTACTTTGTGAAATAAAAAATAATAGCCTGATTGGCGGGGATGATAGAAATCAAGAAATTATTACCAGGGCCAGGGAGCTTCACATCAGACTGGGTATTTCCCCAGAAAAAAGGATTGACTTTTCTCAGATACACCTATTTGAAGAGCATTTAGGGGTCACTATAAAGATTTTGTTTTATATGCAGGGCGGGTGGAGGTTCTTTGTCACAGGCAGCCCACAGCAAGAAAAAATTGTGTTTATATTGTTACACAACAAGCATTACTACGGCATCAAAAATATCAAAGGCTTCCTGGGTGAACGCTATTTCTGCAATTTCTGCCACACACCCTACCACCACAAATTTAGCCACGGCTGCCTATACATCTGCAGAGCATGCCTAAAGCAAGAGTGTCAGGAGGTGGCGGTGGAGAAGACACGCTGCTGTAGGTGCAAAGTGTTTTGCCGTTCTAAGGCTTGTCTTGAAAGACACACACACCTGGCTATGGAAGGAAAAGTTGACTGTAAGGATAAAGTATATTGTGAAAAGTGTGAGATTTATGTCTTTACTCCCCACAAAAAGTGCAAGGAAACCATGTGTGGACAGTGTTCTGAGAAGACTGAAAGCTTGGAAGGTCATTTATGTTTTCTGAAATCGTTGGTCCGACCACAAATTGGTGAAAAATACATAATTTATGATTTTGAATGCTGTCAAGAGACAGGGGTACATATACCAAATTATGTCTATGCCATGGATATGCTGAAGGATGGCAATGATAAAGATGTTGTGAGGTGGGATTGTTATGGTGTTAGATGCCTGGATCAGTTTGTAAAGAAATTTATAAATCATAAGTTTAAAAAATGTACTTTTATCGCTCACAATGCCAAAGGTTATGACGGGTATCTAGTGCTGAGGCAGCTGATCCGTGAAAAGGTCAAGGTTGAACTTATAAATCAGGGGGGGAAGCTGCTGTGTATTATCCTTCCGGATTATAAGATTCGGTTTATTGATAGCCTTTCATTTTTGCCCCTTAAATTAAGCAAATTACCCAAAGCTATGGGGTTTCAAGGCTGCAAGGGGTATTTTCCCCACTTGTTCAATACAATGGCCAATCAAGACTACGTGGGACCACTCCCCGATGCCAAGTATTACAGCCCTGAAACCATGATGCCCGGTGAGAGAGAAGAATTCCTGAAATGGCACGCTGCTAATACAGGTACGGTGTTTAAACTAAAGAAGGCTCTGGCCTACTACTGCAGACAAGATGTAGAGATATTAAGAGAGGCCTGTATTCGATTTAGGCAACAGGTTATGAAAATGACAGAGCGTGAGTGTCTCAGTGGGGTCGGGGGGGGATATTGTTGAGGAGATAGAGATTCGGTGCATTGACCCCTTCCAATATATCACATTGGCCTCTGTCTGCATGGCCCAGTACCTGTTCATGTATTTGAAGAGCAATACCATTGCATTAGCTCCTTTGGACAATTATCACAAGACACAGAAAAGGTATTCGGCTCCGGCAATTCAATGGTTGCTGCATATAGAACACACTGAGAATATCAATATTCAGCATGCTCTGAAGGGGGGTGAAAAGCAAGTAGGCAAGTATTTTTTGGATGGCTTTGCTGTCATAAAGGGGACGCCCACGGCTTTTGAATTTTACGGTTGTTTTTTTCATGGGTGCCCTGTCTGCTACTCTGAAAAAGACTTCAACAAATTACTCGATTCAACATATGGTAGCCTGCACTTCCGTACTAGGATTAAAGAAGAGTACCTCAGGGCCCAGGGTTATGCAGTGCGCTGCATCTGGGAACATGAATGGAGGGCCATGGTGGAGGATGACACCTCTTTGAAGCAGTTTCTAGTTGTGAATAAGCTCCCAACTCCTTTGAATCCTCGAGATGCTTTTTTTGGTGGGAAAACCAATGCAACATGCCTGTATTACCGTCCAAAAACTGATGAACAGATTTTATACTTTGATTTCACCAGCTTGTACCCCTTTGTGTACAAGACCAAGGAGTACCCAATTGGACATCCTCAAATCATCTATCAAAACTTTGGGGACATAAAGCAATATTTTGGGATAGCCAAAGTCAAAGTGTACCCACCAAGGAACCTCTATTTCCCAGTCCTGCCCCACAAATCAGGGGGCAAATTAATGTTTAGTTTGTGCGCAACCTGCACAGAAAAGCAGCAAACCACCCCCTGTAAACACAGTGATGAGGAAAGAGCTCTGACTGGGACATGGTGCACTGTTGAATTGAACGTAGCTTTAGAAAAAGGTTACAGAATTGTTGAAATCTATGAGATCTGGCATTTTGAAAGAACATCAAATGAGCTATTTTCAGGTTATATGAACACACATCTCAGACAAAAGCAGGAAGCCAGTGGTTACCCTGACTGGTGCAAAACAGAACAGGATAAAGAACAATATATTCGAGATTATGAAAAGATGGAAGGTGTCTGCTTACGACGTGAGCATATTGAAGTAAATCCTGCTAAAAGGCAGATTGCCAAACTCTTTTTAAACTCGCTGTGGGGAAAGTTTGGCCAGAGCACCAATCACCTGACCACATCCGTGGTGACAAATCCTGAGGACTTATTCAAATATCTGTTTGTGCCCTATTACGATGTTTCCTCGTGTGAGTTTGTAGATACAGAGACAGCCGTTGTGACGTGGAAAACAGCCAAGAACCACCCCACCAAATCCACATGCACTAATGTATTCATTGCCAGTTTTACAACGGCTTATGCACGGCTAGAATTATACAAGCTACTGGATGGGCTGGGCGATAGGTGCCTGTACCATGACACCGATTCGGTCATTTTTGTAAGTAGAGAAGGGGCGTGGACACCTCCTTTGGGTGATTATTTAGGACAGCTGACAAGTGAGACTCCACCAAACACCACGATAACAGAGTTTGTTGCGGCCGGTCCCAAAACGTATGCTTATGCCTTGTCCAACGGTGAAGCGGTGCTAAAGGTGAAGGGAATCACGCTAAACTGTGCTAATTGCGATAAGGTTAATTTTGACAGCTTGAAAGATTTGGTAGATGATTATTGCCTGTCTGGTGCAGAGAGAAAAAAAGAGATCAGGGTAGAACAGTTGGGGATTGTTAGGGTTAAGAAACAGTGGACCCTGGAAACGCGGGTCCTCCGAAAAACTCTAAAAGTAGTGTATAATAAAAGGTTATTAAAGAGTGAGGATTACTGTACGCTGCCTTACGGGTATTAAGGATGATGGAAAATATTGTACAGTTTGTACACCCTTTCTCCTGTATTATAAGTGGACCGTCCAATTCTGGCAAATCTTTTTTTATCAAACAAATGTTAGAACATGGCAATGTTGTGTTGTCTCAAATGCCTCAAAATATTGTATGGTTTTATAGCTGCTGGCAACCTCTGTACAAAGAACTGCTTAATAAATTCCCTTATATTAAGTTTATGGAGGGCCTCCCGTCTTCCTTTGAAGATGATGATTTGTTTCCGCCAAACCAAACCAATTTAGCTGTGGTAGACGACCTCATGGCTTCAGCCGGCGACAGCGATCAAATAGAGAAGGCTTTTACACAGTACGTTCACCACAGAAACCTCAGCATTATTCTCATACTTCAAAACCTGTTTTTTCAAGGTAAGAAAATGAGAACAATAGCTCTGAATTCCAAATATTTGGTTTTATTCCGCAGCCCCCGTGATCAGATGCAAATTGTCACACTGGCCAGGCAGATGTACCCCACTAACACACAGTATTTTTTAGAAGTATTCCAAGACGCCACTCGCAAACCACACGGGTACCTTTTGGTAGATTTGGCAGCCTCCACTCCAGAATCCTACAGGTTGAGAACAGGCCTCTTCCCGCCTGATTGGCCTGCTGTTTATACAATGAAAAAGAAGTGTAAAAAGCAGTAGCCCTGTTACCTTAGCCCTAGTTCATTCAAGATGTCAGAGAGGTTACGCAGAAATTGGGGTCTTTTAAAAATCTTAGTGAAGGCCAGACCAAGACAGAGAAAAGCCATCTTATGTAGCGCTAATAATGACCTGGTGGGGGCAATAGCCGAAATAGCTCTAAACACACTAAAAGGAAACCTTCCTCTGAAACCTTCACAATTCCGGACTCTAAAGAGAAAGAAAGGCGTCATTAAAAAGTTGAGTGATAGAAAGGTCTCCCTCAAAAAGAAGAAGCAGATCATACTTCAGTCGGGTGGTTTTATCGGACCCTTACTAGGGGTAGCTATTCCACTGTTGACTAGCCTGTTAGCAGGATAAACCATGGACCATGCCGAGAAAATGTATCTGGTGTCGCGTCATCAAATGGAGCAATTGCAGGGCAGGCCGCCTACTATGGGGACTACAGCCACTAACCGGTTGGATGATGAGATGCGTACCATTCTTCAGAGAGCTGATTTGTGTGAGGATGACAAGATTAAGCTCTACAATTCCGCACTGCAGAGGTTTCTAAGGTTGACCAGGCAAAATGAGTCTGAAAAGGACAGACTGAATCTCATTTACCCTTCGGAAGAGCCTCGGACACTTCCAGCATTGCCGGAACAGTCGTCACAGCCATCTCTGCAGGACACAGCAATGGATGAGATCCTAAGGGGCGTGAGCTCCCGTTACAGGAAAAATGCTGAACTTTTGCTGAACAAAATGAAACAGCATCAGGATGTCTCAACCTGGGATGCTCGCGGTACCTTTTTATACAAAGGTGTCCCTGTTCCTGGTACTAATATTTTAGACTTGGTGAAAGGTGCCTCGCAATACCAGGCACTTACTGAGAAGCGGAAACCTAAAGGCTGGGATGAATTTATGAATGCTATGGCTGAGGTGAATGTCCCTACCTCCGTGATGGGGTCTACAGCCGTTAAGGACCAGCTAGAAAAGCTGAAAGAGTCTGTGGCTCTTAAGGATGAAATTGCTACCAGTCCTGACTCTGTTATGGCCGTCCCTTTTGGGGCTCAGAAGCCTCTGTTTACCGGCACCTCCTCTAGCCCTTGGACATTAAATCCTAGAAGTAGGCTCGGGCTCGGTGACTGGCTCAATTTGTAAAATGAATAAAAACACAGTGAAACAAAGTAAAAACGTTTTAAGTCTTTTTCTTTATTTTACAGTAAGGTAGACATGTCTGCATGCACTGGTGACGGTTACAGGTTCCAAGCCCCCTCCCCACCTTTATAGTTTTTACAAACAGCTTTACCATTTGATCATTTTTAACATTGTCATCAGAGTACATCTTTAAAATATTTTCATAGCCCACGCCTTTAGTCCTGTTCAGTAGAAAAAACACACAGTGTTGCCCACAGGTCACAGCACTGGGGTGTTGCAATTGACGTTGGTGAAATGTGTACTTCTCAGCTTGCCGCTCTAAAAACTTCACTATGGATCCAGGAAAGTCAGGGCTATCTGGCGGTCTTCCATAAGAATCAAAAAATTCGCCATATCCGGGAGATGGGAAGTAGAGAGCCAGCCAGTGTTCACCAGGCAGAGTTTGAGGGTGGGTGTTTACAATTAATCCAAAAGGTATTTTGGTGATTTGTCTCCGGGGTAGCAGATCACAAGGGTAGACCCCTAGAAAACCAGTATTTCCAGAGAACAAATGAAGGAGCTGTAGCGTGTCCATGCTCACATATAATCATAAAGCACGTTCCTTGTATGACTTATTTCAATAAGGTTTTCAAAGATTGCATAGAGAATCATGTTGACGGTGTTGGGGAGGGGTTGAGCAAATCTAATTTCGGCTCTGAGGTTACCGTTCCTGATCAAAGAATAGTGCTCAGAGCACCCCTGATCAGGACTCAAGTCAAAACAATACAAAGTATACCCTTGTTTAAACTCTTCCCGGCAGATTAACAGAGGCCTGTCTTTCATGCCTTTCCCTGTTGCTTGTACCATCTGCATGTACTCTCTCACAAAAAGATCATGCTCATAATCAGGCTGTAGAGGCTTTGCGGGGATCTGCTCGCCATCACAATGCAGGGCGCAAAAATTGACATTGCAGTGCTGAAAATTGAACGGGTTTCTTTCATAATCCCCGCTAAAAGATGCATTGTCTACAAACCCTATAACTAATTGTTTAGGTAGCTGTCCCAGAAATAGGTTTTCCTGATTACACACAAGGCTGCCTGCAGGAATGCTGTAAACCTTCATCCCCACACGATCAATGGGGTATTTTGCATTGGAGGTTAGCAAGGCTTCTGCATGACCCAGGAGCACTGCTGCTGATACTTTTACACGTTTTACAAAGAGAGATGCCGACAGGAGCTGTACTTTGTAATTCTCATTGCCGTCCTTCATCAGACAAAATTCATTTCTGCTTCTTGTGAGTTTGACTTTCACATCGACCCCATTAATTAGCAGCTTGTCTTGAAAAAACAGATCGCTATGCAGAGGCCCAAGCAGGTCCCATTTACGACTACCGGCCGTGTGTCTTGCTCTTGTTCTGAAACCGGAGTTGCCTGCAGCTGTCAGCAGGGTACTCTCCATGAGCTCCGAATCATCTTTGTAAAACCCGCCAGCTGTAAATTGGGTTCCCAACGCATCACCACCAAAGTTCAGAATCAGTTCAATCATGGCACGATAAGAATAGCAATGATGGCTCTGTGTAATGAGCCGATCTCCCAAGGTAACATCCAGCTGGTTAAACAACGATGCTATGGGGTAGTTGGTCAGGGCCACCCTTGCGCCATCATCGATATCCGTGCCGTCGGATTTCACAATCTTGCAACTCACATACAACAGGCTGTTGTTTAAATCCGTGTAATGCTCACCGTGCCCCGTGATAAAAAATTCCAAGGGCGCATTGGGTGATAGAGCGGATAAAGGAGGGATCTCAACATATGTGCTGTTTTCAATACTGGTCTGTGTAGGAGCCAGTTGAAAAAGATCCAGTTCTGATTTAACACATTCCTCTGAAGCAGAATGAATAAATGACATATTGTATTAGAATATGTCTTGCTTGTCACAGGGCTTCCTCTTCTGTGCACGTCTCCTCTTGGTATGACGGGGCTTTTTCACAAGTCTTCTCTTTTTAAACGGTATAGGCGGTCCCAATGCGTGATTCTTCCTGGCTACAAACATCCCCGATCCCTCCTGCCCCCTCTCAACAATACGGGATACAAGATGCCCTGCAACATCTCTGGCAATATTTTTGGCAGCAGATTTCACATGCGGCTTAATGATTTCTAATCCTCGCCTCAAAAAAGGCATTGCTTTTCGAAAAAGCCCACGGAACAGCCCCCCTAGCCCTGTCCCATACATAATGGGAGCTCCTCGGAAGCCTGCAAGGCCACCACCGGCTTGGGCCCTGTAGTAAGCCACGTAGTCATGAGGGCTCCCGTGCTCCTTGATTACAACCATCCTTCACTTTTCTGAGGCCTAAAATGAAGCTTGACAATCACATTCCCGTGATAAAAACGCACATTTTCGTCCTGGTCTGTTTTGATTTCTATGGTAATGGTATCGATGTGATGCTTGCTGACCGGTATATAATGTGGGCGGTCATAGGTCCTGGTGATGAAATCATTGTCTTGCCCCCGCGCCGGCACACAGCGCAATAAAGGCACATAGAAGTCACCCACTATCTGGGGCTCTACAATGTCTGTGTAAACATATAAGGTGCTGAATACCGGGAACATGCCTAACAGTTGTCCAAGTTCTCCGTTAACTAGAATGGTATGTGGTTCATCTCCTCTAAGATTAATTTTTTGAGCCACCGAATCATACTGCAGGGTTGTCTTAGGTCCATCCTTGGCATTTGATATAAGCCTATTCATATTATCTAACAGTTGTCGGATGCCGGTATAGTACCCACTTCTCAAAGAAAATTGCCATCTCTTTCTCTCGTTAGCAATTTCAAAATTTCCAGGAGAAGTTAATGTGTGCCAACTATGCGGGTACTGTATCTCTGCTAGCCCTACTTCCCATGACCCTGGAAGATCCAACGATCTCGCTAATTGAATAGTAAAATTAGAATTTCTGTTTTGCGGGAAAATTGCTGCTGATGCATTGCTGGGGAGGGTGATGTAAAATCCTACCATATCAAAGATGTTGTACTTCAGTCTCCTTAACCCAACTGTTGAACTTCTCTGGCCACCCTGTCCATTTGACTAGAAACTCTCTGTGTCTCCCCCGCCCTCTTTTTCGGATAACTTTCTCTATTCTGTATACACGCTGTTGGTCAGCAGGAACCTTTTGGACCTCCTCAGAGTAAAAAGACCCCTTTACAGGGTCACCCATGTAATCATTTAATCTATACACCACTCTTTCCCCCCTTGTCCCCAGTTCTTTGATGATGAATATTTCATCCGTATAGGTTTGCTGATAGCCCTTTTCAAACTTACCCTTCAGTCTGGATACCCTAACATGATCTCCCACCTTAAGACATTTTTCCTTTCTTTTACTTTTTAAAGCTTCCCCATACAGCCTCATCCACACCTCCCTTTCGTTAGACAAATTTACGGTGTTAGGAGCAGTCCCGATGCTACGGTGATAAGTGCTATTGTACCCCTGAAGAATATCTTGCAAAATGTCTACATACCGATGGGTATTTCTGGCTGTGAAATATCTCCAGAGTTTGTTTTTTAGGGTTCTATTAAACCTCTCTATAACGGCTGCTTTAGTTTCACTATGAGTGACAAAATGATGAATGCCATAACGTGCTAAAAGTTTCTTCAGTGGAATATTCAAGAACTCTTTACCGGCATCTGTCTGTATTTTTCGGGGTGCGCGCCCTGCTTCAAAGATATTCTGGAAGGCGGTTGTGACTTCCCTCCCCGATTTATCAGATAAAGGGGAGGCCCAGGCATATTTAGATAACACATCGATAACTGTTAAGATGTAATTTTTTCCATGGTTCTCCTTAGAAAATTTGGAGACATCGATGAGGTCGGCCTGCCATTGATGATCTAAGCCGGACACCACTGTTTTATTTCTAGGAAAATTAATTCTTGCAGGCTTATGAAGCGTATAAGCATCTTGCTCTGACAGCCATGTCTTGACTTGCTTCATGGACAGGTTTTTATCATGTTTTCTACCCTCCTGAAATAGGGTATTCACACCTCCATAACTCCCTACACAGCCAGGTGTATAATAAATGCGCCTTACAAGCTTTTCATGCGTCATTATACTGAAATACCGTTGACAAATGTTCGCGTGTTGCCTTTAACACATGCTTTTATTGGTAATACAGAGTTCAGAGGAGCGCGGCTCCGCCATCAGAAAAATACCCCCTCATCATCACTTTCAGCATCAGAAGATAAAGTGTCATAACACGCTATTTTACAATATGTTGCCCTTTCTGACCCGTCTATACCCCACAAATCATGTCCCCAGTCGCAAGCAAGCCAGTCTTTACATATATTGCAGCTCTTTAACTCACAGGACAGATAGCTTGGTCTCTGGGATAGATTGGAATCCTGGTTATATTCTAGATCAGAAAAATCTTCAGAAGCTTTGTGACCGTGGCGATTAACACTGGAATATAAAATTGGGGTATCTTGAAGTGCTTGCTGGCTAGGTGGTGTTAATTCAGAGACTGCAAAATATAAAACATATCCTGTTAGGGTGCTACCGGCTCCAGCAGCATTTACATAATGATAAATAAAAATAGTTACTTACCCTCTCCGTGTCCTTTGAGAGGGTCTAAAGATGATCTGTTCACCGTTTCACAAACCGCTTCGTAAGTATTACAGGATGTGTCCACTGTTTTCCCCTGTTCCTCATCGCTAAATTTACAGCACTGCTTACTACACCCGTACAACACCGGTCTGAAGAATTCATTTTCTTTATCAAATCCCCGACAGCAGCTTCTGCTGCATTGTGCCAGCAACGGTCTTGAGTTGCTCCTTGTGTTGGTAGGGGTGTCCAACGAGGTAAATAGGCTTGCGGAACCTTCATTAAACACTTCTTTGGAATCTGAGGCAGCCATATTATTTTCAACCCTGGCTAGGTTTAAACCGATAGCTGTTCAGGTCTGTGTGCACAAGCTCGCCTGCCCCCTGCGAAGACACGTCATCGAGCCTTGCGCGTGCCCTGAATCGCTGGGCCTTGACATGCCCGGGCATGTTCTGAACAAGGCCTAACCCCCTTTTTACTAGCAGACACAAACATGCACGCCCCTAATCGCCGGGCCTTGACAGGCCCGGGCATGCCACGACCGGATACTTGCCGCCTGCCCGCTTGCCGCTTGCGAGTACTTAAATTCCTGTTAATATTCCTTGTCTTTTGCTGTAGGGGTGGAATAAATTTTATTAAGGCCTTTCTTGAAACGCTTACGCGTACGTGTGGCTTTGAGGGTACCTCTGGCAAAATATGTGTCTTTAGATTTTTACAAAGGTAAAAGCTGGGGGCTAGGTCAAATGCAGGCTGTGGCTGCCTTTTAGGGGCTCCTTTTTCCAGCATTCGAGGCGCTGATTTTTAAAACATCACAAAAAATTAAAAGCATCATCAGGCTATTATTTTTTATTTCACAAAGTAGGATATGTTTCCCAAAAATAAAGCTCAGCCTAGGTCAAATGCAGGCTGTGGCTGCCTTTTAGGGGCTCCTTTTTCCAGCATTCGAGGCGCTGATTTTTAAAACATCACAAAAAATTAAAAGCATCATCAGGCTATTATTTTTTATTTCACAAAGTAGGATATGTTTCCCAAAAATAAAGCTCAGCCTAGGCCTCTGTTAATGATTCACATTACTTAGGTGTTTTAAATGTATTTATTTTTTATTTTGGATGTCCCATAGAATTAGGCTAGGGTTAATCTAATCACTTTCTTGATGGGTGCCAGGTTCGACACGCCTTATCTGATTAGGGTTACTCATGCTTTTCTTGATGGGATTAGGTCCTCACGTCATATCCGGCTAGGGTTACGACCTTGTGACCCCTTCACCACGTGGGGGGGAGGATTATGCACATCACATCCGGGGAGGAGGGCTATGCACGTCATATCCGGAGGGTGGGGGCTGGGTACGTTACTTCCCCTTGGGGGCATGACCTGGTGACGTCAGCACCACGTGGGTTTGTTTGCTTTGATGATGTCACTGATCAAAAGTGCTGATAAGTTCCATTAAAAAACGGTATGTACTATATCTACTCACTGGTAATGTCATGCCTGTTCTTTCTACATGATTTCACTTTCCACACGTACAGTCTGTGCAGCGACCGCCCGAAGTTACAGTGGTGCTGAAAAAGGAGACTTATGACTGGTCCTTGAAGTTCCAGCCATCACAGCACCCCTGAGGTCATGTGATTGCGATCTGGGCGCTTGGCAACCAGCTTACACTTACGGCGGTTGCAGCATCCCACGGTCACATGATTACCATTTGCGACTTTCCCCGCCAGCTTCTCACAAGCAAAGTCAATGGGGAAGCCAGCAGGGAAGGTCACAAGTTGCTCCGGTAAGTCGCTCGCACCTTCCCCCACCTGGCAACAGCCACCCCCGGCCTTGCCATGCTCATGCTGTGCCTTGCGGGCCACTCACACACCCTCCCCTGCCTGGCAGCAACCACCCCCAGCCCCCTGTGCTCACACTTGCACCGCACCTCATGGGCCACTTGCGCATTCTCCCCATCCAGCAGCAGCCACTCCCCAGCTTTGCCGTGCTCATGCCATGCACCATGCATTATCTGCCTGCCAGCCTGCTTGCAAGCTGTCTGGGACTTGCTTAACAACATGCAATCCTTGCTTAACAGTGGCAATGGGAATTGCCGGGATTGCTGTCACTAAGTGATATGGTCATGTGACGTCACACTTTATGACTGCATCGCTTAGCAATGAAAATTCCAGTCCCAATTACCGTTGTTAACCAAGGACTACCTTTTATAAGTTTTTACAATGCAATGCTGTATAACAGCCAGCAGCACTGTGTCCGAACTAGGTATTGCTCATTGCTCTTTCAGTACAGCCATTTTCATAGTGAACGCAAATTTTATCATAGATAGATTAAATGTCCTACTTAAAATACATAAATTTTATCATAGCCAGATTAAATGTGCCACTTAAAAGAACCAAACTATGACCCCGCAAAAGCTAGCTAAAATGTATGGGAAAGTTTCCAACTTGTGTTGGAAATGTAAAAAAAAAGAGGGGTCATTTTACCATATGTGGTGGACATGTGAGATTACAAAGAAGTTTTGGACTCAAATACACTCATTGATGCAAAATATTTTACAAATTCGAGTTCCATTTAAACCAGAATTATTTCTATTGGGAATATTAGAAGAACAAACAGGAAAGAAATTTACAAGAATTATGCAATATATGGTTACAGCAACAAGACTTGTATATGCACAAAATTAGAAAAATCAGATTATACCTACGATACAGGACTGGATGTTAAAAGTAATGGACATGGCAGAAAATGATAAATTGACATGTTTATTAAAAGAAAATACAAATTATTACTTTCTTAAAGAGTGGAAACCATTAACGGACTATTTGCAAAATGCAGGAGGGGCAAAGCTTAAATGGGGTTTTGAAGATTAAAATATATATAAATTGATATATTAGACAGGAAATGTTTTACAATGTTATATATAGACCTAGCATGTAAGAGATTAATTTTTAAATTACTATGACCAGAGATAAATCGGAAGTTGACTAATTTCTATGTTTCATCTTTCTCTTTTTCTATTTGCTTTACTACACTTTTTCTTTCCTTTTTTTGATTTGTATTTCTATTTCTTTTTCCTTTTCAAACTTTTATCTATGTATATTTAAAATTCAATAAATATATGAAGAAAAAAAAAAGAACCAAACTATGATGCTATAATAGTTCTGGTTTGGAACAGATGACATTAATTTTAAACTTTCAAAGAACAAGTATGATGTCTAGATTAGCATCAGAATAGCAACAGGAAAATCAAGATTCAAATCCTACTTAGTCATGAAACTGTTGAGTGATGTTGGGACACTCACTGTTTTATAGTATAAGCCACCATCCATGTTGTTGTAAGGATAAAATGGTAGTATGAAATATTTATGCTCATGCAGGTATGTCTGTGCAACATGTACACTGTTTTGAGATCGTTTGACAGATGGAAAAATAACAGCAACAACAAATAAATGCTTCCAGTTTAACGGTAGGTAAAAACAATAGCTAAAAAAGCAGTGGCTGGATTCTGTCTTGGCTAGAGGCATGCCCGTTCACTTATTCCAGTTTCATGTGGGAAATTGACTGGTTATGTTTACACCATGGTGAGAAGAAAATGCATGCCATGTAGTTGTGAAATTCACTCTGCTGTATTATAATAAACTTTACAAGTCTGGAACGTGGCAGTTTCAAAACAGCTGTCTAGACTGAATCGTATTTTAAATGGTTGTAAGAGTTGTTATGGAGAATATAGAAGCATCCTTACAAAGTATATTTGACTTCATCTGAGCCACAAATCTAGAAAGCCATTCGCCTTTCGCCTTTTATTTGTTTATTTATATTTTACCTTCTCTTGTAGAAAACTGTGAGTCTGTACTGCTGCCACAAATGATCCTAATGCCTTTAAAAATTGCCCTGTACTTCATCATATTGATATATTTTGTTCTTGAGATTTTTGAAGCCAACAAATGTAACCTGAAAATGAGTGCCTACTAAAGTTCATTATGTAATTTATTCACTTTTCCTGACACTCATATAAAGCTGAGTAACTAATTAAAGCTACAAAAAACATAGGAAGAAATTGTGATCCACACTGGAGGTGTACCTTAACATTTCTCTAAGATCAAATATATTTTAATGCCCACATTTTGGTCAATGAGCTTAAAGAGAAGTTTCTGTATGAGTTTCCATGAGCTAGCATGGAAAATGATGAGAATCATTATTTGCTAAATTTGTTTATTTCCTGTTCTGTATTATATTCCTCTAGTTATATGTAGGCAACCTTCTTCTACAAACATTTCTCATCAAATAAAATAAATAAATTATCTGGTCCTATTTTGGTCAGGCCTAGACACAACATTGAGATTGCATTACATCTTTGGATGATCTTTGGTGAAGCCTTGATAGGGGGAATGTGACCCTCCTGGGGTTTGTTTGTTTGTTTGTTTGTTTATTATTTTATTTATATATTTTCTATCCCACCTTTATTATTTTTATATTGAGAAGTCAAATAAATAAATAAATAAATAAATAAATCACTCACTCAAGGTGGCGAACATACCTAATACTCCTTCCTCCTCCTCTTTTACCCACAACAACAACCCTGTGAGGTGGGTTGGGCTGAGAGAGAGTGACTGGCCCAAGGTCACCCAGCCGGCTTTCATGCCTCAGGCGGGACTAGAACTTTCTGTCTCCTGGTTTCTAGCCCAGTGCCTTAACCACTAGACCAAACTGGTTTTGTTTGACGTCTTGGTGGCTTTTGACGCCATAGACCATGACATTCTCCTGGATCGCTCTTGAAACTGGCCACAAATGAGACTCCAGGAAGTGCTTCTCCACCCCTCCGGATTGGGCTTGGAGTCCATGGACGGTGGTTTCATGTTCTTCTTCCTCAGATGGAGCTTGTTTAATACTCGGCCAGCAGATGAGAGAGGGGAGAGCGGCAACCGCGGGCACCCCGCTTTGACGGGGAATGGTGGCCCCTGCGATGGCAAGAGGGGCGAGTCCTTTCCTTCCATGCTTGATGGTGCTTTGGGATTGGTGCTGTTGGGCACTCTGGCTCCTTGGGAACCAAATAATTCTTCTTAAGAGGACTGTTGCAAGGAAAAGCGGGCATGTCTCATGAATTTCCAGGGTTACCTTCTAGGGAGGAGGTGATGAATTCCACAGGGTGGCTGTATTAAAAGTCAGGGTAACACATAAATACAAAACTCCAGAGTTTATTGTATAGTATGGGGTATAGTATTAGTTAGGCCTATTTTTAATAGTAACTCTCAAGCAACCAGAAACTACATTTATCCGGCATCTACCAATCCCCATGGGTGCCGGTTAACTGAGAGTCTACTGTTTAGATTTAGATTTAGATTTAGATTTAGATTTAGATTTAGATTTAGATTTAGATTTAGATTTAGATTTAGATTTAGATTTAGATTTAGATTTAGATTTAGATTTAGATTTAGATTTAGATTTAGATTTCTTATTTACAAAATAGGGAGTGTAAGCATTTCGGTGTCAGTATTGGTTGGAGAGGCATATCAGCCCAATAAATAATTATATAAATTCAATTGATCGTTGAAGGCTCTTTTTGAGCTCCATCTACTTTTTTAGATTCAGAAGGTAGCCTCAGGGCCTTCTCGGTGTTTGCCCCCAAACTGTATATACAGCTCTTCTAATGTGTGCCTTTGGAAAGAAGCTAAACAAACTCCTATTCTTTTATACTTTTTAATGGCTTTCTAACAGCTTTTGTAATTTAAATGGTCTCCTGTTAATTTGACAGCTGATTTATGAACTCTTTTGAATAGTTCTGTGGTTTAATCATTTTATTTTGACTGACATAAAAAAATAACTTCTAAGCATCCTTGGCCCAATGGGAATAATAAAAGCATAGAAGACACAGACTATGGAAAATAGGACTAGAACATGAGCAAGTGTGAAATTAGCAGGAAGCCCTCTTCCATTTCTTATTTAAATAACAATTGAGAAAATTAAACCTTTCCTTGTGTTTTTGTTCAAGTAGCACAGACTTCGATATCTTCCTAAACTGAACCAGCATAACTTCTTAAAGTTTTTGAGGAATGTTTGAACAAGTTACAGTGTGTGTGTGTGTGTATACACGCGCACACACACATGCTGAACATGTATACCCAGTATTTATTTTAACAGCAGATTGTAGTGCTATAAAAGTGTTACACCCTAAAAACAAAGGTAATAAAAAAAATAAAAAAATCTCACAGAGATTTTGCTTCTATCTGTGCTCCTGCCCTCTGAAGATGCTGGCCACAGATGCTGGCGAAACGTTAGGAACCACAACTTCCAGAACACGGCCACACAGCCCGGAAGACCCACAACAGTAATAAAAAAACATAGCTGTAGTCTTTTGATATTGTTTTGTAAAGAACTAAACTGAATTTAAGTCATGAAAAAGGAGAATTACAATCATACATCCAAAAAGAGAATAAAATTGAGAAGGTTAAGAAATAATAAACATTAAGAAATCAGTACTACAATTAGTTACAATAAAAAATGTATGTTTAAAATATGAATTAATTTAAATTTTGAACATAAAGCATTTAAATTAAAATGGCCTTAAATTAGGAGTGGGGGGGGATGCCTGCCTAAAATACCACGAAGAATGAATGAATGACTGAATGGGTGTGTGTGTGTATCTTTATGTGTGTGTGTGTATTTATATACACACACACACACACACAAACACACTGTATATTCATAGTAAAACTGATCTGATATGCATCCTCAGAGCTTGAAACTGTGTACCAAAAATGAAAGAAGATTTATCTCTGGCTTAAACTGGAAATTTAAAATCCTCAACCAACCTTTCTGCCCTAAGGCAAGATCTGCAGTTTGCAAGTGTTATAAATGAAGTGGTAGAGAAAAATTGTTCGTCTTTCCAATCTTGCAGCCATTAGATGTGTTGGGACTGTAGCTTCTGGGAATTCTTGCAGTTACTGTTGCAACATCTGGAGGCCCTCCGGCTGCATTAGGCTTACCAGAAAGGGGCTCACAAGATGTTGTGTATACAGTTTTCCTGGCCCACATGATTAGAATGTTCATAACGAGAGATCATATATGGCCTTTTTCCAAACTAGAATAGGAACTCTTTCTACGGATCAGGTTTCTTTTCCTCAAAATGGCAGCCTTAAGGGTTCTTGATAATTATGCACTATGGAAGAAAGGCACTTGCCATTGACTAAATTCACAACCATGGTTGCTGCCTATTCAGCACACAGGGTGGAGAGAAGTGGAAACAAACAAGACAGAGGAAACAATTGATCTTGGCTAAGTGGGCTAAAGTGGACTAAAGGATGCCAAGGAATCATGTTTAAAAGTGGAGTATAATTCATACCTGCTGCATTATGTCCTATGTTAGGATGCAACTTCCAGAAATAAGTTGTGACACTCCAAACGCTTATTCTTTTAGAAATGAATTTCAAATGGTATTTGCAATATATGACAAAGGCCAAATGATTTGAAAAAGAAATGTGAAAAAGTTGCAACAAGCCCATTATCACCTTGGGATGGTAGGTGTGGAGAGGCTTGATAGCTCCATTGACCCTGAGAGAAGCACTAGTGACAGCTTTTGTTCCTGGTAGAATCATTCTTACTGGTGAAGTTGAAAGGAGTGGAGGAAGCTAAGAGTAATTCATAGTAGAGGTAGGAGCAGATGAGGTTCATTGCCAGCCTGCTTCATCATCTTATTAGCAAAATGGTTTATATAACTCCAGAAAGGTTATTATTAACATCTGAATTGTAGTTTCATGCAGTACAATATATTTTTGTGTATTAGTTTTACTGTGTAGTAGAGTGCACTACAACGTATTCTTCTCCACTCAGATTTGAACTCCCCAGTGTATTCAAGCTGAATATTTTCTTTGACAAATGAAGCAAAATTCTGGTGCAGCTAATGTAAACCTACATAATTTCTTGAATGTGCATGTACTGATTTTATCAGTGATTGCATGTGAGAGTCTTGATCATGATGATGATGATACTGTTAGTTCTACACCTTTTCACTCAGATAAATCTAAGTGGCTTAGAAGTCCATGATACAACAAACATCACATTAAACAACAGAATAACCAGTAAGAATATATATGAAAAATAAGAGTGCAAAAATAAAATACAATAATACCACTACTGGAGCACCTACCACTCATCCCAGGGTAATATGCTAAGAGTTCTCTTAGGCTCCTCTTCCCCCAGAGCATTATGAACAACCAGGTCTTTACTGATGTTTGAAATATCAAGACGGGAGAAGCTGCTCTCATTTTAGGAAGACTCCTAAATTCCACAAGTTGGGAGCCCCAACAGAGAATACTTATCTCCAGGCTCTTTCCAGCTGCAATTCATGGGGGGTGGAGAGAGCCACTGGGCTGCACGGTGGGTCAGTGGGGGCACTCCCGAAGGGAAGGCGGTGGTGGTTGGCCGTGCCGGGGCTGCCCCTGGCACCCCCACATCTGTGCCAGCCGGTGGGAGCCCCAGGGATGGGGAGGGTCCCCTTCCTCCCTCACATCCCGCCGCACAGGGAATGAGGTACTTGACACTGCGGAGGGGTGCTGAATCCACAGGGGGGGGGGCACAGAATCAATGTTTGCCCTGGGTGATACAGACCCTAGTTGCGGGCCTGTCTATACCACATTCTGAAAGAATCCTCAGAGGACCTTGTAGGCAGTGAATGGTGGCAGAGTTTGCACTCTGTCCAGAGTGCTGAATCTTCAAATGTTATACACTGAGCTTTTTGAGTATTTTTGCCAAGTAGATTAAATAATCCAAATATTGAAATGTAAGTAACTAAAAAATCATTGACAAATATAAGTGGAAATGCTTTGGTAAAAATGATACTGTTATATTTTTTAATGAAATACTAATTACACTTTCTGTACTATTTTAATAAAATGCTGAGATAGGAAGAAATAAAATTTGCTTTATCCAAACTAAGATGCTACTGTCTCTGGTTATCCTACACTTTGCTTCTCTGATTTGGAATTATTAATCACTCCTGAGTTAATTGAATTAAGTTATAGTGTTTTGCCAAAGAACTTGGGCAAGAAAATGCACCGTATTCTACATAAACTGGTTTTACTAGATATCATGATTTATTTGTAGTTTGCAATCTCCCCAAATCAATTTTTATAATATAAAGTTCAGGTAGTGAAAAAAAAGTCACGATGAACATGATGGTGAGGAGAATTGCCTCATGCTAATTTTGTCCATTTCTATTTCTATCTTGCAGTTTTTGGTGAAGATCTACATGCCAGCTTATATTTTGTCAATGCATCTTTGCAAGAGGTAGTGTTTGCTAGCACCACAGGGACATTGGTACCCTGTCCAGCAGCAGGGATCCCTCCTGTGACGCTCAGATGGTACCTAGCAACGGGCGAGGAGATCTACGATGTCCCAGGGATCCGCCACGTCCACCCTAATGGCACTCTCCAAATTTTCCCTTTCCCTCCTTCAAGCTTTAATAACTTAATCCATGATAACACTTACTATTGCACAGCTGAAAATCCTTCAGGGAAAATCAGAAGTCAGGATGTTCACATTAAGGCCGGTA
This sequence comes from Charina bottae, assembly GCA_023362775.1. Lineage (NCBI taxonomy): Eukaryota > Metazoa > Chordata > Lepidosauria > Squamata > Charinaidae > Charina > Charina bottae. The sequence continues at coordinate 67,842,190 of JALMGJ010000004.1, forward strand.
AGTTTCTTGAATATTGCTGGTAAAAGTATTTCAAAGTTCTGAACTATGGTATGATTTTATCTAAATTAGTGACCTTCAGATGTATTTGACTCTTAGAACACTTAGTCAGAATAGCCAGAGGTCATGTTGGTTGGATGATTATAGGAGTTGAAGTCCAGCACCAGAAACTTATAGTAGACAACATTACAGCCTAAAGAAGTGGATCAATTCTTGTCCAAAAAAATCTATGATAGGTCATCCATATAGAAATGTGGGCATGGGGTCAAGAGTTGATCAGCAGTATTGTGGATTAAGTAGGAGAAGTCAGGTGGCAGTTGAAGAGCTGATTAAACAAGACAGGATACTTTCAGGAAAGGTTTGATTGAAGAAGTAATGAGTTTTAAAGAAGGTACCAATTGAAGAGAAGATTAACACCAAGATTAGCAGCAGAGGAGCAATCAAACAACACAATAGACCCTAATCAAGGAACTATTAACTCAGTCAATCAACCAAGCAGCAAACAACAACCCAATCAAGGTACTACCAAGGAGAGTACAACACCCCCACCAACACAGGCAGGACAAGCCAGGGTATATAAACAGAGAGCAAGTTCCACTCCCTTTTCGCAGTGAAGATGTTGCCTAGCCTGGCAATGAAACGTCCACAAGAAAACAACAAGGCTCAGAGAGCACCAAGGACTCCACAGTTTTAAAGAAGGATTTGGAAGAGTAGAGAGAAAAGTATACAAGTCAGAAACTGAAAAGATTAGAATAATGGTGAGAGAAGCGTGTAGTCAGATATTCTTTATTTAATATAAAGCAGAAGTGGGAGCTATTTTTTTTAGACCTACTCCTGATGTGTTGCCTCACTATTAGTTCTATCCTGTGTAGATGAATGCAAAGAAACCAGTACACACGTGCATGTGTTCAGGCCACCAGCATAGAGAGTGGACCTAGCATTAATAATCATGATAGGAATCTTAATAATAATTTTACTAAGGAATTATTTATCTTAAGATAGTTAATATGTTTGCCAAGGAATTAGCTATCACTATTACTACTGAAATATTTTATATACAAGTTCTGCAAAGCTGGAGTACATAAACTAATTGCTTAGTCTGGGTTCTGCTGTATTTTCTTTGAACCAACTATACCAGCTATACAATAGGAAGGAAGAAGTGAAGCAGCTAAACATCTAATATTATCCGTTTAAACTGAAAATGTTTTTTTAAGGATTCAGAAGGTTGTATAATAATTACAGTCTTATCTACTGCATGACATTCTTTAAATATTTTAATGGTGGAATAGGAAAGTCATTTGATGGAATTTAAATCTATTTAATAGGTAAGAGGACAGGAGAAAAAAACAAGGAGCAATAAAAAACCTGAGCTAATCTGAATTTTCAGAACTTAAGGAATTGCAACTCTCGGGATACTTCATTGCTTCAGAATATTAATAGGGACTGCATTACTGAATCAGACAGGATTAGTTGATATGCAACAGATATGTAACTTATCAAATCAATCTTTATTATGGTCATAAAGGGATGGGTACAGTCATTAGGAAGAAGCATAAAAATATAATAGATAAAGTAAAAAGCTAAAAATAAAAGTTATTAGTATAAAAGGTATAAAATATATAAAATATATAAAAATGAGAATCTAAAAGGAGTTGTTTATAAAAGCCATATAAAGTGTAAAAATAAATATATGAGACATAGAAGGTATAAAATATATAAAACTGAAAATCTAAAAAGGAGGGATGGGAGATATGCAACATAGTTTTTACCACATGCATTTTCCATCTGTATTCTGAAATGGTACAGTGTTACATATTTTCCTCCTGTTTAAAGATGGAATAATAAGTCGCTTCTGTATTTTATTTCCAGATCTAAATATTATTTAATAATCAAATATGAAATTAAATAAAGCTAGTTTGCCTTATGTGTGTTGAAAGAATTCACAGAGTCCCAATATGCCAGTAATATGCTTATGTTGGGGTCTGTGGATGAGTTTCCACAATAATAATTATCACAGCTTCATTTTTGTTAACAGCTTTCTCTTTTGCTTCATCTGTTCCCACTCACTAAACCAAATCTTTGGGGACATCTATGTTACAATCTGATACCCATTTAACAGCCTTGCTTTAGTAATAAAACATGGATAGTCTAAGTTGTTTTATAAGGATTCAGATGCCAAGTTTTGTTAATCCTCATCATTACCATGTAAGGTTGGGGGCTATGATGTTTGAATAGAGTGGCATAATTTACTTGAACAAGTTGGAACTCTCTATGTGCATGTGTCAGATGCTTTTCAAGGATAGTAAGGAACTGAGGTGTCTTAGGGTCACACAGTTTGCAAGAAACTGTATATTGCCCACTAAACAACAATATGTTTTGCCTGATACACTTCAGGGTTTGACCACCAATTCTCCATATCCATTTCAAAAAATAATCTCAGTCCCTGAATAACACCATTCTACCACTGCTTCTAGGCATTTACTCAGGATTTTCCAGAATTCTCCCTGTGAATTAAAAAGCAAAAATAGAAGTCCAACCCACAAACTCTAAAAGAACTCTCTTAATGGCTTCATGAAGCAAAAAGCATAAAAGTGAATAAAAAGAACCCCTGGATAACTATGAGAGGGAAAAAATGAATATCTTATTGGATTAATGGGATACATCATTTTTCAAGATTCTAGATTTATGATAAGCTGGCAAACACTTTTTTTTAAAAAAGCCAGTACAGTCATTTTTTGCCTTAATTCCATTATAATTCATCTGTCAAATTTTCTTCATCTTGAGTGCATCTAATGTGATTATGATTCCATTGTTGGTTTTTGGCTTGGAGAAATTTGCCTGGATGGCTTTGGAAAAGAAAAGGACCTTACTGTCTTTTTCTATTCAATTCATCTCAGGTGGACAGAATGAGTGTTTGCTTATGATTTCTTGGGTCAGATTATGCATTATGTACTCTTTATCTAGCTGAAGTTTGGTTTGTGTGTCTCTGCTTCCCGTTCTGTGCTTTAGTTTTACGGGAACCATATACAGTCCGTGTGGAGGACCAGAAAGCCATGAGAGGCAATGTAGCGGTCTTCAAGTGCATTATCCCCTCCTCTGTGGAGGCCTACATCACTGTTGTCTCATGGGAGAAAGACACAGTCTCACTTGTCTCAGGTAGGCAGAGTCCTTTGCTTCAGCTTCTCCTTTTTCCTCCTTTATATTTTTTCTTTTCAGTTGAAGAATACACAATAATGGACTCTCTTTTCTACTGTAATTAATGCATGTCATTAAAGCATCTATGTGTTTAGGCGTGGCATTAGATACTTGCCGAATTGGGTCATTTTGCATATGTAAAGTTAGTTGCTGTGAATTCTTTAAAATATATAGTAGGTGTGTTTCTACCAGATGTAATATTCAGCATGTTTTTACAAAAAAAGTTTTTCTTTTAAGAAAGAATTAAAATTATAACTTTCCCCCCATTTTTCCCATTTTGTGATCTCACCTTTTTTGTGATTCCAGCCTTTTTATTACATTTTTTTCCATCCTGTGATTAGTGCCTAAAGTGTTGTAGGTGAGGTGGAAACAGTCAATAAGTGGTGCTTTGATATAGTGCATATGTAACAGATAAGTTCCCTTGTTTCAACCTCCTTGATATGTGATGGGGAGCTGTTTTCCTGGGATTTCCGAACATGGGAAAGTATAGAAATGGCCTTTTGCTCATTATCCAAATAACGCTGCAGTTCTTTCCCACTCAGTTAGTGGAAGCACTATTACCTGTAGTGTTGAAACACTCACAAAAACATCCTCTCTCTACATCACAGCAACCAGTTCACTTTCTACTGTAAGTGCACGAAGGAGGACTCTATATCATTTTGTTCAGTGGCAAAAGTGAATTTAATAATGGTATTCTATGGCAGAGTTAGGATGAAGCTGTTCACTGTGTAGGTTTGGGATGTCAATATCATACTCTTCTTTATAAAGTTGTGATTTTTGTTTTATATTTTTAAAAAAATCAGTATTAGAAGAACTTTGAAATACCATTCCATTTGATCACCTGCAATTGCTTTGATTTAAATAAGGCTTGTAACTGAGTGGTATTTTAGATTGGCTGCATTAATAAATAATATAAATAAATCTTTACAAGCATATTATTCAAGTACTCTTTAATAAAATTCATATTTCAAATAATTTTTTCTGCATAAGGCAGATGTGTTTATTCTTATGATTGTCCCTGCCCATGTGGTGATAAGGAGATCAAAAGCATTTCGCATGTTGTTATTACACTGTAAATTCTACAGGGATACTAGGTCTGCTTATATTCTATTTATTTTTATTTTATTTATTGTGGTATTTATACCCCACCTATCCCCTCCCTAATGGAGGACTCTAGGTGGATTACAAGCATATATATACATTTAATTATACAATTCACAAATCACCATTTTCACCGCGCGTGAGGGGAGGGGGTAAGGGAACCGACTCTTCCAGGCTCTGGACTACAATTCCCAGGATTCCTTGAGCCGGCTGCTGACGTCCTGTAGCTGTTGCATCCGGGTCCGTCGTCACCGCCTGCCATTCGATCTTCCTCCGATCCTTTCCTCCTGTGGTGCTGACTTCCCGACAGGACGCCAGCAAATTAGCCCACTTAAGGTGGTACCCATTTATCTACTTGCAAAGCTTTCAAACTGTTGGGTTGACAGGAGCTGGGAGTAACAACGAGAGCTCACCTCGTTGCACGGGATTCGAACTGCAGACCTTCTGATCTGCAGCCTACAGCTCAGCAGTTTAACCTGCTGAGCTACCGTGTCCCTTATATTCTGCCCCTAATATGTAAATTTCCAGGAATGGCGGACAATTTTTATGTGAACCATCTTCTAGAACAGTGCTTTCCAAACTCCCGCCGTTGGCGACACACCAATGGCGGCAGTGGCGGCGGCACGGGCGCGGTGGTGACGTGTACGGCGGCAGCGGCCTCATGTTTTCTGCTAAAAGCCGGAAGCACTGATGGCGTGCCGCTGCCGTCACCACTGCTGTGCCATCACCACTTCCGGGTTTTGTTGCAACACACTAAAGTGTCACGATACACAGTTTGGAAAGCTATGTTCTAGAAGATTTTAAGCCCTTTATCAGTTATACAGTAGCCAAATTCTGTGTTGTCACATTGAAAATAAGGCATAACTGATCACAGAAATAACCAATTCATTTATTCATCACTTCAGGTTACTACGTGTTAGCTGTCTTGTTTTAGGTGATAGGTATTTTTACATCATTGAAATATTTTAGATTTACACTTGCACAGGTAATTAACACACCATTATAGTAGCCTATGTTACATTTTTGTTATAGAGACTCCTTGTTAAGCTAGTATTTTATCTCACCCATTTGATTTTACTTTTATGTTGTATATTTTCAAATTTTGCTGGTCTTTGAATAAACAGTATTTCATTTCATATGATTGTCATACTGTAAATAAGTTAACACTGCTTTGCTTACTGAAACATGAAGCTTGATGGCAGAAAAATATGTCATACTCTTGATAAAAACTATATCCAAAGTATCTCGATGAAGGTTCTCAGTCATCCAGGTGGAACAGTCTGTGGCTTGAATCATGTCAACTGGATTTCTATTTTCTCAGTAGAAACGTTTCACTCAGTCTGAAGAAGCTCCTTGGATAAGGAGTGAAACGTTTCTACTGAGAAAATAGAAATCCATTTGACATGATTCAAGCCACAGACTATATCCAAAGTACTTTAAATAATTTCTGTTCAATTCTAGTGATATAATAGACCTTTATAAGAAAATGTCTGTATTAAGAACTTGTATTTTTCACAGTTGGTAACAGTCAGTGGCTTTGCATCTTACATAATTGTCTGTCCTGTTTCTGTAATGCTGGTTTTTATTTTGAGGCGAACCTTATGCCCCAGGGGTTTAAGTATTAAATCCTACCCTCATGTAAGCTTCAGTTTTTATATTTTTTCCTGGTGTTCATTCATTCTGAATTATTTATGTGCTAATTTGTACTTCATCCAAACACCATCTTTCCAAGTTTTCTCCCTCCCCTCCCTCTCTTGAAACCAGAATCTAGAACTAAGTGCCTACCAGATGTCTAGGATAGAGATCAGTGAGAAACAGCGTGATTTCAAAACTCCAGGATGGAGCATGTTTTATTGTATCACATGGTAATCTTGACTTCGATAATGCAGGTTGGATTAAGTACTACATGAAATATGTTATATAGTAGATAACATATAGATAATAATGAAATATGTTATATAAAATAGATATGATAGCCATGATATTATTGTACATCTGAAAGACTGTCACACTACAAATGTACTGCAATGTAACAACAACAAAAAAGGGCTAAATTCTAGCAACAATCAATGCAATATTAATTTGGCCACTTGCTAAGAATGATGGATATTAATTGAGCTTGGAGTCTAAGTTCCCTCTTGTTAATGAATCAGACATTGATTGAATATTGAACACTTACAGTTTTCCAGGAAGAGTCAAGAGCAGGCATGCATAATCTTTTTACTGCTAAGGGATGTATGTGGCATTTGAGTTAGAATGCTGAAGATTGCATTATAAAAATTAGCAAATGGAGCTGGGGACAAAAATTAAACCCAATGTTTTTCATTTACATTTATATTTAATTAAAACTAAATTTGGTTAGTATGATTATACTCCAACTAGGTATTTAAAAATATAGTTCATGTGAATATGCTTGAACTTTGGAAAATTAAAGAACTGGTAGATTTAATTTTGTTTCTTGTTCTTTTAACCATCTTATGTTGGCAGAATAAATGTTTTGTGTCTCGGATAATGTGTTTGCTTGCTCATAATGTAGTAGGATCATTCCCAGAAATGCTGAGCCCAGATAAATGTAGTACTTGATAATCTGATATCCTGCAGCTTTCACAAGTTAGAAAATTTCCATACTTTATCTATTAATTTGGTGGGGAAAAACATATAAAATACATGCTTTTAAGTACTTTTAAACTGTTCAGCTGCAAAAGAGTTTGGAAATAAACAGTGGTCCTTCCACATAAGGTTGCAAGGCAACCTGGTTGATACCCTGATGTGTTTCATTGGTGAACTTCAGACAGTTGGACTTTTTTAATGAATATAACAAATCCATTTGTCTAATTTTCACTGTATATATTTAAAAAGATACCTAGAAATGTAGCATTGTAAAGTGGGTGGAGCGTTTCCTAGTAAGGAAGACAGTTGACCAAATCAAATCACAGTACCCCAAAATAAAATTCCATATGAAGGTATCCCGAAGACAGAAACAGATAACTGAAATAAAGGATCAGCATGGGCCTTTTATTGGGCCATGAAAGAATATCAATACACTTAGAATTTCTTGCCCAAAGTGCCTTTATGTGACTGCAAACAAATATAAATTTCAACCATTGTTTGTTTGTTTGTTTGTTTGTTTATTTATTTATTTATTTATTTATTTATTTATTTATTTATTTATAGTGATATTTATACCCCGCCTATTCCCTCCCTAATGGAGGACTCTAGGCGGCTTACATTCATATATATACAATTCAAATTATACAATTCACCAAATTCAATTCACCGTGCGTGAAGGAAGGGGGGTGAGGGAACCGACTCTACTAGGCTCCGGACTACAATTATGAGTACTGTGGGTTTCTAATCAAACAACAACCTCAAACCCAAATGGTATTCTTGGGTTGTAAGGGAAGTGCCATGTGAGATGGGACTGGAGGTAGTCCAGTATCTTGTTTCCTACTGTGGTAGAGTGGAGGACTTCAAGCCAAACTCGGGACCCATAGCTCTTCCCTAATGTTGTGTCCAGCGACTGCCTTTTCAGAGGAATGGTGTCCCTACAGCAGAACCTGTGACCAATCCATTCTTAAGTGCAATTCAATGAAAAGCTATTTCGTAAAGGGCAGTATTAAGTTCCTGGTTGCCTTTAGAGACTCAGGCTATCAGGACTGATACAGAGCTCGTCATAGTTGGGGTTTTTCCTCTCTTTGCAATTATGGCACAAATAAATACCATATATAATAATAAAGGTCAGTATGCAACTTGTGGTATAGCTCTATATTTTGCATTGCTGTGTTTGTCCAATTTTACTCACCCCCTTTTGTGATGCATCAAAATGCCATAGACTATATTACTTGCAGTAATTATTTCAGATAGATAATGAACATTAAAGTAATGATGGTGAGGAAGGGAGAGAAAGTTTTAACTGCATTATTCAGGAGGGAAATCTCTTGAACAATGTGATTTATTAGTTTAGGAAGCAATTATGGTATGTACTAACCAACAACTGCTGACGTAGCTGGTTTTACTGTTCAGAACTTGTATGTCTGCTCTGGGCCACTAATCATCATATGTTGTTCAGTATTTCACTCCTATTCTCTAGCAAAACTGCTTGTAATACACAAAGAATAAATAAAAGGGGGAGGGAGCAGGGAAGGAAAAAGATGTTTATTGATTATGAACACTATGGAATGAAAGAATGAATGAGTAATTAGCAAACAACTCACATTCCCTTAGGAAGCTATCACTTTGCAGGGTGTGTTAGGCAATGCAGCAAACGCTGAAGGCAGAATGTTGGTGAATGACCAAATTGAAGGACAAAAGAAAGGATGGGGGTGGGGAGAGGAAATGTACTATTAGTTTGGAAATAGAGACTCTAATCAAGCAGTTCAGATTTTTTTTGGAAAAGGCATGTCAGATCTTCTAAATAGCACCAAAACATGCTATCTTATTGTTCCTTTTAATGCCTCACCACTTTTCTCTCTTGTGCTTTGGATCATCCTGAAATTGTAGTCAGTTGGGCATCAGTATCAGCTAATAACTAAATTTGTTAACACAAGAGATTAATTGCATGGATCTCTTGGTGGTGATAAAATCTATCTGATAGTCTCAGTTAGGGATGTGTTGACAACAGTTTGGAACTGGTACTTAGCTTTGCCAGAGATCAGCTGAATGAGTGGTACTTACTAACCATCTCCTCCAGTATCTGAGACACACACACACACACACACACAAACACACATACAAAGTTCTTCCCAGTCTAAATGCTCATGTTCAAGCTTGTAAAGCTTGTTATCCTTTTACAATGGATAACCCCTTTGCTCAATATATACACAGCACTTTAGGATATTTTGCCAGAAAAGTAATTTTGCTATCATGTGCTTCTGTGTTTCAAATACAAATTGCTAGAGTAAATAATCCATCAAAACCCAGTCTCATAGGATTTATAATGGACCTGATCCAGCTGTCCAAATACAAATGCAGAGTTACAAAATACAGTTTTTTCTATTCTTGATGATTCCTCCCAGGAAGATGCCTAGCAAATGCTGAGAAACTAGATACAGAAACAAAAAAAACAGGTAGGCTTAATTCTTTTAGTGAATGCATGATTTACTGCTCAAAAGGCAGTAGGCAATAAACCTTTAGTCTTTGTTTGTGGTTTAGCTGTAGATTTCAAGTTACTTTTTTAGTAAGTTTTACTATGAATGATAGTTGGGCAGGGAAACAAGTATTAGTAGGCATGAAAGCTGGCTGGGTGACCTTGGGCCAGTCTCTCTCTCTCTCAGCCCAACTCAATTCACAGGGTTGCTGGTGTGGGGAAAATAGGAGGAGGAAGGAATATTAGCTATGTTCGCCGCCTTGAGTTATTTATAAAAATAATAAAGGTGGGATAAAAATTAAATAAATAAATAAATTAAATAAATAAATAAATTAGTTTGTTTGTTGCCAAAACATCTATTGCAGCCTTCCCAAACCTACCACCCTTTCCAAATGTCTTTGGACTGCAATTCTTGTAGTCAAGGGTAAACAGACGGGGTCACTCTAAATGTTATCTTTTTTTAATGTATTTTTAAAAGAATTTTATTAAATTTCAGAAAAAGAAAAAGATACAGAAAACAAAAAAACTACAAAAAAAAAAGAAAAAAGAAGTAAAAAAGTGTGAAAACGGGAATTAAAGATTACAAAAAGAAGTGACTTCCAACTTTAAATATCAAGGATATACAGCAATTTCCCATAATCAATCCCTTACTCTATATTAAACCAAAATCACATTATTTCTATAAGTCAACCCTTTAGCACATTATAAAAATCACTAAATACCATTGCTCCTTCCCCTTATATTAAAAGAAAAAAAAGCATAAATCACCTAATCAACTTTCCCCCCCAAAATAACATTTACTTAATTATTCTCTTCCTACTACTATTCTATACATTCCTGTCTACTGTAATAAGAATAAAAAATAAAAAAGCATGTAAATTATCTGCCATTATAATTAATAATACAAGAAACATGAATTAATATTATTTAAAAAAAAATCCCTAATAATCTTAGTCCCAATCATTAACGATAAGTAAAATCATCCAAAGCCAAAAAACCATCCAGATAAATATTTTAGCCCCTTAGCCCACTTCAAAATAGACCAAAGCATTTACATATCCCCATAATAAATACAGAGCTATTTTCTTAAAGAAATCAAACAGCCCAGCCACTCCCCTCACAAACACATACTTCTCTTCAAAATACCTTGCATACATAATAACCCCTTCTTTTCCATAACATTCCATCAGAAAGTCAAATTCACTCATGTCTTGCAACTCAATTTCTCCATTAAACTTCTTCAATTCAGCATTACCAATTCCATCCGGCATTTCAACAGAAACCCCCATCTCGCTCTTAGAAGAGACATTTCCATCGCTGTTAAATTCTTCAGTTTTGTCGACAGTATCCTCAACCAGATGGCACATTTTAGACCACATATTTTCCACAGTGCTCTGAATGTCTTGCATAATAACATAATGGTAGGAATCAGAAAAGATCTGCTTCATATCTGCTTTAATATCTCGATGGAAGTCAGAGAAAGCCTGGTTAATATCATCCATGTCTCACGTAGTAAATTGTGGTGCCCCCTAGATACTTAACCGGCAACAGCAAAAGGTAATGGAAAATTTCCAAACTGAGTTAAGATAACAGACAGTTCCCCAGTGAAAGTAGCGGCAGGAAAGTAAAAGTTCAGAATGGCAGATTCAACGTGTATGAAACATGCTAAAATCGTCAAAATTAGCACAGAAATAATAACAGGGAGACGATAATATGCTCTCAACCCTCCTTAGTATTGGATAGAAAGCAAAATCCAAAGCTTAAAAATATTTTTTTCAAAAAATAATCACAAAAGTAACGATAACCACCAAAAGAATCTGCTTCTTACTGTAGAAAGCCTCTCTTAGGGTACAAATACTTAAAAAAAAATTGGGTGCTTTAGAAATGGGGTGGCTGGACTTAATGTCCCTTAAAGGGTGCAGCACGGCTTGGAAATGGTGACATCCCAGCCTCCCGGCAAAGTCTTACTTGTCGATCGCAAACACTGCTTACGATCTCCTGGCTGCAATTCGCTGCCGAAGGACGAATGGGTCAATTCCGAGCATTTTCCTTGATCTGGAAAAATGCTCCTCGGCTTCAGGAGAAACCAGCCTGAGCCCTAAAAAATTGCCACAATGCCAGTTCTGCCCGCGGAGCTCACGGGCACAGTTGTTCAATCCACCATGTTCCCACTGGAAGTCCACTCTAAATGTTATCAATGTTCAAGGCATTGATCTTTTTTTAATAGTATTTTTATTAAAAATTATAATTACAACAGTAAAAACTAATACAAACTGAAAAAATAGAATAAGAAAGAGTAGAAGGTACAGAAAAGAAAGGAAAAAGGGGGAAATATAAAGAGAAATAGAAAAGAAATAAAAAATAATATAGTGAAGAAAAAGAAAAAAAATATAAAGAAGTGACTTTCCACCTTAATCACAAGTATAAATAATTTTAGTAACTTATCACCTTCTCTTAAAATACACAAATGATCTCTTCTTCCCATATCCCAACTCTTATCTATAAACAAATCCATAAAGCCTCATCATTTCAGTTGTGATGTCAGCAAAAGTCCATTAACGGTACCAGAGATAACAACAGATCTATTTTAACCTTGATCAAATAAATGAACTTTATGTTCCTTCGTTTTACTTCTAACAAAGATTAATGTTAATCTTTAGTCCCTTCAAATAGTGTTGTAGAACTTGATTTCTTTCCATTTTTTCTTTGTCCCTTCTCACAAAATTCTTCAAAACTTTAACAAGCCTCTTTTGTAAATCCAATATAGGAAAATTATCCAGGTCACTCTCTTGGTTTGTTGTTTGTATATCCCTTTTAATTATGAAAACATCTGCCAGTTTCTTTTGTATATCCAGTGTAACATCTTTTTCCATGTCATTTTTGTAGCCTGTCATTTTTAAATCCACTTTCAAGTCAGTCTCGATCTTTTCAGGTAGAACTTGTTCCGCTTTCATAACATATTTTAGACACAGTCTATCTATAGAGGCAGACACTCTTAAAATTAACTTCTAGGTCCATTGTTGAAAAATATCCTTCAATATGTCCAACGTTAAAATATTTTGCTCCATTCTGTATTAGTAAGTCAAATTTAAGTGTTCTTCTCCTTTAATTGTAATCTTTAGTTCCCTCTTGTTCCCTCTAGTGTTCAATTTTTAAAATCTTATTGTGTTTTTTTTAAAAAAATCCAAAACAAAAGCATTGTCCCATGGGAAAGATTCTTTATAATTAAATCCAAAATCTTATTTCAAATTTATCTGGACCCTTAGTCTGTTTGTAACTTTCTAAAATCAAAGTTTTAATCAACCTTTTGTTGCTTATTCTAAAATTTTTTTTTAAGTTCTTAAACTTGTATTTAAAATTTCTTTCACTAAGGATTGAAGGAAATTTACCCTGTGCTGAAAAACTTGTTGATCTAAAGCAGGGCTTTCCAAAGTGCCGCCGCTGGCGACACGCCAGCGGCGGTGCGGGGGCACGCGCGTGGGGGCAACACAGGAGGGCGTGCGGCGGTGTGCACACGCACGGCGGCGGTGCGGGGGGACGTGCGGTGGCACGCGCACGCACGGCGGCGCGGGGGGCGTGCGGCGGCGTGGGGGGGCGTGCGGTGGCACGCGCTCGCCACCGCTTCCGGGTGGTGTGGCGACACACCACGCTGTGTGTGGCGACACACTTTTATGTCGTGACACAGTTTGGAAAGCTCTGATCTAAAGCTTCCTAATAGCTGAAAAGCAGTTAACAAGCAATTTCTGAAAGTGATTAGAAAGGGAAGTATGCAAACTTAGTGTCCTTTCAAAGGCACCGACCGCAGTTTGAGCAAAATGGTTATTCCCTCAACTCCCAGAGCTCTAAACCCGCCGGAGAACACTATCTTGCGGTCTCCTCATAAGGAGCCGCTGTTTGGAGCACTTTTGAGTGATCTCAAATCCTCTCCTTGTCCAGAGAGGAATTATCAAAGAGCTGGTCTACTTGCTGGCTCTACATTCCGCTGTGGTCGTCAGCTCTACTTTTCGCAGAGCTTTCTTCAGTCCGCCATTTCTTCCCCGGAAGTCCAGTTCAAGGCATTGACTGTAGGTGATGTGTTGAAGGACCAGGGTGAGGAGGTGTAACTTTCCTCTTAGCTTTCAATTATAAATAGCTTTCAGATCAGGGACAACTCTGGAGTTTGGGAATGGGGGTACTGTGTTATACTGGGTGTTCCTTGTGTCAGTTCCAGTTGATGTTGGTAAAAGGGAAGACATTAGCTCAAGGCCCCTCCTTTATGAAGTACCTTAGGGCTTAACCTTTCCCCCCACTCCTATTTAATTGAGGCCATTGGGTGAGGTTATTAATTGGCACAGGGTTATCAGAACATCTGTATGCAGGTGATACTTAGCTTTATATTTTTAATAACAGTAGTATTGAGGTTCTGTCCTTGTGACTAGAGCCTATTAAGACCTGGATGGGGAGTACCTGGCTTTGGTTCAACCCTGGCAAGATCAAGTGGCTTTGGATTCAAGAACCTTCTGGTTCCAGAGTTTCACCAACTGCAGTTCTTGATGGGGTTGCACTTCCCTAGATGGAATATGTGTGCAATTTGGGGAGCCTCCTTGTCAGGGCCGACCCTAGCCCTGCCGCCATGCCGGATTCTGAGTCAGAGGAAGACGAGCCAATAACAGGAAGATAACAGGAAGAAGAAGCAGCAGCTGCGATGGCACGAAAGTTGAATCCGAGCCAGGGCTGCGGATTGGAGGTAGCCCAGTAGAAGAAACACCTCCGCCCATCAGTGCGCGGCAAAGGAAGTGGTTAAGGGGGGCTGAGCAGCACGAGGCCCGATTGGCTCCTGGCCGCAAACGGTGCGTTAATCAAAGAATAAAAGGGCCAGCACACCCAGCACCAGATGCCGGAGACAACTGTTCTACTTTGGTACCCACGTGCTCCGCAGATTGTGATTCCATTGCCACGTGCAATCCCGTGCTGGAGCCTAGTGTCGCTGCTGCCCGAGGAACCAAACCTGAGCCATACTCTGCCACCGCCCCCCGATTCTACCTCCGAGCCAGAGCCTCTCACTGCCAGAATCCCTGCCGCTGAGCCCTGCCCTGCAATCGCCGCTCCGGATCCTGCTTCTCAGTCTTGCCTTGCTGCCATGCTCCCGTCTGCACTCCAGCTGTCGTCCGCTGCCCCGTGATTCCTGGAGATTCCGTCTTGCCTTGCTGCCGCACACCCGACTGTTCTCCAGGTGCCATCCACTGCCACGTGTTTCCCGGAGGTACAGACTTGCCTTGCTACCACGCGCCCGCCTGAATTCCTGCTGCGTACTGAGGCCGCATGCCTTACTGAAGGTCTGCCTCGTCTTGCCTCCGCGCCGCCGCTAGAGACTCAGCCTTGTTCTTTGGTTGCTCGGGATTCCACCCTCGAGTCCTAGTCTGTCCCCACAACCAGTCGAGTTCCTACGGGAGGGCTCTCCCAGGAACCAGCCAGTAGTGGTCCGGTACCCTTCGTGAATTGCGCTGCATTTTGTGATTTGTAAATAAAGATCTTTAAATACTGCTTCCAGTGTCGAGCTTTGTCGGAACAGGACACTCCTTGACTTACAACTCTTGCTCAAAGAGCAGGTGGCAGCTGTGACTAGGGAGATGTGTACACAATCTTGTGCACCAAATACAGTCTTTCCTGGATCAGGAGGTCCTTCTCATGGTCATTCACACTTTATCAACTCTTGTTTGGACTACTGCAGTGTATTCTATATGAAGCTGCCCTTGAAGACCACTCAAAAGCTACAGGTGGGCTAGAATGCAGCAGCATGAGTAGTAATGGGTGCTTCTCATTTCACCCATGTAATACCACTACTTCATGAGCTGCACTGGTTGTCAGTTGACAATTCAAGGTGCTGGCTTTTATAAACCCTTCATGACTTTGGGCCTAGATGCCTATGAGGACCACTTTTATTCAGTTGTTTCTGCCTGTCTAGTAAGATCTGGCAGAGTCAGCTTTTTCTTGATCCCACTGGTAAGGCAGTGCCATCTGGTATAGGTCACTTGGCATAGACAGGAATTCTCTGTAGGCATCCCTGTTTTTGGAACAGTATTGCCCCTTAAGTGAGTACAGTAGTGACTCTGTTGCTATTTCATAAAACCTTGAAAACCTGGCTTGCCAGCAGGTCTGGGACCAGGGTAAGTTATGATACTGCTCCTTTGGTATGTGTCTGTGGCTTTGTAATGGGCTTTATTGCTTCCCTGATGTAAGTTTTTACAGTTACTTTGTTACTTTCTTTTTGCTGTTTTGTTCATGTTAATTGTTGTAAGCTGCCTGGTATTGCAAATTGCCTGTAAGTTTGATCAATAAAGAATAAATAAATTTCTACCCATCCTTAGCAAGCATGGGTAGTGCTGACAGATGTAATTCAGCAGTGGCTGGTATGACTGCTGCTTGCGAGCCCAAAACATATGGGGAAATCTGATTTAATATGCCATATAACCAAGCATATAACGCCTTTGGCTCCATCTCATGAAACTAGCCAAATATGCTGCTAAAACAGTGTGTCATTTTTCAGCAGTTTTTCTTGCTTAAAATGGAATTCTCCCTCTTCTGTATGTGTATGTTTGGGTATGTGTGTACACCCCACCCATAATTCAGTAATTCCAAAAACCAACCCACCCTCCCTCCCTCCCTCCCTTCCTTCGAACATGTTTGTTTTTATCAGGTACTCACATTCCGTTAATGTTGAGCAAGTGAAATATTTACTGCAGGCTGCAGACACAAACATGATACCAGCATTTTAGCTGATGGAGGAGTGTGATCCATACAGACCTGTCATCAAGAGCAGGTCAGCGGGAATGAGCAAAGGAAAAAAAATCAATCATTCTTTGAATTAATCATGTGGCTGACAAAGGGAATTACAGGTGCATGAAATGAAGTATGTAGGTATCTACAGAAGTGGTACTTATCACATTTTCTATTTCTGCTAAGGTTTGATTGCTGCTTCTGATTATCATGCTCCTTTGATCCAACGTTTTCAAAACATCAGATCAACTTGCATGCATGAATGTATTAACCCGGGTTGAGAGATGCGAGTTGCATTCCAGAGCTGTGAAACCAACTTGTTTGGGTTATCAGTAGCCAAGGACATTGGAGCGGCTAGAAACATACACTGATCTTGCTTTGTTATCCCCTTAGATTTTAGTGTGGTCATTTGGTCCTCTATGTACTGTACATCTAAAATTTACATCAAACACGGAACCACATGCACGCTAGAGGAGGAGGTAGCGATGGAGAACATGTTTTTCCTGTTTTTCTTGCCTCTAAATGTTTGCATGCTAGCTGTGAATTAATACAGAAGGGCACGGTTTAGCTAACCTCAGTAGATAATGGTGCATTCTGTGCATAAATTGGAGTGAAGCAATTCATGCTTTGTTGCACTAGAGTTAAAAATTTATGGCTCCATCACTGGTCTCAGGTGAGCTACTGTCCTAACATCTAATTGAGCACTTCTGTGGAAGTGCAATGGAGTATGAGATTTGACCCCTACTGAGTGACATAAAAAAACAAAAATCTACACCTGTGCATTTGTGTTGACCTAGCTTTTTTGCCTGATTACTGTTCCCTCTGCTGGACCTCATAGAGAAACACAATCTAGTCTTTTGCTATTCCGGTTGAGGAACTGCAATGCCTGCTCTGCAAGCATGCATAGCAATCAGAAATGGCAGGCATTTGAAAATCTGAAAGAAATCTCGAAACCAAGAAATGTTCCCTTCTTTGTAGGTTTGATGGATGAACTACAGCTAGCTGTACGGCAAGAAATAATATTACCCAGGCAAGAAATAATATTACTTAGTGCATTTGATGCACTCAAATGTTTATACGTAAAATAAGTGCTCTGAAGCAGGGGCAACAGTGTGGTGTCCCCAGGTACTGAGCCCCCAAATCTCTCTTAAATTATGTTCAAGAAACTTCAAATGTAAGAACTCTTAGAATTGTTTTTAATAGCTAAATTTTTGTTAAATCACAGATAAACATGAGTTTTCAGTGTTTTTGTATGAGACCTTAGAATCTTGGGGATATGCAAAGTCTGTTCTTTATAAAAAGCAGCTATCTGAATGTATCCCATGCACAGATCTGTCTGTCTGTCTGTCTGTCTGTCTGTCTGTCTGTCTGTCCGTCCGTCCGTCCGTCCATCCATCCATCCATCCATCCATCCATCCATCCATCCATCCTCTATCATCTGTCTGTCTGTCTGTCTGTCTGTCTGTCTGTCTGTCTGTCTGTCTGTCTATCTATCTATCTATCTATCTATCTATCTATCTATCTATCTATCATTTTTCCCTCTCCTACATAGAATGAATAAGGGGTTTACTGTTAGTTGAATAGCAGGAGCTTTAAAGCAATAGAAATAACTGTAGCCCCAGCTCCCTAAAACTTGAGCATTGCTTTGTTGTAAATTTAATACCATAGAGATATGAGAAGAACTCTTCTGTTCGGTGCAATCTAGTCACTGCTTTCTGTCAAATGTTGAGGGTGGTGGGAGGGTGAAAAGTATACCGTATTCTTGCTTTCCATTAAACAAGTACATACTTTCACATGCTGAAAATTGTTATGTATAGCTAAAAGGAGGTCACTTTTAGTTCTTCACCCAGGAATAAAATCTGACTACACTCCAGTTTGGGAGTGGCCTAGATCTTGATGTCAGCTGTCACTGTGAATTCATATTTATTTTCTTTTTTTAATCTATGGACTTTTGACAACAGATAGTGATGTGCTACTTCTAGAAGGTCAGGGCTACCTGGTTCGGGGATTATGTGATTCAGTTGGGAAACAGTTGGCATGCATTATTTTCCTTCCAGTTACAGCTGCAAAGAATTGTGTGCATGTGTATGAAAGAGAGCATGCCGACGTGTTTGTTTTTCTAACTTATTTTTCTGAAAGGTGTTGCCAGTGTTACCAGCAAGCTTTGGAAAAGATATTTGAATTCAGGGAACATGTTTGAAATGTTGAGTTCTGAATTACAAAGCTAAAGACTGATTTTGTGGTAACTGACTCCATAGAATTATGCACTGGTTGAAGCCTTCCAATCACCTGCGGTGGATAAAGATAAAGACAGCTGTGTTAAGCAAGTAAGGGTACCTTCTAAGGGCTGAAAGTAATGATCTCCTCCTCTCCAATCCCTGCCCCACAAAAGAGACTCTGGGCAGACTTCTGACAAAATAACCGAGGCCTTCCTTCTTGCTTACATGCTGGTGGTTGGATTGTAGTAATCAATACTTAGGGTTTCATGTAATTCTTTGGGAATATTTTGGATATGTAATGGCATTAAACACCTTTCATGTGCTAATACGATTTTCGATGTGCATTTGATTACAATTTAATGAACATAATTAAAGCTAGAAGAAGAAAAGCAGAATTAACACCTTTTATCAGCACTTGTACAGATCCTCAGAATAATAACAAGACCAGTTTAGAATGAGTTGTGGCTCTTTAGCAAAGAACAAACTCTTTCTCCTCAAAGGTAAAGGTAAAGGTTCCCCCCGCACATTTGTGCAGTCGTGTCCAACTCTAGGGGCCGGTGCTCATCTCCGTTTGTTAGCCGAAGAGCCAGCGTTGTCCGAAGACGCTTCCGCGGTCATGTGGCCGGCAT
Source organism: Charina bottae (assembly GCA_023362775.1). Lineage (NCBI taxonomy): Eukaryota > Metazoa > Chordata > Lepidosauria > Squamata > Charinaidae > Charina > Charina bottae. The sequence continues at coordinate 67,861,173 of JALMGJ010000004.1, forward strand.
GAGGATGAGATGGTTAGATAGCATCACCAATGTAGTGAACATGACTTTGAGTAAACTCCGGGAGACAGTGGAGGACAGGAAGGCCTGGCGTGCTATGGTCCATGAGGTCACGAAGAGTCGGACACGACTAAACGACTGAACAACAACAACAATAAGGACATGATGTGTGATGGCTAATTGAAAAATAGGAAGTGGAGTTTGCAGGTTTGCCAACACCTCACTCGGGAAATTTTACAGTAAATCCTTCAAAGTTCCCAGACTTACGTCTTGATTGATTTGCTGTAGTTTGTCCTCTGTCTTTAGAACAGGAGGGCTGAGCTAACTTCAGTTAGTCTTTTGATAAGGAATATCAAATGTGATAATATTCCTTCACAAATCAGATGAAGACTAAAGAAATTCAGAAATGAGCAAGAGCAGATCTCAGAACTTTGCCCATCTACTTCAAAATAAGATTGGATAAAGACTGAAATGAAGTCTCAGTGTAAGATACAATGCTTGGCTAAAAACAAGGTGGATGTGAGACTTAATGTTATTCCTCTTCAGGACTAGTATAAGAGAAAGGGAAAAACAGATTTCTGGCTACTATAAAACCTGAGTACAAGCAAATTAATATTGTATATGGTAACTGTGGCAAGATTATTGTATGCACAAAGATAGAAGAATAATGAAATACCCACAGTAGAGGATTGGATTATAAAATTGACGGAGGTTGCGCCAATGGCAAAGCTGACCAGTTTGGTCAGGGAAAAAATGATAAAGACTCCTTTTAAAAGACTGGAAGCCCTCCGAACAGTCACTCATGCCCTTGTTATCTCCCATATAGACTACTGTAACGCGCTCTACATGGGGCTACCCTTGAAGAGTATCCGGAAGCTTCAGCTGGTCCAGAATGTGGCTGCACGGGCAGTCACGAGTGCTGTAAGATCAGCACATGTAACACCGCTGCTCCGCGAGCTGCATTGGGTACCAGTTTGCTTCCGGGTCCAATTCAGGGTGTTGGTTATCACCTTTAAAACCCTACATGGCATGGGGCCAGGGTACCTGAGGGACCGTCTCATCCCGACCACATCTACCTGCCCCACCCGGTCATGCAGGAAGGGCATGCTTCGGACCCCATCAATAAAAGAATTTCATCTAGTGGGGTCCAGGAGGCGTGCCTTCTCTGCAATAGCACCCGCCCTGTGGAATATCTTGCCCCCAGAGGTGAGGCGGGCGCCTTCGCTCCTGGCCTTCCGGAGGTCTTTAAAGACCTGGTTCTGCCACCTTGCTTGGGACAAAGGAAGTAATAGTTCCTCCTGGGGGTGGTTAGCTTAGTAATATCCTCCTTTTAAGATCTCACCATCCTCTGGATTTTTTCTATTTATTATGATATTGTATTTTAAGATGTATAGGTTTTAATTTTAATATTATTATTGTAAACCGCCAAGAGTCTGCTGCTGTAGAGATGGGCGGTGATAAATTTGAATAACAAAACAAAACAAAACAAAACAAAACAAAACAATAAAATAAAATAAAATAAAATAAAATAAAATAAAATAAATAAAAAAATAAATAAAATTAAAATAAAATAAAATAAAATAATAAAAAAATGAAATGAAATGAAATGAAATAAATGAAATGAAATAATGAAATGAAATGAAATAAAATAAAATAAAATAAATAAAAATAAATAATAAAATAAAATAATAAAATAAAATAAAATAAAATAAAATAAAATAAAATAATAAAATAAAATATGGACTTTTTGCTGAAAGAAGAAAAGACTGAACGTGTGATTTATGGATATGGGAATTAGAAAGGGTTAAAGAGGGAGGGGAGAGTAAGATGTAAAGAGGGAGGGGAGAGTAAAATGGCAATTACTTGATAGAAGGGCAGAAATCAAAATTCTGTTTTCTTTCTTTTTTTCAATTCTTTTCTTTTTTTATTTCCTATTTTTTTCTTCTTCTTCTTTTCATTTTTATACTCTTATTATATTGTAAAATTAATAAAAAAATAAAAAAAATAAAATCTGAGTACAAGCTGCAATCGTAAATAGCAAAGTGTGCACATTTTTTCAGACCTCTCACACGCTGCCGTCAGTACATAGGGCATGGGCATGTACATTGGCTGTAAGAAAAATAAGAGCTTCTCCTTCCTACTAATATCAGAATACTGCCACATAAGTGCTAGAAGAGGAGACCATTAAAATGGGGAAAAAATCTCTTTGTTTCCATGTTCTTGCTGAATTGTTTCTCATACTCTTTCTGTTTTATGTAAGTATTTTTATCTCTCCTATGTATTGGGGATATTTTGGAGTTTTTTAACTAGCAGGACTCCATCTTCCAATCTCATGTATCCATGCCATGTATACTACAATCTAATAATCCCCTACTTCATCTTTGCTGCTTACATTTCAAGCTCCTTTAAATCTATATTGTAAGCCACTAATTAGAAATCATGTGTATTGTACCTCTCCCAGCAGGTACTATAAGAGTTGGGACTGCTGAATAAACACATGATGGTAGTCTAGTAGCTGTGATTTGTGTTGATTGAACTGGACACATAATTGCAGTTGTACAAACATGGATGGCATGTGGTCCAAATTCTGCAGTCTTTCAAAGTACTCCCCCTAACCATAAAGAGTATGAAATATACTGTAGACCAGATGTTGCTGCCCATATTGTTCCCTTTTCAAACTGCCCATTATGAGAACGAAGTCTTGTGATTATTTCACTAACCCATTTAAAGAACATTTGAAGCACTAGAAGACTATAGAAATCATCATTATTGAGAGTAATGTATATGGAAAGAGCCAAGTCGGTCATACCAGCTTTAAGTACCTTATAGCCATGGTTTGAAGCAAACACTCATTATCTCATCAGCAACTATGGTGTCTTCTTTGCCTACCCACTCAAAGTGAAAAATGCCTGTATATTTGGTTAAATAGCCTTCCATTAAGGATGCAAAAATAGCACTAACAGTATTTAAGAGGAATAGCTTGAAAAATGTGTAGTTAAACTGCGACATGCAAATCATCCAGACTTCAATAGTTTTAATTCAGAAGAAATAAGAAATTCTGGGTTACTGTTCAGTAGGAGTCAGTTAACAGATATTAAAAATGTAAGATCCTCATTTAATTGATCTTACAGTAGTCTTCCTTTTCCTCCAAGTATACAGTCACTTACGCTGATGCTTCAGATGAGATAATAATTTAAGTTAATTCTAAGCAGCTTTGAGAGTATTATTCTGAAAATCAGAATATAAAAATTGTAATCAATAACTATACACTTGAACAGATACTACACAATAAAGCATAAGAATAGTTTTAATGTTATCCACAGTATTTGTCATTTGTAGAAGTTGTAAATCTGCAATTCGTATATAGAAAAACCAACCAAAAAATAGGGAATACTAAAGCTGTTACATTTCCAAAGTGTTTCATTGCATATGCTGATAAATGCCTTACATTTTAAATGATCATTCTCATTGTTTCCTTACAGTAATTTATTAAGCTATAGCATATGGTGTTCAATAGATTTATGCCAAAAAAGTTATGGCTGTAAATCAGGCAGTGATTTAGACAAGAACTGGACATTGTGTGACTCTAAAGATGCTGAATTGGGTTTGAAATTTACGTTGAATTATAACTTGAAAGAAAATTTCTATAAAATGATGTATCGTTGGTACTTAACCCCTGATAAGTTGTCAAAAATGTATAGTGGAATAACTAATGTCTGTTGGAAATGTTCACAGGATGAAGGAACCTTTTACCATCTTTGGTGGACTTGTGAGAAAGGTAAAAAGTTCTGGGATCAAATATGTAGTACCATTCAGAAGATTCTTAAAATAAATATACAAAGAAAGCCAGAACTTTTTCTTTTAGGTTTAATGGAGAGACAGTTGGAGAAACAACATGGAGTTTTGCTATTATATATGATCACGGCTACAAGACTGTTATATGCACAACGATGGAAAGATCCACAAATACCTACAGTTGAAGATCGGATTGTCAAATTAATGGATTTGGCTCAGATGGCTAAACAGTTTTAATAAGAGAGCATTCTATTTCTACTTTTATATCGAATTGGCAACCACTTTTGGAATATTTGCTTGTAACTGAAAAAAATGATGTTTTGACTTTGGGCTTTAGTGATTGAACAATTTGTTTTAATAGAAATAATGTTATGTTAGGATTAATTGTTTGTAAAAGACTAGACTAGTATATAATCATATATCTGTATCGGAGATAGTCGGAAGTCGCCTTACCTATTTTCTCTTTCTATTCACATCTTTATAGTTTGTTCTTTTTACTTTAGTTTTGTTTCTATCTAATCTAAAGTTCTTTCTTTTTTGTATTTTAAATACATACTTTGAAAACAAAAAAAGATGCTGAATTGGAACTCTCATCCTGCCTCACTATTGACCATTCTAGAGCTGATTGGTGTTCAGTAAAATCTAAAGAGACCTGTAGATGTTGCCTATTCCTGTATAGATGAACATAGTATACGTATACGAATCTTGATATTTTATTCATATGGGAGAGAAAGGGAGTTCCTTATTTAGAACATCATATGTTATCTCCTAGAACAAATAGACTTAGAGAACCATAATTAATGATAACTTAAATTGGTCTTGTATTATGATCCCAGCTACATCTGTCTTGCATAAAACATGGTCCATATACAAGATGCACAGAGATTGTTTTCTAATACTAGGCACAAAGAGACTTCTTTTGTTTCCCCTTACCATACTGCAGAAAGTGAGCACACAATCCTAGCTTTAACGATAGGTAGGATAGATAGCTGCTTTTTTTTTAAAAAAAAAAAACTTTGCTTGGAGGACTATTCTTTTCCTATCTCTGAAGATTACTGAAAAGACAATATTGGAGCTGTCTGGTCTTTGTTTCAATGCAGAACACTGCTCACAACAATCTGGTGCTTTAAGATATTTCTGTTTTTGGAACCAATGTCACCTAGGTGTAGAAAGCAGTGCTAAGCTAATGGTTTGATGGCTTTCTACTATCTGGCATGAAAAATATACAAAATATACAAAAATGTACAAAAAAATACAAGGTACTATTTATTGGGGCTGTGCAGAGATGGAGATTTGAAGAATAAAATGTGATTCAGAGCACATGTAGCACCTGTCAAAAACATCTTAAATGCACCTTTTCCCAGGATTGCATGCAAGCTGCAGAGGCCAGCCATATGAGCCCAGGAAAAGACTCAGCTGGTTTAAGGTAGCCCCAACAGAAACACTGCATGCAGAATCTGCTTTTGATCAGTGCAGCACTTCTTGGAGATCGTCCAAAGGGTGTTTCACTTGAACTTTCTCTGAAGCAAAGCACCCCTTTGAGATCAGCACAATTGTCAATTAATGGTTGAAAAACTGAATGTGCCTTCACAATATGCCCTTCTTTCTACTTCAAGACAGCATTCACAAAGACATTTGGGTTTTTTAAAATCTTGCTATCTTTATAATTAATTTAGCTGGTTTAAATGCAAATACTACTATTGCTTTTAAGTATTAACTGTAGAGGACTGCAGAGATAGTCTTGAAGAAGGAATGCAAGAGGGGCAGTTATGTAAGCAACAGCCCAGAAAGGGAAGAGGGTGTGAGAAAGAAACTCAAGATTGCTTCGCCTTGGTTTTCTTTGGCATAAGAGAGAGAAGAAAGGAGTGGGCGATAAAGTCATAAGAGAGAGAAGAAAGGAGTGGGCGATAAAGTCATAAGAGAGAGAAGAAAGGAGTGGGCGATAAAGTCAGGTGCTTGGTTTGCATTTAGATTGCACAAACTCTTCTCCTGGGCCATATTTTCTGGGGAACAAACAATATGCAATGAAAATTTAGGTAACAAAGGGCTCTCTCCCCAAATGAAGCTGGAACATCTGTCCTACCTGCAACATATACTGTTCAGTTCCAATATGACTTCAATGATTGAGGTTTGATGGGGACATCAACAGGCTGGTAAATATGTTTTTTTAGGAAACAGAGTCAACAGGTGGGAATGGAGAACTCTTAGATTTTCTGCTAAAAACATGACTAGTTGTTTTGTTTTTTTTAAAAAAAAACACCCCAGAGAGTTACCTTTATGGGTGGTTTAACTAGGGAGGTGATTTGGAACTGAGAAAGGCATTTGCAGTCTTCATGAACGTTCATACCGCAGAAGGGCAAGGTTTTTTGTTAAATGGTATTAGAGTATATGTAGATTAGTTTACATAAATTGATCCCAGGATCTTCTTGCTCATAGCTGCCACAAAAATCTTTTTCATTAACCAGAACAAAAGACATCAAAGACAAAGACAAATTCCAGAATGCAAATGCCCCAAAGGCATCATAGCTGACTTTCTTAGTAAGAAGAGCAAAGTATGTGAGTGGTTGGATAGGGAATGGTTCTTTTTTAAAGGTATATTGTCACTGTTCCCCTGGCTACGACCTACAGCCTATAACTGTCATGCAATATGACAGTAGTATTTAATGTCATAAAGGGATGATGCATTGAACTAAAACTTCACCCCTTTGTTATTTCGTAGGCTGTGCCTGTGTCTCTGTGCAGGTATAGAATTTTTTATCCCCAAATCCTTGTAACCAGAACCTGAATATTGTCTTGCTCCTTTCTGCATATGTACCTCATGGCTAATATCAAAAAGGTTGTTTTACAAGGAAATACTTTACTGCACTATGCTTGATTAGTTTCTTAAAAAAAGATTTTTACAAGGCACTTGGGATCCATTGCCATTATCCTAGTGTGAAATTGTGGATCTCTGATTCCTGGTATTATAAAATGTTGTTGTTTTATAAATATTCCTTTCCATAATACAGTAATTATTCCTTCCAGGTCCTATTGACCCCTTTCTTAAGAAATATTCTTCCTTTGCAGATTGAAATTCTTTCTGCAATGGTGATTCCATTTCACTGGGATAAATGCAGCATCTCTGGATTTGTGTTCTTCCTTTCTTCCCTCTGGTTTTTTTTTTTTTTTTTTTTGGCCTCCCTGCATATCCTTATGAAGCATCTCCTGGGAACCATATTTTCTTTGTTCATGTTTTATTCTTGAAACCAGAACTGGAATGTAGCTGTACTTTACAGATTGGCAATTTCAGTATAATTAAGCTTCATGAATATGAAGTTTCCTGTAGAATTCCCACAATACCCTGTGGTTAGATTTAGTGGTAAATTTCTGTCTCTTCTCATTTGTGATATATTAGATGTCACTTTTGCTCAGCAGTTACATGATGTTGATTCTCAAGAACTACAAACTGCATATTTATTAATTTTTAATCATTGGCAGATTGTCTTTGAAAGATGCTTATGCATAGAATTGTTTTAAGTATAGTAAAATCAGTTATATACAGAGGTTCAGTAACAGCCCAGTATGTGTTTGTGCTGTATTACAGAGTTTTTGTTAACTATCTATTTGAACCTTGGGAGAAGGGTGTTTTTTTTAATTGGAGCAAGATTTTGTGCCACTGTACAAAGTTATAACCAAGAAAATTTGGCTATCCAGGCCAGCAACGTAGCTGATGGAATCATAGGAATGTAGAAACAGAACCTGTGTATATGGGCAGGACTGCTATATGCTTAGAGCAAATAATTGGGAAATTGGTTCTTCCTTTATAAATGTGAAGAGAGTATCTATTTCCCTTCAAGGAAGGTGAGAAGAGGATGTATTACAGAACATTTTGATTATATATTTACTTAAAGTATTTTGCCTTATGCTTCACCTGAAAAAAAATAAGAGTCACATACAGACAACCAGTACCACCAAACCAGTCTCTGCCTACAGGGCATCTAAAAGCAATAACACACATGCTCATGTGCTCTCTTCTCATTCTCCATCCCTTTCTGCCTTTCTTCCCCAGTCTTGTGCCCTGCCCCCCAAAGATGAGGAGGAAAGAAGAAAACAAGCACCATAAGCCATTAGTTGTTGATGTTGTGAGGATCTTCTAATGACTAACATTTGGAAGAGATGGGTCTCTCTGAGCTAAGCCAGTAAAGCAGGCTCTACTGTATTTCCAATCTCTCCTCCTGTAGATTTATTTATTTATTTATTTATTTATTTATTTATTAATTATTCATATTTATACCCCACCTATCCCCTTCCTATCGGAGGACTCTAGGCAGCTTACAACATTACAAATTCATATATTAACAATTCATATATTTAACAATGTTACTACCGCGTGCTTAGGAAAGGGGTAAGGGAACCGACTCTTGAAGTATTGGACTACATGTCCCAGAATACCTTGCTTCAGAGTCGGCTGCTGACGTCCTGGATGTTGCTGTTCGGGATCCGTCGTCTCCGTTCTCTGTTTCCGCCGCCATTCGCAAGGTCTTAGCTCCGGAGGCGACCCCCGACAGGACGCCAGCAAATTGTCCCACGTAAGGTGGTGCCCATTTATCTACTTGCAATTAGCTTTCAAACTGCTGGGTTGGCAGATATAGTAGATACATTATTATATTCTAAGATTCTTCATTCAATATAGATATAATGTTGTGGGAAGAATTACAGTTACTGCTGAATTGCTATACTCTTAATCCTAATGTATAACAGACATATATATCCACACGTATGCACACACACAAGCATAGACTACACACAACATGCACACATTCAGAGCAATATTTTGTGGAACTGTTTCAGAGATGAGGAAGTACTGTTCTCTGCATTGAGCTGATATATAAAGTAATAATCCCTTTATGCTTAAAAATGCTTAACAATAGCATAATGGAGTTTTTCATTTTCAGCAGAAGGGAGATTCTTTTGGTTTGTGGTAGTGCTGGGAGCATGAGGAATAATGTTGAAGAACACCATCTTATGCTAAATCTAATCCACACCCCACTGTTTTCCCTTTTAAACATTTCCTCTGTCCTTGACCTAGGTTATTTTTAATAATATCAAAGAGTCTAGTGAAGGTCATGCTGTGTGCATGTGTCAGGCTGAATTGTAATTGAACACGTCATTCCTGAATTTCCTTACCCCCCCCCAGGACAGGGAGTCAGAAAGACTGTATTTAACATCCCAATTAGCTGCCCTGTGGCTGAGAATGACATGGTTTTGTGATGGTGATGCTAGTGATAGGGTAAGACCAAAAAAAAAAGTACTGGTCTCCAAGGGGGGTGGGGAAGGAGAATGATGGGTCCATCTTACACATAAAAATACATTTTAATTCAGTCTTCTCCACTTGAAAAAAATTAAAATAAGGTACATGTAACCTGCTTGAAAGCTTGGTCATTGATGAAATTAGATGATGATGATGATGATGATGATGATGATGATGATGATGATGATTTAAAAAATATATCAGTACACACTGAATTGATTCTTGAAACATTGTGAATGTGGATAAGATTCTGGGGACTTTAAGATTTTCCAAAGAACTGAAATGCTAGTGATATCAATGAAATAGAAATGTCAAAACAAAATCTGTATGTATAAAGAAATGGGAGGAAATGAGAAATTGAAATTAGAAATGGCAACATGGAATAATCAGAAGTTAAGTTTTCAAATCTGGGTTTTGATTATATCCCTAATGAAGTATAATAAAACTGTATCTCCAGCTAAAATTTAGCTAGTGAGAAAAAAATGATGTGATTGATATAATTTAGTGGACTTCCAAAAAAGTAATTGAGAATGTACACATAGGCTTGGTAATGAATTGTTTAAACATTTTGCTAGTGTTTATGTAGTGCCTTTCACCACTTGGAAGAATACATTTCTATTTAATATATGAATCTTGAGATAAAATTTCAGGCAATAGCATTAAAAATGATTTAGAATCTGGACCAAACTAGATAAAGAAGCTTTTATTTGTAACTGTAGTTTGTACCAAAATGAAAGATGTACACTATGCAGTAATAGTTTAAATGTATGCATTTCTTACATGATTTAATTTTAGCCTCTGAGTTTTGCTAATAAAAAAAAGCTGCATATATTGAGGGAAAATAGATATTAAAATAATGTGTTTTAATATTTGTTTAATTTTTTTATACTACACTTCCACTGTTTTCCCACAGGTATATCATTTTGCAAGATGCACCAAATTGTATATGCAAAAAAGGAAAGCATATACTTAGTCTATTAAATTTCATAAGTGTCTGTGACCTCTCAGATAGGTAAATTGTGTTCTCTTTCTTTCTTGGGAAAGGAAGGGCAAAGCTGTTTTTTCTATTTCCATATATCAGGCAGAAGGAATGTAGCAGAAGGTATAAATAAACTTGATACAGTTCACAAGATCCTAAAAGGACTCTTGCCATAGCAAAGTTTGTAATTGTAGCCTGTAGAATTTGAGCTTCATTGATAGCAAAGTAGACTAAGCACAATCACAGGCCTTTTTATCAGATATGTTATATTGTATTTTTGAGTTACCTGGGTCTGTGACCTGTAATAAAGATAATTCAAATAATAATAATAATAATAATAATAATAATAATAATAATAATAATTTATTAAACTTGTATGCTGCCTGATTGTCAGTGACTCTGTGTGAATCTCAACGATCAATGAAATTACATTAAAATCTATAAAACATAAATGATGAAAATAAAAGATGGTAAGCGTGATGAAAGATCCAGTTTGGTGTAGTGGTTAAGGTATCAGGCTAGAAACCAGGAGACTGAGAGTTCTAGTCCCACCTTAGGCACAAAGCCATCTGGGTGACTTTGGACCAGTCACACTGTCTCAGCACTAGGAAGGAGGCAATGGCAAATCACGTCTGAAAAACCTTGCCAAGAAAACTGCAGGGACTTGTCCAGGCAGTCACCTGGAGTCAACACTGACTTGAAGGCACCAAAAAAAGAAGAAGCAAAAGCATGATGAAGCAAGATGTCTGTCTCTCCTTCACCAAAGGTGTGGGTGAAGAGATCTTGGGGGGAACCTTGTTCTAGAGCAGGGCTTTCCAAACTTTTGCCGTTGGCGACACACCAACGGCTGGTGCGCAAAAACCTGGAAGCGCCGGTGGCGGTGCTTCCGGGTTGCTGCCTTGGCGGCAGCGGCTGCCCCTTCAAAAGGGCAGGCTCTGGGGACCCCGAAAATGCCCTTGGTTCTGGCAGGGAGGCGAAAAGCCTCGCCGCATGTGCGTGTGCGCACGCTGCTGGGCTTCCTGGTGCACAGCTGATCGGTGCGGGGCGCCCGGGGTAGAAATTCTCCATGTCGATCAGCTATGAGGCGGGAAGCCCGGCAGCGTGTGTGCGCGCGGCGAGGCTTTTTGCCTCCCTGCTGGAACTGAGGGGATTTTTGGGGTCCCTGGAGCCTGCCCTTTAGAAGGGGCAGTGGCAGCAGTGGTGTCCTGGAACCCAGAAGCGCTGATGGCCCCCCGCCGCCACTGCCCCTTCGAAAGGGCAGGCTCCGGGGACCCCAAAAATGCCCTCGCTTCCAGCAGGGAGGCGAAAAGCCTCGCCACGCGTGCACGCTGCCGGGCTTCCTGGAGCACAGCTGATCAGCACGGAGAATTTCCACCCCGGGCGGCCCAGCAGCGTGTGCACGTGCGATTTTCGCCTCGTTGCCGGAACCAAGGGCATTTTCATCAGCACTTCCGGGTTGACACGCAACACACTTGGGGCCCCCAGGCGACACAGTATTGTGTCGCGACACACAGTTTGGAAAGCCCTGTTGTAGAGACGGGTGCTGCTACATAGAATGTGCACTTTTGCATGAGTGAGTGAGTGAGTGAGTGAGTGAGTGTGTGTGTGTGTGTGTGTGTGTGTATGATAGCTAATGAACATGCGGCTGCGTGGGCAGTTACTGGTGCCTTAAGATTGGCACATGTGACACCACTGCTACGTGAGCTGCATTGGGTACCAGTTTGCTTCCGGGTCCAATTCAAGGTGTTGGTCATACCTTTAAAGCCCTACATGGCATGGGGCCAGGTTACCTGAGGGACCGTCTCATCCCCATAACATTGACTCGTTCTACCCGGTCATGCAGAGAGGGCATGATATCATATTGCCACTTGGAATTTATATTTATATTTATATTTATATTTATATTTATATTTATATTTATATTTATATTTATATATTTGTATTTATAATAGCTGATTATTTATATGTTTTTTAACTATTGATTTTATTGTAAACCGCCCAGAGTCCCCCGTCTGGGGAGATGTGCGGTGATAGAAATATGAACAATAAATAAATAAATAAACATATGTATTCCGAAAATAATTTATATCATTATTGCACTGAGTACAAAGAAACCTCTGCATTTTTATGTTAATATAATCCATGTGTAGGAAGTCCCATGCCTATAATCCCCAGCCAGCACCACTAATTTCTTTAACAGGAGTCTGCCTGTCATTCCTCTTTGGTGAATGAGCCCTAAACACACCCTTCCTGCTGTACTGATGAATACAAATAAGGAAGAGATACAAGAGGCTCTATTGTGAACACCTCCTCCCATTTCCTCCCAGCCAGAGGATTTGGCCCTTCCACTTTCCTCAGTCTCCAGGGTGAGTCAACAGGAGCATCTTCTTCCTTTTCTTAGAAGCTAGCCATTACAAACTGACAGGACTTCTTTAAAAGATACTACCTTTTGCTCCAGGGAAGCAACACAAAGTAAGTGAATAAGCCTTGACAACGTTCATAAAGTTTCATACGACTCAGCGTTTTGCAGCCAACATCTCTCTGTTATCTATAGTAAGAGGAGGGGTGTATCCACTATTACTTGTGGGAACTTTCTGTGGTCCCCATAAGGCTTGCTTGCTTGAATCTAAATGTCTTGCCAGTTTGGCTTTATTTACTGTGACTGGACTTGAAATGAGATCACTAAGTGAATCTTCTATCATTGGATGTTCCAAGGCCCAGAAGAAAAATATTATGTAGTCAAGAAGCCTCAATTTCCTTTCTACTTTGACAGTTGGGGTGGAAGCGCATACGGGCAAGGCAGGAAACATGCAAGCATGTCAAAACTACTACTGTCCACCTGATTTCAGTTTCTGTATATGAAGATCAGATTATTGTCAAAGGAGGTACTGCCATCCCTTCACCTACATCTTCCAAAGTTAATATCCACAATGAATTTGTGTATTTTAGTTGCAAAACTCTTGATAAGCTTCTGAGGAATCCCTGAATTTGTAGGAATATACGTAGTTTCAGTGCATTTTAAGGTTTACCCATTACATTCAAAGTCTCCAGAAATGGAGTAGCATATACGTTATTGCAATAAATAAACACCAGGTAAACATGCAAATACCACTAAAGACTGGGTAGGAGGGATGCAAGAAGTCTGTTACAAACAGAAAGAGGGCACAGGATATGAATGAAGAGGATATAAGTTTTGAATCAGCCTTGAACCATTTAGTGACTGTTAGCTGTTTGTAACAGTTACCGTTCCTGAAATACAATGCAGCCTTAGTTGCTAACCATGCTGTTCATGTTACTGGGAAGCTTCATCCCACGTTGTGCCTTTTTGAAGAGTCTGGCAAGTCAGTTGGCCACTGAGAAAATAAAATGCTGGGCTGAGATGAGCTTTGGCCTGATCTAGAACGTTGTTCATTTGAACAATTACATTTTCTTTGTGCCTGTCTTGGGATTTGGTACAGAATGGAGTTTATTTATACTCATAATAGATCTTGTATAATACCCCTTTGTTGTAAGGAGACAATCCATGCTAGAATTCACCAATGCTCCTGACCACTGTGAGATTACACAAACAAACAGCTAAATAATACCCTTTTGTTAGAGTACCGATGGTAATCTGAGGCTATTGAAATGTGTGCAACTATTGAACCTCTTTTATGTAGCCCTTGGAGCCTCACTGTGTCAGAATTGCCCAGAAATTGGTGGCAGAGGTTTGTGGTGTTTGACATGAGGAGCACACAAAAATCTAATGTAATCCCCCCAAATGGGAAAGTGTGTTCCAGCCAATGGAAGGTTGCATATATTTGCTTTGGAGATACAATTAAGCCTCAATCTCTTTGCTTTTAGAAAAGGCATCTAGCGACACAGCTTTAAGTTAACTCATTCAAGTACATCTAGTCATTTGGGGATTTAAAAATAAATTTCCCTGTTGTTTTTAATGTTCTTATGGCATTACTGAGAGTTTTTATTTTTATTGTACATCACAAAATAAAACACACAATACCATTGTCTCAAATAGTAAGACAGCAGATGAGTGATACTAGCCTTGTTATTTTTGACCTTTTAATGGAGTAGCTGCTGGATTAGCATTCCAGAGCCACTGCAGCACCATGGGAAGCGCAGCTACCAAAGACATAAATAAAATGTCCCAAAATTCTTTTTTAAAGGCTCACACCCTGATGAAGACAAAGGTTAAGGGAATTGCTTCTCCCAATATCTGTTATGCAACCATATTTCCAGCAACACTACCAAATGCAATAGATGTTTTAGCTGGATATGGTACAATAAAGTTAAAATTAATGTAGATTTTAAAAATCATTATGTTAGGAGTACCATATTAAGAATATGGAACAGACACAAACCCAGGCTGTGCCCGAAAATACCTTTACTGGCTTCAGCACAAGAAGCATTTTATAGAAAAGAAACAGTGAGTAAAGGAAAATGGTTAACATATCAAGATTTGCTAGTACAGGAAAACGGAGAATTTAAGATGAAATCAAGAGAACAATTGAATGCGGAGGGATTTACTTTTCTTTTTTTTGTAAATAACTTTATTAATTTTCAGAATATAGTTAAAATACAAAAGATAGAATATAGAAAAGATAGAGTACAGAACTAAAGAAAAGAAAAACTATAAAAGTGCAGAACAGACAGAGAACAGAAACAGAAAGTGATTTCTGATCTTCTCCAATACAGATATGAATACATTTGCAAATAATCTCTTACCATTAGTTAAACCTTAGTAACATTATTTCTATCAAACCATTTAATCATTAAAGCCCAAAATCAAAACTTCATTGTTTCTGACACAAGCAAGTAGTCTAAAAGTGGTTGCCAAGTAGAAACAAATCCAGAAACCGTATTTTCTCTTATCAACACTGTTAACTTGGCCATTTGGGCCAGCTCCATCAGTTTAATAATCCAGGTCTCCACTGTAGGTATTTGTGGATCTTTCTATCTTTGTGCATATAAAAGTCTTGCTGCTGTAATCATATATAAAAGCAAAGTCCTATGTTGTTTCTCGAGCTGCTTCTCCATCAGACCCAAGAGAAACAGTTCTGGGTTTTTTTGTAAATCCACTTTAAGGATCTTTTGAATATTAACACATATTTGATCCCAAAATTTTTGGCCTTCTCACAAGTCCACCAAAGATGATTAAAAAGTTCCTTCACCAAGAGAACATTTCCAAAAAAACATTCATTACTCCATTATACATTTTTGACAACTTATCAGGGGTTAAATACCAACGATAAATCATTTTATAAAAATTCTCTTTTAAGTTATAATTCAAAGTAAATTTCAAACCTTTGTTCCACATGTTCTCCCATTGCTCCAACATAATATCGTATCCAAAATTCTTAGCCCATTTAATCATACATTCTTTAACTTGTTCATCTTGTAAATTCATCTGTAACAACATTTTATACATCTTTGTAATAACGTGTTCATCATTTATACAGAGTTGCATTTCAAATTGAGTTGTTTCATTGACAAATTTAAAATTCTTTTTATCCACTTTAAAATGTTCTAACAATTGCACATATGTAAAACCTTCCAACTCTTAACAGTTCCCTTGTTTTAAGCTTTGGTTCTCCCTCTTCAAAGTTTAACAAATCTTTATAATGTAACCAACTTGTTTCCCCCACATTTTCTTTTCTAACAAATGCTTCATGAGGTGACAACCACAATGGTACATTAGGAGACAATCTTGCTTTATATTTATTCCAAACCCTCATTATGGCACTCCTAACAAAATGGTTTTTAAAATCTTTATTAACTTTAACTTTGTCATACCACAAATAGGCGTGCCACCCAAATCTCAATTCATGTCCTTCAAGTTGCAATAATTTCCTGT
The DNA here is from genome assembly GCA_023362775.1 of Charina bottae. Taxonomy (NCBI): domain Eukaryota; kingdom Metazoa; phylum Chordata; class Lepidosauria; order Squamata; family Charinaidae; genus Charina; species Charina bottae. Next base: position 67,877,085 of record JALMGJ010000004.1, read on the forward strand.
TCTTCAGAGTTATCCATTCCTTCATCCAAAGCAAACAGCAAGCATCAAAATACAATTTTAAATCAAGTAAACCCAAACCACCTCGTTCTTTGGCATCTTGTAACAATTTATATTTAATTCTTGGTTTCTTGCCTTGCCAAATGAACTTAGAGATATCCTTCTGTCATTGTTTAAATGGTGAATCTGTCATCAAAATCAGTATAGTCTGAAAAAGAAACAACATCCTAGGCAAAACATTAATCTTAATCACAGATATTCTCCCCATAAGAGACAACTGTAATTTTCCCCATCTTAACAGATCTTTTTTCACATCATTCCAAATTTTAACATAATTATTCTGAAAAAACATACTATTCTTAGCTGATAAAATCAACCTCAAATATCTAACCTTTTTTTAATCTTAAAACCAGTCTTACCCATCAACAATTCTTGATTGGACGAAGACATATTTTTGGTCAACATTTTTGTTTTTTGTTTATTTACTTTAAGACCCGCCAATGACCCAAATTCTTTCAATGTCTTCATCAGATGTTCCACAGTATCCAAAGGGTCCTGTAGTATCAAAACTAAATCATCAGCGAAAGCCCTCAGTTTAAAGACCTCTTTTTAAATATTTAAGCCCTTTATTTGTTCGTCTCGTTTAATATCTCTATTAAAAACTTCCAACACCAAGATAAAGAGCAAAGGAGACAAAGGGCATCCTTGTCTTGTTCCTTTTTGTATGGTTCAGTTAACTCATCATTCACAATAATGCTTGCCTTTTGAGGTGTATAAATTGACTTAATTCCCTGAATAAAATACTCTCCAAAATCCATATTTTCCAAGACTTTAAACATTAAACTCCAGTTGTCAGGAAACCAGGCCAAGAACCACACTGAGCCGTTATTCCAACTCTAGTTATTTATTGTTCTCACCTTATAGACAGAATCTTGCCAGACTAAAGGCTACTCAACTAAGCTAAGAGAAATAGCCCAGAAGGGCTCTAGGGCGGAGCTGCCTTGAACCTCTTAACCTTCCCATCAATGGAGTCTGGGCTGCGAATTCTCAGCCTGGAATGCGTTCTCCCCCTGGGAACCAGCGGCAGTGCCAGAAGCCACCACATCACCCCCTCCTTCAGGAACACATTCCATCACACCAGTTCAAATTATCGAAAGCTTTCTCTGCGTCTAGGAAAATAAGAGCCGCTTGACACTCATTATGATATTGTAAATATACTATAATGTCCATGACAATTCTTACATTATCTTTTAACTGCCTTTTGGGTAAGAACCCACATTGATCATGGTGAATAAATTCCTGTAAATTTTTCTTCATTCTTTCAGCCAATATCGAGTCAAATATTTTATACTCATTGTTCAGCAATGACATTGGTCTGTAATTCTTAATTAAAGAAGGGTCTTGTCCTTCCTTTGGTAAAAGTGCAATATTAGCATCTTTCTATGAATCTGGCATTGTGGAGCCTAACAAAATAGAGTTCATCAATCTTTTAAAAGGTTGAAGAATCTGATCTTCAAAACATCTATAATATAATAAAGGTAAGCCATCAGGGCCTGGTGCTTTTCCCAATTTAGTTCTTTTTATGGCTTCCACTATTTCAAAAGTAGTTACAGGATTATTCAATGTTGCTTTCTGTGACTATGAAAGTTTTGGTAAGTCCTGTTTATTCAAATATTCATCTATCTTCTCCAAGGAGACTTCTTGTTTTTCATACAGTTTTTTTTTTTAAAAAAACTTTAAAATGCTTTCATAATCTTCTCATTGTCCAATAATTCCACATTTCCTTCTTGAATCTTTAATATCATTTTCTTCTCTCTTTTTTCCCTCAGTTTATATGCTAGTCATCTTCCTGATTTATTAGCAAATTCAAAATGTCTCTGTTTAGCATATTTGAACTTTGTTTCTATTTCTTTCATAGTCAACATTGACAATTGCTGATATAGTAACTTATGTAAGTTGGTACACAATATTATTATCTGTCGGTTTTCTGTAGCTCAGTTTCTTTCAGCTTGATCTGATCCAAAATTGTTTGAAACTTTTGTTGAGATTTCTTCTTAAGACTATGGTTATGATAGATGAAGTGCCCCCTCATAACCGCTTTACTAGTGTCCCAAACAGTTTTTAAATCTATTTCATTGTCCAAGTTAATATAAAAAAAAATAATTTCCTCTTACAATCCTCTATTTGAACAAAAATTGATTTGTTCAATCTCCATCTACTGTATATGCCCTGAATGTTTTCTTTATTGTCATACTTACAGGATACTTATGGTCTTTGGTAAAATATCTACTTTAGAAACTTTATTCATCAAGTCCCTTGAAATCCATATCATATCGATTCTTGAAAAGGATTTATGTCTCAGAATAAAAAGTATAATCCTTTGCCAGTCCATTTTTATATCTCCAAGAGTCCACCAATGCCAAATTGTCCATCGGATCAAAAAAGGGTTTTGGTAATTTCCCTTGTTTAACTTTGATATGAAAAATATGACAATTCATTCAAAAGTTGCCTAAAAAATTACTTTTATCTTCAGTTGGTACATATACTCCCACAATAATAGATTTAAGTCCATAAAGCTCCACTTCAACTGCTACATATCTACCATGCTCATCAGCTAATAATAAATGTGGTTTCAAATGTGGTTTAACATATAATACAAGGCCATTAATTTTCTTCAAACCTGCTGAAATAAATTCTTGTCTCAAATTTTTATTTATCAAATATTTTGTATCTTTTTTCCTTATATGAGTTTCTTGTAGGCATATCACATCATGTTTCAATTTTTTCAAATAATGAAAAAAAATCTTTTTTGAGAGGCATTTACCCCCTTATATACTGTATTTAATGTAAGACAATTCAAGGCCATTGTTATGCGAGCTACCCACCAAAGTCTTTGGATGTAGAACCCATCTCTTCATCTTGTATTGTGGAGTCCACTTGTTTAGTTCCAGATGCAGCCTTTTCTGTTGCATCCTTCTCCAACTTAGTTCCATATCTGATAAGAAAATTTTTGGCTTTAGAGATTGAAGTTAGTCTAAACCTTTGTTGTTTGTTTATTTATTTATCAAATTTCTCGGCCACCCATCTCGTACACTACAGGCGGCAAAGTTGAAATATGTTAAACTGAGACATTTACTTGTTGGTAAGTAAAACTTACCCCTTCCAATTTTTCCCAACAGAAAGGAATCCCATTCTTTTTCAGAACATCAGTTAAAAAAGTATATTCTTTTCTCTTTCTTAAAATTCTCACATGAATTTCTTTCAGTACAATTATATCCACTTTGTCAATATTCAGTTTGGAGTCAAAATGACTTTGTAGGACCAATTCTCTTGTTTTCTTCCTAGCAAACTGAACCAGAACATCTCTCAGCTTGTTATTTATAGTTGCACACCTCAAGTTGATACGAAAACCTTTTTCTATTTCTTCCATCATTGTATCATCCTCCCATTCAATTAAAGCTGCCAGAACTTGTGAAGTCTTATCTTTAAGACTCTCCTCCTTGGCTTCAGGGATCCCCCTGAGCCTTAAGCAAAATTCTTTATCCCTTAATTCAAGCAATGCAATTCTGTCAAGCTCTTTCTTCCTTTCACTTTCCAATACATCAACTCTGCTAGTTACTTGTTTCACATCTCCTTCCATTTTCTCTAATTTCTGCTCCAATCATTTTTCAAAGTCAGTAAATCTTGTATCCATCTTTTTCTCAAGAAACTCAAAAGATTGGGCAATAGACTGTGTACGTTTAGCAGTGAACACCTCAAACATACTCTTTAGTCCCTCAAATTCGCCAGAAACTAGTCTTTGTACTCTTCTAGTGGCCATAATTTCTATTGCCCCCCTTTTACTATATATATATATATATTTAAAACTTCAGTGCTTTAAAACTTAATACTTTGGCCCCCTCTAGTGACCAACAATAGTATCCATAATGGAAAGTAAATCCAGTAGTGGAAAGTAGTTGAAGGGGGGAGAAAGTTTCCAATTACAAAGCATCCAGTTACAAAGCCACAAGTTGAAATCAAAAGTCTTTATCAGTATTTAAAGAAAGTAACCAATCCCAGCTTGAAAAAACAACTGCAGCAGATACTTTCCCACAGTGACTAAAAAAAAACCAGTCCCAAATCCAACAAAATCTTTTACTTAAAAAATTTTAAAAATAGAAAATATTCACAACATTTATTCCCTTAAAAAATTTTTTTTACTGAAGCGGTTCAACTTTCAGCTTCCTTGCTCAAACTTTAATCCTTTAAAGCAGTTAAAACGTACCAAAAAGAAATCCCAAAAATAATGAAAGTTCAGCCAAGAGAATCAGTATTTCTGTACTGGAGAAAGCCTCTTTAAATTCAATAATTCAAAAGCAAAAAGTTGATTTTAGAAGTGGGGTGGTCGGAGTTAATGTCCGTTTTTTGGCTTCAACGTGGCTTGGAAGAGATGGCAGTCCCGCCTCTCAGCTGATCACTCACCGTTCGGTCGCCGGAACACTGTTTCGCGATCCTCCAGCAAGGAGCAGCTGTCCAGAGGGCACAGGGAATATTTCCTTGAATTCTCCTTCCTCTGGAGAATATTTTGGGCCTCTAAGGACCTGCCTGAACCACCAAACAAACGCCGCGTTGTCAGTCGTAACCTCGGAGTTCGGTAGGACCGGTCACTCTGCCATTTTTCCTCCACCGGAAGTCCCAGAGGGATTTACTTTTCAATGCATAATTTTTCATATGCATAATTAAGGGAGAGTTTAACATAGACAAAAAGTTAACAGGAACAGAGTTAACAGGAACAGAACAACATGTAACGGAATTTGAAATGGAATTATGTACAAATGATGAGCATGTGATTGCTAAAATGTATACACTTCTGTTGAGGTTTGAAATGGAAGAAGAACAAGTTAAAGAGTGCATGGTAAAATGGGCTAAGAATTTTGGTTATAATATACAGATGGATCAATGGGAGAGAATGTGGTAAAAAGGACTGAAATTCACATTGTGTTATAATTTAAGAGGGAACTTCTATAAAATGATTACTTCTGGTGTATGTCACCAGATAAATTATCTAACATGTATAAATGTACTTCTAATCATTGTTGGAACTGTGGAAAGCATGGACATTTTACCATGTATGGTGAAATCGAAAAAATATTGAACACAAATACATATGATCAAATAATTTTAAACATTAATATTCAGATGAAACCAGAATTTATTCTATCAGGTCTTATGGATAGCCAATTAGAAAAGACTCATGGAAGATTTTTATATATGGTAACTGCAGCAAGGTTAACATATGCACAAAGTTGGAAAAATACAGAACCACCCACAATGGAGGATTGGACTGTGAAGATGACAGAATTAGCAGAAATGGCAAAAATGACCTGTTTGATCAGAGATAAATGTCAGGGTGCAGCATATATTGTGCAGTTACGCACCTCATGAGTATAGCAAAGAAAGACAGTCCACAAGTTGTAGCAAAACTGTACACACTTTACACTATATACATATAAGTAACACTAGTAACCACTCTACTTACAACTCTAACCAGGTATAACTCCAACCATCAGCCCCAACAAACAGTACAAATTGCTTCTGCTTATATGCAGTGAAATGGGAGTTGCTCTGCTGCCACATCCTACAGGCGTGGTCCAATTACCATGAGACATTCACAGCTCAGCTGTGTGCTATTACTTCCCCATATTCATTCAGCCAAATTTACTCCAGGGTAAATCCCTGACAATAAAACAGTAAGTACTTTTATGAAAAACTGAAAACCCTTTATGGAAGTTTTGCTGAAAATGGATAAAAATGACGATGATTTCTGGATTTGCTGATTGAAAAGGGCTAAATATGGGAAGAAGTGAACTATGTGATGTAACCTTGATAGGGGTGGAATGACAATTTTGTTTGTAACTGCTGTAAGGAAGATTGGAAGTAGTTTCTTTAAATATTTATTTTCTTTTTCTTTTCTTATTTACTGGACTTTATCTTTGTTTTCTATATGTTTTCTATGTTTATCATTTACCCGTTTAAAGAATTTCTAATAAAAATATTTAAAAATATAGATGTTCTAGATCAGGGCTTTCCAAACTTTTCACGTTGGCGACACACCAACGGCAGCGCGCGAAAACCCAGAAGCGCTGTGGTGGCGGCGGTGCACAAAAACCTGGAAGCGCTGCCATGGCAGCACGCAAAAACCTGGAAGCGCTGCTGTGGCGCTTCTGGGTTTTTGCATGCTGCTGTGGCAGCAGCGGCGCTTCTGGGTTTTTGCGCGGCGGTGGCGTCCTGGTGTGTCATGCGAAAACCTGGAAGTGCTGATGGCCTGCCGCTGTGTGTGCTGTTGCGTGCGGCAGCAGCATGCCATCAGCGCTTCTGGGTTTTCGCGCGACACACCTGGGCCCCACAGGCGACACAGTACTGTGTCGCGACGCACAGTTTGGAAAGCTATGCTCTAGATGGACAATAATGGCACTTTCTCTGTAAGGCGCAAGATTAAAAATAGGGTAGAATGTGTGTGATATTTCAGTCTGAATTCTGAACAAATGCAATATTCTTGCAACAGAAGTGTTCCATTGAGGGGAGATAGCTAGATTCTAAGTAGCAAGACTAACAAATGTTTTGTTTCATTTTCATGTTATAATGATAGACTTGAAAGGAACTCAATGAGCGACTGGTCTGAAATGTCCCCTGGCCCCAAGTACTGTAATCAACTTGTGCTTTAGATTTAAGCTAGTTTTGATTTTCCTGGACCTCTTTGCCATCAGGAACCACTGTCACAATAACAGGGATAAAAATATTCATCCTGGAGAAATGAATAAATTTGCTTCTGAAAAAATGAGAGATACCAACTCTTAAGCTTTCAATCTTGGTGGTTTAATGTCATTTCCATTTTCCTGATTTTGCAAAGTTGAGCAGGATCTGATCTAATTAATCTTTGGATTAGAGACTATCAGGAAAGCTTATCAGTTAGATTTGGAACTTGAAAAAAAATATCCCAGAAGAAGGCAATGGCTAATCAGTTTCATGTTGCGCTAAGAAAACAACATGTTGTGTGTTGAACCTGACACAAAAGAAACTTTACCTTTATAAAGGTAACCAAAAATTCCAATGCTAAGAGGCCCTACCTGCAATTCCTACTCAAAAACATTTTTATGAAAGTTGCCTCCTGAATTCTTTGGGGGAAATAAGGCAGGATGTGTTGGATTCATAGCCCATTACTTTTAGCGTTGAATGTGTTACTTAAATAATAAGTAATAATAAGGTAACATTTTAAATAGATAACTTCTGGTATACAGATCTGTACCTGTTTGACACTCTGCCTTGAAACTGATGTGACTGACCATATTTATGGACTTTCTCTAAGAACATTTAGATGGTGGGATCCTCTGCTGCAGAATTTCTTTCCTGTAAGTTGTATGGTTGATTCTTCAGTCCTTTTTTTTTTTTTTAGTCTGCCTTGGGCGCTTGCTACAGTAGAAAGGCAGGATGTAAATCAAATAAATAAACAAGTAGAATGTACAAGAATTCTCATATGATTTACTTAGTTTCTTCTGAATTACTGTGATTATAAACGTGTGAGCGTTATTTTATATTTTAAAATGTTACATTGTTTCAGTGCTATTGATGTTGATTTTGTTCCCTCTGATGGCTTTGTCTGGAAAAGTGTCTAGTTTACAATAGTGTAAGTTTTCTAGTGTGGCATCATACAGTGAAAAAGAGAGAAATAATTAGAAAAAAATTACAGTAATTTAATTCAGGCCCCTGGAAATTTTATTTATTTAAAAAGAGTTTTTACTTTTCCCCATATTCTTGTATTTCTTTGTAGAATTCTTGAATTTTTTTAGTAAAATCACAGTGAATACGAGATAGCAAAATAAAATAAATACAGTGACCATTTGACAATAGTAAAAAATGTTTCAACTGTTAAGGCTGCTTAAACAAGTGCAATTAATATTATTTTTCTTCTTAATTGCTGATATATTGATACTTCTCCCTCATTGCGTCAGTGGGCTGTCAGCCAGCAGCTTTGTTTAACATTTCCAACTCTCTTTTCTTGGGAGGGTTGAAGCAGATCTCTTGTCTGGCCACTGTGACTGTCTTGTGCAGCATTTTGCTCAGATTTGCCAGGGTCTTCATGAGAAGAGTCTGATATGGTGCCATCTTTCCATGCTGATTGAGACTTCTCTTGGCTTGTGGACTCTGATGAAGTGGATAGGGTGTCTCCATGCCTCTCCACTCATCCTCAGGAATGGGGCAGGGGGAGCATGACTGGCTGGATCTAGGACATTGTCAGTAATCTCTTTGTGGGAAGGGGTGATGCCTGCTGCCTTGAAAGAGGAATACTTTGCTTAAAAAAATCAACACGAACTCAGCCACATCTCCAGATCGCCAGCCCCAGTGACAGAACCATGTTTTTAAGGCCTTGGGTTGAGTCTAATCTCTGGGGGAATGATGTTCCAAAGGTCGGGCGCCATGGCAGAAAAGATTCTCTGTAATAGACGGGACCCGGAGCATGCCTCTTCTTCATATATGAAATCAAGAAGGATAAAGATGTGTGAAAAATTAATTACATTGGTATTTGCTCCCCTTTCATTAATTTCGCATCCAAAATATGAGGAGATTAATGAATGCCTAGGTTTTTTTCTCTTTGACAATATGAAATGGAAGGAAATTTTTGCAGCATAATACTGTATATAAAGAGACCTGATCAGGTGGCCGACATGGGGGTCGCAATTAGCCTCTAGCACTCCACAGGTAGCCCCCAGAATACACCTCCCATGGTAAGGTTGGAATTTTTGAGGATTTTTTTTTAAGTTGGGATATTGGAGGGGTTAAAGGACAAAAATTGATCCTTTAGTGGATATGTCTATACCACCAATTTTAAATCACAATTTTCTCCCCCACTAAATTGGGCAGATTTCCCTTGGGGGGGGGCAGTTTTAAAGGCCATTGAAATAAAATAATAAAAAAATGCTTCTGAAAATGTTGGTAACCCTATCCCCTGTCCCTTTCCTCCCCCAGTGATATCATATCACCACCCATGAAGCCCAGATGCTGAACACAAAGTAGAAAGTGTAGATCCTGGGCCCAGAAGGGTAGTCCACCACTCAATTAGTTCAAAGCTCTCTTTCTAGTCCAGTATTGTGTTGCCAATGTTTTCAAAACACTGAGACTTTGGGTATGTTGGAGCTAAGAAGACACAATACATGAACTCCACTGCTTTCTGCTTTGATAGCATGCAAGTTAAGGGTCTTAATTTAACTTGACATTCCTGCCCTTTTGGCACTGAATTTGCAAATGCCTATTTTCTTCTTTTAACCAGTAGTATTTTTTTAAAATGCACAATATATAATATACTGTAGCTTGAATCATGTCAACTTGATTTCTATTTTCTCAGTGGAAACGTTTTGCTCCTTATCCAAGAAGCTTCTTCAGTCTGAGCAAAGTTTGTAAGGGAATCCTTAAATATGTTTCTAGGGTGGCTGTGTGACCTTGCACCTGTGACTAGGTCATGGTTAAGACCATTTAGCAATCTCAACAACAGCAAGGTAATCTTAACGATCCTCCTTTGGATGATAAAGGGACTTAGAAATAAACATCTCAAAAATAGCCATGACCTAGTCACAGGTGCAAGGTCACACAGCCACCCTAGAAACATATTTAAGGATTCCCTTACAAACTTTGCTCAGACTGAAGAATAACGTGTGGCATAAAGTTGGATATAAACTTGAATCTGCTGGTTTATCAGATTCAAGTCTAGATAGACAGACAGACAGACAGACAGACCTGGAGATCCTTAATTGCAGGAATAATATTTTTTGATCCTTTTACATTAATTTAGAAGCCAATAATGTACCATATTTTTCCTCACTCCCAGAACTCTTGTTTTCTCAATTAAAAAATAAAAGAAGAAAAGATCAGAATGATTAAGATGCATTTTAGTAGACATAAAAGTTTTCTATAATTCCTGTGAGGGCTGTTCAAAAATTTCCTAACTTTTTTTTCTGAGTTTACACATTTCAGTTTTTGATTATTTTTTCCACGTAAGCAATAATTTGACTATGAACATATGAATTAATAGAGTCCTAATTTCAGAGACATCTGCCAAAACATTCCTGAAAATCTTGTTTTATCTGCTTTATAAAATCTGTGTCTTTTAATAACATGTATTTAAATACTATTTTGGTATATATTCTTTAAAACCATTGATATGGCTAGAACATGGTCAGAGAGCCTATATTGCAATTATCTAACTGATCAACTAGTGATCAAGAAACTAAAAAATAATCCAGGCAGGAACCAGTTTTATGAGGTATAAAGAAAAAAAATCACATTAAAATGAATTCGAAAGTTAGCATCTGGTGCTGGAGCTTGAGCACCTCAATGAAACCATGAGCTAAACCCTGAAGGGACACCCAAGACTGGAAGGTCGTGGCAGAGAGGTCAGACTAAATACGATCCCTGGGGAAGGTAACGGCAACCCACCCCAGTATTCTTGCCGTGAAAACTAAATGGATCAGTACAACTAGAGATATGTCAGTATACCATCGGAAGATGGGACTCCCAGGTCAGAAGATGGTCAAAATGCTACTGGGGAGGAACAGAGGATAAGTTCAACTAGCCCCAGATGTGATGACGCAGCTAGCTCAAAGCCGAAAGGACGGCTAGCGGCCGACGGTGCTGGTGGTGAACGACGAATCCGATGTTCTAAAGATCAACACACCATAGGAACCTGGAATGTAAGATCTATGAGCCAGGGCAAATTGGATGTGGTTATTGGTGAGATGTCAAGATTAAATATAGACATTTTAGGTGTCAGTGAACTGAAATGGACTGGGATGGGCCAGTTCACATCAGATAACCACCAGATCTACTACTGTGGACAAGAGGACCACAGAAGAAATGGAGTAGCCTTCATAATTAATAATAAAGTGGCTAAAGCAGTGCTTGGATACAATCCAAAAAACGATAGAATGATCTCAATTCGAATTCAGGGTAAGCCATTTAACATCACAGTGATCCAAATATACGCCCCAACCACAGATGCTGAAGAAGCAGAAGTAGATCAGTTCTATGAGGATCTGCAGCACCTACTGGATAATACACTAAAAAGAGATGTTATTTTCATTACAGGAGTCTGGAATGCTAAGGTGGGTAGTCAGACGACACCTGGAATTACAGGCAAGCATGGTCTGGGAGAACAAAATGAAGCAGGACATAGGCTGATAGAATTTTGCCAAGACAACTCACTGTGCATAACAAACACTCTCTTCCAACAACCTAAAAGACGACTTTATACATGGACTTCACCAGATGGTCGACACCGAAATCAGATTGACTACATCCTTTGCAGCCAAAGGTGGCGGACATCTATACAGTCGGTAAAAACAAGACCTGGAGCTGACTGTAGTTCAGATCACGAACTTCTTATTGCAAAATTTAGAATCAGACTAAAGAGAATAGGGAAGACCCACAGATCAGTTAGATATGAGCTCACTAATATTCCTAAGGAATATGCAGTGGAGGTGAAGAATAGATTTAAGGGACTAGATTTAGTAGATAGGGTCCCGGAAGAACTATGGACAGAAGTTCGCAACATTGTTCAGGAGGCGGCAACAAAAAACGTCCCAAAGAAAAAGAAAACCAAGAAGGCAAGATGGCTGTCTGCTGAGACACTGGAAGTAGCCCAAGAAAGAAGGAAAGCAAAAGGCAACAGTGATAGGGGGAGGTATGCCCAATTAAATGCAAAATTCCAGAGGTTAGCCAGAAGAGAGAAGGAATTATTTTTAAACAAGCAATGTGCGGAAGTGGAAGAAGACAATAGAATAGGAAGGACAAGAGACCTCTTCCAGAAAATTAGAAACATCGGAGGTAAATTCCAGGCAAAAATGGGTATGATCAAAAACAAAGATGGTAAGGACCTAACAGAAGCAGAAGAGATCAAGAAAAGATGGCAAGAATATACGGAAGATCTGTATAGGAAAGATAATAATATTGGAGATAGCTTTGACGGTGTGGTCAGTGAATTAGAGCCAGACATCCTGAAGAGTGAGGTTGAATGGGCCTTAAGAAGCATTGCTAATAACAAGGCAGCAGGAGACGACGGTATCCCAGCTGAACTGTTTAAAATCTTGCAAGATGATGCTGTCAAGGTGATGCATGCCATATGCCAGCAAATTTGGAAAACACAAGAATGGCCATCAGATTGGAAAAAATCAACTTATATCCCCATACCAAAAAAGGGAAGCACTAAAGAATGTTCAAACTATCGAACAGTGGCACTTATTTCACATGCCAGTAAGGTAATGCTCAAGATCTTGCAAGGTAGACTCCAGCAATTCATGGAGCGAGATTTGCCAGATGTACAAGCTGGGTTTAGAAAAGGCAGAGGAACTAGAGACCAAATTGCCAATATCCGCTGGATAATGGAGAAAGCCAGGGAGTTTCAGAAAAACATCTATTTTTGTTTTATTGACTATTCTAAAGCCTTTGACTGTGTGGATCATAACAAATTGTGGCAAGTTCTTGGTGGTATGGGGATACCAAGTCATCTTGTCTGCCTCCTGAGGAATCTGTATAACGACCAAGTAGCAACGGTAAGAACAGAGCACGAAACAACGGACTGGTTTAAGATTGGGAAAGGAGTACGGCAGGGCTGTATACTCTCACCCTACCTATTCAACCTGTACGCAGAACACATCATGCGACGTGTTGGGCTTGAGGAATCCAAGGCTGGAGTTAAAATCGCTGGAAGAAACATTAACAATCTTAGATATGCAGATGATACCACTTTGATGGCTGAAAGCGAGGAGGAGTTGAGGAGCCTTATGACGAAGGTGAAAAAAGAAAGTTCAAAAGCTGGGTTGCAGTTAAACCACAAAAAACCAAGATTATGGCAACCAGCTTGATTGATAACTGGCAAATAGAGGGAGAAAAAGTGGAGGCAGTGACAGACTTTGTATTTCTAGGCGCAAAGATTACTGCAGATGCTGACTGCAGCCAGGAAATCAGAAGACGTCTACTTCTTGGGAGGAGAGCAATGGCAAAGCTTGATAAAATAGTTAAGAGTAGAGACATCACACTGACAACGAAGGTCCGCATAGTTAAAGCAATGGTATTCCCTGTAGTAACCTATGGCTGTGAGAGCTGGACCATAAGGAAGGCTGAGCGAATGAAGATAGATGCTTTTGAACTGTGGTGTTGGAGGAAAATTCTGAGAGTGCCTTGGACTGCAAGAAGATCAAACCAGTCCATACTCCAGGAAATAAAGCCAGACTGCTCACTTGAGGGAATGATATTCAAGGCAAAACTGAAGTACTTTGGCCACATAATGAGAAGACAGGATACCCTGGAGAAGATGCTGATGCTAGGGAAAGTGGAAGGCAAAAGGAAGAGGGGCCGACCAAGGGCAAGATGGATGGATGATATTCTGGAGGTGACAGACTTAACCATGGGGGAGCTGGGGATGGTGACGGCCAACAGGAAACTTTGGTGTGGGCTGGTCCATGAAGTCACGAAGAGTCAGAAGCGACTGAATGAATAAACAACAACCAAATTAAATTCCAATAGATAGGCTTGTAGCACTTTACATGAGTTAAGTTATTTGAAATTCTGCTACAATCAATTAAGTTCCAAACTTGATTAAAATTTCTAGCCATAATTATCTGATTGAATGGCAAGGTAAAAAGATAAACGAAACGTCTACAGTATGTAAAAATTTAAAGCCATCTCTTGTAAGAACCTTGGTTTCTAATAAGCCTCCTTAGTGGCTAAACAAAGCAGATGGGGGGGGGGAAGGAATGGAGAAATTTGGTCTGATGAAAAAGCTGGTGAGAGTTTATAAACTGGGGAAGCATAAAATAGATTGAAAAAAACATGGAACAAAGCAATCCTATCTCTTTCCTTTATCTTGAGAACCTGCAAGATGCTGTATAATTATCTTTGTAACTTCCCATTCTTGTGACACACTGAGTTGATAGGAAAAAAATAATAATAACAAAGGTTTTGTTTTGTAGCAGCAGATAAATGTTTTGTAGCTGGCTTCTTAAACATATTTCAGAGTTCCATAGCTTTTAGCCTAAAACTTTTGATAAAAAAACCCATAGGTGGTATAGTTACTTTTATTTTATCAGAGAAGCATAAAATAATAATCTAGCTTCAATGCATCGGTACCAATTCAATAACATTACAGGAGCACGGCCCTGTCTATATGTTAAGGCACATATAAACTCATTCCAGAACCATCAAGCCTGTATTTGGTCAGAAGCAATGCTTTGATTGCCTGTGTCAGCACAAGGGGATAACAAAGCTAGTCTGATGTACAGTATAAGCCAGTATGCACAACATAGTAAGATACACTTTATTGATAAACTAGCCGTCTGCTGGTAAGAACTGCTCTGAATTTGCCACTCGCTCCTGTCAACTTGTTCAACTGTAAATCTGTAGACAGCTTCATCCATTTGTTAGTGTGTTGTTCAGAGCAGCGGTGCTAGCTTTTCCTCTCTGAACAAATCATAGCTCCCCCCCCCCCAATTTATTTCAAATGAAAGAAGCCAGAATCTTTATTTTCATGGTAGGTTAACTTAGAAATATTTTTTGTGGAATGTGCCTATAGGCATAATCTGAGTTTGTTCACTAGCATGCGCTTCTTCATTTATAAGCTGCAATATTGCTTGCTCTATTGTGTTTCAAGCTTGTCGAAAGCATCCAGAAATTTCATTATGTGAAAAATAGAATAACTAGACTGCTGATTGGAATTTGCTATGATAGCTGTGTAATATCTACTATATTTACCTGAAAGGAAGACCAGTTCCCCCCTGCCCAAATAATTTATCCTTAAAATGAAAGTGATTTTACATTTGCTGAGCATGCAGTAGTGGGTTCACAGGGCAGGTTTTCTGTCTAATCTCTGTGGGTGGGTGAAGGGGTGACTTCACTTTGGGTAAATTTTATGCTAACACTACTGGCTTCCAATCTGTTTGCTTGAATTTTGGGAAGGTATTTTAGGACCCCGATACCTAAAGGATTGCCTCTGCCTGTACATTTTGTTCTTTGGAAGAGCTTTATAACATTTCCATTCAAGTATGGTGCAATTCTTTAGCGATGCTAACTTTTGGAACAATTTGCCTTGAGAAATTCAGTATCTGTTCCATGTGCTTAGAATTCCAAGTAAACATTTCTTTATTCAGAGATACTTTTCAACAATTTATCTTTACATTTTATTTGGGTTATTTATTATGTCTTCCTGATTGTGTTAATTTATACTCATTAATGTTTCATTTTTTAAAAAAATGCTGTTACCATAAAAATTGTATGCTGTTTTTCTTATATTGAGAAGACAAAAAATTCAATAGTAAAAGTAAATAAATAAGAAAGATGGTGATTGCTGAGTATACATGTACCTTACATTACATTGTCAGTATAATAATAGAAATAACATAGTTCATCATCATATATATTGTGTGATTTGTTTTGATGAATGCTTTCTGCATACAAAGTAGTGCATTCGTGAAAATTCTGTACATGGAGTGAAGTTACAGTAAAGGGTATAGCTATCCCCTTATTTTTAAAATGATAGAAAGTATTTTTAACTTTATGTTTTCTATGTATTTTAATTGGTATTTTAAACTCTTGATTAATTCAGAAGGAAAATAATGATGACAATATATTTAGGAGTTTCTATTCTGCCCCTGGAGGGCTACAGCATTTTTTCTCCTCAGCTCTGAATATATTTGCTTCATGGGCTCACATGTATATTATGCATAATCCTTTAGATACAGTTGCCAGCTGTCTGGTAGAGATAATGGAGGATGGAGCTTGGAGCTTTAAAAATGGTACCAAAAAATAGGCAAAAGAAAAAATCATTTACATAATCTTTCTAGAGTTACCTAGATTTCTTGAAAGCAGCTTAACATACTTGGAATAAACTATTTGAAAAATAATATTAAATAAATAGAAGGGGGAGCAAGTTATTTCTTTGTTCTCCTGACCGTATGCAAATGCATTATGATTTTCTCTGATCAATATCTGCAGGGTTTACTTATTCCAGGAACTATGCTTGTAATTAAAAAAAAAGTCCAAACAATTTAAGCAATAAAGCCAAGTCATATCATAGAACAGTAGGATGAACTCCCTCTTCAGCAGCCAAATGACTGAAAGAATAAAACTAGAGTGACAGAGTCCTTCTCTGAGTTTCAATACATGGTTTAGCTGAATATATTTGCCAAAGGAAAGTGTACTTTTTTCTAAATTCAACTCAATTGCATCCTCATTTTCCTTTCAGGCAATTGACTTGGATTGAACCATGATTTGGAATGAATTTGCACTTATGACAATAATATTTTTAAATAATTGATTGGCAGAACATAAGAGCTATCCCTTCTGGGTAAAAAAGAGGTCTGGACATGCAAATTAGATGACAATTATATATAGAGGTCACTGCGTATAAAAGTCAGAGCTCATAATGGAAATAAAATTTAACTCTTATTTATAGTGAGTCTCATGCTTAATTGTACAAGGCATCTGTAATAACCCTACAAGAGTATTTTATGTAAACTAAGCATTCATACATATTCTGGAGGTGACAGACTCAACCATGGGGGAGCTGGGGATGGTGACAGCCGACAGGAAGCTCTGGCGTGGGCTGGTCCATGAAGTCACGAAGAGTCGGAAGCGACTGAACGAATAAACAACAACAAGCATTCATACAACATTAATTCTGTGTATGTTTGTGCAGGGGTGGGATGCTAGGAACATAGATCCTTTGATTACAAGGCAAAAGTAGAAAGATTCCTGCTCTTTAAAAGGGAGAACGTTGAAAAGGCTGTATTTAACTTTTTTTTTTTTTAGTTTTTGGGAGAGGAGAATTCCAATTGAAAGGAATGAAATAAGATACATGCTAGCAAAATTTTAATGCTTGGCTTAAATTTTCCCCACATTGCATTTTAAAGGTTTTATTTGATTACCTATAGAGCTAAATCTGACTCTGGTATAAAAGGCTGATGAGATTTTGTCTTTTTTCTCAGCTCTAGTGTCTTGCATCTCAAAAAGATGGTAGCAAAAATTGTTTGTTTTGCTGCAGCTCTACTATTGATGAATGTTCTGTCTTTTCATCTGGCTTCAAGAAGAAAACATGAATTAAACATTAATTGAACTGTATTGAATGCCAAGTGAAGAATTCTTATTGTAGATGCTAGACGGTGCATGCAGCTTCAGGGGAGAGTGCTGTTTCCTCATTGATTATTTCACTCATAAAACACACTTGTTGACAGAATGCTGTCCTGTTGTGATAATATTTATTCTTCTAAAATTGCTAGAATGTGAAATGACACATTATCTGATGTTGGGTTATCTTTTGATAAGAGATATAAGCAGCACACTCATTCCTGTTTCATACCAATAATAATTTACTGAATCTACATTAATCTTTTTGGTATTTCAAAGAGCCATCTTTTGTTTAATGATTTGTAGATATAAAATGAGCAGTAAATGCCTGTCTTTTCTTTTCCAGTGGTGAGCAGCTGGATGTTTCTGAGAAGCTTATAAGCAGTGTATAAGGGCATATTTGTTTTTTCCCTTGCATTTGGGATTCAGAGGCATTCTGACTCTGACAGAGTTAGCTATTGTAAATAGCCATTGATAGTCCCATTATCATTCATATAATACACACACAAATATATACAAATGCGGATACACACAGACACCTGTACTAAAGACTGAGAATACCAGTCTGTCTATAGTATTCTTACTGAAAGTGTCTGACAGAGAACTGCAAAACTGATACTCCTGATCTAGATCAGTGTTTCTCAGCCTCAGAAAGCTTAACATGTGTGGACTTCAACTCCCATAATTCACCAGCCAGAATTCTGGAAGCTGAAGTCCACACATTTTAAATTTGCTAAGATTGAGAAACACTGATCTAGATGATGGCCTCAGAAATGAAAGAAAGCATAGACTGATAACGACATGAAATATAGAAAACATGTGGAAAAACTTCTTAGTTTTTTCCATGGACTGAAAGAATTAGCATTTGTTTTGGAGTATTGAACTGCATTTGGTATAACCATCTCCAGTGAACAACTTTAAGACAAATTGTAGCCAAGAATCAGTCTATTGGTAACTGGAATTGAATGGATAAAATTCTGTAGTGTATTAGTTTATGCCTATTCATATTACATTGCATATTAATGGATTCATGTTACTTTCCACCTACTATATGAATGATATTCTCTTACCTTAGAGTTGGTAAAGTTGAACTTGTTTGAATCAAGAAAATGGAAAATATTGCAGGCTATAAAAAGTTACCAGTTTTTCTCTATTCATATATACTGTATATAGTGGGTGTTCATACAGAATATTTTAAAATCTTACATAACAGGAGATAATCCATTATTTAGAAGGCTTTCTAAGGATGCTCCTCCATTTGAAGATGCATAGTCTAAATATGATTTAAATGTGAAGAATTATAAAAAGAGCAGGGATAGCTGCTAAAGTCATTTCTCAACACCTAGCTGGCAGATTAAGCAAGGACAGTTATATCCCACTTTGATGACATACAGTATAGTGCTTTCTTTAAATAATCATAGTTCTTCTTAAAATTTCATCTATACATGTAGTAGCACATGGATTTCATGAACAAATCTGTGCCCTTTTGTTTTCTTCTTTTGTGACACCTTTCTTCTTTTGTAGGGTACGCAATTAGGCCTCCTATGTTATAAGTTAAGATTTTATAAGATCCCTAGAATCTTTATTAAAAGACCTTAGGTAGCAGGACTCATCAGAGTAATCAAGTATGTTGCCTCTTTGGACTAAAATGACACACAATGGGGGAAATACTGTGGTTCAGATTAACCTTTTTAGATTAGGATTTGGAATAAACTCCAGAATCTGAAAGGATACTGTACCTGTGATAAATATGCAAGTGTTTTGCCAAAGAGAGTGACAAATGGTGCATTGTGCTAAAAAAGGTAAAGGTTCCCCCCGTACATTTGTGCAGTCGTGTCCGACTCTAGGGGCCAGTGCTCATCTCCGTTTGTTAGCTGAAGAGCCAGCATTGTCCGAAGACGCTTCCACGGTCATGTGGCCAGCATGACGCACGTGGAACGCTGTTACCTACCCACCGAAGTGGTACCTATTAATCTACTTGCATTTGCATGCTTTCGAATTGCTAGGTTGGCAAGAGCTGGGGCGAGTGTGGGAGCTCACTTCGTCACGCGGGACTAGGGATTCGAACCTCCGAACTGAGGTTCGCTGAGCCACCATGCCCCATTGTGCTACCTGTTACCTTATTTAGGGTGCAAAGTGCTTGGGAACTGCCATATTTAAGAAGGTAATTTTGTATCATGATGCTTTCTCCCTCACTTGAAAAGGCACTGGTCCATTAGACAATGAAGGATTTTGAACATGCTTGTGTAAATGTGAACCTTCCAAAAATAGTTCAAATGGAGGAGATTTTTTTAAAGTTTAGCTCTACTTAGTTCTTTTTCTCCTCCCCCTCATTACCATGCTCTTCTACTGATCTGTCACTCACTACTCGATGGCCCACTTTCTATTCTTTGCTTTTTATTTTTCCACAGTCAATTTTCTCCAGGACATTTTCCCAACATTGACTGCTACCTCTTCACACTCTGCTTTTAATATACACTCCTGTTGTTTCTGGGTCTGCCTAAGTCTTCCATTCCCACCACGTCAAAATCACTTTTCATTTTTCCCCCACTGGAGCTCAATTGATAGTGAAAAAAATGGGCCAATCCAAATATAACTCTTTAAAACTTTGCTATTAAAAAAAATGGCATTATAAACATTCTGATAATTATGATATTTTTGGCATAACTTATTTGATCTGTCCTTTCTTGTGTTTCATTTCATCCCTCTCTTTCAATTTAAAATGTCTTTTAGACTAGGAATTAATGTTTCTATGGCTTCTTAGTACAAATCATCTTGAAGGACATGCATTTTCTATAGTTGCTGGAGCAATATGTGTGATAATCTGATTGAGAAAATGGGTAAAAAGTAAATGAAGGTGATTCAGAAGGAAAATGAATAACTGTATAGTTTGTGTTGTGGAGCTGACCTAGAAATTCTGTTCACAGCTGTCTTTAAAAAAATTAATTCAGTAACTTGGTACACATGCAGATATACTGAGATACAGCCTCCTGTGTGTATTTGTACAGTTGCCATTGATAGAGGGAACAGCAAATCCTTTCATGGAAGCACAGCTGGAGTTCAGAACACTGCTGACAGCCTTTCACAGAAGTGCTAATATATAATACAAGCTTGTAACAAATTACAGCTTAGAATTTGGATTGAAAGAAAAATAAGCTACAGTGGTAATAATAATATTTTTTGGGGAAAAAGGTGTTCTGCATTGTGATGGGCAAGCAGCAGGGTCCCACTCATTTGGTTTGGAACAAGGCCATTTAATTCAGATGATTTACAAGAAATCCACTGGGTAGATCAAATTTAAAAGTTGGTTGCATTGTGAATCAGTAAAGTTCTTTACCCAGGAGCATTTCAGATGATATCATCGCTGACAGTATGACATACCTATTCATGTCTCTTTTGCCGCAGAAATCTGAAAGGGCTTCTTGCCTCTTATAAATGGTAGAAGGGACCAAAATGGATCAGCTCAAACCCAGTTTAAACTCTAGAGGGGAATTTATAATTCTGATTAGGTGGTGAAGTTAAGACATTAAATGCATTAACTCCTTTCCTACTATTTTCAGACCTGGTTCCATTACTCATCTAAGATGTTCTGGTGCTCCCTTTTGTATTAGATTAATTATGTAATCTATAATCTATTAATTACGCATAATCTATTTTATGCAATTTCATATATTTCATTTATTGTTCTGACATACGGCATGTTAGATGGGCTAAAGGTAAAATCGCCCCCAAAACATAGTCAGTGTGCAACAAAGAAATAAGCAACAAAGCAACAAAGTAAAAAGACAGGGCTACAATATACTGAATAAAAATGATGTGCTACTTGACTCTTTCCAATAGCAATAGGAATAGCAAACGGAAGGCTGTGTTACATTTCAGAAATGATGTCAACATTAGAAAGGAGAAATTAGGCTCTGATAAATGATGAAAATAGCTGTTACGATGAAGAGCCAAAGAACATGCACATCTTTAATGCTTTAGATCATAGCTTTCCAAACTGTGTGTCGCAACACAATACTGTGCCGCCTGCAGGGCCCAGGTGTGTCGCGTCAAAACCCGGAAGCGCTGATCGCGTGCCACTGCGGCCACGTGCACGGCGGTGGTGGCGACGGGCCATCAGCGCTTCCGGGTTTTTGCACGGCACACCAGGACACCGCTGCCGCCACCACTGCGGCGCGCAAAAACCCGGAAGTGCCGCTACGGCGCTTTTGGGTTTGCGCACGCCACAGTGGCGCTTCCGGGTTTTTGCGTGCCGCGGCAGCGCTTCCAGGTTTTTGCGTGCTGCCGTTGCTGTGTCACCAACGGGGAAAGTTTGGAAAGCCCTGCTTTAGATAATCACTTCAGGATTGTAGGAATATATTGACAGTGTTAGTTACATATTAGGATGTCAAAAGGAAGTGATTCAGTCTGTCCCCTAACAACTGCAGATGGAAATAATGGGATTTAAAATAGGAAAGTATAGTTCAACCACATCTACGCAGCTGTTTTGCTGTCCTCAACGCACATTCAGGGGCCAGCCGCTGTAATCCTGCTGGAATGGTCTGTACTGCACTGTTGTCCATGCAGCTTTAACGTGAAACATGCTTAATGTTTCCCCGGGTTGAAATTCCAGCACTGCCCAACATCCAGCAAGCAAAAACTCTTCTCCAATTGGCATGCATCTGGTTATTCAATGCATTGCATTTTTTTCCTTTTTTTTTCCTGCTGTATAATCAACTGACTGATTTTTTCTTAATTCCTTGACTGACCTATCAACAACTAAGTAGGAACAAAGATGGTTATCTAACGATTATCGGGATTTTTGCAGCCAAGATAGAGCCAGTGGATTAATGTTGCTGAAGAACTGGAGTTTGAGAAAGGGGTTTAGCTTTAGGGACTGGTCTGGGAACTGTAAGCTACCCTTGGAACATAATGTGCGGAGATGAAACAAGCAGCCAGGGCATTCCTGGGAGCACTCGCCACTGGGAAGACAATTCCCAACCACACAGGCTGCAGAAGTAAAAGAAATTGATCAGGCCATTTAAAAAAAGGGGGAGGGTTGGGAGAGGGGAGTTGTAGTCTCTCTTGCACCAGAATAGGGCAGAGGGTCAGGCAAAGAGATTAGGGACCAGACTAAAGGGAATGAGTCCACAAGGAACTGGCGAAACCAGCTGGAATCACAAGATTGCTAGCATAGAACACTTCATTTCATTTAATAGCGTCATAGAGTTGGAAGGGACCTAAGAGGCCATCAAGTCCAACCCTGAACACTGCCGGATTCACTACACCATCCCTGATAGAGAGTATTCAGCCTCTGTTTGAAAACCTCCAGTGAAGGGGTAGAAACCACTCCATGGGGTAACCAACTGCACTGATTGACAGCTCTTGCTGTCAAGACATTCTTCGTAATGTCCAATCTGTATCTACAACCTTAAAATTTCATCCCATTACTTCTACTCTTATCCTCTAGTCTAGTGTAAGTGAGAATAAGTCTGAATCCTCTACAATGTGGTAGCCCTTCAGGTATTTGAAGACAGCTATCGTCCTCTTTCAACCTTCTCTTCTGCAGGCTAAACATACCTTGGTCTTTTACCTGTTCCTCATAGGACTTGGTTTCCAGTCCTTTCACCATCTTGGTAGCCCTTCTCTGGACTTGCTGCAGTTTACCAATGTCTTTTTTTAATCTGGGGTATACAGAACTGAACACAATACCCCAGGTAAGGCCTGACCAAGGCAGAGTAGAGCAGGATAATTACTTCCTACGATCTGGACCCTATGTTCCTCTTGATGTTCTTCAACATGTTGTTGGCTTTCTTTGCAGCTGCATTATAGTGCTGGGACATGTTGAGCTGCTGATCCACTAATACACCCAAGTCCTTCTCACATGTGCTGCTCTTGAGCCAGATTTCCTCCAACTTCTGCATGTTTTGTTTTTCTTACCTTATCTTTCATTAAATCCAATCCTATAAGACTATTTTGTCAAGGAAATAAACTGTCTACATGATTTTTTATAGTTTGACAGTTATGTCAAACTGGAAGTTGACACAGTATGTTTTAGTTTAGCCCTCTATTATACAGTACCTCCATTTAGAACATAGGTCTGTAAATTGTACACATACAATAAGCTGCTCTCCTATTTCATTGAGGAATATTTGTTAGGCTTCTGATGAATATGGCTATCCACCCCTCACATTAGATTAGAAGCTAGGCTTTATCTAATTACAGACACATTGAACCAAAGATAAACAGGATGATTTTAACTGAAGATTTTAAGTGTAGATTTAAACCTTTCATTGAGATTACTGTGTTGGTTGGATTATGATCCATGATTTGATAATATATTTTCTTCATATTTTATTAGTGAACTACATTTGTGATATAAAACACTACTACTTTGGAAAGCCCTGTTCTAGATGATCCCTCATCCTCAAGAACAGATCTGAGCCTGGGAGGAGGAGGAATGCAGAGGAAAGGAATCTATTCTATCAGCAAATGGCCATTTCGTTGGCACAGGAGCACCATATATTGGATACAACCCATTTAATTTCAGGCCTTAGTCTAACTACCAATTAATTTTCAATATTGTCAATTGACAAAAAAAGTGGGTCATTCTCCAAAACTGTTGAGTTCTATGTGTCTATGAAGGTTCTCAGTCATCCAGGTGGAATTGTCTGTAGCTTGAATCATGTCAACTGGATTTCTATTTTCTGAGTGGAAACGTTTCGCTCCTTGGATAAGGAGCGAAACGTTTCCACTGAGAAAATAGAAATCCAGTTGACATGATTCAAGCTACAGACAATCACAGTTCACAGTTTTCTTCATGACTGCTCACCTTCAAATATAGACTCTGGGTGAGCGAAAAGAAGTTGCATGTGAAGCAAAGCAGGAATACCTGCCAGAAGGAAAGAGAGCTGTGGGTGTTCAGGAGAAAAAACTAGATATGCTGCAATTTTATATATACCACATTGGAGCTAGTGATAAATCAATTCAGCTTCCAGTTTCTGCTCATGTTATGAGACCAGGCAGGTCCAGAGTCAATTTTGAAGTATCATAAAGTTTCCTGTGTTCTTACTCATAGACTTTGATAGATGTAATGGGTTCCATTTTCAATTTAAAGAAAATAATTTGAGAAAATAACAGCCCTGATGAATCAGGCCAAAGACCTATTTAGTATAACTTTCTGAATCACTTGATGCATCCAAGAGTAACATAATAGTGATAGCACTTTTTTTTTAACTGTTCTCTAGTAACTATCATTTGAGGCTTTTGATTCTGGAAGAATCAAGACTAATGACCATTGATAGCCCTTGCTGGTGTGAATTTGTCTGATTCTTTTCCATCTGTCTCCAAGGAGACAATTGATACCTTTAAAAATTGCCTGGTAGAGAATGGATTGGATGAAGAAGAACAAACAGAAAGGTGCTGTTGTTACTGGTCAGAAGGAAATTAGACACAGGGATTGGAATTCAGCCTGTCTTTAATGGGTTGCAGCCCCCTGGCAAGATTAGGCCCAGAGACTGGAACTGTTTCTGGATACTCAGATCTGTCACTGGATTTCTAGAAAGGGGCTATGGCAAGCTGTGTATTTGTGCAATTATGGCTAATACATCAGCCGAGTCTATTCTTGCACTGGCCAGATTTATGCTTTAGTTAGAGCACAACTTGACTGTCACAGTACATTGTATGTGAGCCTACTTTTGAAAAATGTCTAAGAACATCAGTTTATGTGGAATGTGGCAATTAGGTACTAATCAGTATGTGATGTCAGAATGATGTAACTTTTGTATTCAGAGAGATACACTGATTGCTTTAAGATTTTGGTATTAATCCTTAAAGCCATACATGACTTTGGATCAATTTAAGATGTTGGCATTAAAAACCTAAATTGAAGAGAATATTTGTAGCTCAGGGTTGAACTGTGGAGTCCTTGGTGCTCTATGAGCCTTGTTGTTTTCTTGCAGACGTTTCATTGCCAGGCTAGGCAACATCTTCAGTGCAAAAAGGGAGTGGGTCCCACTCCCTTTTCGCACTGAAGATGTTGCCTAGTCTGGCAATGAAACGTCTGCAAGAAAACAACAAGGCTCAGAGAACACCAAGGACTCCACAAAACCTAAATTGTCTGAATGGCTGCCTTTATATACAGTAAACCTGTCTGGATATTAAGTTTTGCTGTTTATATCTTTTATCCTGTGTAACTCCCAAAGTATGGAAGTCATTTCCTCTGAAGGGATGTTTACCCTGTACTCTTTCTGCATTTTAGAGAACAGCTAAGATACTTTTCTTCAGCTAGGCGTTTAAATATTAACTAAATATTACTTTTAGTAATATTACTTTTAGTAATATTTATGAAGCATTTACATTTTAGTGTAGTTTTAATAATTTTGCTTTTTATTTTTGTTTTTAAACTTTTTTTTTTTGGTGTTCTTTATCTCCTTTGCCACGTTGACCATTTTTGAGTAGAAAGGTGAAATAAAAATAAAGCCAAAAAATGAAACCATTTACATTGTTGATTATAGCAATGATTGCCCCCATTACCACAACTGATGAATATAACTATGCATTATATGAAGAATTGCTTCTTTTTATGGATCTTGAGCTTGAACCATTTAGAGTTAGTGCTTGACCGTTAAGTTGAAGTGATACGGAGTAATGAAACATTTCTTTCTCATATTTTTCTTAGTTTAATCTGCAGTATCTTCTACATACAGTAGTGTACGCTACAGAGCCTAAACTGCATAATACACGACCACAATATCTGTAATTTCTTTTGCATCCCCTGATTTTTGTATCATCCCCCAGATTTTTGTACCATTTAATTGTTATAACACATTGCTTGATCTTAATAAAGTTACTGCTTGCACAATTACGTAGCTTACAGTAATTTTATTTATGGGTGTGAAGAGATGTTCCAACATATTTATGTATATAGGTATAAATTTTCAATAGTTTTGTTCTTACTTCATCTATATAGTAATAGAGAGGAGGAAATAATATGTATTTATTTTTGCTTCATTTAATAATAAATTACATTGCCATAGTTGTTTGGATTCAGCTTTTTAAGCAGTTAATAATGAAAGCAAAAGGAATAATCTTGTCATCCTTATTTGAGTTTTAACTTTAAATTGAAATCACCAATGCTCTGTGTTACCATCCTTTTTTATGTTTCAGCTTTTTACCATATTTTTTCTGAATGTATAAATGTGTGTTTGAAATATTCTCTAAGGAAAACTTGCTTAATTCAGCTTTTTATTTTTAGTGTCTTCATCTATCTTCAGTTAAAATATATGAAATAAAAGCTGAATATTTCTTATTCAGCTAAATAAGACTTTATTAAAACAAAGGCGTCTTTTTTATTTAAATGAAATATATTCTAGTCATATGGCTCTGCAAATGACTCATCAAGGTAATAGTATTTATTCCTCCCTCCATTGTTTCATTCTCCATCCTCATATTAATTCAGTTGGCTTGTACTATTTCTATTTCAAAACTAGTTCAAGGCAATCTGTTATCCTTATTATCATCCCAAAACACTGGTGACCTGGTTCACAACTGATAGCCTTATAAGGGACCCAAACCCTGCATATGGTTGATAAAAATACTAAATTGGATGGAAAACACCGTGATTTGTGATCTTTTAATCTGGCTGAGGATAGAGAAATATAATTTAGGAGCGGCTGCTATGGATGTTACACAAAGAGATATTTCCTGTCCCTTTATATATTGGGAGGGGAGCACTTTATTCTGAGCCTTGCATACATTCTTAAATCTATTTAATAAATAAAAAACCTTGTTTCTTTTATAGGGTAGGACAACATAGACCATAGCTTTCCATCGCAACACAATACTGTGTTGCCTGCGGGGCCCAGGTGTGTAACGTGAAAACCGAGAAGCGCTAATGGCGTGCCATCGCCGCTGCGTGTGGTAGCACACACAGCAGTGGCGGGCCATCAGCGCTTCCGGGTTTTTGTGTGGCACACCAGGACACCGCTGCAAAAACCCGAAAGCGCCGCTGCTGCTGCCGCCGCTGTGCAGAAAAACCCGGAAGTGCGACGGCGGCGGTGCTTCTGGGTTTTCGCGCGCCGCCGTTGGTGTGTCACCAACAGGAACAGTTTGGAAAGCCCTGACATAGACCATAAGTAAATAGTTTAGTTTATATGCCAGATAATAAATAACTAAACATTATTTGTAGGACAGTACAAAGAGTCCAGGAACTGGGTTTATGGCAAGGCAAAAACACTAAACAGAATGAAGACATTGATTGTTGTGTTGTGAAACTGCACAAAAGTGACTTATATGCTCAGATAAGCAGTGTTTCCATATTATTGCAGCTTCTCTAAGGCTGGTGTGGCCTTTAGAGGAGACCTCTCTGGACACTGAAGTTTTAAACAATGCCTTCTCACGATCATCCATTGTTTTTTGGAGGCAAGGTGATAGAAAGTGTGGTGGCTGGCAATTCTGAAGATTATATTGATCCATTTCAATCTGCCTTCAGGCTGGATATAGATAGTTCTTAAACAACCTTTGTTAGTCTGATTGATGATCTTTATTAGGAGACAAAGGGAATGCTACTGTGTTAATACTCCTGGATCTTCTGTGGTTTATAACACTCTTTATCATGGAATATTTCTGATGCATCGTAGCTGGTTCTTAATTGGGAACACTGTGTTACAATGGAACGCTCTATTCCAATCTGGAAGATAATAAAGAGTGGCAGGGGAAGATTTATGTTTGACCTCATGGAACTTGTGTTATGGAATGCCATAGAATTTAAATTTTTCTTCGGCAGTTCAAAGTATATACAAAGCCATTGGGGGCGGTCATCTGAAGATTTGGAGCATGTTTACAGTTTGGGAAAAATGGACCCCATCTTTAATTCTAACACTATTTTATGTACATAGACGAGGATTTCTGTCTACCGATCAACTCTATCGGTTGGTTTATACTGAATACTTTAACATAAATTCATACTGCTAAAAGCTAGAAGTGTTAAGTTAAAAGTCATTAGCAGAACCTTCTCCTAAGGGTTTCCCAGCAATGGATCATTGTGAAGGCTGTTACCAGTTAGGTGGGAACCCCTGACACACTTGAGTCCAGACTTCCTCAATTGGGGTTCTGTGGAACTTTATGGTTCCATGAGAGATCATGATTGAAAAAGAATAAACATTTTTCAAACTTTGTGCGCCACATAGTGCTAGCCTTCACAGCGATGGTAATTTTTATGTACTGTGACTCAGGTGCTGGCCTGTCACTTTGTTGTTGTAAACTATGTAAAACATGAGTGGTGTGGGTTAGAAGTGACTGACATTATGAAGTTTTTAAGGTTGTTTTTTTTTAAAAAAAAAAATAGTAATGCAGGGGTTCTCTGAAACCTGAAAATTATTTCAAGGGTTTCTCCAGGGTAAAAAGTTTGAGAAAAGTAGCTTTAGTTGGTCAAGCTGGGGAGTTCTTTGCTCTCCTACCAAGGATTTCTCCTTTTGCTCAGCTCTAGGAAAGTATACGGGTTGGTGCTTTGGAACTTCCTGTGCCAAGTCCAGAAATAACAAACTTAAAGGCATAAGGGTAGCTGTGCAGCTATGAGTCATACATGTAGCAAAGGTTTTAATGAGATGTTTCCTTTTTAAAACAATGGAGTCAGATCTCTAAATATAAAAAGGAAATTATTGTAAAGGGTGAATAAAGGAGAACAATGACAGACACAGAATTCTAAATAAAATTAATTCAATCAACCTAACTAAATTAGTTACTACCTGCTTGCATAAGATCTTTCGTTTCAGCTTAGGTTCAGAGTTTATTGCAGAAAGGATAACTGGAGAAAGATTATCTGGGTCTCCTGGCTGGATATAGTTTGGTAGCTCCCCCTTGCTCCTTGTTTTCTTTCCTTGTTCTTCCTCCTCCCCTTGAGGACCATCCTCAGTTTTACCGTCTGCAGAGGATAAATGAAAGCCAGCCTCTCCAGGGAGTCTGACTTGCTTTGTGCAGTCTAGCAAAATGCTCTTTTAGGGTTAGCCAGTAAATCAGAAAATTATCTGGGGCTGAGCCTACCTGCATAATAACTTTGTAGCTGTGTGATAACGGCACTAACTAGTTTTTACCAGTTATACCGCTATATAAAAAGAAAGATATGGGAGATGAATTTTGTCTATTCAGGCAGCCCAGGATCAACTTACTAGATGCTTTAGGGGGCACTCTTGTGCCATAGTAAAAACGAAGAGTTTGGTATATACCATTTTTATATGACATAAACATATATATGTAGGAATTTTTTTCACTGTTACAATCAAATTCTTCTGGCAAGTTTGTATTCCTGTCATCCACTACTAAGGGGAAAGAGAAAACCAGGTGATGGTGGCAGATGATAATTCTTCTGCCTACAATAACCTGTCAATGTCAAATTTATGACAGCAATTAACATTTTTTTTCTGGAATACCTAATTTTCTCCAATTTTAAATTAATATTCTGTGTAAAACATGGGTTCAGAAGTTATAAAACTGCATAGGAATAACTTAATTTTATATTCTCAAGAATGCAGTCTGATAACTGTTTAAATGAGGTCTTTGCTTTCTGCTTTATTTCTGGCCCAGTTGGGTCTTTCTGAGAATTGTTTCTATATGATTTCAAATTTCATTGTCTCATTTACTGTGGAACTGCACATTAATTCTTTGGTGTTATTTTTCTTTTAAAACAGATTTCATATATATTTTCAGCTTATTTTTAAAACTTTATTATGATCTATAATGTGCTCATGGAGTACATCTGAAGAAACATACTACATTTTTTTTGGCAACATTCCTGTCTGTATTGTAGGTTGCAGTGAGTTGCTTGGCAAGCAAATCAATCCATGCAGTTACACAATTTGTCAATTATATGTGTGTTATAAAAGGCTGCTAACGTAGCCTTAGAAATGTAGGGTTTCCTTCACTTAGCTGGCTGTGTAATATTTAAATCCCTTTACACACTGTACCATTCTCATTCATCCCTCCACTTCCTTCTCAATCAGTACTGTGCTAGATAATATCTTGCATGATATTATCTTATAATTTGTATATCATATGTTATCAGATCATATATATCAGTGATATATATGATGTGGTGGAAGACCATCACATAGGCTCAAGGCAACAGTAATGACTAGTATATGTTTTTAATCATGCTAAAGAACTGTCTTGTTTGTTAGATGTACTGTATAGACCAGTAGCCTTAATTGTCCATTGAAGCAAACAAGAAACAAATTGATCCAAGAACAGCTCCATCCATCCATCCATCCATCCATCCATGTTAAAAAACAAACGAAACAAACGAAGTATATGAAAAGTTATTTTCACTTCTGGATCTCTGGCTATTTACCCTAGTTTGCATAGCTGTGAGCTTTTTATTCCCCCAGGCATTTTACATTTATTTGCTTTAAATTCAAGTAGTCAAATGCTATCATTGTGTTTAATAATTTGCTTTCTGACACTTTGACTTTGGGAAAGCTGTTAAGACCTGGCTTTTTTCCCAGGCATTTGGATCCAGTTGAGTGGAATCCTCCTTTGGTTGTCTAACTATCATGTTTGGTTGCCATTTTATGTTTTATTTATTGGGCTGTTCTTTTTTAATGTGGTATGGTTATTTTTCTTTGTTTATTGTTTGTTTGAGTTGGGTGCCCCTATAAATCCATTAAATAAATAAATAAACAAACAAACAAACAAACAAATAAATGTTTATAAATTGTTACAGTTTTTGCTATTATTATGTTTGCAGCCCTTTCTGAGAACTTCACTGAAACTAAGTTTTAAAAAACAAATAAGCAACCCTATTACAAATACACCAAAAAAGCCTGTGTAGAATATAGGCTTCATTTTTTCTCCTCCCACTTAAAAGGAAATCTTTTCCTTTCCTACACTTAAAAGGAAATCCTTTCCTTTCCTTTCCTTTCCTTTCCTTTCCTTTCCTTTCCTTTCCTTTCCTTTCCTTTCCTTTCCTTTCCTTTCCTTTCCTTTCCTTTCCTTTCCTTTCCTTTCCTTTCCTGCGGGGGTGGTTGTCTGTGGGGGAATGAAGAGTTTGCTAGATGTTATGAAATTCATACTTTCAAAACTGGATCCTCATCAAACTTTAAGGATTTAAGACTGTTCATTCTCATGACAACAATATGTTGTGTTTTTTTTTCTGTATCTGTATCTGTATTTTCAAGGAGGACCACATTTTATCTTCTTTAAATTTCACAAATGTAAAATGTTTGCAAGAGGCTTTACACTTTAATCCACCCTGATTGTAGACAATTTGTTGTTATACTATTAAGTACAGATGGCTTGGCACTGTAATACAGATAAACAAGAATATTTAGGACTGTTTCCATTTCCGGGTTGGATTTCAACTGTAATCCATGCCTAAAGCATTAGAAATCTGTTTTCATCTTATCTTTAATGTTCTTTTGTTCTAAACACTGTAATATGTTGACCTTTTTATTTAAAATAATACCCACTATAATACTAAGGATACACCTATATGTCCAAGAATATTGGAAAGAACTCTTTATTTCTTAATAGGCCATAATATAGTTGGCACTTCTGAATTTGTGCTGAAATGGAGTTAATACAATACAATTTAATACAATAAAAGTAGTCAACATAAACAGTTAAAATTGAATTACTTCACAACACAGCAATCCATGACTATTTAGCCTTTTTCCCTTATTTGTCTTATGGAATATTCGAAAAATATTGGATCTTATTTCTATTTTAAAAATGGACATGTTCTACATTAAATGAATGCTGTACTACATTAAATAATGTCTTAATCTTTTGGAAGATCCCCTTAATCATTAAACAAAATAGGAAATAGTATACTTGCAAGTTATTTCTGCCTAACTGGACTATAAGTCAGATGCTGTAAGGATGGAAAACCCAGAAGCAATGGCTAATTGCAACTGGGTGCTCCAACCTTACACAAGGTTGAGAATGAAGGAAGGAGGAGAGACATAAGAGGGACAGAAGACTGGAGGGAAACACAAGGCCCCCAAAAACAAACAGCAATGTACCCATCCGATGCAGGAAACACGAGAAGCCAGTGACAAAAGAACTGTCAGCGTTGGCAGACACAAGGCCGGACAAAAGGCATTGAAGAAGCTGAGAGGAAGGGGAGGGACAGAAAGGGAGGGAGGAATGCTTAAAGGAGGGAGCGAGAGGAAGTAGAACCCATTCGTGGCTTTAATGGAGCATGGTACTGATCTAATAAAGAGCTACACATATCCCTCATGGCTTGTGTTGTAAGTTACTGGATTTAGATCATAAAGATCGTGAACCTCACAGAAAGCCACAAATTCCATCATGGTGGCCTTATCCGGAGGGTGCGGAGCAACCCGAAAGCCACCCACACGAGGCGACTACATGGGGGAGCGACGCAGACAACCCGGAAGGACAAGCCCCAGACTCATTGAGAGAACGGAGGATGCCAGGCCAATCTTATGCAAAGATAAAGTATAAATATATTAAAGAAATATTAAAGGGAGAGAGAAATATAATAGAAATATAGTAAATATTAAATAAATGTAAAAAGGTTTCTTCATAAAAGAAACAGGAAGTCTTTTTTAAATTAATTGTTTTATGTGTAACTTTGTTGTTATATGTAGGTCTTTTATGTGTTGTAAATCTTTGTAAGTGTATCTTTATGTTGTATATTTTAAACAATAAAACTATTTAAAAAAAGAAAAAAAGAAAGAGTGGTGAGGCTAGAGTGGGACGTGTTGGCCCTACGAGGGGCGATGGAATGCCTGCTCTGAAAGCTAGGCCCTGGAGCCCAGGCCCATGCCACAATGGGCAGAGCAGCAGCGCGAGTGGCAGCCGAAGGCGAGCTGAGAGAGCCTACAGCCTGGGGGGTGTTGTGCTGGACCACTGGGACACGAAATCCCCGAGCCCCCAGCAGATGGGTGAGCAGGCAAGCAGAACACGGAGAAAGGAGAAGTTGCCTGAGGGCGGGAAATTTGAAACCCAGGCCAGAGCGGCAACGAACAGCCCAGCAGCAATAGGGAGAGAGTTGCGGCCCAACCATGAAATCATGGCAGTAGCACCCAGAGAAGGAGGACTACCCACCTGGAGGGAGATCATGCCAGGCCCCTGGGAAACAGAGACCCCAACCCCCGCAGAAGCGAGCGAAGTGCAGAAGAGGGGAGGGTCGTTGGATGGTGGGAGGCCTAAAAGCCAGGCCGGAGCAATGGCGAGCGGTGCAGCAGGACTAGGGAGGTGGGCGCCCTCTATAGACGAGAACATGGCAAACCTAGCTGAGGCAAGAGGACCCACAGACTGGGAGGGTGTCACACCGGGTCCCTGGTGCACGAGAACACCGACTCCTATGGGACCGAATAGCCCATGGAGGAGGGAGGAATCCTTCAGGGACAGAGGCCTGAAAGTCAAATTCAGTGGAGACCCCAAGCAACTAGCGTGTTTCCTAACACAGGTAAGGGGGTTCATGGAGGAATTTGAAGGAACCTTCCGGTCTGAAGGCACCAAGATATGATACGTATCAGGGCGCCTCAGAGCAGAGGCCGCGACAACAAAATTTCCTGTGGGATACAGTGATTGTTATAACAGCAAAGTGTCATAATTAATGGATCTTAGCCAGGCCCGTTGTGTTGACTGTATGCTGTGCTAGCAACTTTGAATATCAATATGTGAATCTCTGAAGTACCGCACATAGTCATTAGTTTTTTCATGGCTGAGAAATGCATGGGAAACTAGAAAACAAGAACAGCAGGAGCTAGAACAGGTCCCTACATAAAGATGTGGTACAGTATTTATTTCAATAGCCTGTGCTCTTTAGGTTTTGATAATGCTAGAACTGCCCTTAAACAACGGATTTGGGATATAGATCTCCAAACAAATTTAGGTAAGGTGTTACACCCCAATATTTATCATTTCCTTCCTTCAGTATGAACTGAAAGTCATACACTTTATTAGGGCCAAATGTAGACTAGAATATTAATTTGGTTTTTACCTCTTCACAGAGAATCCTGGGTAGCATATACAGTAATACTCTTGAATCTCTATGGCAGAGCTTTCCAAACTGTGTGTCGCGACACAAAAGTGTGTCACCACACACAGCGTGGTGTGTCGCCACACCACCCGGAAGCGGCGGTGCGCGTGTGTAAGGCGGCAGCGGCAGCCACTGCCGCCGTACACACACACGCGCTGCCGCACGCCCCCCGTGCGCGCCGCCGCACGCCCCCCGCGCTGCCACCGTGCACGCGCGCGCCGCCGCACGCCCCCCGCGCCGCCGCCGTGCGCGCGCCACCGCCGCGCTGCCACCACCGCCACTGGTGTGTCGCCAGCGGCGTCACTTTGGAAAGCCCTGCTCTAGGGGAAGCTGTAATTATTAGTGGTGTAAAACCAAAATAAATCTGATCAGCCCTAGTGTTCACAATTTACTTTATGTGGAAGTAAGACTTCTGACCTCCTTCTAAGCTTGTTTAAGGATTTCGAATATAATATAAAAGTGTTCTGAACATTCTCTGAAGCAATATATAAATGCTTTGTCATTCTATGGTAATTGTCCCCTTCCAGAAAACACTTTCCTCTCTGTATCCATTTTTGTGGCATTTGATTTCAGCTGGCAAGCAGCTTATGATAGATTTGTTGGAATAGCTACTGTATGTCAGAACAAGATCTCCTATTATAGCTGCTGCTCACATTAATATGATCATAGCTTATAAGATTTCACAAACATGAAATAGTGCAATCCTCAAACATGTACAAATTAGATTCTTTGTTCTTTGTTACAACTCTCAGTGTAACAGGAGCTGCATATAGTACTATGCACTCAAAAACATTTGATTTGAAGCAATGGGATATCTGTTTCCAAATTGGCATCACATGCATCGGCTTGTCAAGGAAATGAAGACATGGTGCCAGTAGTGTTTTTTAAAAATTGCCATGCTATCTATGGAGAAAATACACATTACAGACTAAAGAATTGATGTTTGGCTCTACTAAGACTCCAGTTAACTGTAAAGTCCTTTATTTTATTCTTCTTCTGTACCGCACAGAGTATTCAGGATTTGAACAAAGATTTAATGAAGATCTAATAAATTGGAAACTAAATTAGGGAGGAAATTTACCTAGTATATTCTGATTGTACAAATTTGTTGTATGAAAAATTTCATTCAGCATTTTTAATTATAAATGCTGTTAGATCCATCTAGTGGGAATAGAGAAAAAAAGTCTAAATGGATTTGTTTTGGCAGATAGATACTAAATGCTTACTGACTTGCTGTACTCTAAACTTAGATTAATCATGGCTATCTTACACCATTCTGGGAAATTCTTTGATATATTTATTACAAGAGAGTAATTGATCGAAGGATATTACCAGACAGTTACTGATATTTTTTTAATACAAAAACAAGTGCTCCTTTTCTTCTTTTTTAAATCTAATATGTAAGCTAAGCAAAACAGTGATCCACCTAGAAACTGTAACCATAGGCATTGCTATTTAAATTGCTTTCCACTCTACAACTTGGGAAACGTTAATGGAGATATATTTCCTTCCTTCCTTCCTTCCTTCCTTCCTTCCTTCCTTCCTTCCTTCCTTCCTTCCTTCCTTCGTTCCTTCCTTCCTTCCTTCCTTCCTTCCTAAATTAGAACAGCATATTCTTGTTTATAAGATTTTACAGAAATTACCAATTCAAGATGGCGTGCTGCCAGAAGAGAGGCAAATTGCAGCCTACTTTCCACAGGCTTCAAAGCCTGCCAGAAAACATGATATTGCATCCTTAAGAAGTGCTTATCTGGCATTTACTTATTTAGTTAAAGATCACCACCAAGCAGAAGTCCCTCAGGAAGAGTAGACAGCTTATTGGGTCCCATGGGGAGGGTGGTAATTAAACTCGGAAGGCAAGCAGTGATGTTAAGCTA
This sequence comes from Charina bottae, assembly GCA_023362775.1. Classification (NCBI taxonomy): domain Eukaryota; kingdom Metazoa; phylum Chordata; class Lepidosauria; order Squamata; family Charinaidae; genus Charina; species Charina bottae. The sequence goes on from JALMGJ010000004.1 coordinate 67,913,091, forward strand.
AAAGCTTATCTTTAAATAGTAATACAGTTGCAGTGTAAAGTGTTAGGCCCTGGGGTGCCTGTTGTTGCAGTGATAGGAGCTGGCTATATATAGGCATGTGTGTATGTATGTATATATGAAGAAACTGTTAAAAGTTCATCTACATAAAGCAATATGATTCTGCCTGAGGGTACAGACAACAGGGAGTGATTAGCAAAATGTCTTTTTCCCTGCTACTCTGTTGTTTTGCTAAGATCCCACTTGTCACTGAGAAATTTGAGACACCATATGCCAACCTCCATCTACAGAGGGACCCCCTTGCTGATTGCTTATTGAAGAATTCCTCTTCAGAACATGAGGTGCTGTCAAGAAGAATTTCTGAGGGCAAAAGAAATATTCTAGAAAGAAAAACACACATACACACATACTGCTTTGCTTTGCCTTTTCATATTCCTGGAGGTATACCTCTCCAAGTAAAATGTGTGTGTGAGATGCATGTGCCACATTAGATGATATGCCATTTACACAATTATCAGTCCTGGGATTTTTTTTAAAATGAATGACTTTTGCTGGGGGTGGAGGAATCGCTTTTGATTAGAATCTTCCTACCTGTCCTCCCACCAAAGGAAAGACATCTCGGATGCCTAGAATTCTTTACGATTGGAGGAGGTTAGAAATTTGGTGGAAAGTAATAATAATAATATACGCCAGCCAAAATATTTCTGTATTGTAAAGTAATGGTGGATAGAGATAGTGGGAACTTATTGCAGATGAAAATTGTATACATAGATACTAATTTACTGAAAGAAAAAAATATATACAAAAGAAAAATGAAAACAAATAGAAGAAAAAAGAAACAGCCAATAGTTCAGTTTTTAAACAAAGTATTTATAGATGAATATTCTTATTCTAATTCATTCATTCACCCAAGGAGACAAAGCTGGAATTTACAGGTCTGGATATCTGTGTTTTGCTTACTTTCGGGGAGCTTGAATCTGGTAGCTACGCATGATTTTGTTTTGATGAAGTATTTAGAAGAGATCAAATGAAACATTTATTCACACAGCACAAATCTAGTTTATGACAGGGGTGGACTTGAAGCTCCAGGGGAACCTTACCACACTCCAAGTCCCTTCTTTACAAGTCCCTGCTTTGCAGCTTTGCAGCTTTCTGCAATTACTGTTGAAAATGATGGCAAAAAATCTCACTATTTTGGGGTAGAAACATTAAAATCATAGAGTCCTACACCCATCCATTTTGCATTATTGCCCTTTCCATTGTGGCCCTCAGCCATTAAAATATTCTGACCACAGCCATCAGAAAGTTTCATATCCTATTCAGTGGAATTCACGTCCACAGTATGTAGGAACTGTTAATATGGATTATTTTAAAGGGGTTTCGTACAGTGCACTTGGTAACAATTAAAAATCTTGCCTATTGGCCATACAGATCAACCACAGATTTGATTCCAGTTGGAGATTTGAGATTGAAAAGAGCACGAATTCATTCAGGTTTGTATTTCAAGATCCAAGTTTCCTCAGTTCAATTCAATTGCTTCAAAATTCAGTTTGAAAGTAAGAATTGTCCATAGACTATAATAGGAAAGCATTAAAAGGCCTTGCGGCTTCTTCATTTCTTTTGCAGAATGTGATGAAAATAGTGGGAACTGTGGATCCTTTATAAAACATTATCCCAGCCAGGTTTCAGCCAGATACCTTCAAGGATTTCACTGCAGTATATTTTGAAAGCAAAGATAGCAGGGACAAGGAAAGGACAACAGAGGAGGCTCTAAATTATCCAGCAAAGAGCAAAACTTTGCTATCCTACTCCAACTTTAAGAAAAGTTTTCAATACTATTTATGAGACATAAATTCTTTTCATTTGCTTTTCTGTGTGCCAAATTTGGCATGACAGTAGAATCCTCACTGATTTGGTCTTGTGGAATAGTGTAGCTCTGCTGCCTCTGATTACTGGGTTTTGTGGGGTGTCAGAAAGGTGATCTGATTTATAAACTTGGCCCCACCTGGGAAGAATCTCTGCATTCCTGGTAGGACTCAATTGTGTCAGGGTTGTGATTTGTTGGTAATAGTCTAAAATACTATTTAGCAAAGGCAGCCAAAAAAGTCTCTGATACATAATACCAAAAAGATGGGCATGCCACAGAGAAAATAACATTCATAAACTTGCCACCCCATTTCCACCAAAGCCAATGCCTGTAAGTATTAAACTGGTACCTATTTATTTATTGTTCAGAGACTTAAACCAGCCCCAGTCATGCAGAATTAAAGTAACATTTGATCCTAATGTTCACTTTGGGCTGGTCAGTCATAAGCCCATATTCAGAGAGCTGAAAGCTGAGTTGCATTCCCAGTTATACTGGCAGGTTCACAGAAGTGTAACATTCTATTAGCACAAGGGAGAGCAAAGTTAAGACTTGTGGCTGGCCACATTTAAGAAGCTGAGATTTGAGAAAGACAGTGAAGCCAAAAGCAAGGTTAGCCTTGATGCAAACCAAAAAGACTCTGATAGTCAGAGAATAGAATGAGATAAAACACATTGGCCAGCTACTCATGTCAATGTCAGATTGCTCACCATACCTCTCAACCTCATCTCCAGGCTTCTTCATGTATGGAAGTAAAGTTACATTATATTTATTAAGTCCTTCACAGCTGTTGGATCTGATTTGCTGCACAGAAGCAGTTCCTTGCTTTGCTTTGCAAATGTGCATCAATGGGATAGTTTGATCAAAGCTTTGTTGAATCAAAGCAGCCCTTCAAACTTTTCAAGCTGATTTGAGTATACTTTTAATTTTCTTGATATTTGTATTAGTGACCAAGGTTGAAGGTTATGAAAAAAACCCAACTCTGTGTAATATAGTTTGCTAGTCATCACTGAGATTGGCAAGTGTTCGATTTCATTAATTACATCAGATATTTCTTAGTTAAGTCCTTTATTATCTTATCATTTTGTACTCTGATCCTTTTAGTAACATACTGTCTCTTAAACATGCTCCCCTGAAACTCTATCCTATCCAGCTTGGTAATGGCTTCTAAACAGACATGTATGGGTAGTACTGTTGATTCTTAAAAAGCATATTTAATGGACAAATTGCTGTTCTAGCCTGTCATTGCTAAAGAGGATTTACAAGGTTATTATTGACGCTCTCAGAATAGTATATACAGTCTACGTTCCCTTAAGCTCTGAGAAAAGATCTTGGGGAGGGGGGGGGTTGTCTCTATTTTTAGACAGTTTATATCCTGTGTGGCATTTTTCATTTATATTAACCACCAGGAGGCACAGCATTTTTATTGCTAACAAACAGAAAACTATTCAACAATGTAATGCTATAATAGAAAAGGCCATTTTGGCTATAGTAATCATATTTATTCAAAAGGAAGAGGACCCTAAATTTGATTGATCCCACTCTCCAAAGGGAAGATTATACAGAAAAAAAAGTCTGTTTCCTGTTTTGTCATCAAATTTAAGATTACCTTCCCATTTTTGAGAAAAAATAGTCATTCATTTAGGTAAATACAATATAAGGGCTCTGTTCAAATTTGGCAGTGCAAACTTCTGTGTGCCAATATTATTGTGTGCATATTTTCTTACATGGGAAAGATATCTACAAGTATTTCTTTCTCATGAAGTAGAATTGGATATGCTGGTTTTGGACCTGTTGATTCATGAAGCAGAATTGTTAGTGTGTGATCTCATAAGAGTTAGATTAGTAATACTGTAGTGGTTCTGAGTCAGAGCAATAAATCTGTATATATCATTAGATTTTTAGATCACCCACCATTGAAGTCATTCGGTAGTACACCAAACACCAGAAATCTAATAACTAATTAATCAAGCTTTCCACAGTCTTAATGATCATTCTGAACAGTCTTTTCCATGTGCAGCTACAGGGAAATTTTGGTACATTCTAGTGCTGCCTTATCTCTAATGGCAATGATGAGGCCCAACTTGGCTCTGAGCTTCTGACCTAATCTTGAGAGGGGGCCTATTGCCCTTGTGCAGACAGGGTCAAGCTGCTGTTTTAGTACCTTGGAAAGCTCCAGAAAAACTCCTTGCACTGAGAAGAGTTGTCCTTGGACAATTCACCTGAATGGATGCACAAGGTTCACAATCACCACTCATATTTCATTGGGATGAAATGCCTATATATACTCAGAGTTGCTCTGAGTATGTATGTATGTATGTATGTATGTATGTATGTATGTATGTATGAATGAATATATATATATATATATATATATATATATATCTAGTTTAGAATAAAGCACTTAACACTGCAATAATGTGTTTCTCCTCAGAGTAATTTACTTTCAGGTATTTTTTTAAAAGAATTGCAATCTAAATGGCTTTTGTTTGGAATGCATTTTTTAATCTGCATATTAGTTTTTGACATTTGTAGAGTAAGTTTTCCAGTGGAAGAATACTACTGTATTGCTATCAATTCTACAGCTTGTATTTATGCAGTCTCTTTTCTTGAATTTTCCATTTACAAAAAATGTAGTTCATATGAAGGAAAGGTTTTCATTTAGGAATGTGAGCAAGCAACTACTGAACTACACAGTCTACTATATTGTAGAATATATACAGAGGGAGGAATTACTACATTCATGTTGGGCAGAAATGACAGTAGCAATTTTTTGTTTTGTCCTGTCTGGACATTTGGGGAGGGGAGAAGGATGTTCAATGGCAGGAAGTAAATGTAGGACCAATATAGATCTAGTGCTGTTTTATAGATGTGTCTGAAGAATGGGAAGGCTATGGATTGATAGTCCTTTGTTCCCAAGGTGACTTTTCCTGTAATTGACATCAGTGTTACATCAACAATCAACTGGCACTTGGGGTTTCCACAGGATTTGGAAGTGGGATTTTGAGGTTACAAATCCTCCTAGACTGGATTTCTCTCTCCACTCTCATATGGCTCCTGGAACATCCACAATAATGTAATAATAAATAAACACCTCATTCTGCCATTCAACATTTCATTCAGATGATTACCCCAGTGATCTATGCTTAGAAGCCTTTTTCCAGCATATACTTGAACTCATAACAACTTGAAATTGGATTGAAGAAAAGCTTCACATGCTGGCCACATTCCCCACACTGTCTACCACTTGCTATTCCTTGTCTTCTCCTGCTGAGCAAAGAAGTCTGAAGGGTAACTGTACTTGAATGTGTGTATAGCTCTCCTTCAGACCTCTCACCTGAACTTATGGAAACTGGATAGAATAAGAGGTGGGCACAGGTTATAAGGACATGGGGGCAGGTCCAAGATGTGCAGTCCAGTCCTCAGCCCAAGTTCAAGCCTGTTAATGATTTGTGCTTTCAATCTGATTAATCATTCCACTCTGCAATATGCAGCACTGCATATTGACAAGGCAGTGTGGTCTGGAGGACAAGTCTAAAGTACAAGCCTTTGATCTCATTTGGGAGAACAATCTAAAATGTAACATTTTCTGCTTTTTTTTAGTGATGCTTGAACTCTTAGTTGAATGCTGAAAGTGGAATCAATTTATACCATATTCAGTACTTTCTCATTTTAGAATCCTTCCTTTGAGAATATGAATCATGACATTTCCAGTGACTTCATACTCAAGAGGTTCAAGGTTAATTCATACTCTGATAAAATGATGATGGGTTATTACTGTGTGAGAAAACACATTTGACTTTCCAGGAGGTGGAGTTGGAGTGATCATGTTTCCATCCTATGTAAAGCCACAATTTCTGTTAAGCAGGCAAATCCAGCAAGATAACTTTACTTGCTCAGAGTAGTCATGACTGTACCAATACTTTTTATGGCAATGTTTATGGTAATGCTTTGTGTAGAAAAAACCTCTCAAAGGTTTGTGGGGGGATGGTTTTTTTAATCCCCAGTTTTGGAACAAACCAGTAATAAAAGTTGTTCTAACTTTCCCTGGATTAGGAATTATTTTATTCTGTGACATTAATGATGTGGCCATTTGGCAGTTAACTGTGGGTGAAGACTTAGCAAATTATTCATTTTTATTTCTGCATAGTTAAACTTACACTGCTGACAACTGACTAAATCAATATTTTCCTTTTATGAAAGGAAAGAGTTGCTTATAACAATTTCTATTTAAGATATCAAAAGAAATAAATTTCTTCGCGGCACTATGTACCTTGAATTCAAAGGGTTGGTACTATTTGTCCATCTATCTCAAGTAGCAACATGTCTTAGCTGGTCAAATCTGACAGCCATTTCTTGTAATATAATGAAATGTCCTGAAATACTGTATATTCCTGTTTAATGGTAATTCACTTTTACTTAATCATTGTTATGTACTGGATGATGTGAGTAGATCACAGACAACATTTTTGTAGCATACTGATCAGTTCAGAACAAAAAAGCAGCCAAAGCAAATATAAGAAAGACCCTCCCATTTCATATATTTTTCCTCCTCAGCTGTTTTTCCCCTGAAGTGACCCATGTGCAAGAGCAGCTCCAGTAATTCTATGACAGAACAAAAAAGAATTATTCCATCTCCATGGCAACATCAATTCAGTTTCTGCGAGTACAGCAGCTGCCAGTTAGGCCACTGACTATATGAAAGCTCCTGAAGGCACTTTGTACTGCAGCATTTGTCCAAAAATAACTTGGCCTGCCACAGTTTCCCACAAACCCACAGAGAGAAAAAGATTAAATTGAGTGGCAAGTAGACTGCCAACTTCTTTAGCATCTTCAAGCTGAAATGAAGAAAACAACAACTGTAAACAAGTGAGGATAGAGAAATGGTTGTGGCTGGCATATTATTTTCAGAGCCTGAATGGTGAAATATTTATGCCTTTGGAAGTAATCTTAAATTGTGTTCCATCAATTTTACCTCAAGGACATAAAACTTAATTTGTTTTTCTACACAGCTATTATGACAGCACACACACAAAGCTGGAATTAATTATCATGTTTTGCAAATGACAGAAAGAAAGATCCATTGTTTACATTTACTTTAATGAAAGTAAATTACGTCTAAAATTTTGTTTGGGGGCTACAGTTACTTTTTTTCACCCCTTCCCAAGTGGTCGTAACAGCTTTCAGAAGAACAGAGGGAACTGCAGAATGTAAAGAATATATTTAGTGTGCAGCAAAAACACTTCCTCTACAGAGCAGGCACCAAGGCATTTCTGCTGCTTTAGCTCATTTCTTTCTGACGGCTCCAATGATAGCAAGTGAAATAGCATTTCTGTTCTCAGCCCAGTATGAGATTCTGTTTAGCTGAGCTTTTTACCAGGCAACTTACTCTCTTTGCTCTTGTTAACAGTAAGGTATTTTGGGCATCAGTTCCCCAGTGTCCTTAGTGCAGCTACTGCTTCCCCTTAGCCTTAACAACCCCATTTCAGAAATGTATAAGAAGCAGGAGAATAATTGCCCCATCTGACAGACATTGTGCCTGTTCTTGCCTTGGGAAAAGAAATTGGTGGACTCTGGACCTAACCAGACTCAAAGAAATTTATCTTAGACCCTTCAAGCCTCCCACACTAACCTGTTTCAGCACTAACCAAACGTACTTGTCAAGCACCATAAATGACCAGGTCCTGAGATGTCAGCTGTGCCCAGTCCCCACAGTAGCTCTTTTCACACCTAAATAATTGGTGCTTGTACCACCTGCAACTCTGGCTTTGGAACTATCCTTGGTATCACTTCCTGTTTGTTATACTAGCAAGTTCCATAATACTTTAAAGCATAAGAAGAAATGCCATGCAGCAGTTGAGTCTTCTTTCCCTAAAAAGGAATGATCAAAACCACTACCAGAGCCTAATGTTTTATTGGCTCTATCCCAATCTTCAGTGGAGTTGCTTGGCCATCCCACATTGTATACTGTGCACCAGTTCCATTCTGCCAATACTCTACTATAGCTTCCCACTGTGAGCCAGCACTTACTAATTAGCTTGGCTTCAGATGGTGAAATTCAGGAGAAGTCAGCTACTCTTCCTCTTGCAACAGCAAGATTCCTTTTACCTTGATGACTGGATATCTTCACAAACCTCTCAATATTCTTCTGGTTGTTAAGTATGCTGTTTCCACTAATTAAGTCTACTCAATTTATTCTTCTAATTGGGTAGCTTCCTATTTTGCTTCCAGTACTGAGTGCTCCTGCTTACAACCTTACTGTCATAGCTACAACTTTTACTGGGACCAATACTACTTCAAGAATGGAATCACTATAGTTGTCAGTGTAGCCCTAACATAAGCAATCCCAGTAGCATCCTTGGGACCACTCCAAATTTCCTGATACTCTTTGAGGCTTCACTTTTCCTGGTCAGCAATCTTGTATTTCATTCAGGAACATACCTGCAATTTTCCTGAGAAGATCCTCTGTACTGGGTTTGGAAGCCTGCTGACTACTGCCCTCTGCCTCTGAAGATTCCAATCACTTGCACACCATGTTTTTGAGAGAACACCAGCGGTCCCCAACCTTTTTGGCACCAGGGACCAGTTTCATGGAAGACAATTTCTCCACGGACCGGGGGGGGGGGGATGGTTCCGGGATGAAACCATCAGAAGTGGTAAATAAAATAATGGGCGGGCCACGCACGGACTAAAATAAGTGTCAGATTGTGACTTCTCATAAGGAGCATGCAACCTAGATCCCTCGCATGCGCAGTTTACCGTAGGGTTCGCACTCTTATGAGAATCTAATGCCGCTGCTGATCTGCCAGGAGGCGGGGCTCAGGTGGTAATGTTAGTGATGGGGAGCGGCTGTAAATACAGATGAAGCTTCGCTCGCTTGCCCACCACTCACCTCCTGCTGTGCGGCCCAGTTCCTAACCGTTGAGGACCCCTGCATTACACAATCTTTCATTTTTATAATTCCCAATTTGTTTCTAATTTCTGTTTTGTATGTTCGATGATTGGATGGTAGAACTGCCAATCAAATCATGGCAACACAGAGTGCCTCTTTCCAATTTATATTCCAGAGTGAGAAAGGAACTGGAAAACAAGGGATTTGAGTGGTGTAAATGGAACTTTTTGGAGTGTCTGAGGGACACTCAGAGTGCTAGCTTGGAAAACTTCCATCTGTTAAATACAGAAAGTTAGGATTTATTCAATGCTTTTAGGCAAGTATTACCTACTTTCTGAAGGCTGGGAGAGTGGGGTCCTGCCTCACCTCTCGGGGTAACGTGTTCCACAGGGTGGGGGCCACAGCAGAGAAGACCCTCTTCCTGGACCCTGCCAATTGACAATCTCTCATGGACAGGGTCCGTAACATGCCCTCTGTGCCTGACCTGGTGGGATGGGCCGATGTAATGGGGGTGAGGCGGTCCCTCAGGTAACCTGGACCCATGCCATGTAGTGCTTTAAAGGTGATGCAATTCAACACCTTGAATTGCACCCGGAAGCAAACTGGAACCCAATGCAGCTCGTGCAGCAAAGGTGTTATATGAGCTGTCTTTGGGGCACCTAAAATTGCTTGTGCGGCCGCATTCTGGACCAGCTGTAGCTTCCGGATACTCTTCAAGGGTAGCCCCATGTAGAGCGCATTACAGTAGTCTATATGGGAGATAACTAGGGTATGAGTGACCGTTTGAAGGGCCTCTCGGTCTAGGAAAGGGCGTAACTGGCGCACAACACAAAGTTGAGCAAAGGCCCTCCTGGCCATGACTGCAACCTGCTCTTTGAGCAGGATTCGTGAGTCCAGGAGGACCCCCAAGTTACGCACCGGGTCTGTCTGGGGTAGTGCAACCCCATTCAGAACTAAAGATGATAAATTCCTAGATACCGAGGGGCCATTAATCCACAGCCACTCCATCTTACCAGGGTTCAGCTGAAGCCTGTTGTCCCCATCCAGACCCCTACAGCCTCCAGGCACTGAGAGAGGGTGGTCACAGCATCACTTAAGTCACTTGCAGAATATTTTAAAGAACATCCTCTGAAAAAGGTATGCTAAATGACGAGATTGGATTAGAGAATCCTAAACTGAAGTTCTTTCTGGTTTTGGTACAGTATAGTACAGTATAGTAGTTGAAAGAGAATATAAGGATGATAGATAATGTAAACATTAGTATGATGTCTTTTTCCACAATGTTATTCCTAAATTTCTACTGTGTGAAACATATATTTTAAACAAAGGTCTTCTACTATGACACCTAGTGGGCAGAAAGGGAGACTTTCTTAAGTCTCATTTATATTAGCAGAGTGTGAATATATTTGATTAGGCTTACCAATGTATCACATGGAAAGTATTATGCACAATATCTAAAGAATACTTTTATAGAGTATGCCTAATACACCTTCCTCCTCCTATTTTCCCCACAACAGCCACCCTGTGAGGTGAGTTGGGCTGAGAGTGAGCAACTGGCCCAAGGTCACCCAGCCGGCTTTCATGCCTAAGGCGGGACTAGAACTCTCAGTTTCCTGGTTTCTAGCCCGTTGCCTTAACCACTAGATCAAACTGGCTCTCATATCCTATATCATATCCTATCCCCAACTTTATGTGCATTTTGTAGCTAATGAAATTATATTTGTTAATAGCATCTGTATATATTATATTATAAATTTGTTCATACCAGATTTCTTTTGAGAACCAGAACTGAATAAAAGTTCACATATTTCTATGAAGGTTCTCAGTCATCCAGGTGGAATTGTCTGTAGCTTGAATCATGTCAACTGGATTTCTATTTTCTCAGTGGAAACGTTTCACTCCTTATCCAAGGAGCTTCTTCAGTCTGAGCAAAGTTAATAAGGGAATCCTTAAATATGTTTCTAGGTGGCTGTGTGACCTTGCACCTGGGGCTAGGTCATGGTTATTTTGAGATGTTATTTCTAAGTCCCTTTATCATCTAAAGGAGGATCGTTAAGATTACCATGCTGCTGTTGAGCTTGCAAAATGGTCTTAATCTTCCTAGGAACAGAAGACAAAGCAGGAAGGAAAATAGGGGAAAGATTGTGCCTGAGGCTCCCACCTCTATTCAAGGAAGGATTTTCCAAGTTGGCATAAATGCTCTACTCTCCAATGTAGAGTTCAGAGCACTCCTCCCTGCACTGGATTGCATAAACTACATTGCTTTTCTTGTGTTTTGGAGTTTGATCTTTGGGGTGTACAAGCCTCTGTCTCAGTGTGTTGGTGGGTTTGAAATATACAGGTATGTGGTGTTTGCCAAATATCCTTTTTATCTTTTCAGACACGCCAGCCATGTAAGGAATGACCAGGTTCTTCCGTTTACTCTGGGTCTCAGCCCTATCTGTCGCTGTTTTAGGTCTGGTAGATTTAGATTTAGTGAAGGCCCAATTTGAATATCCACAGGCCTTCAGAGCTGTTCTCAGGTGCTGATTTTCATTCTTTTTGGAATCCATGGAGGTGGGGATGGTTTCTGCTCTGTGTGACAATGTCCTGATGACTCCTAGTTTGTGCTGCAGTGGATGGTGGGAGTCAAACATCAGATATTGATCTGTGTGTGTGGGTTTCCTGTAGATCCCTATTTCTAGCTTGCCACCGGTCCCAATGAGGACTTCACAGTCTAGGAATGCAAGTCTGTTGTCCTTGGTGTCTTCTCTGGTGAAGGCCTGTACTTCCTGGGCCTTGATTTTGACCCAGGTGTCATCCACATACCTAAACCAGTGGGTGGGCACCGTTCCCTGGAATGTGTTGAGTGCTTTCTTTTTCCAGGGAACGGTGCCCACCCACTGGTTGGGCCGCAACTCTCTCCCTATTGCTGCTGGGCTGTTCGTTGCTGCTCTGGCCTGGGTTTCAAATTTTCCGCCCTCAGGCAACTTCTCCTTTCTCCATGTTCTGCTTGCCTGCTCACCCATCTGTGGATGACACCTGGGTCAAAATCAAGGCCCAGGAAGTACAGGCCTTCACGGACCATATAAACACTATAGATGCCAACATTAGGTTCACCAGAGAAGGACAACAGACTTGCATTCCTAGACTGTGAAGTCCTCATTGGGACCGGTGGCAAGCTAGAAATAGGGATCTACAGGAAACCCAGAGGAGTTTCAGAGGATAACTCAGAGGTGTGCTCTGAACTCTACATTGGAGAAACCAAACAACCTTTGTACAGGAGGATGGCCCAACACAGGAGAAGTAACACCACAGGACCAGAGTCAGCAGTTTATCTTCATCTAAAGGAAAAAGGACACTCATTTGAGGACATTAATGTTCACATTTTAGACAGAGAAGATAGGTGGTTTGAGAGAAGGGTCAAGGAATCCATTTATGCCAACTTGGAAAATCCTTCCTTGAATAGAGGTGGGGGCCTCAGGCACAATCTTTCCCCTATTTTCCTTCCTGCTTTGTCTTCTTTGCCTAGGAAGATTAAGACCATTTTGCAAGCTCAACAGCAGCATGGTAATCTTAACGATCCTCCTTTAGATGATAAAGGGACTTAGAAATAACATCTCAAAATACAGAAAAGTTCACATATTTTTTGTATGAAAATCTATCCCAAATTATCTTAATATGAACAATATAATGATGAGTGGGAGGGCTTATTTTTCTACTATTGTTAAAAAAAGTGAGTCAAACTCCTGTTAATTTATTGCAAATCTCAGTAAGATACATGTAGATCCAGATCTGTATTGTGCTGTAATTTTACATTTGTTGAAGTTTTAATTATTTCTGAAAGCATTCCAGTAAGGCCAAAAAGCACTTTGGGTTTTCTTTGACCAATTCACTATTTTGCAATAGAATTCTTCCCATCTGGCATAATATGACTGATTAGCTATTTAATTCTGATTATAGTAGCTGCAAGATGTAATCAGTAGATTAATCTACTAAAGGTTTAGTTGGTTAATCAGTAGAGGCCATTTTAATCAGTAAGGATGAAGGCAAATTTTAATTGTTTGGCTAAGAGGGACTTGATTTTTTTTTAATCAGTAGGACTCTTAGACACATATAAAATGGTCTATATTTGCATCAGTAATTAAAAATCTGCTATAGTAGGGTTTTCATAAAATAAAAATTTACTTAGTAAAATGAGAATGTCTAGTTTATTTATTTATTTATTTATATGTCAACTTGTATTACCGCACCATCTCCAAGGGGGACTCTGGGCGGTTTACAATACAACAATTTAAAATCTTTAAAAATAACTACAATTTAAAATACATTACAAAACTAATAAATTAAATATAAAAATCCAATAGGCGATAGATGTTCTCTTTAAAAGGGCTCTACCGCACCAGCCATCCCCAAGAGGAACTGTTCCCATTCCCATCCCACGCGAGGCAGCAAAGCCAGGTCTTTAAATTCTTCTGGAAGGACAGCAGCGATGGGGCCTGTCTCACCTCCGGGGGCAGAATGTTCCAAAGAGTGGGAGCCACCACGGAAAAAGCTCGCCTTCTGGACCCCGCCAAACGACACTCCCTTGACGACGGGGTCCGAAGCATGTCCTCTCTACATGATCAAGTGGGACGGTTTGAAGTTATGGGGATGAGACGGTCCCTCAAGTAACCTGGTCCCAAGCCATGTAGGGCTTTAAAGGTCATAACCAACACCTTGAATTGCACCCGGAAGCACACCGGCACCCAGTGCAGCTGGCGTAGCAGAGGTGTCACATGGGCCGATCTAGGGGCACCCATAACTGCGTGCGCAGCTGCATTTTGGGCCAGTTGAAGCTTCCGGATACTCTTCAAGGGTAGCCCCATGTAGAGCGCATTGCAGTAATCTATGTGGGAGATGACCAGGGTATGAGTGACTGTATGGAGGGACTCCTGATCTAGGAAAGGGCGTAACTGGTGCACAACACGAAGTTGTGCAAAGGCCCTTCTGGCCACGACTGCCACCTGCTCTTCAAGCAGGAGTCGTGAGTCCAGGAGGACCCCCAGATTCCGCACTGATTCCGAACGGGGTAGTGCAACCCCATCCAGAACCAAAGATGGTAATTTCCCAGATCTAGAAGAACCATTGATCCACAGCCACTCCGTCTTATCAGGGTTCAGCTGAAGCCTCTTGTTCCCCATCCAGACCCCCACAGCCTCCAGGCACTGAGAGAGGGCGGCCACTGCATCACTTACTTCACCTGGGATGGAGATGTACAATTGAGTATCATCAGCATACTGATGATATCTCATCCCATGGTGACGGATGATCTCACCCAGCAGTTTCATGTAGATATTAAATAGGAGAGGTGAAAGAACCGAACCCTGTGGCACCCCACAAACAAGGGGGCGAGAGTTGGATCTTTCATCTCCAATTACCACCGATTGGGATCGGCCCCAGAGGAAGGAGGCGAACCAGCGCAAAACTACGCCGGCCACCCCCAACTCCTCGAGCCATCCCAAAAGGATACCATGGTCAATGGTATCGAAAGCCGCTGAGAGATCAAGGAGAGCCTGGATGGATGCACTTCCTCCATCCTGCTCCCGCCAGAGATCATCTGTAAGCGCGACCAATGCAGTTTCCACCCCATATCCCAGCCTGAAACCTGACTGGAAGGGGTCCAGATAATCCGTTTCATCCAGAATCCTCTGGAGTTGCAAGGCCACCACTTTCTCAACCACCTTCCCCAAAAAGGGGAGGAGGGAGACAGGACGAAAGTTGCCCAATATAGTAGGGTCCAGCAATGGTTTCTTGAGCAGGGGGTATACCAGCGCCTCCTTAAAAGCATCTGGAAACACCCCCTGCTCCAGAGATATATTAACCATCGCCTGGACCCAACCACAGGTCACCTCCCTGGCTGCTTGAACCAGCCAGGAAGGGCAAGGGTCTAGATGGCATGTGGTGGCCTTCACACTCCGGAGGATCCTGTCCACTTCCTTAGGTCCAACAGGATCAAACCGTTCCCAGATAACCAGGTAATGACGTTTCCTGGGCATCTCCCCAGACTCTGCTTCACGCTTGGAGTCTAACTTAGAACGAATCTGAGTGATTTTATCCTGCAGATGCTTAGAAAATTCTTCCGCACGGCCCTGTAGGTGGGTCACAGACTCCACCTTCCCCAGAAGAGATCGTGTTATCTTAAACAGGGCCGTCGGATGGCATTCTGCAGACGCAATAAGAGCAGAGAAATATTGATGTTTCGCCGCTCTTACCGCCACAAGGTAGGTGTTAACCGCGACTCTAGCTTGTGTTCGGTCAGATTCAGTCTTTGTTTTTCTCCAGCAGCGCTCTAGGCGTCTCTTAGCCCTTTTCAAGACCCTCAACTCCTCCGTGAACCATGGGGAGTATCGTGTCAGATGTGGCAAGAGAGGCCGCACAGGTGCGATCCTGTCCAAGGCCCCGGCCGCTTCCCTATTCCAGGCTGCGGCCAGGACCTCCGCTGGACCGTGCAATAGATCCTCGGGTATACCCCCCAGCTCCTTCTGGAACCTCATAGGGTCCATTAGTCACCGGGGGCGGACCATTCGAATGGGCCCTGCCTCCCTGCGGAGTGGGGCGGCATATGAGAATCTCAAGGTCACCAAGCGTGATCTGACCATGACAGTGGGGACAGATCTAACTCTCTGCCACTGCTCTGACAAGAAAACTAAGTCCGGAGTGAGGCCACTGTCTCGAGTCGGGTCTTGAATAATCTGAGACAGGCCCATGGCTGCCATGGTAGCCATGAACTCCCGAGCCACCTCTGAGGCACATCCCAGGGAAGGCAGGTTGAAGTCCCCCAGAACCATAAGCCTGGGGAACTCCACCGCCAACCCCGAGACAGCCTCCAGCAGCTCAGGCAGGGAGGTTGCTATGCAGCAGGGTGGCTGGTACAGCAACAACACCCCCAACTGCTCTCGAGAACCCAACTTGAAAAACAGGGCCTCACACCCGGTCACTTGTGGAGCAGCACCCCCGAAGGCCACCAGAGATTCCCGGATGACAACCGCCACCCCTCCTCCCCTGCCCTGGAGTCTCGGCTGATGCCACACCTGAAACCCGGCTGGGCACATCTCAGAGAGAGCCACTCCTCCCTCTGTGCTCAGCCAGGTCTCAGTAATACATGCCAGGTCTGCCCCCTCCTCCATGATCAAGTCACATATGAGGGGGGCCTTGTTGTTAACAAACCTGGCGTTAAGTAGCAGCAGCCGAAAACCAGGGCGCCCGAGGGTCCTCTGACCAGGGCCTGGGTCTGAACCTGAGGGGCCGGAACATGCCACCGGTAACAAACACCGGGGGCGTCTTCCCCGAAGATGGTCTGCCCCCCCGGTTCCTGTCGTAACATAGTTAAATGTTTTAAAAATAAGATGGCAGTCTAAAAGCAAAATTCAGGAACAATGGGTGGTTCATATAATGGAATGATGGAAACCAGAGGATCTCGTAAGAATCTGTACTGAAACAAGTATTTTTTTAACCTTTTCATAAATTCAGTAGGAGGGGATAAGTAGGGAGGTGACTATATTTGTTGAGAATATAAAATTCCTTAGGGTACTTACACCTAAAGGAATAGAGCAAAACTCCTAAAGTCTTGCCAAGCTGGGGAACTGGATATTAAATGACAGTTGCTGTTCAGTGTAAACAAGTATGAAATTATGTTTGTTATACTGTAAGAACAAAAAAAATCTTAATTTCACTTATATTGTTCAGGTAATTACTGATCAGGAAACATCTTGCAGTGGATTTTTTAAAAGAAGAAAATCAAGAGCCAATAGATGGCTGCTCAGAAAAAGGCAAATTCTATCATGAAGCTCATTAGAAAAATAATCTAAAATAAAATTCCCAATTCATAATGCAGTATACTGCAACCAACTTTGGAATACTGTGTATAATTCCAGTTACCAAACTTCAGAAAGTATATTATAGAGCTGGAAAAGCGGCAGAAAACAGCAGCCAAAACAACTGAGAGATTGGAGCAGCTTTCCTATAAGAAAAAGTAGAACATTTGGCTTTTAGCTTAAGAAAAATGTTTTTCTCTTACATACATACACTAAAGTCTACATGTTTTTAATAAATCAAGTGCAGTCATCTGCAGGAATCCAAATTAAAACATCACCAAAAATATCTATCTAGCTGTTGTTTAAGAACATCCAACTACAGTAGGTAGGTATTGGTTTGTTCTATTGCTGAGTATCTCTGACCATTAGGAAGTTTTCCTAACATTTAACTGGAACCTGTCTTTCTCTTACTTAAAGCTACTATTCTGTATTTTCTGTTCTGGGTTGATGAAGAACAAGGTGTGGCTTTCTGTGCCGCATCCCTTCAGGTGCTTGATTAGGTGAATGCAGTCATATTTGACTTCAAAAGAGTAGAATTCTAAATGAAGAAACTGGTGAAAAGAAAGTTGAAAAGAGTGCCAAAGGGTCAACACTTTGTATGATGCTGAAACTTCACAATCCTTTAAAAAAAATTTCCACCCTGATTTCTGGTTTCATCAGCAACCATGGCAATTTCGCTGCTCAGCCCTAAATCCATTTCGTTGATATATACGTAAGCTAAAAAGCACCCATCAAACACTGATCCTTGAGACACCTACTTTGCACAACATTTATTTTTATTCTCTATTCTGTTTCCTGGTTTTTAATCGGTTGATTAAATCTATGAGAGCACCTATGCTCTTATCCCATGTCTTGAGAGCCTTTGGTGAGAGATTTTGTCAAAAGTTTTTTTTTTTGAAAGTTCAAGTATATTTTGGGTGACCTTGTCTATATGCTTGTTGACACTTTAAAAAATGGTTTAACTGTGGAATAAGACTTACCTTTTAAAAAGTCATTTTAGGTCCTTTTCAACAAAGCTTATTCTTCTATGGGTTTGCATATTTACTCTTTAATACTTTAAATCATTTGCCTGACACAGATATTAAGTTAAATGAATTATAATTTCCTTTATTGTCTTTTTTTTAATGGATCACAGTGACTTTTTCTTTTCTCAGGAACTGTCAGCCCCACTAGGTAGATCTGACTAGGAAATCAACTCCATAGGAAGACTAGAACTTTTATTGAGATTGGCTATAATAACAGTCTGATTGTGGTGTATCTCCCCTCTCCCCCCACTTCTTATTCCCCAGTGAACTGGGGTGGGGTCCACCTGAGCTGCTTCCCAATATCTTGTTTCTCAGGGCATAAAAAATGATTCGGCCCTGTTTGCCTAGGTAACAGTTTTTGCGTATTTCCATCAAGGTCATCTTCTGTACTCTCTACAGCAGAGCTTTCCAAACTGTGTGTCGCGACATAAAAGTGTGTCGCCACACACAGTCTGGTGTGTCGCCACACAACCCAGAAGCACTGATCATCATCAGCGCTTCCGGGTTTTCCCGCGGCGACACACCAACGGCGGTTGAAACAGATGCTGATGTTAAAGAGAAGTTGAATATTTTTGTGAAAATATCAACAATTTTATATTGAAGTATAAATACTATTGGAATGGAACAGGGTAAGAGGACACATGAGAGAGTAATGTATGGAAAGAGAAAAGTTTTCCTCCCTCTCTCCCAATGTTAGAATTGAGATAATCTATCCACGGAAAGATGGTTGTTGTGGGTTTTCCGGCCGTGAAAGCCTTCGACTATACATTATCCACGGAAACTAAATACAAGGAAATTGAGGACCAGTACAGGGTAATGTACAGGGGTGCGATGGCTCAGTGGTTAAGATGCCAGGCTTGTCGATCAGAAGGTCGGCGGTTCAAGACCCGAGCGCCGCGTGACGGAGTGAGCTCCTGCACTCGCCCCAGCTCTTGCCAACCTAGCAAATCGAAAGCATGCAAATGCAAGTAGATAAATAGGTACCACTTCGGTGGGAAGGTAACAGTGTTCCGTGCACGTCATGCCGGCCACATGATTGCGGAAGTGTCTTCGGACAGCACTGGCTCTTTGGCTAAGAAACAGAGATGAGCACCGGCCCCTAGAGTTAGCAAGTCTCCTGCACTGAATATTTTAAGTTGCTAGAATATTCATTTTTAATGACTTCTCTGAGATGCAGTATATTATTATTGTCCCAGTGCATCAGTGCCTGTGGTGGAGAAAAGTCTGTAACAAAGCTCTGAGAGAAGTCATTAGTTTAAAGATTAAGTGGGCAGTTTTATCCACTGGTTGCATATTAATAAAACAAGGGTATGGTACACTGCAGTAATTTTTTCCAGTGTGATTTAAAGATACTTAATCACAAAACCAGTCATCTGAGCAACATTGCTCCAATTTATTGTGAGGACTGTATTCTATATGCCATTCCATAAGGGAAATATTTTGTTATCATAAACAGTATATATAGTTCCAGAAAAAGCCAATTATGTGAGAGAATCTGCTTATTTCTTAACAGAACAGTGATTTTAACTGTTAGAATTGTTTGGTAAAATGTTCTTGACATTTAATGACACCTCTTGCTATGGTTCATGGAGGGTCCTGAAATCAGGAAAGATTTCTGGGATTTTAATTGGACAATTGTGTATCACATTTATTGAACTAGTCTCTAGTGACATTTACTGTATGTGATGAGTTTCAATCACAAGAGTTTAATTGGAGTAACAGAAGATGAAATATTGTCTCTGACTACCACCTACATCATGCCATCCACATGGTCCCTTTCCAGTATCTGGCACCATTAATTGTATAAACCTGTGAGAAAGAAGGAGAACAAAACCCTGTGCAACTAGGGAGAAGATTTTAGATGCATCTTCTATTGACTTTTGGTATGTTTCACAGATAAGCATTTTCTGTTGCTGTATTTCACAGGAAAGCATTTACCAAGCTTTGCCTAGCATCTTTTCCCAACAGTAATCAGCCAGGAAGCCCCCAAGCAGAATATGAACCTGGAAATAGCACATTTACCATGGTCTCTGACTGATGGATTGCCCTGCTTCTCACCCTTTTTGAACTGGTGAAAATGAAAAAAAGAAAGCACCACATTTTACCATTGTTCTTATCCAGAGCTTTCCAAACTGTGTGTCGCAACACAAAAGTGTGTCACCACACACAGTGTGGTGTGTCGCCACACCACCCGGAAGTGGTGGCGTGCGTGTGCACAGCGGCAGCAGCAGCCGGGTCAAGGAGTCCAGAAGGCAGAGTAACGATAGTCCAAACAGGGTCAGGAACGCAGGAAACAAGACAGGATACCAGAGTGGTCGCGAAGCCAAAATGCAACGTTGCTCCCACAACTCCCTCATCGCTCTGCTGGTAATTTATCAGGAGCTCAGGAGCTGTCATCCGGGTCCTGCAAAGACTCTCCCTGACCTCTGCGTAAATCTCTAGCAGCAAGCCGAGTACTCCTCCTTCTATTCTTTAAGGCGAGACGCACACGCCTCCGCCTCTGCCCTTTGGGAGATTCAGGTGAGCTGGGAGGCTGATGGGCTCCAGCTGGCTGCTGGCTAGAGGGTGGGAACAAACCACCATCCCCGGCTTGCTCCCCTGTAGCCTCAGTTATTGGCTGCTGGCCAGAGGGTGGGGACAAACCACAAACCCCAGCTTGCTCCCCTGTAGCCTCGGGTATTGCCAACTCCTGCGGTGCTGGATCTCCGTCTGGGGCCATGCCTGTGTCTGGGGCCTCGCCTGGCTCAGTCCCCTGGAGGTTTGCCAGGGGCAGCTCGTCTTCTGACTCCTCTGACTCCTCACTGGAGCCTTGAGGCAGAGGCTGAACCAGGACACAATTCATTTTTGGAGGTTATTCTTAAGGTCCCACAATCATTAGAAGCAAGATGCTAAAGTCTTCAAATGTGTTCTGTCGATGGATTCCCTCTGCAACTCTTGTTATTCTTTTTATACCAGAAGAGATACATTTATTTGTCTAGTCCTTTTACCTGCCAGTAAAACAACATGGATATGTATGCATGGTATTTATTGGAATGTCTGAATATGGATTAAGTCTGCCTGAAATTAGGCAGGAAGAATTAGGGAGACGACCTCCTAAGAATTGCTTCAGCAAAGAGCTCTACTGTTTCCAATAGAAACCATAATGCAAATGTATGTATGTATGTATGTATGTATTTGTTTGTTTGTTTGTTTGTTTATGGAGTCCTTGGTGCTCTCTGAGCCTTGTTGTTTTCTTGCAGACGTTTCATTGCCAGGCTAGGCAACATCTTCAGTGCGAAAAGGGAGTGGGACTTGCTCTGTTTATATACCATGACTTGTCCTGCTTGTGTTGGTGGGGGTGTTGTTCTCTCCTTGGAGTTCCTTGATTAAGCTGTTGTTTGCTGCTTGGTTGATTTACTGAGTTAATAGTTCCTTGATTAGGGTCTATTGTGTTGTTTGATTGCTCCTCTGCTGCTAATCTTGCTGTTAATCTTTGCCTATCTGGTTGTTGATTGCTGGCAAGGAGGTGTTCTGGTCTTCTGGCTTTTCTATTGTCTCTTATGAATGGTATGTAAATGTTGTTTACCTCTATGTTTCTGTTGATGGCTGCTTTGTCTGAGTGCCAAGCTTCCAGGAATTCTCTAGCATTTTTGGATTTGGCTTGGTTTAAGATGCTCACAGTTTCCCAGTTGAAAGTACGGTTGAGTCTGTCCATGTGTTGTGAGATTAAGGAGTTTTCATTATTTTCTTCTGACTGCTAGTTGGTGTTCGTGGATGCGTTCTGCTAGTCTTCTACATAGTGGCTGCTACAGTCCTTACACTGTATGTTGTAGATAGCTCCTGTTTTTATTTCTTGAGCTACTGGGTCTTTTGGTTTACTTACGATGTTCTGAAGGGTTTTGGTTGGTTTATGTGCTACGGTGATGCCATGTGGTTGTAACAGTCTATTAGTAGTTTCTGAGATGTTTCTGATGTATGGCAGTGTAATTCTTTTCATAGCTTCTGTTGGTTTTGCTGTGGTGGGTTGAGTGGTCAGGCACTTTTTGATAAAGTTGCGTGGATATCCATTTTGCTGGAAGATACTATATAAGTGGTCTGTTTCCTTTTTCTGGTGTTCTGGGTTGCTGCAGTGCATTTGTGCTTGTCTGAATAGTGTTCTTACACAGCTGCTCTTGTGGGAAGTTGGGTTATTGCTTTGGTAGTGGAGCACTTGGTTAGTGTGGGTAGATTTCTGGTAGACTTGTATTTCTAATTTACTAGTTTCTAGTAAATTAAAACTAGTAAAACTAGTTTCTAGTTTACTACTAATTAGTTTGCATTCTTTTGGGTGAGCAGTTCGCCTCCTTTCTCAAACCAAGTATAGTGTAGCAAAAAAAAAAATTCCCCCCGCACATTTGTGCAGTCGTGTCCGACTCTAGGGGCCGGTGCTCATCTCCGTTTGTTAGCCGAAGAGCCAGCGTTGTCCAAAGACGCTTCCACAGTCATGTGGCCAGCATGATGCACACAGAACACTGTTACCTACCCACCAAAGTGGTACCTATTCATCTACTTGCATTTGCATGCTTTTGAATTGCTAGGTTGGCAAGAGCTGGGGCTAGTGCGGGAGCTCACTTCGCACGCAGGGCTAGGGATTCGAACCTCCGAACTTGCAATCTTCCGATCGACAAGCCTGGCGTCTTACCCGCTGAGCCACCACGCCCCTCCTATAGTGTAGCAAAGCAGATCATATTTTGGAAAACTGACCTTGGCTTTGTTCTTTGGCTTTTGCCTTGCTATTTTGTTTTTTCAAATCTGTCGTAGGACAACTGTAAAGTGATGGGATTGCATTATAGGAGTGTTTGCTTTTATTATAATGTTAAAATTTCAGGATATTTTAGTCTGTGTACTGCTGCTTATATGCTGGGAAATTTGTTCAATCTGTATTTTGAAGCAGACTTGCCCAATATACTGTACATTCCTGAAGCTACTGTATATGGAAATTAAAACAATTATCTCTCTGTAGAAGACTTTGTACAACTCCTATTACATAGTTCATCATTCAAAAATGTGCAGACTAAGGAAAAGAAAGCACAAGACCATACATATCTGGATAAACATGCACACTTTTTTAAAAAAGAACCACAACAGGACAAACTTAAGCTTGGTAAAACAAGAAAATGAGTGGTTAAACATGATAGATTTGCCTCTCTGTCAATGTAACGAATTCAATACATGCAACATGTACAAAAGTGTCTTCAACGGTTAGCATGGAGAAAGTTAATAAAACATTAAACATGAAACTCATGTGCTTATAGGAAGAAAATCTTTGTTAGTATTAAAATGAACCCTTTATAGGCACACATGAGGCGCCACAGAACTAAGTTCTTCACTGGCAGGGGAGTGATAAGAGTAATCCCTGAAGACTATTTCCACCAGACCAGGTCTTGAATATTTAATGCTAGTGAATTACCACAGTCCTTCAACCATAATGAAGGAATAAGCAGGCAATTAAAACAAACTCCAAATCCCTAGTTTTCCCCAAAGCCTTCCATTTTCTTAGTGCACATTTCTTTCTTTTCTGTTTATTTTCTTCCTCTGCTCTCATTGTGACGGAGTGTCTTTTTTCTTACTGTGTTTTTTCTTATATTTTAAATGGAAATACATACTAATGCTCTTGCCATTGATGTAATTTATATTTGAATGTTTCAAGTCATAACTGTATTATAGTCAGCTCTTCAGTTGTCATGGTACAAGCACGAGGGATCCACTACCAAAGCAAGCTATGCAACCTAAAATGAGGCAATCATTCATTACATGTAACTCTAGGCTGCTTTTTAGAATGTTATAACACCATATAATTACTTTCCTGTTCTCCTGAGCCCCATTTGAAAACTTGGGGTATTCACAAAAGCCATTCTCAAATTAGAGACAAGGTTTGAAAGCTCCAGCTCTTCTGTTGCTTAGATCAAAATTCTTCCTCTCGTCTCCAAAACACACCACTTCCCCTCCTTATCTTTAATTAGCAAGAGCAGAGGAGAAAAAATAATTGTTTTTTCTCCTTTTACCCAGGTGAATGAGTTATTTGGCAGAGCTCAGGATGCATGTAGTTCCTCCAAAAGTGCTACAATTTTAGTTCATTGCAGAAACACGAGATGATTAGAGATGGGAAAAGATGATCTGCCAAGTTTGATGGGGAGGGGGAACCATAACAAGTTTAGATAAATAAGCAAACTCCTCATAAGATTGCGACAGTGGTAGATAAAATTATAAGCTAATGAAACTTTGTCAAAGGCAGAATCAGAAAAGGAAAAGTTGTTCCCCAAACTGTTAGCTGGACTTCAAACAGCTCTGCTGTTTCTTTGCTTTACATGGTTTGTTTACCTTAATCTATTCTTGCCTAATTAATAAATGCTCTCAACTAACACAATTAATTTCACCTTCCTATCAAGAAGCTATGGTTACATGTTCTATGTACAATTCATGAGCTTTAACTTTGCTCTCATTTATTAGGACATTATGCTTAAGAATAATTTCTTTAAGCATAATTTAATGAATAAGCCACAGTGGCCTTTTTTGGTCTAAATTATTGCATTTTTTAACATTTAAAAAAATGTATTTTTTTTTAAAAAAATCACAATCTCTTGCAGAACCCCTAGCGACTCTCATGAAATCCTAGGGTTCCACGGAACCCCAGTTGAGAAAGTCTGGCTTAGAGAAATGGGCTGAAAATAACAAATGAAAATTGGCAAATACAAGTGCAAAGTCCTTCACATAGAAAACAGAAATTAAATACACAGATGTAGGGTGTGAGATAATGGTTTGGTTGTGGGACTTGTAAAAAAGGGGCTTATAACAGTAGTTGATTGCAAACTGAATATGAGACAGCAGATGTCAGCCCTTCAAGGCAGATCAGACTAGGGAATCCAATGTCATGTATGTCAGTACTACTTTTATTGCATGGCTATAGTAACAGAATCTTGCAAGTCTGAATGCACTTCCCCCCTCCCTCCCTTTATCTTCCTGAGAAGTAGGGAGAGGCTTGTCTGAGATGTTTACTCATGTTACATTCCTGCCCCCTACTCAGTCCACTTTTATCTGACCCTTGTCTTGGTAACAGCTCTTCCTCCTGTCCCTTAATACCATACCCTCTACAGCAGGGTGACATGGCTTCAAAAATGGCAAATCTAATTTTAGGTTGCATCAACATAAATACAGTTTCCCAATCACAAGAAATGATAGCTTCGATTTATTCAGTGTGAGTCAGATCTCACCTCAAGTATTATATCTAGTTCTGGGGACTATAGGATAAGGAGGATTCAGAGAACAAAGATGATTTTAGGACTAAAAGGGAGTTTTGAGAAGAGAGCTTGAAAGAATTGGAAGTTATCTGGCCTTGTTGGAAAAAAGGCTATGGGCTATTCCCATACACTTGAACACCATTCAAATCCCTATGTTTTCCACAATTCCAGAGTGCAGGACCCTAAACAATGGATTTAAGTTACTGGAAGGGAAATTCCAATTGAATGTTCGAGAAAACTTTCTAGCAGTAAGAGCAGTTCAACAGCGGAACTAATTACCCACAGAGGCGGTGGACTACCATCGTTGGATGTGTTCCAGTGGAGGCTGCATAGCCACCTCTAGGGGTGCCTTAATTGGATTCCTCCAGACTAGAGACTGAATTCAGTGGCCTACAGTAAATGGGTCCTTAAAGCTCTAAGATTCTACATGGCTTTGACTGCATTTTCTTTAAAGCAAGTATAAACTTTGAAATGGTCAGATTTTCTTAACACATAGTTTTCTTAACACATAATGCTGCACATATTATTTTAGATTCACATATGCATTCCTTTCTGTATCTCAGATGTCTCTATTGAAGATCTGAAAGTGAATTAGGACATACGTTTGCTGGGTTTCTGGAGCGAAGCCTAGGATTTCTGTACTTGGAACGTGTTGCACTAGCTTTGTGTAAGAACTATAATCCTATGAAAGCTGCCCATCTTATAGTTTATATTTCATTCAAGAAAGCATGAATCACAAATTCAGATTGAATCACACCTCCTATGAATCTCTAGTTCAGATCAAATGATTCACACAGGCCTAATATGAATAATGCGTCTGAATTTTCCCACAAGTCAAAAATTCTTTGACTTGTACCTGATGTCAATTTTGTTCTATGTTTTATTCTTTTTTACCCTTTCCTATTACAGATTAAAATACTGGCCATATTTTTCCTTTATTTTTTCTCTTTTCATTCTTTCAAAATAGACAAAAGAACTGAGCAAAAAGTAAAAGTACAAACACATTGATGTTTCAGTGATTAGCATTTAGCTTTTGTTGACAGCAGTTCTAGTACCAAATGTAAAATGTATTAAAAATACACTTGTAAATGTGTAGAACAGAGCAGACATATGTTTGTTCTGCATGTTATTATTCCATACATTTTATATTATTACTGCATATATTACCATTTCTAGTGCAGCTATCAGGCAGTACTCTGAGTAGAAATCAAAGGCACTCTACAGCAGCATTAGCAGAGTAGAGAGATCTCACTTCTAAATAAATGAAATAGTGTATTACCACCTAAAAGGGATGGGGGAGATCCTTAAATCTAGAACCTAAAGTTATATACATAACTGTATATCATTAAACTATGGAGTAAAGAACCCTACTCACCTTAGGTCCATAATTTCAAGATTTCTTCTGATGCTCTGTTTATATTATTAATGAATAAAAAAAGAAGCATTCACTGCAGAATAAGAAGAACAGATCATTTGTACTTACTAAAGTCATTGCAAAAATCCTGAATTAGTGGCCAATTACTATATGACAGTTTTAAGAAAAATATATCTGAAGGCAATTCTCTGTACCTCTCTCTGGTACAGGTTTTGGCCAAAGTAAAAGCAGTGGGAGTTGACCCCAGGAAGCTGAAAAATGTCAGACTGATCCATTTGATTTTGCTATTTTCTGGTTTCCAAGCCCCAAACTAGGACAATTTTATGGTAAGATGAACGAACCTGAGAGAGAGCATGTGTATAACAAAACTAAGCATTCATTATCACTGACAATTAGGAGTTCTGTTTAAGTTCATATCCACCTTTTCAATGACTCTGGAATCAGATGAAATATTTCAAGACTTGTCTTTTGTGATATGGAATAAAGGCATGTGAGGTTTTTTTTCCAGAGAAGTGAAAAGTTATTAATTTCTTTACATTAATATAAAATAGTGTTGAAAGATGCATGGTATCTCATCTTTCATGATACTCATATATATAACTAATTAAGATTTACATACATTTGTTTTTCATTTAAAAATGCTGTCATGCTAAAGCTTATCATACCACTACTGTAATACTAATGGATTACTATGGAAAAAGTTTTATTATGGCAATGGAAGTTAAGAAATAAAGCATTAAAATGCATGTATAATACTGAACAAAGGTTTGGTAGCACAATTTGCTGACAGCTTGTGGCATTTTAAGAAAACCACACCTTTTTTTTTTTATGTACAGTACAGTCATTGTGACAGGACATAACAATGACATTTGCATGAGCATTTCACATTTGTTTTCCTGGCAGTATAATTATATTATTAACTGTAAAAGCAGAGCTCATTCATACCTTTGTAAAACACCCACAATAACAACAACAGAAGAATAAAATATAATTACATATATGCTGTTTAGAAGAACATACACCTGTTGGAATAACAATGTACTGTTGTTAGAATAATATGAGCAAAGAAGCTGTTTTATGCTTAGTGTTGATTAAGTTTGATTTCTATCTACTTTTCCTTTTTCTAAGCTTGAGTTCATCTCATTACTGAATATATTTGCAATACTATATAGTTATTTATACTTTTCTTTAAATGAGCATTTTACACATTTTTCTCAAAGTATTTTTTCAAGCCATTTTCCCTATAATAATTGTTGTTGTTTATTCGTTCAGTCGCTTCTGACTCTTTGTGACTTCATGGACCAGCCCACGCCAGAGCTTCCTGTTGGCTGTCGCCACCCCCAGCTCCCCCAAGGTCGAGTCTGTCACTGCCAGAATATCATCCATCCATCTTGCCCTTGGTCGGCCCCTCTTCCATTTGCCTTCCACTTTCCCTAGCATCCACTTCCTCCCTATAATAATACACTTTTTTATTACTTTCATTAATAAGTGCATTTTTTAGGCACACTAGAGGAAAAGTGTAGATATGGAAAGATAAATCCATTGCAATTGGCACATTGGTTCACATTTTAATGGGGAGTTACCTGATTTTCACATCCTGTACCTAACTTTATACTCAGTTAGACCTATTGGTTAATTTAGTTGTGCTTTGCGTATATTAACTGTAAGTGGCTTTCTGGGTTTTCAGTCAGCATTTTTCTATCATTGATCTACAGACTTTCCCAATATCAAAGTCCCCTGAATAGCATAATTTGTTAACTTTTTACTTTATTTTGCATACTATATTCTTTAAGATATATACATTGGGTAATATATTTATAACCAGATTCTAAGGTATCAATAAATATGATTTATTTAGAATACAAACTTTCACTTGTAATTTGGCAATTATGTAAATAGAGATTGAAATGGGAATGTATGCATGTCAGTAGGTATGAGCAGTTTTATCCATGATGTACTATTTTTATGTGATGCCAGAAGCACTTCAAATGGTCAGTATTTTAGTAGCAAATATGTAGGTTTTTCCCCCCAATGTACACAACAAGCTTTTGCAGGTACAGCTCTCCAAGATTAATCTGCCATTTATCTGCAAACAAACTAGGTGAAAAATCTATGCTTAGTAATGGCTCATGAGTATTCAAAATATTGCACAATAGGTTTGGAGCAAGAAAAAAATTGCAAAACATTTGTGGTGCAAAGGAGGGGGAACACCATTACATTGTAGAGAGCAGTAGTGTAATGACTTGAATTTAACATAGCCCAATTAAGCAGTAAAGAGTGTTTGCCAAGATTTGGGGAATCCATCAATTTCACAGGAAATTAAGGCTGATCTTTTTTTGCCACTGGTTAACCACATAGCAAGGTTCCCAAATGACTTTGAGCCCTGAAGAGGTAATTGAGAGCTGTGAGTAGATGCAGAGATTTCTTCCCTCCATTGAATTTTATGCTTATACACTAACTACTCTGCTTATACAAGATCCCTCTGGGATTATTTCAGATAACTGGAATACTCTGCAAAATTGAATGGTGTGTAGTGGAGAAATAGCACAACAAACAAAAGATTTATAGGGGATTTCAGGAGTTCTAGCCACTTGCAATGTAGTGGAATTATTACTTACAAAGCACAAAAAAACCTGTTAATGTCATTGCTATTTCCATACCAGGTGTGATTTTGGAATGCCCTGTTTGCCTGCTGGCTTCATCCTTTCCTCAAATACTGTTGTGTGCTGTTAATGTTCATGACCTGGCACATCTGGGACTGTGTTGGGCCAGAGATGTAGACATTACTTGCTAGCACAATGTGAGGGAAAAAACCATACACCTGGCTGTTTTAATCCTGCATCTGTGCAGCATATCAAAAGTGCCCAGGAGCAGTACAGGTATAATAGATTGTCCTAAAGCTGGAAGAGTATACAGCCAGCGTCAGAATGGCTGGAGTGGCCCTAGCAGTACAGATGTTTCCTAGCTGCTACATAGGATCTGTCTGTGTGGGGCCTTTCTATCATATAGCCAGGCAGTGACAAAAAGAATAGAAAAATGCAACTTAGACAGCTCGAAGCAACTTTCACTTTTCATGTCCAGCCTAGCCAGATGGTTTCTGGTTGGCATTAACCATGAGGTGAAGCAAGAAATGAATGAAGCTTTAGTAGCCCTTTCCGCCCCCTTCCAGAGACAAAGAAAAGGAAAGAATTCAGTTGAGCAGGAAAGCAAACAATAGGCTGACCATATTTCCTTGAGACAAAAACGAGACATTGGGATGGCAAAATGGAACGGGGTCTTATGTAATATTCCATATTCATGAAAAAGACAGGGGTCCCCACCCCCCGGCCCGCACAATTGGCTCCCGCCTGCAAACCCCGCCCTCCTTTTCCGCGCGCTGATAGGTGGGAGGGCTTCCTCTTCCAGGCTGCCTCCAATCGGCAGCTCCGGCTCGGATCCTCCTTCCATGCCATCCCCGCCGGGTTTAAAAAACGGGACAAAATTGAGATTTTTATCGAAACAACCGGACGGTTGAAAAATGCTAAAAAAACAGGACTGTCCCATTCAAAACGGGACGTATGGTCAGCCTAGCAAACAACCAAGCTTTTGAGGGGTTGTATTTATATGACTCTTGGATGCTGTATGACTTCTTGTGTATGATGCTTTCAGGTTTATAATTGTTGTAAAAGTATATAAGTATATCTGATTTGGACAATGCAAAATCACTGGGACTGGGTGATGAGTTACCTGGGTGAGTGGGAAGTGTCATCTCCTTCTTGCACAATGATCCCTTCCCCACTGATCATAGATATAGAAGCTGCTAATGCCAGGAAGAATGGAACCATGTTCTTGCATAACTGAAACTAATTCCCTCCAAGGAAGGGATTTAGAAAAAGTGTTGCTTGGTTAGCAATGCACGTCACTTATTTTCTCAGTGTAACAAAAAGATTTCTGTATTAAAGAGTCCCCTCTGCCTTTGTGGAACAAGTGAGATGAGATGCAAGATTTAAAATTGTTTTCTTTCAAGCTATCCTTAAGTCCCATTCTTAACTAGGTCAAGTGGAAGGTACTATGCTGGGTGAACAGCCCAACCTAGTCTATAGGAGAGGGAGAAATATCTAGCTCCAAATAGCCATGGAACTGTCTGGGGCTAAACTAAGTTGCCTCCCGCAACTGTCAGCTGTATTGAGACTGCCATAACAGAGACAGAAGAGTACAGCAGCCCAGCAAAAATTTCATGGATGAAGAATAGAAACGTTGGGGATGGGTAAGATTCCTTACCTCCACCTGCAATACTGTAAGCTGGGATTGGGCAACCGCTGTGTTTTTGTTTTTGTTTTTAAAAAAAACCCATTCTGTGAAGGAGGAAAAATCCTAGGAAGTGATAGCCTTTCAGTCTCCTTTGCACTGGCTGAGATATCATATTGATAATTGTGCTAAGTGTTTGTTTATTTGTTTATTTGATGGATTTATAGAGCTGCCTAACTTAAACAAAGTGACTCTGGGTGGCATAAAACAGGAAGAAATAAGGGAGAGTGGCTGACTGGATTGAGTGCGTCATGTGAACATGATCCTTAGGGAATGGTACTGTCAAGTCAGCAGTGCTAGAATGTGTGTGTCTGAGTGTGTGTGTGTGTGTGTGTGTGTGTGTGTGTGATGCTGAGTAATAAAGCAATACAGGTAGTCTTCACTTAACAATGGTAATTGAGCCCGGAATTTCCATTGTTAAGCAATGTGGTTGTAAAGCAAGATGGCATTGTGTAGCAACAGCAATCCTAGCAACTCCCCTTGCCATCGTTAAGTGAATTTTACCACACTCCTGATTTGGTGTTCTCGTCAGAGCATTGCTTATGTGATCTGGAATTGGTGGACCTATCTTTGGTCCCCTTCTCATGGTCAGATCACACCCTGGTGGCTATGAGCTTCTCTAGGGCCACACCCCTCTGCAGGGAAGCAGGACCTATTAGATCGGTCCACCCCGGTGACTGATGGATGCTGTTGGGTTCCAGAGGGAGTTATAACTGAGGATCTTCTGTGTAGTCCTGCTGAGGCCATGTTCAACGCCTGGAATAGGAGGGTGACTGAGGCTCTAGACAGGATTGCGACCATGTGACCTCTCCCGACCCGTGGACCTTGTTGTGCTCCATGGTATATGGAGGAACTGAGAGGAATGAAACAGATCAAGAGACGCCTAGAGCGTCACTGGCGGAAGACAAAGAATGAATCCGACTGGACACGGATAAGAGCTGCTATTAAAGCCTACCTCATGGCAATTTGTGTGGCGAAGAGGCAATACTCCGCACGAATTGCATCTGCAGATAATCACCCGGTGGCTCTTTTTAAGGTGACCCATCTCCTTCTGGGTAAGGAGGATTCAGGGCTGTACCTGCAGGGGCGCGCTGAGGAATTTGCGGATTTTCTGACAGATAAGATCACTCAGATTTGTTCCCAGTTGGATGCCGGTGTGGATAATGGTCCAGCGGAGATGCCTGGGGTAGGTTCTTGCCCGGTTATCTGGGAACGCTTTGACCCTGTTGCTCCTGAGGAAGTGGACAGGATCCTAGGGACTGTGAGCTCGGCCACCTGTGTGTTGGATCCATGTCCCTCCTGGCTAGTAAAAGCTTCCTGGGAGGTGACGTGTGGGTGGGTACTATTGGTGACTAATTCATCTCTGGAGGAGGGGGTAGTGCCCCAACCTTTTAAAGAGGCTGTGGTTTGCCCCTTCCTTAAGAAGCCATTGCTGGATCCCACCCTGATGGGCAGTTTTCATCCTGTCTCCAACCTCCCCCTTTTGGGGAAGGTTGTTGAGAAGGTGGTTGTGCTGCAGCTCCAGACGATCCTGGATGAAATGGATTATCTAGACCCCTTTCAGTCAGGATTCATGCCTGGATATGTGTCAGGCCCAGCCCAAGTACTTCAGAGAATCAGTTCAGCCAAACTTCAGTTCTTTATTTTCTTACACCATATAGGCAGAATCTTGCCAGACTAAAGCAACTCTACCTAACCTAAGGGGAAATAACCTGGGAAAGCTCTAAAGGTAAAGGTAAAGGTTCCCCCCGCACATTTGTGCAGTCGTGTCCGACTCTAGGGGCCGGTGCTCATCTCCGTTTGTTAGCTGAAGAGCCAGCGTTGTCCGAAGACACTTCCACAGTCATGTGGCCGCATGACGCGCACGGAACGCTGTTACCTACCCATCGAAGTGGTACCTATTAATCTACTTGCATTTGCATGCTTTTGAATTGCTAGGTTGGCAAGAGCTGGAGCGAGTGCGGGAGCTCACTCCGCATGCAGGGCTAGGGATTCGAACCTCCGAACTTGCAATCTTCCGATCGACAAGCCTGGCATCTAACCCGCTGAGCCACCACGCCCCTCTAGTCTCTAGGGCGGGGCTATTCTGAACCTCTTTGCTTTCCCACATTTGCTTCCTGCACTGTGTCTCCTCTTATCTTGTCCTCCTCCTTGGAATGTGCTCCTTCCTTCCTGAGAACCAGCAGCATTACTGAAATCCACCACAACACCTTTCCCTTCAGATACACATTCCATAACAATATGGGACAGAAACGGCATTGCTCGTGCTTTTCGATCTCTTGTGCGAGTGGGATGGGTGTGTGTGACCATCCTTGCTCTACTTGACCTCTTGGCGGCCTTCGATACCATTGTCGGGGCGAGCGGATGGAGCGGCCTGCTTCTCTCCTAGGCACCAGCGATCCAAGTACTATGCACTAAATAGACTCCAAACAGAAGTTATATCAAATAACCTATTTACTTATATACATACGTATTTACAGATCACTTCCACACAGGTAACAAATGATAAACCAACGATACAGCATACACGAGGTAGAATGAGAATAAATGAGAAGAAAGAATACAGGACATCTCTGTATTTATATATAAATTGACCAATCACCTTATAAGTCACTCTCATTATCCACCACACCCAACTTAACTCTAAGCACCTGTTGTATGAGTCACACACTGACACATCATCACTACAACAATGGCTGCTAATTGGGTGACTGTGCAGAATATTTCACCTTTTACCTAGAAATCAAGCCTCTCTGTATAATTTATATCTAGAAGTAAATTCCTGGGTTTATCAAACCCCAACACCCCTTCAATTTACAATAGATATTACATTCACATATACAGAATAGAAGACATACACATTTGAGATATACACATCCTATGTCTATCTATGCTTAGAGGCTTTGTCATCACATCTGCTACATTACACTCGGACAATATTGCAAATCAATACAATAAAATACAATAAACTTCCAATTATTGACTGATCACATGTTCTTGATCACATGAAGTTTGGTCATCTTCTCCAGTCTCTGTATTAACAAAATCTGTTGTCATCGGGGTTGGAACTTCCTTGCAATGTTCCATATTGTTCTCTCTTAGCAGTTGTTCAATTTTTTCCACTGCTCTAGAATATAACCCCCATCAACCTTCTGAATACCTACGCCTAGGTAATTCCTAATCTCTCCCAGATCTTTGACATCAAATTGTTGTTTCAGATTTTCAGTAAATTCAATTACCCTGCTTTGATCTTTTGCTATAAAACACAAATCATCTACAAAAAGCAAAAGCAAAATCTGTTCATCATTTTCACATTGCTTTACATAAAGACATGGGTCAGCTATACTGCACTTGAATTCCATTCTTTGTAATTCCTTATCTAACTTTAGATTCCAGCAACGTGCCGATTGCTTGAGTCCATACAATGCTTTCTGCAACCTGTATATGCTCCCTGCAATATTTGATTCATAACCTGGGGCTTCAACCATATAGATTTCTTCTTTCAAATCAGCATGAAAATATGCTGTGGTGATATCATAATGGTGTACTACACAATTCCCAGCTGTGCCATTGCTAAGGCAAACCTAAATGTCTCCCCTCTTAGCGTTGGTGCAAAAACTTCATCATAAGTCTGATTCTTTACCTGGGAAAATCCTTGTGCTACCAGTCTAGCCTTATACTGAATATCACCATTCACTAAGGTTTTATTCTTATAAACCTACCTACAACCTACTGCCCTATGCCCCTCAGGCAACCTGGTAGATTTAAAAACCTTATGAGAATTAATGGTTTTCATTTCCACATCCATAGCAGCTTTCCATCTACTCTGCTCTTGTAATGGCAACTCCAAAACTTCCTTGTAATTACGAGGTTCATAATTGATAAAACACACTTTTACATCACCTGGTGTATAACGTTGAGGTGGTATGCCCTTGTTAACTCTCTCAGACCTGCGCAAAACTGTAGCATCCTGCATCATTGGCACACTAGGAGTTAATTCCTCTTCCTTCTTAATCTCATCAGTGGACTCTCTCCGCTCTGAGAACTCAAAACTTCTCCGACTAGGAAGAAAAACTTCACTGCTCCCATGTAATCTCTGCCAATTGCTGTGCTCACTAAAACTTGCTGATCTAGAAATAACAACTTTCCTGCCATCAGTGAACCTATATCCCTTGGTCCCTGGCTCATACCCCACAAACGTCATCTTCTGTTCTTTTGCCTGCCCTTTCCTACGTACCTCCTTATGCACGTGAACATAGGCAGTGCACCCAAACACTTTCAAATGAGCTAATGATGGCTTCTTGCCATATAACATATAATATGGAGTTTGATTTACAGACACACTCCATAACCTGTTAATTAAATAATTAGCAGTTAATATAGCCTCTCCCCAGTATCCTCTAGATAACCCTGAGTCAGCTATAAGTGAATCCTTTACTGTCTGCAATGCCAAATTCCTACGTTCAGCCACGCCATTCTCAGCTGAACTATGCGGATTGGTTCTCCTATGCACAATGCCCCTTCTACCGAGCCATTGCTGACAACTACCACTCAGAAACTCAGTACCCCGGTCAGTTTGTAAACTACACACCTTTGTGCTATACCTTCGTTCCACAAACTGCACCCAGTTTCTAAACTTATCAAATGTTTGACTTTTAGCTTTCAATGGGTAACATAACCCAAATCTGGTGTAATCATCTACAATAACTAAAACATATTTAGCACCCCCTATTGTAGCTGGTAATGGACCAATTAAGTCAGCATGAACTAATTCAAAACATTTATGTGACTTCCTATCACTAAATTTGCTCACAGGAAATACTTTTGACTTTGCAACCTTACAAGCTGTGCAATCCAAATACACTTGGCACTGTTTCAAATTCATTCCAGAACTTGCTTCTGACATCTTTTCAATCACTTTGAAACTCAGATGCCCCAGCCTTCTATGCCATAGATGCTCACATGAATCATGTGTTGGCTTATTAATTGTGGCCACATCATGGCTTCTGCTTGTCCTGGTTTGTACCATTTCATAAAGACTGTTCTGTAAAACACTTTTACCACAGACATTATTATCCTTCATGACAATACATTCACCATTACCAAACTGTACATTATAACCCTGTGTATCCAATTGTGAAACACTTATAATATTGTACTCCAGTTCTGGTACACATAACATTGATAATTCAACATTTAACCCTGGTACATACACTAATCCCTTACCAGTTACAGATGCAATGCTTCCATTTGGTAGACTAACATGGTCACGGTCAGCCTGCATAAAACTTTTAAACATCCGTTTGTTGTTTGCTACGTGCTCACCAGCGCCACTGTCAAGCAGCCACGGTCCCTTTAAATCTTTTACTACAGAAGTAATCAGAGACAGCTGTGCATTGTCTCCCGGCTTGGAATTCCCCGGCTTGGCTTTAGGCTTCTGTTTCTTATCACAATCTCTTAACAAATACCTTGCCGAACCACAGCGAAAACATTTACACTTTACAAATAAAATATTGTCAGACTTATTAGAATAACAGTTCTTATCAGAAACACTGTTTTGCTTAGACCTAATTACATTAGAATCTAGCCTTCTCTGTTCCTCTTCCAATAATCTGCCAGACAAATAATTTACGGTCAAATCCTCTTCAGATAAAGACCCGAAGCTTGTAGCTAAATTATCCCACGTTTCATTTAGAGAACTGAGAATTACATACACTTTATTTGCTTCTGTAAACGGCATATCTCTCTGAGCCAACTCCTGAAACAAGTCTGTCATATAATGCAGGTGATCCTGAATATTATCAGTCACCCCTAATCTGGCATGATAAAGTTTCCTTGTCAGCATAACCTTGCATAACGGCGTGCTTCTCAGATAAACATTCTTTAAAGCTTCCCAACACGCACTGGCTCTCGTTAAATGTCTAACGTAACATAGCTGGCTATCCTCCAGACATAAAATTATGCTTGCCAATGCTCTATCGTGTAATAGAGCAACTGCTTCTCCGTCCAACTTGGTCGGTGGGTCAACAATAATCTTCCAAAGACCCTCACGTCGAAGATACATCTCCATTTTATATGCCCATGACGAATAATTAGTGTCATTCAGTCTTTCCAGAGGAAAACCTCCCCCGACTGCTGGCAACATCTTCACGTCGCTCATCTGTCTTCAGCCCCTCCTGGGCAGACACCGATGATTAAAGACACAGACCTTATCAGAATGTCCTCCAGCTGCAAAACAAGCGTAGGAGAAAAAAACCAAAACACAGGCACGGAACCTGTTAAAGCTCCAAATCACTCCAAATAGCCACACGACTCCCAGATAGGCTTCCAAAGCTTCCAGCTCACAGACTGCACACGATCCCATGATCCACAGCCAGTCCAAAGCCTCTGTCGTCTCTGGCTTCTCTATCGCCTCTGGGCCCGTAACCTGTCGGGGCGAGCTGATGGAGCGGCCTGCTTCTCTCCTAGGCACCAGCGATCCAAGTACTATGCAGTAAATAGACTCCAAACAGAAGTTATATCAAATAACCTATTTACTTATATACATACGTATTTACAGTTCACTTCCACACAGGTAACAAATGATAAACCAACGATACAGCATACACGAGGTAGAATGAGAATAAATGAGAAGAAAGAATACAGGACATCTCTGTATTTATATATAAACTGACCAATCACCTTATAGGTCACTCTCATTATCCACCACACCCAACTTAACTCTAAGCACCTGTTGTATGAGTCACACACTGACACATCATCACTACAACAATGGCTGCTAATTGGGTGACTCTGCAGAATATTTCCCCTCTCACCTAAATATCAAGCCTCTCTGTATAATTTATATCTAGCTGTAAATTCCTGGGTATATCAAACCCCAACAACCATCTACCATGGTATCATTCTGGAGTGGCTTTGGGGGTTGGGGGTGGGGGGCACTGTGTTGTCCTGGTTTACCTACTTCCTCCGTTTCCAATCAATGATGATTGGGGACGAGAGGCCCCGCACTTGGCCCCTGCTTTGTGGCGTGCCTCAGGGGTCAATGCTCTCTCTGCTCCTGTGTAACATCTACATGAAGCCGTGGGGGGGGGGAATCATCCATCACCATGGGGTGAGATATCATCAGTATGCTGATGATACTCCGTTGTACATATCTGCCCATGGTGAGTTAAGTGATGCCCTCTTCCGGTGCCTGGAGGCTGTTGAGGTCTGGATGGGGAGCAACAGATTGAAGTTGAACCCTGGCAAGATGGAATGGCTGTGGGTTCGGGGCTCTTTGGTTCCCAGAGAATTACTATCTTTGGTCTTGGGTGGAGTTGCACTGTCCCAGAAAGACCCTGTGCTTAACTTGTGGGTTCTCCTGGACTCACAACTCCTGCTTAAAGAGCAGGTGGCAGTCATGGCCAGGAGAGCCTTTGCACAACTGTGTGTTGTGCACCAGCTACCCCCATTCCTGGACCAACATGCCCTTCTCACAGTCACACATGCCCTAGTCAACTCCCGTTTGGACTATTGTAATACGCTCTACATGTGGCTGCCCTTGAAAAGTATCCGGAAGCTTCAATTGGTTCAAAATGCAGCAGCCCACATAGTTTTGTGCAAGCCTAGATTTGCACATGTGTCACCTCTTTTGTCGGAGCTGTATTGGTTGCCAATTTGCTTCCGGGTCCAATTCAAGGTGCTGATTATCACCTTTAAAGCCTTACATGGCTTGAGGCCAAATTATTTGCAGGACTGCTTTCCCCAGTTACATCCACCCGGCCCACCAGATCCGGGAGGCAGGGTATGTTGCAGGTCCCTTCAGTTAGGGAAGTACATCTAGTGGGGCCAAGGAAAAGGGCCTTCTCCATGGTGGCTCCCTCCCTTTGGAACATCATTCCCCCAGATATAAGATTGGCCCGCTCCTTGCTCCTTTTCTGGAAGGCCCTGAAGACGTGGTTTTGTCAGCAGGCCTGGGGACCCCAGGCTGTTTCGGAGCCAATCAATGGGCTGATATGAATGTATTTGCTGCCGCTGGGGGGTGCCTATTGTGTTTTTATGGTTTTTAATTCTATAAGCTGCCCGGAGCCACCGTGTGTTATTTGGGCGGCCTTATACATTTGTTTAA
This sequence comes from Charina bottae, assembly GCA_023362775.1. Lineage (NCBI taxonomy): Eukaryota > Metazoa > Chordata > Lepidosauria > Squamata > Charinaidae > Charina > Charina bottae. The sequence continues at coordinate 67,951,729 of JALMGJ010000004.1, forward strand.
TAAATAAATAAATAAAATGTATATGGCTGCCCAACTTGCAGATTGTGACTCTGGGCAGCTAACATAGGAATAAAACCAGGACAGTGCCAAGAAGATACAAAACAATAGAAAAAAGGGTGACATAACTGAGGCTAGCCTGCAATCATTCAGTTTCCAATCTCTATGGACAGGCTCATCCACCCAAGGGAAAAGCCAGGTCTTACGGAAGGCCCACAGGGTTGGGGCTATCTGAATCTTGTGGGGTGTATATTGCTCCAGAGGGTGGGTATCATGACAGAGAAGGCGCATCTCCTGGATCCATTAGATGACACTGTTTTATAGGTTGAGGAATGCCAGCACATATAGTACTGGGCTAGCTCGACAAATGCTTTGACTCAATATACGGCAAATTCTCATGTTCCTATGTATTTTCTGCTTTAATAGCATGTTATTAGCAGCAGGACTACCTTGTTATAGAGAGATTAAATGGTTGATGCTGTTTCAAACAGGTTTGGGGTGAAAGAAGGACTTCTGCCAAACAAATCTGGCATTGTCATCTGTATCAAAGCTGATGTGTTTCTTGACCATTTCTTTGTCAGATTTTTTTATGGGCCAAAGGAACTACGAAAAGAACTTCCCACAATTCTACTAAGCTATGGTTCATTAGCATTCAGCACAACTGCTAATGCACAAAGGAGACAAAAACTGGCAGAAAAACATGAGAAGACATGATAAAAGGAGCATGCTGAGAGGAAGAGACAGTTGTTTGCTAATTGAGCTAGAGAGAAAGATGACATTGCCTGGGCACGCTTCCTGTGATTTGTACCTGCTTCACATGGAAGTGGGATGCTGCACCTGATCAGTTGTCAGTAGCATGATTGTAGGGATCAGTAGTCACAGTGTGTAGACAATTAAACAGTGCTACTATTCTTTAGATGTCTTCAGTGGGAGAAAAGAGACTATTCTGTGCATTTTTCTCTCAAAGCTATATTGCTTTTTCTTATCTCACATTTTTAATTTATTTGGCTTACTATTTCTTACTCCTTGTCTGTGCTTTGCATAATGTTGCTTACTCCAAAGAGGAATAGTATGATGGGTATGCATATATGTTCTCTCAAAGGGCTCACATAATGTTTTATCATTCATCTTGTCCCTTCCCAGTCTGGATTTGGTTCATTTACATAACTCTGATTAGTTATCTGACATTTAGTACAGTATATTGGCTACTCTGACTAGTAGCAACACTTCAGGCTTAAGGAAAGGATTTTAAAGACAATCTTTTTAGTTGATTTTTTTAAAATGTAATTTTAAAATTATCAGAAAGTTGGAAGGAAGGAGGCAAGGAATAGTCATTCTAACAATTCAAAGCAGAGAGAGAGATGCCATGGAAGATAGTCAGAACAATGGTAGCATCTCAGAGTGTTAAGTTACTCTAAAATTCTCTATTCTGGTAGCCTGAATTACCTTGGTGATAGTCCCCTTGCTGAATCAGTGAACAGGAAAGCAATTGGCATCCAAGACCTGGAAGAGTGGATTAAACTGTCTTATGTTTATCCATGGAAGTACAGGGAATAAGAAGTAGAGCATAGTCAGATAACCAAGATAACAGCTATTAAATTGGTCCTATAGAGATTCTCATGCCAAAGCCAGTCTGTGTCTAAAGCTGAAAAGCTACAAGAGTGGTCATGGTCAGGCAGTCGATATATCCAAGAAAACAATTCAGAGTCACAGGTTTCAAATGAAATGAACATTGCCCCCAGTGATTGGTTCTGTCTGTACAGCTATATAATTCCCACCAGTTGTCCACTCCCAAGCACAGCAAGTGCACATCATGATTTGGACTCCTTCACTGTTTCTCCCAGAGAACCGTGATGTTTGTCTAATGTACAGCCCTTTCTTCCTCTACTGGCAGTGACAGTTTATTTTATTTATTTTATTTTTATCCCACCTTAATTATTTTTTATAAATAACTCAAGGCAGGGAACATACCTATTACTCCTTCCTCCTCCTATTTTCCCCACAATGCTGTGTTAAAGGCTACAGATCAGCGAGTAGAGCTACACATAAAGAACACATTCCGCTTCAAACTCTGCCCCACCTACCAAGCTGGGAGGGGTTGGCGGGACCAAGGTATATGAGGAGTAGGGGGGTTGTTCTCAAATCAGGAGAGATGGAAAAACAGTTGTATCTGTGGCCAGAAGTTGCTAACAAAAAGTTATGGGGAATGATGAAAAGGCTAGGCTGAAGCTGTAGATCAGAGCTTTCCAAACTGTGTGTGGCGACACACTTTTGTGTCGCCACACACAGCGTGGTGTGTCGCCACACCACCCGGAAGTGGCGGCGCGCGCGTGCATGGCAGCAGCGGCAGCGGCGTGGTATCAGTGTTTCCGTGTTTTAGCGGAGGCTGCTGCCGCTGTGCACGCGCACGCCGCCGCACACCCCCCCGTGCCACTGCCGTGCGCGTGCCCCCTCCCGCACCGCCACTGCTGGTGTGTCGCCAGCGGCGGCACTTTGGAAAGCCCTGCTGTAGATGAATAATTAAGTGGAGGAATGTTCAGAGTTATTATGAGTGAACCACATCATGGGTAAACATCTGTATTGCTGGCAGTTAATATAGGAATGAAGGTATTGTTCTAGGTAGCATTTATCCTCTAAAATTGATTTAGAACTTCACATCCTATAGTTTGAATAGGACCTGCCAAAAATGTGCTTTGAATTCTGGGACTTTGTCAGAAATAAGAAAGTTGGGCAAACCATGGTTCCAGCATTAGAGTTTGATTCTGGTATTTTTTCCCAACATTTTTCTGGCTTAGGCTTTTTGCGTTTTTCATCCTTGAAGCTAGTATCTGTTGGTTATTGATATAACTGTCCTGAATAACATTGGCTCTCAACATAATTGATATACTGTTATAACTTACTTCTCCAAGGCAGAATTCAGGACAGAACAGAGATTGCACAAGTGTCTGATTGGGAAAGAGAAGTAAATTCTTTTTCTCTGACTATGTAACTCTCTTGCATTTGTTTGTTTGTTTGTTTATTTCCAAATTAGCAAACTGACTTATTAGTGGCTTGAAATACTGTACACTGATTGTTGGGAAAATGAGAAAATAATCAAATCTGAAATGACGGGATTCGGATATATATAAAATAAGCAGTTCAACAACAACAACAACAACAACAACAACACACCCTTTGTCTGCTACTTTGGAAGAGGCAATTTATTGGTGGAAGATCCCAGCATTCGAAAATTGAAGCACAGCACAGTTTCCATTACTAAGTATGTTGGGATATTTGTATTTGCAAAGAAAGCAGACTCTCTCTTGGCTTTTTTGACCTCTTGTTGGAGGTAGGTAGAGGTTGGAGAAAAAGAAGCAATGGAACACCTCCCTGGAGGCTGAGCTATGCCCAGGGAAACTCATTGCAACCTTTTGCCTAGCATTCTTCCTAGTGAGGTATGCAAAATGTTCCAAGGAGTTAATGGCCATTTTGAGTGTTCCAAGATTATTCCAGGGTTCCAGAATATTGTTGTAAGTTCAAGGCAAAAGATAACATTTTATTCCATGCAATCTAACATCTTGTGCATGATTAGGCAATTAGACAATAAAATTCCTCATCCTTGCTACTATTTCTTGGAGCTAGTTGAGAAATGACAATATAAACAGTTAAGCAGAGACTGAGAACCACTCTGAACATAAGAAATAGCACTGCCAAGTTGGAAGTAATTTGTTTTTTAAAATAGTTTGCTATGGGTAAGTTTAATTTATGGGTTATAATATGAAGTTGTCTCATGATTCTGTGTGCATTGTATTCTCTGGCAGGTTATCAATATATGTGCATTAAAATATAGTTCTTGTTTCTATGCTGTTTGAGCTTTCAAGATAATGAATAATAAAAAAACAATATTGCTTTATTTGTTGGACTTTGCAAGGCAAATTGCCAGATTAAAAATGTGCACCATGCAAATATATGCATTAGGAAGAACCCTCCAGCCAATAGTGTGTGAGCCCGGACACATGTGATTCTCTTTATTGTTTTCTGGGTTTTAGTGTAAACCACCTACTGTCATTCTAGAGTTGAGTGGCTTCTAAATCTTGTAAACAAATAAAAATAACCAAAGAACTATAGTTTGATGAAAACTTGTTCATGGACTGTATTGAAACCAATGTTGTTGCTTCTTTGCTGGGCATAATTATGTGACAGCTTGTGAAGGCAGGTAGACAAGACTGCAAAAAATGTGGGAGAATTAAAATGTTTTATTTATTAATTTATTTTTAAACCATTTCTTTTGCCAAGTATTCTGAAGATTGAGTGACAGGCAATGCTCAGCATGGCCTCTGCCTGTGCTTGGGTGAAATCAAGGGAGTAAGGTGCTTGCTTCAACTTTTCATCATTCCCCATGGTGGAAAAATTAAAATATTCTGAAAAATTAAAACAATGGATGCAAAATTGTGAGTGGATTCCATTGCCTGGATAATGGAAACTGTGTTCCAAGTTCTGTTACAGTATTTGTTTGCAAGTTTCCAGTTTAACCCTCCAGTAGTCAGGAAAGTACAGTAAGTGATAGTACAAATTCACAGCAACATCAGTGTCTAGAATCTTTCAAAGCAACTTCACCCTGAACATTGTCTTAGCAAGCATACAAGGTATACCTGTACTTACTTGCTCATTGTGTTAATTAACAGAAACTTTTGGTTTGCACTTTGAATTTCTCCAACAGTTTTTTCTGTCACTTAGTGCAGTCATTTAGAACTGTGAATAAAGTAAATAGCAAACTTGTGTGTGTCATTAGCAGCCTGAAAACAGTGGAATTTGGTGATAATATACACTTTGGTGCTTGTAAAACTAATGGACTATGTGTTGTATGATTTACCTTACTTGTAAATATATTAGCAAATCTTTGCCAAAAGAAACGTTCACTAAATTACAAGAAGACCCAATACTCCCTTATCTCCAAATACAATTTCAGCAGAATACAAATAATAACTTGACTGAATCAGTACACCATCTACTCCCATGGTGGCCAACCAAATGCATCTGGGAAACCCAGAAGCAAAACATGAAGTACAAGTCATTTCTTACTGTTCTCTGGCCGCCGATACTCAGAGGCTTACTAGAATCTAGAATTGGCATATAGCCATCACTACTAGCAGCTATTAAGGATTCTGTGAAAAGTCAAATTATGCACCACAACAATTTTGAATTAAGTGACCTACACAAACTAGGTAAAATAATCCAATGGCCTTGTGTGTGCTTATTGTGCATAATTTAGTTTCTGCTAAAATGGAGAGGCCCAGGAGTTACATAGCTGATTAACTGCTAGAAACTCTTGCAAACTACTATCTGGTTTTGAAACGTTCACCAGGCATTGTGTTTGTATTTCTGTCTAAACCTCTCACTACATCCATGAAGATTCTATTACCCATTTTTGTGCAGGAAGGCATTAAATTATGCCACTGTGATAAGGCCACATTAATATTGCTTAAAACAACAAACATGTTCTGTTTAGTTTAAGTTTGTCTCAAATACTAAAGGCATAAGATTGAACCTTCTTATGACATCCTAGCTGGCTATAGCATCATCCAATCACAGTGTAAGCTTCTGTATCCCATTTTCTTTGACTGTGTAGTTAGTCTCATTTTATATATAGGATATTCCTATTTTGAATGTGGAATATGTAGTGATTACTGTTGTAGATCTACCATTCTCATTTTTGCCTTGCCCACCTTTGACCACCCAACTAATTCCATAAAATGCATCTATAGCCTTCAATACAGAAATGATACACCTGTGATACATGCTGTTTTTTAGTAAGAATTTTCAGACAACAGTTTGATGATACAGATTCAATATCTGAAATTCAGCCACCAATATCCACTTCTTGGAACGTGTCACTACATTATATAAAACAACCCTAGGTGGCTAACAAACACACAGACAATTAAAAAAACACAAGTTTAAAACTCTAAACACACCATCAGTACCATAACAGTACTTTCTCAAAAAACACACAAGAAATGCTGGGCTCACCTTTCCACCATGCCCTAGTACCTGAGGGAAGAGACAGGTCTTAAAAGCCTTCCAGAAGGAAGGAGGGTAGGGGCCCTCTATATCTTGAGGAGAGGCTTTTCATAGGGATTGTCTGTGGCTTGAATCATGTCAACTGGATTTCTATTTTCTTAGTGGAAACGTTTCACTCCTTATCCAAAGAGCTTCTTCAGACTGAAGAAGCTCCTTGGATAAGGAGTGAAACGTTTCCACTAAGAAAATAGAAATCCAGTTGACATGATTCAAGCCACAGACTGTTCCACCTGGATGACTGAGAACCTTCATAGACATATTTTCATAGGGATGTTTCATTTAAAACATCCAAGTTAGGGACTCTAAAAGTATAACTAGGTGTTGTATTCAGAATGTTTTTAATATGTCATAATCTGCAATTTACCTGCTTTCTTAGTCAACATAATATCAGGGAAAATATCCAATATTTTTCATTACTGCCATTGATAATCAAATTTGATATTTGGATTTCTAAAATTAAGCAGATATGTAACCATTTTGAGTTATTTTGGTGGTTATGTAGAAAGGTACAGTAATTAACTATAGGTATTTTGCTAGCTTTTAAAAATCAGTAGTATAAGTTTTTGATTGTAGCTTGAATCATGTCAACTGGATTTCTATTTTCTCAGTGGAAACGTTTCGCTCCTTATCCAAGGAGCTTCTTCAGTCTGAGCAAAGTTGGTAAGGGAATCCTAAATATGTTTCTAGGTAGCTGTGTGACCTTACACCTGGGGCTAGGTCATGGTTATATTGAGATGTTATTTTAAGTCCTTTTATCATCTAAAGGAGGATCGTTAAAATCACCATGCTGCTGTTGAGCTTGTGAAATAGTCTTAATCTTCCTAGGCACAGAAGACAAAGCAGGGAGGAAGATGGGGGAAAGATTATGCCTGAGGCCCCCACCTCTATTCAAGGAAGGATTTTCCAAGTTGGCATAAATGGATTCCTTGACCCCTCTCTCAAACCACCTATCTTCTCTGTCTAAAATGTGAACATTAATGTCCTCAAATGAGTGTCCTTTTTCCTTTAGATGAAGATAAACTGCTGACTATGAACCTTCATAGACATAAGTTTTTGATGTTTATGTTCATTTTTAAAGGATCACCTCCTAAAATATTTGGGGAATAAAATATACAATTTGTATATAGTACTGCAGCTGCTTCGGTTTCTTTGTGGTGTTTACGGCTTGATCCCTCACTTTTTTTTCAAGAATTACTAAATATGCAGGGTTTTTTAATCACTGATGGAAGAAATCAAACTTGTCAATATTTTCTCTTGCTATGAATCTCTAAATATTTTCACAAGATCAGGCAACCTCCATTACTGTGGGCCACATGCATTTCCCATTTTGCAGCTTCCAGATTGCCAACATATTGTACTGCCAAAATTGTGTGTGAAAGTGGCCAATGTTTACTTTTTTTGTGACACTTTTTGTTGTTGTTGCTCAAACTGGAGTAGCACACATCTATCTTAACACTTAACCTATACCAAAAAGGACTCTAGTGCTGGGTGAATAAAGCTAGTAACTTACAGATGCAGACCTTTTGTTTGTTTAGCAAATGGATTATGTTCACTGGGTTGCATTTAAACATTACAGTAAGAATTGTTTAATGATGGTAGTAAACAAATAAATAGAAATCAGTACCCTTGACTATTTTATTATTAATCGAAGATATTTTATTATTAACCTGAAGTTTTAGAAGGTTATATTTTAGTGAAATATAGTAGCACTTTGCCAAATTAACTGTCAGGAAGGAATACATAACTTCTACATGCAATTTGACCTCCAGGATGTCTCTACACATCGAGAGTTGTTTATGGATTGTACTTGGGCTAACTTTTCTAAGTGAGTATCTCATTAAAATATGTAATTATATAACAGTTAACAAGCAAGCAAAGCAACATCATTTGGATGTTAAATAACTGAGAAAGCCAAAGAGTACCGAAAATGAGTAAATAGGTCAGAATCGTGCAGGCAATGGTTTTCCTTGTGACATTCTATGGAAGCAAAAGTTGGACTTTGAAGAAGCAGGATAGGAAGAGTATTGATGTTTATGAATTTCAATGTTTAAAAAGATTCCTTAGAATACCATATACAGCCAAGAAAACAAATCAATCATTGATAGAATCAACCCGGAGTTCTCATTTGAGGCACAAATGACCAGGCTCAAATGATCATACTTCGGACAAATTATGTGAAGACCTAGCTCTCTGGAGGAGTCTCTAAGGCTGGGAAAGGTGGAAGGAAAGAGAAGAGGACAACTAGCAGCAAGGTGGATGGACTCAATTACAGTAGCTATATGTGCACTTTTGGAAGACCTGAAGGGCCAGGCTAGGGACAGATGATCCTGGAGAAAATCTATCTATGAAGTTGCTATGAGTCACTATAGTCGTGATGGCACATAATACATCAATAAGCCAGCTCCCCATACAGTTAGCTCACTGAGTATGTGAACAGGGCAGTGCATCTGTGCTATGTGTGTTTGTGTAGAGACTCCAATTAAGTTCAGGGGATGTGGACAGCAAACGAAGATTTGTGGTAATCTGGAATATATGCCCTTCTGTCTGAAGACAACTCAAATTACAATAGCTAGAAATGCAAGCTTGTGTCCTTGTGGGATGAGAAGGTAGAAGAGCTTGTAAGAGCTCTTCTCTCATCTACCAAATGAAGCTCCTCAAGAGGAGAAGAGAATAAAGGCATGCTGTGGAACATGATAAGGAAGTTAAGAGGAAGCACATATGTCAGAGAAGCAGGAAGCACTCAGTATGGATGGAAATTAGCAACAAAAATTAGGCTGTTGCCACCTGAGCTAGTCTCACCAACCCTGTCTTCAGAAGATTCAGACTCATTTTCCATGTCAAACTTCTTTTCTGGCATCTTTTGCAATGCATAGTAAGCTCTGTAACAATTTTGATATCAGACCACATTCTGTTTCCAGTATTCTGTTATTGTGAATATTAACTGTATATTATTGATATTTGCTATTTTCTATACTTTTTTTCAGTAATATAAGTCAGGATTTAATTCAGAGGCCAGTGTAAAGTACTTTGATAGTTGCAAATTTCAGTGATCGGTGATGTTGTTCTGGTTATGGTGGGTGGCCTTAAATGACCCAGCCAGAAAAAAGAGTGTTATTAACTTACCTTAAAAATATCTTATTTAGCTCCTAGACTACTGTTATAGTTTAAACGCACACAAAGACATTCCAAACTGCAAAGGTTACTATGGAAACAGCAGGGGCCTGTCAACACCTCTCTCTCTAATAGTGACAAATGGTACTTATTACATCAGCACTAATTTCATCCGATCCCTTTCAGATGAAGATACTTAGTCCTCACTGATCAGATTGTGTCACGGTAATTACTGAGAACAGACCTTATTAGATGACAGCACACTTTACCCATTGGCTCAACTCAAAAATCTAACTTTTTACTATTTTTGAGATTATTTTGCAAATGTGCCCCAGCTATTCTCTTTCCAGCATCTTCCTGTTTAAATAATGTGATATGCAATGATCCTCACCAATTACTGTAACTTCAGGAAGTTTTAAAAAATAAAAACTGCTCTTAAAATACATAAAGATATAATTACTTTATTATAAAGTTGTCAGAATTAATCCCAGTAACCCTTCTTAAATCTGAGGAATCATGATGTTTTCTTTTTCTTTAAAAGGGATAAATAAATCTGGTCTCCTCATGCCAAGAAAAGAACAAGCCAGATGTAGTTCTTGCATGTAGCCAACTATGTGAAAAGCTGAAACAGAATTGCATGAAAACAGCATATAATATACTGGCTCTTGACATGGTCTGGGCAGTTAATTTTAATTGCATGAGACCAAGCTTGTTAGTAGGTACCAATCAAAGAGAATATTTGTAGCTCAGGGTTGAACTGTGGAGTCCTTGGTGTTCTCTGAGCCTTAGCCTTGTTGTTTTCCTGCAGACGACTCATTGCCAGACTAGGCAACATCTTCAGTGCGAAAAGGGAGTAGGCCTTGCTTTCTGTTTATATATCCTGGCTTGTCCTGCTTGTGTTGATCGAGGTGTTGTTCACTCCTTGATTGGGCTGTTGTTTGCTGTTTGGTTGATTGACTAGGTGAATAGTTCCTTGATTAAGGTATAAAGTACTGTTCGATTGTTCATCTGGTGTTAATCTTGATGTTAATCTTTGCATATCTGGGTGTTGATTGCTGGTGAGGAAGTGTTCTGGTCTTTTGGCTTTTCTAAGGGGCCAGGAAAAGTGACTGGGGAGGGGGTGATATGCCTATCTTGACTGTTAGTATTTTTGTCTTTCAGCATGCTGGGCAAAATGTGCCAAAACTGACTGATACTAGCCATTAGTAAGGAATACTGCGTGTGTCTTAGGAGTGACTAAGGCTTGTAACCTAGTCTACACCTTCTCTGTCTTATTAACAAGCATTATGTGAAAACCGTGATTGACCAAACACATTGGATAGTGGAGGCTAATATTTATGAGTCCATCTGTCATATTGAAAGATTATGATTTTGAAAATAGCATGAATTAATGAATGAAATGAAAGAATAGTAACCCTAACCCTGATCATTAGCTACTAAAAACATTGTGAAGATGCTTCACATGGTATACTTTCTCACCTTAAATATAATATTGCCTCAAAAATATCAACCTGTAGCATATTAACACTGTAAATGCTATTTGTGACGTCTGTGTTGTCATGTAAATAGGAACAGTGATAGGTGTAGATTTATATATTCTTGGAACAAAGGGACAGCTTTTTGATCAGACTAATGGCTTGGAAGTGGCGTCAGAAAGAGTGCTGGTAATCATGTTTGATGGCTTGAATTGACAGCTGATGGCTTGTAAAGGGCAGTGCAGTGGACTGATATCAGGGAGCTTTTAATAATGTTTGGCAAATGATCAGGTTGCATATTCAGTTGCTACATAGGTGCCCAGGCTGCACAATCAGTCACTATATAGGTGCCAACATTCTCTCTTCCACCTCCAGGGAGGCAAGAGTTCAGATTGGGGGGGAAAGGTGGAATGTAGAATGTAGATCAAGATACATTCTGAGGTTCTGGCTGATAAAGAAGAGTATTGTGCTTTAGGAAGTGATTCTAGTACATCTATAAGTGTTCCCTACTTTTTAAATAACAAAATGTCTTCTTGAACTACATCTGTTTTCAAGTAATAAGAGTTATTCTCAATTTGCATTGGAGTACAAAGGTGTTTAGGAGAAACAGTCACAATGGATATACTTATACTAAAGTTGTGCATGTTCATGAGAACTGATGTCAATATGCTTTTATAGTTAAAGACATTGCCAGGTTGGGATCTAGGAATAATATCCTTATAAATATTATCATTGATGTTTCTTGAATATTTTCATTCATTTGTAGCAGACTTTTCTAACTTGGTGCCCTATAGATGCTTTAAACTGCAACTCCGTTTGGTTTCATTTAGCATGAAAAATTATCAGGGACAATGGAAAGTATATTCTATTGTAAAGTGGAAGACACCACTTTGAGGATGCCAAGTTTGTTTGTTTGATGTCATTTGTTTAAAAGTATTCCACTAGAATACTTTGAGGTAACAGGAGAGAATCTTTAAAACAGCACCTAACTGCACCATTACCAGAATCTTTTCAAGTCCAACTGTAATTTACTCAGTTCTAAAGAACTGATTTGAGAATATTATGCCCATCTCCAGTCTGATTCAACTGTAAATTCCTTTACTCTTTGGCAGATATTACTTCTTTTCATACATAAAACTGATCTCTTTGAATAATATTTTAATACATTGGATAATATCTTTTAGGACTAAATTCAGATATATGCTTCTGCCCCTAATATTTATTGGGCTCTTTCTTTGGTATCACAGCACATAGCCTTATGGCCTCATTTGTTCCCCCACCCTCCAGTCTTAGGGACAACCTTTAGAGTCCCTCTAGAAGTTATTACACTTAATTTTAGCATGTCAGGAGGGGAAAATTATTTAAGATATGAGTTGCAATCACATTTACTGTATTAAATTGTGCCATTTTAATTTTAAAGTCTAGTTTGGTTCTCTATCCTCACCCTACCACAGACATACTGATCAAAGCCTGAGTTTGGCCCTCAATCTGGGAAAAAAACCCTACACAATTCTGTTTTATATCCTTTTCTTATACTGTAGCCCCATTTTTCCTTTATCAGCCCTTGCTTAATTGAAACTTTAGAAATACCCAGATTGGCTAGTTGTTTTTTATTAGGATTTCTGAATTCAGTGACCAATAAATCAGGCCGAGTTATTTTCTTTCATGATTCCAGTTTACATTATGGTATTTCAGTTAGCTGAACTTTTATTTCCACAACTGCCTACCTAATAACAATTATGTTCATAGTCAAAGATCCATTCATGTATAATATATTGCATACATATTTTATTACACATGGGAAATTTGCATCATTGACCACATGCAGGGAAACATTAAGGTTGCAGATTAGCATACAGTGGATGGCTTCTTACATAAATGTTCTTAAGTGTGTAAAATATTAGGACTGGAAACATCCCTGCCTTTTCTTTGTACATAACTCCTCACTTGTATGGACATCTTAAATACTGCATCTGTCACTGAGTTACCAGATTCCAGCGTTTTTTGACAAATAAAAATCCTATATTTACTGTAGCACATTTTGTTGACTGAATTCCTATTATTAATGGTGGTGGACTTGCAGTGGAAACCACACCTCAGTCTATGTTTATTTTGCATATTGTATCACCAGATCCTTTATGTATACTAGCTGCTTCCAAAATTGGGTAATGCAATGCCTCAGGACAGAAATCCAGAGCCTTGTAGCCAAATGACCACCAGTAGTGTGATTCATGATCATGACAGTAGCACACTGATGCAGTTTCATTATTTGGATTACATGGGTATAGTATTTCCCCTATGGCTAATGCTGCTTACCATTGTAGCCTTTCTTCTTAAGTTTTAAAGTTTTAACAATCCAAGGGTAATGATGAGGATGGTTATACATGCTTTCAAAATACAGCATTTTCTGAAACAAAATGAAGCTAATTCCCAAATAAGCACGGAACAGTCTGAAGGACCCTCCTCCCCTCAGTTCATGGCCTAAAATTATCTAGGTGCACAACAGTTTTAGAGTCTCTAAAGGTAAAGGTTCCCCCTGCACATTTGTGCAGTCGTGTCCGACTCTAGGGGCCGGTGCTCATCTCCGTTTGTTAGCCGAAGCGCCAGCGTTGTCCAAAGACGCTTCCGTGGTCATGTGGCCGGCATGACGCACGCGGAACGCTGTTACCTACCCACTGAAGTGGTACCTATTAATCTACTTGCATTTGCATGCTTTCAAATTGCACAGCAATAAATATTGACTGTCCAGAAACTCAATCTCACATTCAGTAATAGCAGAAGCTTCACAGACTTGATGTGGCTGGTTAAGTTGCTTTATTGCAGGCAAGAAAGAGGTCATATATATGCAGAAGTTCTGCATATTGCAAAACAGAGAAATCAAGCCCTATATATACATCAGCCCAAAGGTTTAAATTTCTATCTGTTCTTTTAACTCTTTTAAGTCAACAAACTTCTGGCTATTGTTTTCCTGGCTTTGAGATGCAGAGGCATCTGTTCTAGGATTACATCATGAGGGAATGAAGCTGTGGTTGCTGTCTGCAGTTGGGAAAAGTGGCTGCAGCCAGGCAGAAATGCTTCCCACCCCCACTCCCCCAAGGATAGGCTCAGCTCATCCTTTCTCCCAAAGGGCGGTAAAAGTTTACAGCCCCAGAAACTTGAGAGGAGATGGGCTCGTTCATTCATTCATTCATCCCCCACCCCCTCACAGTTCAGTCACAAGCATCCACGCCGACGTTCCAGGTATCTGGCTAATTGAGTCACACCCTGGCATTTTTAGGAACGTGCGGACGTCCATAGGCAGCCTCGACCCACCCAGGCCCTTAGCCTACAAAAGTGTGGGTATGTAGGAGAAAAGGTTAAGAAGGATAAGAAGACAACAAGCAGACCAGGAAGCAGGAAGCAACGTCTGGAATATACGACTATTGCAGGCAAGCAAGAGGGCTATCAGTCAACTTTCAAGACCACAAGCTATGGTAAACAGCCCATTGTGGTGTGATTCCCATACATACATACAGTAATGGCTCCGTCTGGCCTGAGAATTGTTGGTTCCTGCCTCGCCAGCTCCAGCCATTACCACATGGTGTTGTTAGTGGGTTTCATCTACTTCCTCCTCATTATCATAATTTGTATGTTAGGTTTTGTTTGTAATATTATTGCACTTTGTTTATAAGATACTGTGTTTTATTGTACAATGGAAGTTTTATTATTTTGGACTGATGGATATTAGAAACCATGAAAGTCTCAGTTGCAGCTAGGATAAATCCAATAAATAGACAAATGAATAATATCTCTGTTGGCCATGTATTTGCCTTCTCTGTAAGCCAGTCAACATTACCTCCCAGAAGGAGAGGTGCAGAGGTTATTGCTCCTTCTCATTTCACTCATTGCTTGCTTATTTTTAGAGAGCAGAACTAGGCTTCAAAGGTGGGCATTGGGGGAATACATGCTCATGGACCTTGGCAAGCCTCCAAGCCCTGATGCTGACCATGAAGCATAATAAAATTTTCTCAAGTGGAACTCCTTTTGTGCTTTTACAGATAATAAACAACAGAGAATGGCTTCACAAAGGATTAGGGGAAGCTAGTAGAGATGATAGAAGGCATCAGTACACTTTGTGCTTATGTAGTTGTGGAAGGGTTATAATAGAGTGCTGATGTAATTGCTCTGTATCATTGGTCTATGAGAATATGGAGTGGGATTGTCTTCTAAAAAATTGCACCATAAGCATGGGTACAGTGAAAATAGGGCATGTGAGAGTATAACTCCTGCACTTTTTTCACAGCAGCACTTTGTAATATCAACTGCCAGAAGACCAAGATAACTGATAGATCATCCTTTCTTTGGAAAGAGAATTACAATAACAAGACTTTTAGCTTATAGGAAATCAGAGAATAAAAAAAATAATCAGAGTAGGGTAGATATTTCTTTCCTTTTCTTTAATGGGATTTTTACTGCATACCAACTGTTTAAGAAGTAATAATTATTTGCAAACTAAAGATCTTTTGTTTAAAGTTCAATGTCTTTTACAAGTTAAACGTATACAGTCAGAGTTCAGAAATGCTTTCTCCAGAGGTAAGTAGGCACAGAATTATAATCATGCCTCTTCTATCAAATTGGATATTCTGTTTGCTGCTGCTGCTGCTCTTTGGTGTAGTGTGTGTGTGTGTGTGTGTGTGCGTGCATATGGTTGTGTTGTCATGATAACTCTATTATTTGCCACTGTACCACTGGCTTTAAAGAATTTATGTTACTTGCAGTTTGGTAATCTTTTAATGACACATAAGTGGTATTTAAAGGTTAGTTTTGTTTTGTTTTTTAAGTTAGAGAAAGTGGTATGAAAGTTTTTTTTAATAAAAATCAGTCTCTAGTTTACATCATTTCTTTTATTATTTCAGTGGAAGTGAATAAAACCAAGGAGTTAAGAAATAAATGTTTGAAATTAATCTGAATAACCATTATTTCTAAAGTGTTCCCATAGATTTCAGTCACGTTATTGCTATTGGTTGTAATAATATATGCATGTAATTACTTATTAATTATATGGTTGAGGCAGCATGACATTGATTATCAGGCCTAGGTAGGCTTGGTAGTGGTTGTTGCCATTCAAAAGACACAATGTCCTTTGTTTCATTACAGGAAGCATAGTTTTAATATTTTTGTATGTCAATATACTGTTGAAAAAAGAAATGGATATGTATTGCTAATATTAGTGTGTAAGAAAAAGAAAAGTAAAAATTCTGCTCACAAGTTTATCTACACTGCATCAGAAACCACTGACAAATGGCTTGAAAGAACCCAATTGAATCTATCAGGCAACTTCCACCCACAGTTAAAAATGTTTAATAACAGCATTTCTTAAATCTGGTATATAAAATTTAGGATCATTCTTTGTTGTGGTAATAAGAAAAGCATCTGTTAGATTTATGTGAAGAAGTTTGAATAATCTCCATTTGCAATATATGCTTGCTGGCAGTTTTAATGAATAGACTGCAAAATTGGCTGTTTTGAATATGAAGATAGGGAGCTGAAGAATGAAAGCTTGCAATCTAAGAGAAATATATCTTACTTCATAACATAACTGTATGGATATTAAACCTTGTTTGTTTATAAATATTTTAATCTCTTCTTAGATGTTTCTTTTTTAAAAAAAGAAGCAGAACTGTTTTGCACAGCTTTGACTATGAGTTGATGCTGCTGATATTTTATATTTGGGCATGTTTTATTTGCTTTAGTTACTATTTGTATTGTTTGATTAAAAATAAATTGTAACCACATCATCAGCCAACTTCCTTAAAAGGCAGGAAATAAATACTTAACCAAATAATACCAATATTAACCAACAGCTCATTTTAAAGCTACCAACTTTATTTACTTACTTACTTACTTACTTACTTACTTACTTACTTACTTACTTACTTACTTCTTTATATTTAAGGAATTTATAAGGCCACCCAACTCATAATTTATGACTCTGGTCAGAGTCCATCCATAAAAATATCAAACATAAGCAAAATCAAGCAAAAGTAATATAAAATTAAAATAACAAAGCACGATCATACACATAGCTGAGGTTGCGCATAACAAACATTCACTCTGCCAGCAATTATCATCCTGGTCCAATGCACAGGAAAAAAGTGAGGCTTTTACAGCTCTACAAAAGACTAAGAGGGCGGGGTCTGCCCAAATCTTGGGGGCAGTTTCTTCTAAACAGCAGGCACAACAAAAGAGAAGGCACATGTCCTGGCTTCTGGGTGAAGACCTATGGTGGGTTAGACTTCCCGTCAAACGTCTCTGTGAGTGGGGACAGCACTGCAGCAAAGATCAATGGCCAGGCAGCGAGTTCTGACCGATGTAATTCTCTCTGGAGAAGGAGAGATAGAGAAATCGCCCACTTGTGCTCTGGATAGCTGCTCTTCATGTTCAAGCAGAAAACAACAGCCTAATCAAGGAACTACCAAGGAAAAAACCATACCCCCAACACTGGCAGGACAACATACTGTATATAAACAGGGAGCAAACCCCACACTCACTAGCATGGATGATGTTACCTAGTTGGTAATGAAACATCTGCAAGCAAACCACCAAGCTCAGAGAGCACCAAGGACTCCACAGTTCAACCCTGAGCTACAGATATTCTCTTCTATTGGCTAAGACTTTGATACTGGAATTTATGCCCCAAATGAAGATGAAGAAGCATTTTATAAAGGACTTATGGATAAAATATTGGACTTTCCAATGGGAGATTGGAATGGGGTGGTTCCCCCACAAAAAGATAGAACTTCTGAGAAAAATATTAAATACACAAGACAAACTACCAAAGGTTTTCTTTGACTTAATGGGCAATATGGTGCTTGTTGATGTATGGAGATATAAAAATGGTGAATATACTTATTTTTCTGAAAGACATAGATTGTTTTCAAGAACAGATATGATTTGGATCTCTAAGACTTTGGTGCTAATGTTCATAAAGTGGAGATATTACCAAAGACTTTCTCAGATACACAACCCAATGACTTTAACTTTTAAAAGGAAAAATGACTCTTTCAGATGGAGATTGAATGAGATGTTGTTGCAAAAGGAAATGGTAGTGGAGGACTGCAAAAAGAAGTTAAAAGAATTTTTTGAGAATAATCTTAATAAAGGAACATGAGTAAGAACAGTTTGGGATGCAAGCAAAGTTTTTACAGTATAAGAGGATATATCATACAACAGTGAATTTAAAAAGAAAAAGCAAGAGAAAATACAAGTGATTTTGGATGAGATTTTAAAAAAAGAAGAGTTAAAAAAGTCCCCAGAGAGGACAACTATCACCCACCAAATTAAGCTTCTACAGAGGCAATTATCTATGTTAACAGTGAGAGAGATGGAAATAAAGATGAATTATGCAAAACAAAGAAATTTTGAATCTGCAAATAAACTGGGGAAATGGTTGGCATATAAGTTGCGAAAAGAAAAAGAAAAGAAAGTGATACTAAAGTTACAAGAAGGAAATACTGTAGTAACCGAAAATGCAAATATGTGAAAAGTGTTTCACTGGGTCAAGAAATTTCCTTGGAAAAAGTGGGTGAATATTTACATAAACAGAATTTACCGAAGATTACAGAGAATCAGAGGCAAATTATGAATGGACCTATAACAATAAGGGAAGCTTGTGAAGCTATTACAAAGACTAAAACAGGAAAGGCACCTGGTCCAAATGATCTGCCAGCCTCTTATTATAAATGTTTTGAGGATGAACTTTTACAAACTTTACAACAAATGAATATTTTTTTACAGAATGGAAAGATTTCTGACAGCTGGAAAGAGGCTAATATAGCATTAATAACTAAATAGGCCCAGGACCTGACTTTAACAAGAAATTATCAACCAATATCTTTATTGAATAATGACTATAAGTTGTTTACAATGATTTTGGCTGAAAGGATGAAAATAATTTGCTTTTAATTTACCAACTGGTATACGTGATCCTTCTGTCTTTTACTTTGAACATATATAAAGAAGCCATTTTTGTTTTCCTTTCTGACCAAACAGAACATTGGAAAGAACTGATGTAAAGGGACTTAGCAATCTGCCTGTTTGTCTGTCAACCAGATAACTCTCCAAACACAGAACACAACAGAACCAAATTTGGTATGTTGGAGAAGCTGGCAAAAGAAAGATCAAGTTGAACGGGCTAGATTCAGCTGGGTGCTGTGGAGGAAAAAAAATGCCACAGTGCATTATCTCAGAGGGACAGTTGGCTGCCTCTTAGAATACTGCTGAATTCTCAGGACAAAGCCTCCTTCCCTCCTTGTCATGTGACCCAGACTGGATAGTATGCAGCCCATCCTGTGCTTTTCAGTGCACATATGTATTATGCAAACACACAGATACAGCACAAGGGAAGAGCAGAAACATACATAGACACAACACTTATGTACGTAGCTGCCCTGATTAGACCATCTTATACAACATACACACCCTTATTAATCTTTGGGGAGAAATTGCACACACACAGATGGTAATGTGTTATTTCATTACAATAAAGAAAATACAAATGTCTTCTATGGGCACTGCTGTTAAAGGGGTTGAAAGAATTCCAGAAGCCATGCTGTGCATTCTTTTCCTATCTTGTTGTACACCAACTTCAGCTTTAGTTTTCCTGATGTGATCTTTACAATTCTGGACCACCTATGCATACTCTTCCTTGGTGAATATCCACTTTCCTTACAGGCATCTTTTTTGTTTTCAGATCTATACTAATACTTCACTTTCTTCTATCTTCCTGTTGTGTATACCTATACAGTATGTCTCTGGGTAGCAAACTATGCCCCTCACCATTCGGGAAAAGGGTTTCTTTAGATTTCTCTGTTCTATTTTAATAGAATCTTGTACCATGAACTGTCTAATACCATACATCTAACACCATGATAGAACAATAATGTTAGGTTCTTGACAAACAAAGTGGGATTCTCACTTATACTTCTTTAACCAGATTTATTGAAAGGGGAAAGGGATTAATTTACAGAAATCTCAATAACTCAATTTTTTTCACTTTCTGAAGCTATTTTTGCTTCTAGAATGGGAAGCCTTTTAACCACTTCCTCAACTTGTTAACTACAGATGAAGTGAACTGCTGAAGAAACCATTCTTTTGACTGATAAGAGATGAATGTCCTTGTCCAGAATAGGAATCTCCCTCAGTTTCTGAACATACCATTACTACTAATAATAATAATAACAATAATAATTTGAAAAGATTCATGTACTGTACAAAAGGGAGCTTGGAAGCAGGAGCCTATGCTCCTGCAAGAATTTTTTTTGCAGAGGTGGACTTTTTTTTCCAGTAATGGAGTTCATATTGTTATAAACAGAGCCAAACTCCTTCTAAGCCATCTCAATCCACAGTTCCCTTTGGTAGTCCATGTGCCGTTTCCTGGCTATGAGAATGCTAGTGCTGCAGCTTCTTGCAACATCAAATGGGGAGAAAAAAGAGCAAAACCCAAGTAGAAAGGGAAAAAGCATGAAAAAAAAACATTTGCAGTGCTCCCACTTTGGGCAACTTCAGCAGTGAGTGGCTTCAAGTTCCAAAGGTTCCAGAATTATTGTCATGGTGGCTTTTCAAAAAGATGCCAACTAACTTCTAGTGCCAGACTATTCCACAAAATGGAGCCAACATAGAAAAATATCATTCCCAGGTCCCCACCAATCTCATCTCTAGGTAGAGATAAGTGAAGCAAACAGGTAGTTCTACCTGGAGAAATGCAAGTGCCTATGAACCATGCCATTTAGGCTTTAAAGGTCATGCCCAGGATCTTGAATTGTACCCAGAACTCTATTGGAAGCCAGTGCAGCACTGGCAATATAGGTTTATTTGAGAGTATATTTGAGAAAATATGGTTAATAGTACAATATTATTCCAACGAAATACTGAATATTGTTTGAAAAGGAAAAACAACAAATACGAGTTATCTGGAGCTGAGATAAGATTAACTCAGTGTGTTGTGAGTACAGAATTTTGTGGTAAAAAGCAGGACCCTCATTCAGCATAATGGAAGATCTCTCCAATAGAACAAGGCTTTACTGCTTTTTGAAGCAAATAAAAATACCTATTTTACCATCTCAAGAATAGAACCTTTGTAAATCCTGAGTCTAGACTAGATTACTACTTTCCTTGTACTTTCTATATTAAAGTACTTGTCACCTTTTAAAATGAAAATTTTAATCACATTATTTGAATTTAACTTCAGCATTAGCTTCAACATTACTCTGCAGCTATAGGAATTGACAGTATGCATAGCATGGTATACAAAAGTCTTTAATGCTCGGTATTAGCTCTGTCAACACCAAAGAAATAGAATATTGTACTCTAGGCTGCAACAATGATGTTAGAAAAAATCTAGTCAGATACAGTATCTAATTGCTCAGGTGTATTTTCATGATGTTCTTAGGGGGATTCAAAAAAGTCAAGATGGCAGGTGTGACCATGTGATAGAAGCCCCACCCATTTTTCGGTGTGCATTACACAGAAAAAGGAGCAGAATTTGAATTGTGTAGCTGTCCACTTCATCTTGACTTTTTTGAATTCCCCCTGCATGTGCTTTTATGCATTAGAACAGGGGTGTCCAACCTTTTGGCTTCCCTGGGCCACATTGAATGAAGAGAAATTGTCTTGGGCCGCACATAAAATATGTAATTTTTCCAAGGGCCAGGGGGTGGGGTTTGCAGGCGGCAGCCAATCGCGTGTGCCAGTGGGCGGGGTTTGCAGGTGGGAGCATTACATCTATTGTGCACTATTTCTAGGGGTCCCCGCCTCCCGGCCCATGTGATTGGCTCCCACCTGCAAACCCTGCTCGCCCAGCAGGTGCTGCCGGCGAGGCTTTTCGCCTCCCTGCCGCTCCAAGCAGCATTTTTTTGCGGAACCGAGGGCATTTTGGGGTCCCTGGAGCCTGCCCTTTCAGGGTAGCTCGGGTGTGCCTCTGCCTCCCCGTCGCACAGCTGATCGGCACGGAGATTTTCCATCCTGGGGCACCCCCCCGCCATCACTTTTTGCGGTGATCCGAGGCTTTTTCGCCTCGCGACCGCAGTTTTTCTTGGCAGAGCACCACTGTTGTGAGGCAAAAAAGCCTCGGATCACCGCAAAAAGTGATGGCGGGGGGGCGCCCCGGGGTGGAATATCTCCGCACCGATCAGCTGTGCGACAGGGAGGTGGAGTCGTGCCCGAGCTACCCTGGTAGGGGCCAAAAAAACCACAGGGAGCAAAAGTGGGGGGGAGGAAAAATCCACCCCGCACCCCACTGGGGTGTCCCTTTGAAAGGGCAGGCTCTGGGGACCCCAAAAATGCCCTCGGTTCCATGAAAAAACACACTGAGCGGCAGGGAGGCGAAAAGCCTTGCCGCACACACGTGCTGCCGCCGGCGCCGCCATCTTCCCAACCCAGCCGGCTCCATTGCTGCGCCTCGGCCACCACAACCTCCTCGTGCTGCCCACCCCCTCGCAACCCCTGGCCCGCTTTCACTGCTGCCGCTTCCCTCCTCCGCGGCAGGCGCGCACACCGCCCGTTCCTCCTCCTCCCTCAGGCAGGATGGCTCAGAAGAGCAGCGAGGGGAGGCTGATTGGCAGGGGTGCTCCTCGGCCCACCTCCGCCCTCCTTTGCCATGCGCTAATTGGTGGAGGGGCTTCTTCCGGGCTGCCTCCAATCGGCAGCTCTGGCTTGGATTCCCCTTTCGCGCCATGCCAGCCTCTTCCATAGTCTGGCATGGCGGTGGGGACAGGAGGCTCATTCCAGACCGGGCCAGGCCACATTGCTAACTGTTTTGGGCCTCATGCGGCCCACTGGCCGTGGGTTGGACACCCCTGCATTAGAATGTTTCCCAGCAGAGTTTATGCTTGGAAAGGGAATCTATTTTTAGGGTTATACTATTAAATCATCTCTAACTAACATAGGCTTTTCTTTGTCTTGGCAAAGTATATGACTTGACCAAAGTATATGACTTATGTACACACAGAGATACACATATGCACTCTGTCTTCCTTTTTTCTCTCCCAATACAGTAAGGAAGAGACAATTTGATACAACGTAAAATAATATAGAATATGTGAACCTAATAAATTTCTACTGATAGGAATTGCCATGAGGTGGGTGTAACCATTTAATGACATTGCTTTTATGCCTACTTATCTACTTTATGAGACTGATAATCTGTAGTAATGCCAAAATGGACAACTGAACATGAAGAGAACCAAAGGGAAGAAGATGGTCATTAAGGCAACCAGGTTCCAAGACATTAAAGGCAATTCCATTAAAACAGAAGTTTGATTATGCGCCATCAAGTTGGTATCAACTCACATAGAAAGATTTTCTTCAGGATGATCTGTCCACAAACTTACCTAGCTAGGGCTGATGGAAGTTGGAATCCAAGAATATTTGGCAGGCTACAGTATGCATTTTCCACCGTTACTGTAGAACAATCACTGATCATAGCCACTCTATCTCCAAATTGTTTAATCTCATAGATGTACCATGTATATACAGAAATTCCATATATTGATTTTATTTCTGAAGTGAACATGAATTGTTAGGTGAATGTACATATACTTTTCCTTTAGTTCAGGAAAGAGCCCTAAGGTGCAAGTTATGTGCTTAAAAAACTAAAAACCAGGGAGAACTTGGAACTATTTTATTTAGCTATTTTATTATCACATTGTTGTTTCATTTTAGCTCACCATGGGTGCATCAGAGTTTGTTAGGGGAGGGAGGTCCCAGTCACAGAGATTTTGCTTCTAACTGTGCTCCTGCCCTCTGAAGATGCTGGCCACAGATGCTGGCGGAACGTTAGGAACCACAACTTCCAGAACACGGCCACACAGCCCGGAAGACCCACAACAGCCATCACTTATCTTTGTTATGAACCAAGATTGCTAAAATAACTCTAGTTCCCACAAGAAGCTATTTATTTTTTATAGTTAATTCCAAAATCTTATAGTAAAAGTCAACATTCCAAATTTAGCTGGATTTAATCCATTTGTAACTTTCTTAGATCAAAATCTTATTTAGCTTTTTACTGTTTATTTCAAATTCTTTTTTAAGCTTGTAATTTATTTATTGCTCACATTTACTGTATATGGCTGCCCATCTCACACAAGGTGACTCTGGGCGGTGTACAACAATGAGGTAAAAACTGAATAAATAAAAACAATCATCATAAAAAGATAAAATGATTATTAAAAGAATATTATCACAAAATTATAAAATCAGAAAATTATAAAACATATAATTATTTTTTCTTTTCTCAGAGGTGAAGCTAAACTCATTCAGCGACTTTTCAAACTCCAAAGGTCTCTAATAGCTTTAAGATGGTTCATAGGCAATTTCTGGAAGCGATTAGAAAGTAAGGCTCGCAAACGTAGTATCCTTTAAAAGGCTCCACTGTGGTTGTGAGCAAGATGGCTAATCCCTTTATTTCCCGGCACTCAAACCCATGGAAGATTGCTGTCCTCAGGTTTCCTCATGAGTAGCAGACATCTGGAGCATATGTGGGCAATCTCCTGTCCTTATCCGGAGAGGTTCTGAAGAACTGGTCTACTCACCGGTTCTTTGGTCTTTGCTGTGGTTGTCAGTTCTGCTTTTGGGAAGAGATCTTCAGTTTGTCATGCCTCCCCCGGAAGTCCCCTTCTTCTTTGTCATTGTTGAAGAAGATGGATGGATATGTGTGAGATTTTTTTTCTCTGGAAGATATTTAATCCTGTCCAGATAAGAACTCAGAGCTATAGCCTTTGCCTTGGTAATGGAGAACACATCTGTGTGACTGTGTGTTTACAGGATGGTTGCAAAGTAATAACACATCTAAACACTGACATGTGGAATGCATTTTCTTGGGGGGGGCAGCTGGTTGTTGGATAATTTTGTTTTCTTCTCTTCATTGTGGCAGACAATAAAGATGCAAATAAGCTTAGATTTATCTAGAGGCAAAAAAGAAGCTTTGATTTTGAAAAGTCTTGGGTATGATTGATAGAGATAAGTTAAGAAACAGATTCTGTTATAGCAATTCAGGAGTGATTAGGTGAAATACGTTCAGAGACTAAAACTCTTTTCCAAGATTAATAGGATAATATATCTACCATCCATATGGCTTTCTTATCACTTTTTGAAATGCAGCACCTAGAATTTCAATACTAAGGTTTTGTCACATTTGTCACATTTTGTTTTTTTAATTACAATGGTTTTTCTTTATGTTGTTGGACTCTGAAGGCTTTACTTGACCAAGGTTCTCTATAGAAAGGAAATGATATTTAATCTAGTACAACTGTGATCTGTATGAAAGTACTTCTGTTGAAGATACTCCACTCCATTCCATTCCCACCTCATTTATCTTTGTCAGGACAGAAAACCTGTTTCTCTGTGCTTCCTCTCTCCTTTTTAATTTTACAGTTCTGCACACTTTGGGATTTGCCTGAGCACGATGGAGTAAGGTGGCACCTAGGAATCAATACTCAAAGGACTGAATTTTCTATTAACATATATAATGGTTCTGTGGTATTGTTATTAGTAATAGATTTGTGCTGAATATTCACCCTGTAATAAAAATTAATGATGTCAGGGAGAGAAGGCATAAAAGCTTTCTAAAAAAGTTTAATTCAAGGAGTGTTAATTTTTTCTTCATATTGTTCATTGCCATAGTTTTCTCACATTAACTGCTGTTTCAGCATTTTTTAAAAAAAATCTAATTCCTATGTTTGCTTTCTGGAGTAGTTACATAATGTAGTTAGATGAACAGGAATTGCATGGTGATTCGAATGATTCTACATTACTACTTGACTGATTAGAATGGATACATAAAATGATGACATGGAGGGCCAACAGAGACAGTTAAGGGAGAGGGCAGTGTTTCTTGGTTCTATCATATATGGTTATAATCAATTTGGGATTATATATGGGATTGGGTTGTGTTATAACACTGTGTGGGCAGTCAAATTTAACTATGTGAAATCTTCAAATAAAATAAATTTAGAGTGCTTTATTAATAGGCAAGCATTTTGTAAAGTGTTCATTATCATAAATGGCCTGTGAGAAGTGTTATGTACTCAGAGAAGATAAAATACAGCTATTTAACTGATTTTATCCTTCAAAATATCAATTCTGCTCTGTGGAATTGTTTAAAGACAATATTGGGCAAGCCAAATATTAGACAAGTACCATATATGAGACAACAGTATTTTATTGTTGCAGGATAGAAAACTGGTTAATATGCAAGAATATTTAATGTAAATGCTATCTATCTATCCATCATCCTTTCCTTTCCCAGAAAGTGTGTGTGTGTGTGTGTGTGTGTGGGGGGGAAATAATAACAAAACTTGTGAAGCAAAAGGGCTTCATGTACATGCATATACTGTATGTATATAAAGTTTTATACAATAGTCTAACCATATTTGTATTTGATTTATCAATATGTATTCTATATTGCAGTTCATTCATAAATCCTAAGTAACATCAAGTATCCTGTTTCAAACTGCATACAAAAACACACCACTTGATTTGCAAAAGGTTTACTGGCAAGTAGTAAGCAGTCTAATACAAAGGCAGGCAGGCAGGCAGGCAGGCAGGTAGCTGTACAAACACAGGCATACCCAGGAGGAATGCAGGAGAGTGATGTCTTGCCTGAGGTCCAGTCCAGAGTCAGATGGAGTACAGGTTCAAAGAAGCAAATACACTCCGTGACAGTCTAAGAGTCAAACCCAAGTAGGTTAGTCAGCCAGTTCAAATGAATGAACTAAGAATCAGGAAGCAAGGACATGGGAATGTAGATCCAAGGTTGCTGAGCTTTTCCCAATAAAAGTCATTTGCTAGTAGCTGCTCTTTAATAGGCCAGATGCAGATGTGGCTCCCTTTACAGGCATTGGCCCACTGGCTTCTTGAGTTGCCAAGCAGAGTGCCTCTGCTCAGCTCTTTAGAGCTGCTGATGCATGCTAGGATTAGGTGCTCTGCCAGGATTTGGCCCCTTGTCACCTGATTCCTGTTGATGTTCTTCTGAATCAGCCCCAGATGGCTAATTGTCTGCCAACTCTTGAGGCTGGCAGTTTGATGGATCCATTCAATGGATCCAGCCCTTCAGGCTCAGTCTCTGACTGTCATGGCCCAGGACTCTGACTCTGAAGAAGCTGCTCCAGCTGAACCCGTGGAATGTCAGCCTCAGGAGACACCAAGCCAGGAATCCCCTGAGGCTGGTCAAACACAGGCATCATCAGAACAGCTGGAGCAGTCAGATGATGAGGCATGGCCCACAAGCTCTTGGACTCGGTGAGTAGAGCAGGGAGCAGAGCAAATATGCTCAATGAGGCTCCTTGCCAAGCAAGGGAGTAACTATCTTAACTGAAGATAGCTGGCTACAGCCTGATTTATGAGACAGCCCTGACGGTATTTCTCCATTGGAAACAACTATCTGCTTTCTGGCTCTGGTGTGTCATTCCTGTGAATTCTGCTTGTGTAAAAACCCTGAAACTCTGACCTTTGGACTGGCTGACAAACCTGACTTGGCTCCCTGAACTTTGGCCTGGATTTTTACTTCTCTTCTGGGTATTCCTGGTGAAAGCAAAACTACCCAGGCAAGCTTTCTTTCCCACAGACTCTGGATTTACATTCCTTTCCTTGTCTGCCATTATCTATTCAGCCTTGAGTAAATTGCTATTCTCACCTAGTAACTGTTTGTGAGTTTGAAACCTGAAAAAGGACATTGACTCTGAGGAATCCAAACCCACAACATCAGGCCTCCAATCTACTGACCATAAATATATATTTCCAGTGTTGAAGACAAGTCTCTTAACAATATAAAAATAATAAAGGTGGGATAGAGAATGAATGAATAAATGAATGGTGAATCCATTTCTGTTGCCCTAATTGATATATAGTTTAAAAGAAAACCTATCTCAAAGTCAAAATAATAATTGTAATGTCTTCTTCCCAATATTAGGACATCACAAAGACATTTTTAATCATACATTATTCTTACTGTATTTCCAACAATACAATGATTTATTAATTACCTTTCTATACAAATGCAAATAATCCAAAATATTGTGTTTTGTTGAGTAAGTCATAGGTGAAGATCTATTGAAATGTTTTGATACAGATATTAAGACAGTTTCCCATTGTTCAGACAAAATTGGGATCTCCAATTCATTGTTCTATTCCATTAAAATTTGCATTAAAATTGGTTGATCAATAAAAATATTTCTAATGATTAATTGTGGGCTTTTTTGTCTCATAAAATTTACTGATCATTTCTAATAATGTACATGTCTCTGAAGCTGAAAATGCCACTGGTTCAAATCAAGAGGTCAGTAGATGTTGTTATTAATACAGCAGCTGAGCAGCAATAGACAAATTGTATTTATCCTTTAACATAGGAAATGATAAAAACTCATCTTTTTCATCCAGTAACTAATCTAATACAATATTTATGTTCCTATTCAGTTACAAGTTAGGTCTACTATTTAAGGCATTGCCAAATCCAATATGGTTTTTTGGGGGGATTCAAAGTGGCTTTTTTGTGCGTTTGAAGGGGAAGAGATGTAGAATCCTTTAGTTGTTCAGCTGCCTTTAGATGACATTCTCTTGTTGGTGAGCTTCCAAATGATGTTGTTTATCTTCAAATGCTTTTACATTTGGAAATAAGTCCTGTTCTGTCTTTATTGGTTGTGGCTTGAGAATGTACCATATTCTGCTTTTGTTGGTTGTTCTGATTCCCAAAGGCAAGTTCTTATCTATACTTTGGGTTTTATAGTATTCTTTTTCTCACAACATTCTGAGACAACTTTTTTATTTACATTTTCCTGTACAGTTTTATTTACATTTTCCTGTACAGCACGTACATGGATGTGCATGTCCCAGTGACCTCCGGGGAGGCCATGGTGAGCTAGACGTCCCTGCCTGAGCAGGATGGCATTTACGGTGGAGATCGCGGCCGGATGCTGGATCGTGGCCGGCAAAATCTCTCTGGAGGAGAGATCATGAGATTCCCCATGCACACTCTGAATAGCCACAACTTGTCAGTAGACCGCAGGAACCGAGGTTTTTGCGGTTGGCTTATGAGTTGAGCGGCTGAGAGTCAAAGGATTCCATCTAAGTTCATAGTCATAACACAGCCTTTACAGACAAAAAGCTTGACTGGGCCTCATTTCTTAATCACCTTTGGAATTGTTTCTTAGTCCTTTTGAAATATTAAGACCCTTCAGAATGGGAAGTTTTTATTGCATTCACTGGGTGAGTTTCCTTCTCCTTCATGAAAGCAGCTTTAAATACGAGTTTAAGTATTTAGAAAAATATTATTTTTTGAAATAAACAGCAAAAGGGTGTTTAGCGTGTTGATTTTGAGAAGTTAAAAACGGACTAAGCGTCCAGATGGATTTGAAATAAGAATTTGAAATTAATTATAAGAATCCCTCCCGTGGGAAATTGTGGTTGTTTTAGTTTTTTGGGAAAAAAACATAAGACGAAACTTAGAATTTCGGACATTAGAGGGAACCAGAAGAAACTAAAGATCACAATAAAGGAGAAGAATACTTAGATTTGACACGCTAGTACAGAATGGAACAAAAACGCTTTAACAGTGGATATTTTTATGGTGATTTGTGAACGATGGACTCATAAATTAATTTTAAGAATGTCTAACATAGATGGATGGTGTGCAAATGTTACAGAAGAGGAACAAGCTATACCGGATAAGACTGAAATTCATTTGAATCTGGATTTAAATATGACAAGTTACAAGAATGATATGGAAAATGACGATATACTGGGTATACAAATGAAACCAGTTGATGACTTGATTTTTGAAAAGGACATACAAGTATCAAATCAGAAGAGAGATTTGGATAACTTTCTTTTACTGGTTTTAGAAAAGAGATCTGTTAAAGTTTTGAAGGATTTGCTGAGAGGAGACAAAGAGAAGATGAAAAGAAATCATGTTTGAGGACATTATTTGAAGGGATTAAAAGCCAAGATTGTTAAAAGTACCTGGAAGGAATATAGAGTTGGCTTATTTGATCAAGGTTGAAATAGATATATAGTTATCTCTGGTAGCCCTGAATGGATTTTTGCAGACTAGGAATGAATGACGAGGCTTTAAGATTTTGCTTATAGTTAAGAGATGAGTTATGGGGAGAAGAGAGCATTTGTTGTATTTTAAGAGATGATGATAAATTACCAAAATTGTTTGTTGTGATAAAGGGGGAAGTTACTTCTTTATATTTTTCTTTATTTTCTTTTTCTTCTATTTTTTTCTTTTCTGCACTTTTTCTTTTTTATATTTTTTGTAGTTTGCATTAGTTTTTACTTTTTTTAAATTGTAATATTTAATAAAATTATTATTTTTTTAAAAAAGGATGTTCGTGTCCCCAGGAGGTCTGCTTAATAATGAAGGAGGCCTCCTGTGCACACCTACCTAGGAATAAGCCCCTTGAGCTGTGTGGGAATTAATAAAAAATACTTAGGATTGCAATGCCAGTTGCAATACACATATGCCTCAAATCCTGTTGGAATGGGACTCCTATGAAATACATGAGGATCATGATTGCAAAGGCAGGCAGGAGGAAGATGAGTGTTAAGTGGCTTCAGCTAGGCATTAACCGTAGAAAAAATCAATGCCATTTACACCATCCTAGATATATACTGTACCCTGCTCAGTATATGCATATTATTTTTGTTTTGTTTTTTGATTAGGCCTAATCAATATTTTCCAGATAGGGATCATTGAGTATAAACGGATACATTTGCAGATGGCATAGAAAAAGAGAAAAAGC
The DNA here is from genome assembly GCA_023362775.1 of Charina bottae. Classification (NCBI taxonomy): domain Eukaryota; kingdom Metazoa; phylum Chordata; class Lepidosauria; order Squamata; family Charinaidae; genus Charina; species Charina bottae. The sequence goes on from JALMGJ010000004.1 coordinate 67,982,147, forward strand.
TAAACAAATTCCAGTGCTGCTGGTACTTCTACTGCAGAGGTTTTGAGAAATTAACCTCAAACACAAGTAAGAAATGGAAATATGAACAGAACTTTATCCCTTGAGGTTTTACATGGACTGGTGAAAAAGATGAACCAAATGGACTGTGTATTGAACAGGAACAAATATTGGGTAACAATAATTTGAGTCCTGTAACATACAGTATGGAAACCAAACATCTCAATTTGAAAGATAAAAGTCCTGAATATTTCAGTAAAAATAAAGTGTAAAGCTCCAGGAGAAGAAGACTGCATTTTGTATGTTACTGTGTAACAACAAGAAAAATACTGAAGCACTGATTTTTTTGGCTAAAACATTAACCTACCAAATAATTATGAAATTCAAGTTTTAGTTCTTGTACATTGGAAATGTTAATTTTGCATTTAAAACAAACAGTTTGCTTTTCATTTGATTACCAATTTTCTGTCACAATTCCTTTGCGTCTTAAATGGGGTTCCAGGATTTTTTTTAAACAGTTTCTGTGGCCTGAAAAAGTTTGAAAAACCAGTCCTTGACCATTATTTTCTCACTCTTGTCCATTATCCCTGCCTTCATGTGCCTCTCTTCAGTTTCACTCTGGCCTTGCTTTAGCTGAATTCAAACTTTTTACTGATTCTTCCATTCAGACATTAAAATAGCCACCTATAACTTAGTGCCATAGTTAATAAAAGGGCCGTAGGATGAATAAATTAACCCAGATTTGCAACAAAAGGACCTGAAGTGAGAGGAAGGAAGGAGAGTAATTCAGCTGGATTCTCCTTTTCCCTCAATCCCAGGGCACTGGGCACTGTTATGAGAAGGCTCATAACATTTGTTTGTTTTAAAATAATATTTGTTGTATTTTGATTTACAAATATTTATTAGCTCTTAAGCTGCTTTGCTTGGGAAATTATTCTGAAAAGCGGGATATTAAATAATTGCATGAATTGATTGATTGAAAATTCCTAAAAGAAGTTTTTGATGTTGCCAACATTGTTCACAAAAAATATTTTAACTCAGCCTTGGTAAAAGATCAGTGAAACATCTGCGGTAACATAGTTTAATTTAGTTTGTTAAAATATATATTCATAGACCAAACATACAGAAGTTGAAAAAAAACATTACCCAGCATCAAATAAAAGCTTATTCATGCCTGCACAAGACATTATTGGGGAAGCAATCAGGTCCAAAACCCTCTAATTATCATAGCAATTGTACAAAATTTGGCAACAATTCTAGAGCTTCCCACTCTTAGTTGCTTAGTAGGTAGCGCATGATTGCAATATGGGAGCAATCTGAACAGTTTATAATTAGAGGGGAGATTATCTCTGCCCTCCAAAAGTGGCATATACTGTAGGACATTTCAGAAGCACATGTGCTACTTCCTTAATTTCAAAGTCTGAGCAACTACATGAACACTCTTGGTAAGGAATACCATTGCATCTCCTCAATACCATTGAGGGGAGAGCATCCAGATGCGCCAATATGAAAGCCCTCCTGTGAGGGGGGACTAATAATATTTGGGAATTCTTCTTTCGTATCCAGATCAAACCTTAAGCTGCCAGTATGACACCACCTTCTTAGCTTTATCATTGGCCAGAAACAAATCATTTTCAGTGCATGCTATTGGTAATCATCGGCAGGTCAGCAGGTGGGCCGAATTCTGTATCTCTCCACACTCACACTGCGTATTATTATCCGTCAACAATCCCCATTTGAGCATATTACTTTGGCACTTAGGCACTCCAACCCTCAACCTATTCAAAGTCCTCCAAATGACATAAGGGAGATCGGATCCCTCAGCCATATTCTCATCTGGAACTCTTCCTTGGTCAGTGATTTCTCTCCTCCATCTGCCAATTCGGTTTTGTTCTTGCGTACCCTCAAGGGTGTTTGTTCTTACCATAAAACTCTTCCTAGATTTTAATCGATGGGTTTGAGGCTCATACCCATACAGAGGGTGCCGGGGATCATTCTCTTGTTTTGTTCTCTCAACATCTGCTGCTACTTCTCTCCTGATCTTACGTGGTGCAATCCCGACAAGCGGGTATATATTCTCAATTGGTGTAGGTTTAAGACATCCTGTCACTATTCGTACTGCTTCATTTACGGCGATATCAACTTGTTTCGCATGTGCAGACGCGTTCCATACTGGAGCGGCATACTCTGCTGCAGCGACACTCAAGGCCAAAACTGATGTTCGTAATGTGGATGGCCGGGCTCCCCATGTATAATTTGTCAGTTTTCTAATAATATTATTCCTCACACTAACCTTAGCCTTAATATTCAGGCAGTGTTTTTTAAAGGAAAGCGTTCGATCAAGTGTCACACCAAGATACTTCGGTGTAGGGCAATTCTGTAATCAGTTCCCTTGCCATATAACATTCAGGTTAGCCCCGGCATCTCGATTTCGAAGATGGAAAGTGCACGCTTGAGTCTTACTTAGATTAGGCCTCAGATGATTAATAGTATAATATTGTCCTAATTTTTCCAGTGCTACAGTGAGTCTTCCAGCTATCTCATCAAAACTTGATCCTTGTGTAGCCACTGCTGTGTCATCTGCATAGATAAACAGTTGTGTGTTGTCAGGAACTGGTTGATCATATGTATAGGTATATATTATATAATATCGGGGACAGTACGCCCCTTGTGGCAGGCCATTCTTCTGTAACCTCCATCTACTATTCTTTCCATTCAAGGTCACATAAAATCTCCAATGCTGTAATAGACTGCCAATAACCCTAGTAAGCCCACTGTCTCCAGTGAGACTATTTATCTTGCGTAGCAATATCCTATGATTAACAGTATCATATGCTGCAATTAAGTCAATAAAAGCCACTCCAGTGATCATCTTTCGTTCATAGCCATCTTCTATATGTTGCGTAAGATTAAGTATTTGGCCACAGCATGACCTCCCCGATCTGAAACCTGCCTGTTCCTTCATGGTTTTTCTATCAGTAGTGTCCACAATTCGCTTAGGGATCATCCGTTCTAACACCTTGTAGAGATGGCAATGAGTGACACCGGTCAATAGTTTTTCCGGTCATCTGGCTCTTTACCAGGTTTCAGTAAAGCAGCAACTCTAGCCCGCCTCCACTCTTTGGGGATCTTAAGCTCATCAATACACTTATTCATCAATTGCAAAAGCCACTCCAAAGTACGAGGACCAAACTGTTTTATTTGTTCTGTTCTTATTTCATCTGTGCCTGCTGTTTTATTCAGTTTCATACTCCTTATGGCTTGCTGCAACTCAGATATCGCAAAGGGGGTATTTCATTTAATTTGGGAATTGAAAAAAGAGAGTGTGTGATCTCATTGTAGCAAAGATAAGAAGCGCTGGTTCTTTTTGTAAATCAAGATCTAAAATTCTCTGCTTGAGCTCTCTCAGGTTTCATGCAAGCCTAGCGTGGATACAAATTGGGGGATGAACTTACAATGAGCCAGGTCATCCATTATTTGTTTCTTCCAAGAAGACTGGTATTTGTGCGTCAGAACTAGTTGGGCTAGAGATTTACCTCCCAAATATGTTGAAGCCAGTACTTCAACCAACAGAGTCATAATCAAGCCTCAACTGACATACAGCCAAATTTTAGCCAGAGAAGTACATTAACAACACAACGTGGAATGCCGAGTTCAGCTCTCCAAAATTTAAATTGTACAGCTTCTAATGCACAGATGTCCTTGCACATGTAACATTGCACGCCATACAGCAAAACACTTAGCACTTTGGCTTTAAAAAGTTTAATTGCTGCAGGCAAGTAATTGTTACCCTTACAGGTCGCAGTTACATAAGTTGTCATTGTACTCTTGCCTTGGATTTGATAGGCTAATTGGGTTTTTTTCCTAGTTCCCAATTTCTGTTGATTTGACATTTTCTCTTCAGTATTTTAAATACCACTGAAAAGTTTTACTGCTAGCTCAGGCAGATGGCACTACTTCAAACTTCTCTGCCCCCTGCTTAAAAGACTGTGTAATGTGAATGTATTTTTATTATTATGGTGATATCATTTTTTTTATCAGATTGTGATTTATGAAACCTATATAAAATGCCTTGATTAGTCCTAGAATTGCCAAAGGATTTATTGCTGGCTTTATTGTTACTTTTAGTTTTGTATTTTGCAGTATTTGATTATTAGATGGGCAGATAAATATGAATCAATATATCAGACGATGATATAAAAATATTCTAAATGTAAAAAAAAAAAGAAGCAGGTCAAATTCTTCTCACTCCTGTAGCCTTTCATATACTTTTGTTTGCTCACCAGCACCTTCTATGTGACCATACATGGACAGAAACATCTGTTTTCATGAGGCCACACACATCTGCAGTTTATGGACTTTCATCTATTACCACATTATCCTCTTCATTCCCACAAGTGAAAAATTCTGGGAATAGCAGTCTTAAGTCATATGGAGGGCACCAGGCCAGAGGCAGCAGCTTCATGGCCTTTCCGTCATCTTGAATATTTGCAGGGCTGCTTAATGGATGGACTGTTGCATATTAGAAACCCAAGTTTAACCCTTCTCTTTGGGAACAGCTTTCAGAAAAACACAAACTTTCTGTGAATAAAATATTGGTTAATGCCCCTGAATACTATCACAAGCCAGTTTGGTCTAGTGAAGAGCTTTCCAAACTTTTCATGTTGGCGACACACACCAATGGTGGTGGTGGCGCGGCGGCAGTGGCGGCGCGGACTGTGGTGTCCTGGTGTGTCGCACGCAAACCCGGAAGCGCTGATGGGGGAACCTAAGGAGCGGCACCCCCGCCAATCGGCGCTGCCGATTGGCAGGGGTACCGCTTTTTACGGTTCCCCCATCAGCGCTTCCGGGTTTGCGTGCGACACACCAGGACACCGCAGGTGACACAGCAGTGTGTTGCAACACACACTTTGGAAAGCTATGGTCTAGTGCATAGCTTTCCAAACTGTGTGTTGCAACACATTAGTGTGTCGTGACAAAACCCGGAAGTGCTAATGGCGCGCTGCCGCTGCCCATGCAGCAACGCGCGCTGCGACGGTGGTGGTGCGTGCGGTGGCAGTGGCGATGGCAGCGGCACGCCATCAGCGCTTCCAGGTTTTAGCGTGAAACACGAGGATGCTGCCACCACCGCCATGCACGCTGCCACCACCGCTGTGCACGCCGCCACCGCACCGCCGCCGTTGGTGTGTCGCCAACGGTGGGACTTTGGAAAGCACTAGTCTAGTGGTTAAGGCACCAGGCTAGAAACCAGGAGACTGTGAGTTCTAGTCCTGCCTTAGGCATGAAAGCCGGCTCTGTGACCTTGGGCCAGTCACTTTATCTGAGCCTAACTCACCTCACAGGGTTGTTGTTGTGGGGAAAAGAGGAGGAGGAAGGAGTATTAGCTTTGTTGGCCGCCTTGAGTTATTTATAAAAGTAATAAAGGCGGGATAGAAAATAATTAAATAAATAAATATTTACAGAAAGGGTGGGATACAAATTATGTTTAACGAATTCATCTTTATGCATGCTGGCCGTTCCCAATTTCCTTCCTTCCTTCCTTCCTTCCTTCCTTCCTTCCTTCCTTCCTTCCTTCCTTCCTTCCTTCCATCCATCCATCCATCCATCCATCCATCCATCCATCCATCCATATATATCATCATATATAATTATGTGTATTAGTTCATATAATTAAAATATACAGTATCTCAGCCTTGGGTTTAGTGCTAATACAAAATATGCTTTTATGTTTTTCCACTAGCTGACTCACATCTAATAAGTAATTTCACTCCTATGTTCTGTTTTATTTAAAATAGCTTTACAGTGTCTATGCTATCTATGATGAATACTGATTTATTGTTCATGGATTAATTCTACAATAGTGAGAATTTATTTATTTATTTTTGTTCCATCTGTTTAGGAAATGCAGTAGAATTAGATAGGTACTAATACACCAAACTTTTAAAAATTGAATTGTCAACAATGTGCATTCTTGGTACTTGTTAGTAAAATTTGCAATTAGTCTGGATAAGAAAGTACTAAAACTCTTTCATATTTTAAAAACTGCATATTCTTATATTGTTTAGGATCTAGATTTCTCATCACATCCACGGGAGCCTTGTATATTATAGATGTACAGAATGAAGATGGATTGTATAATTACCGATGTATCACTCGGCACAGATACACTGGAGAAACACGTCAGAGCAACAGTGCTAGACTTTTTGTATCAGGTATGAAATGGATATTTTCTGGAAAAAACACTTTTGTATATTAAAAATAAGAAATTCTGTGTACACTGTTTTAATTTCTAGACAGATATCCCTGGACATCCAAGCTGTTCAGTATTTGTTGTAATACACATTATTGGCCAAGTGCCATTTGTAAAACATGCAGATATTAGGGCAGAATAACAAACCATGGCGCTCTAGATTTTATCAAACTCCATTTCCCATCAGTCTCAGTCAGCAAGTTAACAATCAGGGATGCTGTACCCAAAGTAGTATGCATTGTGAAAGAATACAGGTTTGGCTGGATCACCCTTCTCCAATCTGATGCCCTCAACAGCACCTTCAAGTGCACCTGGAAGCCTACTGGGAGCCAGTGCAGCTGACACAACAATGGTGTCACATGGGTGAATCTTGATGAACCCAAAACTTTATGCATCCTGGACCAATTAAAGCTTCTGAACGCTTTCCCAGGCAGCCCTGTGAAGCGCCCAATGTAGGAATCCAGATGGGAAGTGACCAAGGCATAGTGATCATAAGCAGAGCCTTCTGATCCAGGAATAGGCACAACTGGCCCACAAAATGAATTTATGCAAAGGTCCCCATACTGTAAGGGAGCTTTGTAAGCCCCTTGTACATCCAAAAGGATATGGTATCATCGGGATATTAATGACTCTGTGGCAGAAATTTATCAGTGATATCTCCCTAGTGTTTTCCTGTGGCTGTTAAAAGTGTAAGACAAAAGAAAACCTATAGTACTTCTGTGATGATATTTTTCTGGATATTACCTTCTAGACATGAGCAGAGGCAATTCAATACTCTGATCCAGCATAAAAGACATTTTAAAAAATAATAGAACAGATACAATCAACTCTAGAATAAAATGAGGGGTGCCGCAGGGCTCGGTACTCTCTCCGCTCCTTTTTAACATCTACATGAAACCGCTGGGCAAGATCACCCGTCACCATGGGATGAGGTACCATCAATATGCTGATGATACTCAATTATACATCTCCATCCCGGGTGAAGTAAGTGATGCCGTGACCACCCTTTCCAGGTGCCTGGGGGCTGTGGGGGCCTGGATGGGGAACAACAGACTTCAACTGAACCCTGGTAAGATGGAGTGGCTGTGGATTAATGGCCCCTCGGTATCTAGGAATTTATCATCTTTAGTTCTGAATGGGGTTGCACTACCCCAGACAGACCCAGTGCATAACTTGGGGGTCCTCCTGGACTCACGACTCCTGCTCAAAGATCAGGTTGCAGTCATGGCCAGGAGGGTCTTTGCTCAACTTTGTGTTGTGCGCCAGTTACGCCCTTTCCTAGACCAAGAGGCCCTTCAAACGGTCACTCATACCCTAGTTATCTCCCATATAGACTACTGTAATGCACTCTACATGGGGCTACCCTTGAAGAGTATCCGGAAGCTACAGCTGGTCCAGAATGTGGCCGCACGAGCAGTTTTAGGTGCCCCAAAGACGGCCCATATAACACCTTTGCTGCACGAGCTGCATTGGGTTCCAGTTTGCTTCTGGGTCCAATTCAAGGTGTTGGTTATCACCTTTAAAGCCCTACATGGCATGAGGCCAGGCTACCTGAGGGTCCGTTTCATCCCTATTACATTGACCCGTCCCACCCGGTCATGCAGAGAGGACATGCTATGGACCCCATCCATAAAGGTGTTCCATCTTGCAGGGTCTCAGAAGCGTGCCTTCTCTGCAGTAGCCCCTGCCCTCTGGAACATTCTTCCCCTGGAGGTGAGACTGGCCCCCTCGCTCCTGGACTTCCGAAAAAAACTGAAAACCTGGTTCTGCCATCATGCCTGGAACAGGAGGGGGAACAGTCATTCCTGGGGATGGCTAGCGCCCTAGATTAGACCGAGAATGGCCCTTACGCTCAAGGACGGACAGAACTTTTTGCCATCTAGATTTTTATCCCATTTATATTTATTGTTATTCATAACTGTATTTTTATATTTTTGTATTTGTGTTCCTCTTTGAATTTTAATTCTGGTTTTACTGTAAACTGCCCAGAGTCCTCCTTTCGGGGGAGATGGGCGGTAATAGAAATTTAATAATAAAGAAATAAAATGAGAACTTATTTGATGAACTTCTGTAGTATGGGATGAAGACTATGTTGTTAGAAAGTTTTTTACCAGCACTCATTTTATCATGTTTATTCATATTTTAATTCTTTACAGCAGGGGATGGGGAATGATTGAATAGAAATGTTATGGTCCTGCCTCTTGTTCACCAAGTCTCCAATGCACTGTTACTAACCAAATATAGATCAAAATCAGTATTCACTACTCTGCTGACTTCCAAATGAGTTGGGACTGGCCAGCATGGAATTTGAGAGTTACAGTTCCAATACATCTGGATGGCAGCAGATTGAAAAAGACAGATTTCCTATATGTTCACATGGATTAATCAGTTAATCCTGTTGGACCCCTAAGATGTAGCTACTCTGTTTTCTAGACCCAGCAAACTCGGCTCCATCTATTCTGGATGGGTTTGAACACCGTAAAGCCATGGCAGGACAGCAAGTGGAGCTGCCTTGCAAAGCATCTGGACACCCAGCACCAAAGTATCGCTGGCTGAAGGACAATGTTCCCTGGGAACCTGACAGCCGGTTCCGGCCAATGGTGACAGGCCTTCTGATAGAAAATACGCGCCCATCGGACTCAGGCAACTATGTGTGTGAAGTCTGGAACAATTATGGTACAGCTGAAGTGATAGGCCGCTTGCATGTAAAACGTAAGTACCTGCAGACTATTAGAATGCAATCATAATTCTGCTTAATGGACTCAAACTTGAAAGCCTATGCTGTACTTGTATAGGCTCCCTGAATGACCTAGAACTTTCCATAACTTCCTAGTTCTAAGTTGTGTAGAGAGCCTATTTGACTATAGCAGTCCCCCAGGGCAGTCATTTGCCTTCCAGTATTAAAGAGTAGACCTATCTAGCAGATCTCCATTCACCCTCTCATTACAGAAATAGAATAGCCTGTTACTCTCAGAAAAACCCTCTGCTTTACACCCAATACTAGAAATACTTGAACTAATTGTTAAAATTGCTCACCTACATTAGTATCAGAAAACTTTGGGACAGTCTTCGTGTAAAAGGATACCTACACACACACACATAGAATGCAGTGGATTGGATGCTGCTGGCTCCTACAAGGCAGTCTCCAAACCCCTCGCTCACAACTCTGTGGCATCCTCCTCACAACTCCTGAAAAGATCAGCCTAAGTAATGCTGCTACCAGCTACTTTTTCCCCAGATAATCCCACTATGCCCTGATCTACTTGGAAGGTGACAAATGGAATCCTCTTTCCATCAATAATTTGATTGTAGGAGAATGTGTGCTAAATGAGTGTGCTAAATGTGTGCTAAATACTGTAGAGATGCCCCAGAATGAGCATCTCTAATTTATTAAGAATTCAAGTCTCTTTTTTGTGTATTAAGGTTAAAGAGCTAAAAGGAAGCTGAAAAGGAAGTCAGAAAAGGAGAATAGAAAAAAAGTCTTATTTGACAGGAGTATTTTGCTTAGAAGTATCACCCTTCATTCTGGAAGCATATTTTTTCTAATTTCAGCTGTTTTCAGGGTGGTTTTGATTAAGGAAAATTACACTTAATTCAAAGGACACATTAAATTCAAAGGACACATTTGCTTTTTTTCCTTGCAATTTGTCTAAAGACAAATTTGTCTAAAGAAAAATAGAATAGAATAGAATAGAATAATAACTTTATTGTCATCCTCCTATACACTATACACCAAGTGCACAATGAATGAAATTTCGTTGCAGTTGGCTCACAATTTCAATCAAACAATAAAATAATAATAATAATAATAATAATAATAAACCATAGTTACTATAAAATATACATTCTTTAGCTCACAATTTCAGTCAAACACTAAAATACTAATAAAAAAATCCATAATTACTATAAAATATACATTCTTTACATATCCAACATTTCACCTAAAAGAACTTATTTAAGCATTCAAGAATCCAACAGCCTGGGGGACAAAGCTGTTTCCCAATCTGGCTGTTCTACATCGGATACAGTGGAACCTCTTCCCAGAGGGTAACAAAGAAAACAAACCATGATGAGGATGAGAGGCGTCACTGATTATCTTTCGAGCTCTGGACAAACAGCGTGCATGTGCTAAATCTTGGATGAGAGGCAGAGATATCCCAATTATCTTTTCTGCTGCCCTTATCACTCTCTGCACGGACTTTCTATCTGAGGCACTACAGCCTCCTCAAATATAAGGAGGACTTAGTGATCCTGTTTTTCCTGAGGCTCACAAAAATGACAGAAATAAAATGACTGATTGAATTTGATTCCTTCTTTCAGAGCCTCTAAAAGCCACCATCAGTCCTCGGAAGGTTAAAAGCAGTGTTGGTAGTCGAGTGTCCTTGTCCTGCAGTGTGACTGGAACAGAGGACTATGAACTCTTCTGGTATCGAAATGGAGAAATCATCAATACTGGGAATAATGTGAGAATCATTGGGGTCAATCATGAGACTCTTATTATGGATGGCATGGCCAAAAGTGATGGCGGGGCATACCAGTGTTTTGTACGCAAAGACAAGATGTCTGCACAAGACTATGTTCAGGTGGTGCTAGAAGGTCAGTCTTTATTTTATGTATGTAAGCATTTTTAATTTAAAGTTAATCAATTTCTGTCCATTTCACAGTTCTCAAAAGACATTTTGAAATAATGTACATATTATTTTAATAAAATATAATGAATAGTTTTTAAAATATTAATATTAAAAAGTATAAACATTTATATGAAAACATACATACAGTAATCATTTGTAGCACTCATAAGAAAGGCTTTTTAAGAGGCATCTGAAACATCTCAAAGTTGGTGTGAGCTGAAATAGTATCTGGACCAGGGCTTTCCAAAGTTTTCCCGGGGCGACACACCAACCGCCGTTGGTGTGTCCCCGCGGGAAAACCCAGAAGTGCCGCCATTGCGGCAGCACGAAAAACCCCGGAAGCGCTGCTGCCGCTTTCGGTTTTTGCGCGCCACCGTTGGTGTGTCACCGCAGGAAAACCCGGAAGTGCTGATCATCATCAGCGCTTCCGGGTTGTGTGGCGACACACCAGACTGTGTGTGGTGACACACTTTTGTGTCGCGACACACAGTTTGGAAAGCTCTGATCTGGACAGTGGCATTGCATAGTTTACAGCAGAGCTTTCCAAACTGCGTGTCGGGACACGTTAGTGGGTCGGCTGCAGTGTCTGAGTGCGTCACGGCTGCTGCTGCCTCCGAGCCCTGCCAGGATTCCATGCAGGTCCTAGTGCCTGCCTTGTGCCCTGCTGCCTCCAAACCTGCTGTGATTCCGCGTAGTTCCTAGTACCTGCCTTGTGCCCTGCTGTAAGAGTGTGTCGTGAAATGATGCCCTGCTGTAAGAGTGTGTCGCGGAATGATGCATGTCTAAAAAGTGTGTCACCAACATGAAAAGTTTGGAAAGCTCTGGGTTGCAGTATAGTAACATACTATCTTCCAGTTTCCTGGAATTCTTATTTCCTTTTAAAAGAAACTTCTTTTTCTACATCATTTAAGTTGTTGGGTTGTTCTTTTTTTTTTAGCTTAGTGTTTCAAGGAAGCAGAAGGTGCTGTATTCCTTTTTCTTTTGCTTTTGAGGTTATTTATATCACTCTGCAGCTTTCTTGCCTTGCCTTACATCATGATGAGCCCCACATGAGGAATTCCTTCATGGAATTATCATTTGATATTTCCAGAGAGGTTGTAGGATGCTGGATCAAAAAAGTGAAAGTTAAGACCCTTGGATGTGCCCACCTTGTAACTAAAGTTAAATGCCAGAATCCTGCATCCCACCCAATTCCATAAAAATATGTTTGGGTTTGTTTTTGTTTCTTCCTCTCATTTGAAAAAGTGAAGTGAACTGATTACATTCTGACTGATTATGTCTTGGAAGCAAACAGTAGTTCAACTAGATAATGTAATATGGGCCAGCTGCTAAGGATGAAGTCTGGATGAAGGCCATTGAGTTCACCTCCAAAATTAAATAATATATTCACAATTTTAAAAAATGATGATCTAGTGATGTTGTTTTGTGTTCTGTTTTGAATAGTCAAATAAACTTTCAAGCTGGCATAGATAGTTGAGAAGCCATCCAAATGGGAAAGAACAAGTTTGATTATTTATTTCAATTTAGTTTTATATCCAAGTGCTTTGGTGGGGAGTGACAGAATAGACTGAAAAGATCTCTTGCAGATTCTCAATAGCTTGGTGCCAACTCCCTAATACAAGTAATCACAATTCAGCAATTGTATCCTGATAGGAAGAATGAGTGACTCTGGCCAGCTACTGCTGATTCTAGCATTACCCTATATGGTATATGTGAATGCTGGACTCTCTTTTTTTATATACATAACATAAAATATAGGAGGGCAACTAGATACTTTTATATATCCATCAAATTAGTAGCATAAATGAACTACTTTTCTTCCTTTCCTTCACTTACTTATGTTCCTTGTGGCAGAGTGATCAAGATGGCAATGTAGTATGAAATGATAAGTTGACAAGATATTGCAAAAGAGTGGTGCCAAAATGACAGGCCAACAATACATTCAGTACCGGCCGTATTTCTCCTGTCTAGATATTGTGGTTGCCTTCTTCTATTACTCCCTATTCAATTCTGTGTTGAGAAGAGAATATCTTTCAGATCAGCCCCTTTTTCAAAGCAGCTGTTGCCTTTATGTTCAGCTCCAGGTGACTTCTTAGTTGTTGTTCATGATTATTTAGTAGTGAGATAAACATAGTATTTGTACAGAATTTGACGAATCGTGTAACAATAACACAATAAAATTCATTAGCATCTGTCCTTCAGAAACAAATGCTTGAATGTGATTTTTAATGTTTTTGAACAACCACCTGCTGACCCTATTAATAAATATGTCCACCAGTGAAGAAGAAAAAAGTCCACACGTTCTCTTATGTACATTTCATCCTAGGCATTATTTGAAGCCACTGCAATCACCATAAATTGCTGACACCATGTTCCACCTAATAATCATGTGAAGAAAGTAATCAATTTGTTTAGAGCTAATGAGGCTATAGTGCAAGCATGGCATGAAAACTAATTTCAGAATAGTCACAGAAAGGAGAAGAGATTACCTGTGTGGACCTAGTTACCTTGGCAACCATCTCCCGTGACTAAGAAAGCCTAAAGAGCATATTGATAATCTTTAATGATGTTGAGAGAGTGCAGGTTATCAGAGTACAACAGCAGGGGAGATTTCTGAGACACGGGTCTCCCTGGGAAAATAATGTCTGCTTTCATCTGCAAAAAGCCTGTCACTTGTTTTTTTTTTTAAAAAGTGGAGAGCAGAGGAGCAGACATCACATTCCCTGATTTATTAGCTGTGTGTCAATTTCCCTTCAGGATAAGAAGCCTGTAGCTTCTTGTCTTCTGGGAAATGACAGTGCTAATGCACCAGAAGAGGGTGGGAAGTGTTTGAGAGGAGGTGGAAGTCTCAGGCATGTAGACCTTTTGGTCTAACGCTTCCTCGCTTATTCAGATAGGATTAAAAACAACTGGGAGTGGGACAGAAAAAGAATTAATGGTTTGCTATATCCTACTGAATGCCCCCTGCTGACATCTTTATAGGTTTCATGCAGAAAATATTAGAATGCTGGAGTCCCTTGTGAATTGTGCTGCAGGACAGAAGGGACACTGCCACTGGCTTTCCCACCCTTGCCTGGGTGTTCATTAATGGCAGTTGTAGTTGAAAAGCACTCCAGTGGCAATATCTCTGTGCCTGCTCTTGAACCAAGACAAAAGAAAATGAAAGTATATGTACTTCCAATGATCCAGTATATTGCAGACCTGAGCTTGCAAAGAGTTTCATGCTGGACTGCGTATAAAGTGCACCTTGAACTCTTTATATATATTATGACTGCTGTTCTGTATTACACTTTTGATAGAATTAAACTGCAATTCCCATTGCAGCAAAATGGTACAGTATTTTGAGCCTTCCTTTAAATACCTGGGCATCACCTGTCATAAGTCCTTTTTGTGGAAAGTACACTTATCTAATGTCTTGGCAACTGCTCAGCGTACAGTAGGTGCCATTCTGACATTTTTCTATTCTAAAGGAGGGCAATTGGTAGCCCCTGTACTTAAAATATTCCAAGGCAAGGTGATAGCCCAGATGCTGTATGGGTCTGAGATTTGGGGGTAGGATGAGAAGATCATTGCCCAATTGGAAGTAGTCCAAAACAACTTTATAAGGAAAATCTTGGGCCTCCCCCAGGGCACCGCTGCTGCCTATTTAAGGATGGAGGTAGGGCTACCTTCCATCGCTGTTAGAATATACCTGGCATTGTTGGGCCACTATAAGAAATCAGAAAGCCTCCAAGAATCCCATCTTGCCAAACTCTGTTTTCTCCATTACACAGCTGGAAATCAGTGGACTAAACTTTTGTCACCCATTTTACAAATCTATTCCCTACCATCTTTGGGAGAACTCAGAACTTGGAATAGAGAAAATATTAGAGATTGGCTTTTTGAAAGGGATGCTAATAAAGACGCAATTGTGGTACAATCATCCAAATTTTCATCCCGGTACCATAATTATAAAAAACATAGAAGCCTCTCCCAGTACCTGGTTAACATAACCGGTGCGTCACCAAGAAGGGCTTTAACATCCCTTCACCTGCAGACCATGCCCTCCGCATATCTCGAAGGGAGGTTGTGTAAGCTCCCTGTCGAACAACGCCTCTGTCCTCGTGGTGTTGGTCAAGTGGAGGATGTTATCCATTATGTCATCCACTGCCCCATTTACAACGAGATCAGGGCCAAATTATTAATGGCAGATGAACTCAAGGGCTCTGACCTTGAAAAACTGATTTATCTTCTTGCAGACATGTTTCCAACTGTTAGCAACCAAGTTGCTACTTTTGCTCTGCTCTCACTTAAACTTAGGAAGAAATATTTAAGTTCTTAGTTGTAGCTCTGGCTCTATTTTGTTGTAACCTTTTTTATATTTAATGCTGCTTTTATTCTTTCATAATTTCATAATTTTATTGTTTTAATGTTATTATATTTTATTGTATTTTATTGCATTCTTATGTTATGACCTGTGGTTATAACAATAAACTTCACTATTACTTACAATATTTTGAGGGCAATAGCTAATAATAATAATAATAATAATAATAATAATAATAATAATAATAATTCTAGTGATCCCCACAGCAATTGTAATATCTGAGTCTGTCCTAATTCATTGTAGTTATGCTTGCAGTGAAAACCAGGTTTAGCCCATGTGCAATCATTAATCAGGTCCTTTTTGCAGTTTGTGAGCAATATTTGGCATGAGATTTATGCATTATTTGGCCCAAATTATTTTTAAATCTCCGTAAATATTGTGCTGTCTAAGTGAGATAACATGAAATTATCCATTTATGAAATTAGTTCCTTGTTAAATTTATAATTCCAAGTTTCTGAAATAGTTTTAAGATTTGAAGACACTTTTTCCATGATAAGCCAAAAGTGCTGATGGATATGGTGGTATAAATTTAAAAAAATGAAATAAGGCTTGTCAGGCAAGTCTTGCTCTTGTCAAAACCATGGTATTTCTGATAATTGTATTGTTTTTGAGGTTCTTACATATTCAACACTTTATGATTTGCTCTATAATCTTCCCAAGTATTGATGGCAAGTTTACTTGTCTGTAGTCCTGCAGATCCTCTTTTGTCCCCATCTGAAGACAGGAACATTTGTCCCATCCTGAAGTTTTCTGCACTTCACCCATTCTCCAGGATTCCTCAAAGAAAATAAATAAAAGTTTCTCATATCCATCAATAAGTTCCTCAGTATCAGTGGATGCAGTTCTTCTGTCCCTAAAGAATTAAGCTCATTCAGAGTAAAGAATATTCCCTGGACATGTTTCTACCAATCTGAAGTTCTTCCTTGCCTCTTCTTCCTGTCCTTCCCAACTATTTTGTTAAACACGTATTTCTTGCTGGAGAAGAGTCTGCAAAAAAGTCTAATTACATTTAATGGTAATACTATGAAAAGCATTAAAGGGACTTGATTTTCTTCTGTCTCACCCACAGACCCCTAATGAGGTTACAAAAATAACTGAGATAAAGAAACTACCATAGATAGATAGATAGATAGATAGATAGATAGATAGATAGATAGATATTTTACAGACATGTGGTAAATCTGAAATTTAGCATATCTGTAAAACCTTGAGCATGGATTGAGACAGGATATACTGAGTTCTACTTTTGCTATGTTAGCTTTGGTACATTAAATAAGTCAACTCTGTTCCCTTCCTAATTTATTTCACTATGTTAGCCTCTAGCCCAGAAGTAAATTTATAATTAGCCTAATTGGCTGAAAGGAATAATATTCATATGAAATAGCAAGGGGAAAAGAACACATTAGTGATGTTGTCAGGCAGTAAGTATGGGTCAAAATGACAACCAATTGTACTATTTTTGAATCAACATTTATTTGGCTTCTTTTTGTCTTAAATCAGAGGAGCTAAAGAGGTTTACCTTTTTATGAAAAACCATGCATCTTCTCTGTGTAGATATTTATTAATTTAGACACCTTTCTTTCTACAGATGGAACTCCTAAAATAATTTCAGCCTTCAGTGAGAAAGTGGTAAGCCCAGGAGAAGGTGTATCCTTAATGTGCAATGTGAAGGGAACTCCTCTTCCTACAATCATGTGGACTTTGGATGAAAATCCCATAATTAAAGATGGGAACCACCGTATTAGTCAGATCATCACCTCTGATGGGAATGTGGTCAGCTACCTAAACATCTCCAGCACTCAGGTCCGAGATGGCGGAGTATATCGTTGTACTGCCAACAACTCAGCTGGAGTCGTCCTCTACCAGGCTCGAATAAACGTAAGAGGTGCTTGTCAAATCAGCTCCTCCAAAACAAAAAAAAATTAAACCTCATTGTAGTAAAATAAAACATAACTGCATGTATGAGCTTTGCTATGGAATGCTAAGAATAATTTTTTTTTCAATGCTATCTCTATTTTTCCCATGTAGGAATAATGGTATGAGACTACAGTGCTAAGGACAGCTTCTTCAGAGTAAGCATCACTGATAGGGCTTACTTCTGAGTAAATGTGTATCAGATTGCACTGACAGTCCATTATACAGTATAAAGCATAGCATATACTATGTTAGTATATTATGTATACTAATCAATTCAGCTATTTTTTAACTTAATATAGAATTTGTTTTACTTGTATGACTTTTTTTTCCTTTGAGATCTTACATTCATTGTAAATATCCAGGTATAGAACATTGCAACTTACATCTGTAATTCAGTCTTCATCCTGCCAGATGTATCAGACTGCACCCCCTTCACTTAGAATGCACACGCCCATTGGGCTGCGGACTGAGGGTGATATAAATTGTCATCTGAAACCTCTGGGGTGCAATAGGTTAGGAACAGTTGTATATTACTTTCACCCTGATTTTAGAAATATCAGGCTACTGTTTCTACCTGTCTTCTCGTATCTGGCATTAATTGAAATTTCACTAGCTTTTAATTTGTAATTCAGCACAGATTTTTATCATATGGGTTTTAGTAATACAAGTGTGTCGTAGAAGAATTAATTAATATGACTGCTGTAGGATTAGAAAAATTGAAAAGCGTAAAACAAGTAGGAAGGGCCCCTTACGTGGCTCCGGGAAGTTATAAAAGAGAAGAAGGAACTGTAGGAAGCTGCAGTTTCCAGGATATAAAAGAATTATATATTTAGAAGAAAACAATATTTTCTTAACTAATTACACCCTTACATTATTTTCAAGAGCTTGCTTTTATCTTTACAGGACCAGCCAGCATTCGACCAATGAAAAATATTACAGCAATAGCAGGGCGGGATACCTTCATTCACTGCCGTGTCATTGGCTACCCTTACTACTCAATCAAGTGGTACAAGAATTCTAACCTGCTCCCTTTTAATCATCGTCAAGTAGCATTTGAAAACAATGGAACACTGAAGCTCTCAGATGTGCAGAAGGAGGTGGATGAGGGGGAATACACGTGCAATGTTCTGGTTCAGCCCCAACTGTCCACCAGCCAGAGTGTACATGTGACAGTAAAAGGTAAAACATGCATGCAAATTAAAAAGTGCTTGTAAAATTGGGAACAAGGGGATGAAGAGCACTCCTCAGAGATGATGGTCTGGCTTACACGTATTTGAATGTACTTCTCTGTGCCTGTCCCACAGTTGCCTGTGGAAAACAAATACAGTGGAGATGTTAAATATACCTTGGCATTTCCAGGTATGCATGCCATCTCCAGCAAGAATTCCCAGTCATAAGAGCTTTGAGAAGCACCAATTGTAAGAGCTACTGCTCTCACATCAGACGGGGAGGTAACTGCAGGTGGGGCAGGCCTTATTGTCAGAGGGTCTTAGGACCTTGTGGGTTGGCTGTAGAAATTCTGATCTCAAAAATAAGTATTAAAGTTTTATATTCCATACTGTGTTGTGAGCAGTATTAAGAATCCACTTGTGATTTACGCCTACAGTTTTCAACCAACTTTTTCTGGACAGTGCCATTCAGTTTTATTGACCACTAAATGTACTAACTAAAGATACTGAAACTTTGACTCAGAAAAGTTAACACTTTGCAGTTCGCTATTAGGCGTCATACACATAACCCCTTATTTAACAATTAGCTTAATAGGGCAGAAACCCCTCAGACCCAACTCAGCTAGATTAAAAATTTTTATTGCAGGCAAAAAAGAAGCCTTAACACAGTGGCAGAGAGTTTAAAGCGTCACCTTCTTCCTTTCCAAGTTAAGCTTCTTGCTAGTTTGCTTAATGGCCTTGGACAGATGAGATGTGTTTATACAAAAGTCCTGTCTAGCCTGAGAATTTCTGGTTCCTCCATTGTCAGCTTCAGCTCTTATACTAGCACTTTATTATTAAAAATTTTGACAATTGATAAATACTTGTTATGGGTCCACCTAATGCATGCTAGATGTCTTGTAGATTAAATATTTTCTTCTGGTAATTTTTACAGTCACACGCACATTTTTGACCAATAACACATTTGCTTTATTTTGATCCAGTGCCACCTTTTATCCAGCCCTTTGAATTTCCGAGGTTCTCCATTGGCCAGAGAGTCTTCATTCCATGTGTTGTGGTCTCAGGGGACTTGCCCATTACAATCACCTGGCAGAAGGACGGTAGGCCAATCCCAGCCAGTCTTGGGGTGACCATTGACAACATTGACTTCACCAGCTCCTTAAGGATTTCTAATCTTTCCCTTATGCACAATGGAAACTATACCTGTATAGCAAGAAATGATGCAGCAGCTGTGGAGCACCAAAGCCAATTAATTGTTAGAGGTAAGTGTAATGGTGGCAATAGTATCATCAGTAGTATTACCAAACACCAACTGTGATGGGAAATATAAGCTACTAGAGTGTACAATAATTGCTCTTTTGTCTTCACACATATACCATAATAATAGCACATTCCTTTTGTCTGAACATGTTACAAGTGGATGCAATCAGGAAATGTTTGTACTTACACTTGGAAACCGCAAGTTTTAATATACAGAAACCCTTTAGAGTGGGTTGAAAGGATTTGAAATACGATTAGATTATTTTCTATAGCATTTTAGCTTTGATCCTGTCCATTTTTAATAACAAATTATGCTAATTGATAAGCAAGCTGTATAATTCTGCTACAATAAAGGAATGTTACTGTCTTGCCTTGTGTTTTGGAAATATCAGTCGTTCAGCTACTAAGAAGGTGTCTGCTATCACTGTGATGCTATGGTGATGTTTCTCAACTGGCAGCCTGTGAGTCAAATCCAGGTGCGTCCAGACAGAGGCTCCTAGCACTACCAGTCAGTAGGTATTATCCTGCTCTTCTGTCTTTTTCATAACTAATAATTTATTTGAAAAAAAACCTTCCACAAAAAATGCAGTTGCTGTTGTACACATTTTGTACGTATTTTCATAAGCAACTTCCATGACAATCTGTAATACATGTTTTTCTGTGCAACTTTTCTTATGTATGCTTTATTTAAATTCAACTTAACCCTAACTTACTTTGTACAAAGCATTCCCAGATGTACATGGACTGTTACGTAAATGTCATGAATATATTCTGGTGATTAAGAAGTTTTCTAACTGAGGAAAATGGTTAGCCGTAGAATCCATTTATTGCTGCTGTCTCCTGCTGCAGCAGAATTCGCTTGAGTGGATCACAACATTTCTAGGTAAAAGAAATCCATGATGGAATTGAATTAACCAGAAGGCAGAACTGCAGGTGCTAGTATTATAAATAAATCTTAAACCTTTTCAACTGCACTTCAAATAACGCCTCACTATGTAGGTTTTAAAAACATTCAGTTTAATATAGGAAGTAGATTAATTAAGGAATCTTTAAAGCTTTCCAAAAATGGGAATGTTTGAAAAATAATCTAAAATAAATAATAGGGCAAAATGTTTAACTGCAGTGTAAATACAGTATTGTAAAATCATGGAATTCAAAAATAATTTATAGACTTTTTAATGAGAAAGATGTATTTGAAGCAAATACCTTAAAATTGTATTTGTTCTGTACTAGTTTTTTATTTATGCAACTGGAAGAAAGCATATATGGTGATGGAAGTAGTAAACAATGTCAGATTTATCTTAGGGCACTGATGTTTATTGGAAGGTGACTAAGCAGTCTACTGTCTTGGGATCACTTTTTATATAGATTGCTGGAGCCAATAAATTAATACAATATTGATCATGTTTATTTTAAATAAATAAATGAAATATAACTTAAATGAGGGTATCCCCATTATTTACTTTTTAAACATGTTTAGTGGAAATATGCTTTTCCTATTATACTTCTTGGGTATTCTAATTCTCTGATAAATAAGTGTCCAGGGACAAGTATTCCAGAGTGTAGGGAGTTAGATTTTCCCAAAGCAGGATTCCAGTTATGCCAACAGACAAATGCTACCTAGCACCAAGACTGAGAAGTGGTGGGAAAATCAGGAAAAAGAAGTACCAGATTTAAACTGCAGTGAGTATAAGACAGAACCACGCTCTCACGTTGATAAAGGCAATCCCTTGTTACATTAAAGTGGCTGCATTCTAATATGCAACAACAGTTCTTATGCAACAACAGTTCTTATGCATCAAATGGCGTCTGCCGAGTCTAAGTTAGGGAGCCTGACAGAGAGTTCCGAATGTCTCATAAAGGTAAGGAAAGGGTGTCATGTAAAAATAAAGATGACATTTAATCTTGATGATGTAAAACAGTTAAGTTTCCTTATTTCTATAACTAGAGCAGTACTGAAATAAACTTGTGAAAAATTTGATTTCATTTATTTATTTGTTGTCAGAGACTGGATTCCCAATGTATACTAAAAGGGGAAAGGAAGAGCAGTATAAAATTATTCAAACAGTTAAGACAATAAGCAGACTAATCCATATTCAGGCAGCATAAACTTCTTTCAGATGTACATTTTAGAAATAAAAGAAATTCATGATAGATTCCAGTCATTATACTAGAATCCATTAAAATGGACTTAGTAGTGGTAAATAAGGGAAACAGTGGATTAAGTTTACTAATGTCTACCCCATTCTGCACTCAAAAATCTAAACAAAAATGTGTACATTTATGAAAGACACGGTTAATCAAGGGGATTATTAATAGTAGTAACATCTTGAAAAATCATTGATATAATAGTTTTTAAAAGCATTAACAGGGAAGGATTGTTAAAAACAACTTCTATCAGGCAGCTTATTCTCATGACGTTGCCTCCATCTCATCCCCAGCCTGTAACAGAGACAGCCTGGAGTCATGTTCAGTTGTTCTGGTGTGAAAGTGGCATTTTCCTGCTTCTCCTGACACAAATATTGCCAAGAAGACAATCTACAATGACTCAGTGATAGTGCTGGCAATAACCCAGTCAAGGGCAGGATCTGCCCAGCTCCCATTGGCTAATTAAGCCTACTGAAAGCACAGCCTTCCCCATCTGTTTGCTGGGTACTGCTCTCTACGGCCATTTTGGCATGGGCTATGAATCCAGAGACCTCAGTGGCACATAGGGGCGCGTTGGCTCAGTGGGTTAAACCGCTGAGCCGTTAGTCTGCCGACCATAAGGTCGGCAGTTCGAATCCGCATGGCGGGGTGAGCTTCCGTCACTAGCCCCAGCTTCTGCCCACCCAGCAGACCGAAAGCCATTGGCAAGTAGATGAATGGGGACCACTCACGTGGGCCAATTTGCTGGCGTCCTTTTCGGAGGGTCGCCCTCGAACCAAGAAGAGCTGGTTCCTGTAGATGGTGGTGGAGGACAGCAGAGGACGGCGGATCCCGAAATAACAACTTCCTGGACGTCAGCAGCCGGCTCAGAAGCAAAGGTTCCTGGGACATGTAGTCCGACCTGCGGATGAAGAGCCGGTTCCCTCACCCCCTTCCTAACGCGCGGGTAATATATGCTGTATAATATAATATGTATGATGAATGTAAGCCGCCTAGAGCCCTCCGCTTAGGGAGGGGATAGGCGGGATATACATACATACATACATACATACATACATAGTTAGTGGACTCAGCCCTGGAAGATCAACAGTTCTATGTCATAGGCCCCTCTCTCCCAAAACAATTCTGATTGGTCAGTGGGTCATAGGAGGGATATGAGATGAAGGGAATGAGCTTTGTGGATCTGGGTGTAAGCTTTGTCCTGATTTTTTCCATTTGTGCCGCCAACACCTCCTTCCCTTGTTAAAAATCCAAAATATTCAAGTTGTCTTTTAAAGCACTCTGATCTCAAATTATAGGCATCATATTTTGAAGTGGAAGCAAAGAGCAGTAGTTGAATTGGAAGGCTGCATTCAGCAGATAAACACTGAAACTTACCAGGGTTTCCTTGTTACCTGGCTGAAAAACTATTCTGTATAAATAAAATATACTGGAATGATGCCTCCAGGAAAAAAAATACACCCGTACCAAAGAGGTTCTGGAAGAAATGGCAGAGGTATCCCTTTTGTCCCTAAAAGTGTCCTTCAAGTTTAATAGGGATGTACTGTGCTTCAGATTCAAAGCTGAAGAAGGGCCTTGGAGCAGACAGTTGTACCTGTTGACACCTCCTTAAAGAAGCTGTGTCTTTTCTTGGACTTGTATGGTAACTGCATGATCCTAGGAAAATATACATTCATATTTAAGATGCAATCTGCAAGTATAAAATGCATATTTGAGAAGAAGGCATTGAAAACATGCCCATGCCTCCTCCCAAGCACCTTCCATGCCTCTTCGGCTCAGACAGAAATTTTCCTTAAATCATATGACCACCACAATTTGAACTTGAGTTCTTGAGACATCATGGAAGTGTCCATGTAATTTTTTGGCAACACCGTAGAAGTAGTTTACCATTGCTGCCTTTGGAAATGTTTTGCTGACTTTCTGGTCTAACCCACTGCCCTGTTTTTTTTCCTGGTGATCTCCTATTTTAATACTATTCAGATTCAACTCTGCTTAGTTTTTTGAGATCAGCCAAATTTCTTCTAGCTGGCTCATTCCAAAATAACTTATAACAAACAGTTTTCCTAAACCAGCAAAAATGACTCCTCACTTGTGGTTATAAAACTTTCTTTGAATAATTGAATTTCTTTCATCAATTTAGATTTGTAATATTTCAATCATAGTTCTAGTATTTCATCAACAAAAAACAAACTTATTTTATTCTGTATTGAGTCACTTACTATACATGCATTTTAATCTTTCCAGTGGGTCCCCAGAGGGAAAAAAGTATTGAAAAATATAAAAAGGCAGCTTGGTCCACTAATTTCTTGTACTCTTGCAACAACTCCATTGCAAAGACAAAGCTACCTTTCTCCTGTTCATCCAGGAACTGTCCCCCTGATTTCAATGAAAGCAGCAAATCAGTTTGGCAAGCACATATTCTCTCTTTTCAGGATATTAATTTGCTCTCTTTTTAAAGAAGCAATCTGCATGTACAAAAGCATTTGAAAAATATTATTTTCTGCATTTATAAACAAAGATCACCTATAAGCTTTGGATGCTTCAGACACTTCTTCATGGCTAATACGTATATCAAATAGCTCATCATTTTTGAAGTTTCAAATAAAGATTTTATATTTTACAATGAAGATCAGAGAATACATGTACCACCATTCATTATGACTGCTTGTCTCAATTTTAATAGTTTACTAGTCACCATATTGGTATTTAAGGTTATTGCAAATTCAACTATTTAAAATTTGCAACTGTCAATTCTGTTGAGACAGTAGCTCAGTATTTTAAAATCTCAACTACAAATCTCATGTCCTAGGAGTTTCCATTTATGATCTGAAGAATTAAATGTGTCAAAGTAAAGTGAAAGATATATGTTCTTGTTATATCAGTGGTAACCACCTAAGGAGAGATGGAAATGAAGGCCAGAGTACTGATTGCTGCAAACAATGAGTTTGCAGGTCACATTCTTATGTTCTTAACTTCAGCGGTAGATTTAAGAAAAACAGCAGTTCTACAAACGGTTACTAGGGAGCCACAGAATTAATTATAATCAACACTATTGATTCCCTCCCCTGCTATATCAAAGACTAGTGGTTAAGGCACCAGGCTAGAAACCAGGAGACCGTGAGTTCTAGTCCCGCCTCAGGCATGAAAGCCGGCTGGGTGACCTTGGGCCAGTCACTCTCCCTCAGCCCAACTCACCTCACAGGGTTGTTGTTGTGGGGAAAATAGGAGGAGGAGGAAGGAATATTATGTATGTTCGCCACCTTGAGTTATTTATAAAAATAATAAAGGCGGGATAGAAAATAATAAATAAATAAGTATCAGGTGTGGGCATATTATTTAATTTGGACATTAATGCATCCCACTGAGTACAGTATGGCAGTTCTTATTATCAGGCTTTTTATTGCCAAATTTGTTTCTAATATCATTTGCCAAACAATATTTTGATTGAAGGTCAATAGAAATTATTAGAAAACATCACGGTTAAGTGATCTAATTATAGCCAAAGTGATAACCTTATTAGATCCTACTTTCTTTGTTTTCTTCTAGTTCCCCCCAGATTTGTGGTTCAGCCAATTGATCAAGATGGGATTTATGGAAAAGCTGTGATCCTCAACTGCTCTGCAGAAGGCTATCCTGTTCCTACCATTGTCTGGAAGTACTCCAAAGGTATTTCCACCCTCTAATGATAATAATTATGGTGTAATTTGAAAATTTATTGTGCATTTATTGTGCAATGTTAATTTTGTAAGTATTATAGCTGCATCAGATTGTGGGGAGGCTGGGAAAGTAATGGAAAGAAGAGTAGACATAATCAAGAGATAGAAGGTGAGTATGCTAGCAGCTTATTTTATAAATGGTAATGCCAGGCTTGTAGATCGGAAGATCGCAAGTTTGGAGGTTCGAATCTCTAGTCCCGCGTGACAGAGTGAGCTCCCGCACTCGCCCCAGCTCTTGCCAACCTAGCAATTCGAAAGCATGCAAATGCAAGTAGATGAATAGGTACCACTTCGGTGGGTAGGTAACAGCATTCCGCACGCGTCATGCCGGCCACATGCCCGTGGAAGCGTCTTCGGACAATGCTGGCTCTTCGGCTAACAAACGGAGATGAGCACCGGCCCCTAGAGTCAGACACGACTGCATAAATGTGCGGGGGGAACCTTTACCTTTACCTTTTTAACACAGCCCTAGTGGCAGGAAATCTAAAAAGAAGCATTTCAAATCATTCAAAGAGACTCAGTCACACTATAGGTGAGAGTTGGAAATTCTTCTTGCAGTTTCCAAGTCTAGCATTAAAGATACTGTATTGAAATCTGTTTGGTTCTTCCTTCATCTTGCCCAGGGGCTTGACAATACCTATTATTTCTCTTTCATTGTCATTTAATAAAATAATGTAGTCAAATGAAATAAGGGACATAATATTTACCATCACTTCTTGTTACAGGTAGCCCTCAGGTTATGACCGTTCAAAGTTATGATGGCATTGAACAGATGGTACTTACGACAGGTCCTTGTAGTTCCAGCCATCGCTGCATCCCCTTGGTCATGTGAGCCACAGTCACGTGATCATGATTTCCAATGTTCCCTGACAGCTTCCCACAAACAAAGTCAATGGAGAAACCATCAGGAAGTCGGAAGTCATAGTCACGTGAGGTGCTTGCTTAACATGGTCCTCCTTTAACAATGGCAACCAGGACTGCCGAGATTGCCATCGCTAAGCGACATGGTCACGTGACATTGCGCTTTACAACCATGTCACTTAGCGATGACAATTCCAGTCCCAATTGCTATTGTAAGCCAAGGACTACCTGTAGTGTAGATGACCTGAAGGTGATATGGTCAAATATCCAAACATCTTACAGAAAATTTGTACAGGTGCTAGTGAGCAGTCCCCTTTCATTTCTAAATGTACATCACCATTCTAAATGTCCATTTCCAGTCCACATAGAAAGTTTAACACTGTCCTTCAATGTTCCTCACCTCTACTGACCTTCAAATGCAGAAAACAGTCAATTAGTCCAATAGGGAGAGTGCACTGAGTATCAATCAATTCCATGCCTCATGAGCTACCACTATTCTCCTCAGCCCCACTTTACACAGAAACAAAACAAATATTCACTCCTCCACATTTTCCAGTTCATGTATTTGTCTATTTGCTAAAGGCACACAAAGGCTTTCCAGTTGCCAAATTACTATTCCTATCTTGCATTTAAAGTCTTTCGTGGTATGAGAAGGCAGAATGATAGAATGTTGGCATTTTTTCAAGCAGGCATTTTTCCTGAATCTTCTAATCATGGTTGCATGTTGCTATGCCAGCCAAAATGGAGGAGATACCTTTTAAATTCTGGAGCACGTAGGCTCCAAAAAGAGAATCTGAGCCTCTGTATGTGTGAGTTCATGGGAGGGGAACAGTTATAGCTAGCTTGAGCCCAGGAGCAGAGGTGAGGCAAGAGTGCCTGTGAATGGGAAAGTAGACTACCCACAAGCTCATCAGCGTCACAGCAATTCAGAGGAAAATATCAGCACTGCTGGTCAGGGATGGAACTAGGGTCTGTGTCACCCAGGGCAAACATGGATTCCGCACCACCCCATCGGTTATTTTGTCATTTTGGTGCCCCCCCAGCACGGTGCCCGGGGCACATGCCCCGCTTGCCCCCCCCCCCCCAGTTGCGGCCCTGCTGCTGGTTTCAAATAAACTAGAGCATAGCAGAAATAATTTGACACAGCTTCCCAAACCAGCCAACATTGTGAGATTAGTTCCAGGTCCAGTCCCAAAGTGGCCGAAAGTATTTGTTCTCCCAGGCCTAGGGGCAGGGTCCTTGTGGAGCTCTGGTTGTTTGTTTCCTATGGTATATGATGTGTTGTTGGTCTGAACACATTGGTGGTTCTTTTTATTATTTTTCCATTTTTAAGCATAAGCTGCCCAGAGTCATTCTGGAGTCAGACAGCCTCTAAAAAGTCATCGTCATCATCATCATCTTTGTATAGAAGTATTCTAAGAATGCTCTGGGAACACTAATATAGCAGAGGATATAATATATGGACAAAACTACAATGGTCCTTAAACCTTATCCAAAGCTTCTAACTGAATTTGCCCCAAACTTCAAATTGTTATGGAACAAAAGTGGGGCAATATTAAATATATAGGGGAAAAGTCATAATAACTGAGAGTTTACTTTTCTTTTAGCCCTATCCACCTCTTTCTCTTGGCCCCACTCACTTTGGGGATTGGGCCCCTGGCACAACACTGAAAAGCCTCATGTATCCTTTAGCTTGAAAAAGATTATAGACCTCTACACTAAGTCATTATATAGTATCATGTCTGCTGGCTCTTGTTTGACAAACAGAAATGACGCCAGAGTACTTTGATTATAACTTTGGTGCCACAATGGGAAGAAGTCAATATCTTCTGTTATCTTTCCAAACGTCTAATAACTTTGGGTACACTTTGGTTCCATAGTAAATTAATTATCAGGATACTGCCATCAGAATACTTTAAATACTCAGCATGAAATTTGTATAGCTTTTTCTGCATATTCTAATCTAAAGGGCTGTTTAGTTTCATCTTTATTTCTTTGCTGGGTTTAAAACTGTAATTTTATTTATTAAGTGGGCTATTATTCACTGTTGTATAATGGAAGGAAACTTTCTTGTTTATGAGCAATATTATGTTTAGTACTTAATTAGTTCAACCTGGATATTCAAGTTAAGTGAAAATTCCAGTCTGGGAACTTTGTGCAATTAATCCTCAATAATATCAGCAAAAAGCAAGCACACATACAAATATCCCACCCTTTGTAATATATCATGCTAAAATATTCCCTGCTCTTAGCAAAGGTTATGAAATGTATTGATCAAGTTATTGGCTGATGTAAGGTACATTTATTTCTGTTTCTTTTTAATCTGGTTATGCTCAGTAATCCTGAACAATGCTTTCTGCATTATGTGCTTCTTTACAGGTAGTCTTCGGCTTACGACAACAATTGGGACTGGAATTCCCATCGTTAGGCGACACAGTCGTAAAGCACAACATCACATGACTGTATCACTTAGAGACGGCAATTTGGGCAGTCCCAGTTGCCATCATTGAGCGAGGACCTCATGTGACCGTGACTTCTAACTTCCTGCTGGCTTCCCCATTGACTTTGCTTGTGGAAAGCCGGAAGGGAATGTTGGAAATTGTGATCACATGACTGCGGGGACACTGCAACAGCTGAACTACAAGGACCCGTCATAAGTGCCATTTGTTCAGTGCTGTTGTAACTTCGAATGGTCACTGAATGAGTGGTTGTAACTCAAGGACTACCTGTATTTAAACAAGATAGTTCCCATGTCCATTTATTTGGTTTTTTGAAAATTGCATGAACGGTTAGATATCCAGGAAAAACTTTGAATATTTTAGCCATCACTAAATTTATGGGTGTGGCTTTTAATCTAAGTAATTTTTAGAGGTGTGTCTATGTCTACCTTCCACATCAATAATTACTGCAATAATTTTAAGAATAACTTTTGCCTACCTCAGGTTTGTGTGTGTGTGTGTGTGTGTGTGTGTGTGTGTGTGTATGTACAGTACTTAAAAGGACTTCTAGGTCACTTCAGTTTTGCCCCAGTAACAATCAAATCAGTTACTTCTTTCAGGCATTTTGCCTCCTAATTCATTTTTTATTATCCCAATAGGTGCTGGAGTTCCCCAGTTCCAGCCAATTGCCTTGAATGGGCGCATCCAGCTTCTGACAAATGGCTCCTTGTTGATCAAGCATGTTCTGGAAGAAGATAGTGGATACTACCTCTGCAAGGTCAGCAATGATGTGGGGGCTGACGTCAGCAAGTCCATGTACCTCACTGTTAAAAGTAAGAATTTCTTCCTGATAGTAATAACTATTGAGTTGCAAAAGGAAAGCTTTCAGCTCCTGCATTGAAAATAAAATATTTTTCATTCATTCTAAGGCACATCTGCACATTCTTCTTGCTCCAGCACAATCACTTGGTTACAGTTTAGTTGAGGAAGATTAAGTGGGCAAAGGGAAGGGCTGACATTGTCTATGAAACATTTCTGTAAGGTCAATGAGCTCCTTGAACCTTATGCTTTTGGAGTACAATGAGGCATCTCGGTGTTGCTAATATATGTTAAACTTGGACAGAGCTTAGTTAAAGATCACTACAAAAAACTTCAGAATGCCTTCACGGGAGGTGCTTTTCAGTTGACTTTCCTACTTGGTTGTAATGACAGTAATATTGTCCACATTCTGCGAGTGACAATCATGAGGTTTTATTTTGGTTGCTTTGGAAATTCCAAACATACATTCTTAACTGTGCACTAACTAGGTCATTCAAAGTAAATAACTAGATTTCTGAACATCATCATTCAAAATGTGGTAAAATGCCACTCAGTAGAATTTCCAAGATTTTTCTTTCTTTTCTTTCTTTTTGATTTGTACTCAAGCCTACAATACTGAATGGTGTTCTTAAACAAAGAAATAAAGCCTTTTGGACCAATACCAAAAGAATATTTTAGTTCTGTTCTGCCAGTTTTTAAAATCTGATGTGGTTACAAAGGGGACTACCTAAATGATGAGTTTCTTTTCTTAGAAAGTGGGGAAGGGGACCCAGTGAGAACAGCTGAATAAACTCCAAAGGTCCCAGAATGAATATTGGACATTTTTAATCAAAAGCTGCCCTTTTGGTGATGAATCCATAGTGAATTTCTGCAAATGGAAAAGCTGTATAATGAATTTTCTCTGGGGTCACGAGACATGATCTTACTGTAAAAAATGCAACATTTAATCTGCCAGCCATGATTTACTATATTTTTTGAATCAGATCAATTTGTTGCAGAGAAAGTTATAAAGCTAATAATCAAAGCAATGGAAGAATACAGACTACAGTAGCTTTTGCTAGTCATAGTTCTTTAATTTTGGCTGTTTGAAAAGGACTATTACACCCCTCTTAAATTCACATTATATAAAAAAAGAGGGACAGTGGTTAGATTTTTAATTGTATTCATTGATAAATATGAAGGCTTTAATTTAGTATAGGTTGTTTGTATATGCCAGAATCATCATCCCCAAGTATGTTCTTTCCTAGAATAACAGAAGTAGACAACTTGGTGCCTTCCAGATGTTTGGGCTACCACTTCCAAGTCCAGTTACCATGATTGGCGTTATGGAAATGATAATCTGAAACATCTGAAAAGTGCTAAGTTACTCTCTTTTCACTATAGAATAGAAGGGAAAGCCATTTTTGTCCTGATTAAGCTTGAAGTGACCAATGTAATGCATCAGGCAGGAGATAAGGTCCTGCCCTTTTTAGAATTGGGATGACACCCATTTTTCCAAAGCAACTGTTAAAGGCAGTTGTGAATAGATAGTAACTGCCATATCTTTTTGCATTCAGATAGAAAAATAAAAACAACCTACCAGCTTCTCCTTAGTTGACAGCTGTAAAAGTCTCAGTCTGATTATACTATGCAGTTTGATGTGTCATAAAAGAGCATCTCTTATCAAGTAAGAGCAAAGATCTCTCAGGAGATAGTTATCTTTTGAATCAAATAAAAGCTTCTAGCATCAAGTAACAAATATATATGTATATTCAGTCCTTTATGTATTTATTTAGATTTGAGGGCCACCCAAAACTATTCTGGGCAGCTCACCCTTTCTTTCTGTTCACACTGTACATTTTGTAAAGCAGTTATAGTTTGTAGTAGTTGAATGGCAGAGCATATTTTATCTAGATCAATATATAAAAATTTAACTGGTGTTTAATAGACAATAATAAGCAACAGTTATGTGGGATAGTTGAAGCATTTTATTCACGTTTGAATAACGTGAACCATGCAGTTCATTGCTGCATGGTTTCGTTGTAGTATTTGCTTCAGCCTTTTTGCTGGCTTTCTTTTTCCCTTTCCCCTTCATTCCTTCCAGCTCATACTATCGGCTTATCTGCTCCAGTCCTGTGGTGTAGGCATGCTAGTAGAGGCAAGCTTCAAGCTTCATTCCAGTGTAACTCATCCCACTAGGCTAATTGATCCCATGTAATAATGTGCTTGTCCAGTCTGCAGAGTCTCTTTCTAGCTGCGTCTCCATGTGCTCAGAATGAGACAGGGGAGGAAATGGGCATCATTTTCTGAGTGGTGAGCTTAGAAATAAATACAGGTCTTAAACTTGCAAAATGACTTGTGAATATTTTGTGACTTGCTTGGATGAGCCATCCCCACCCCTCACTGTTTCCTTTATAATTAGAAGCTCTCAGCACAAAATTTTACCTGTAGTAGAGCAACGGAAAAGCTAATGTGGATGAAGAAGTACAATTTAGCTCACAAGAATCTTGAAAAAAATTATTACTCTGAAAAAAATGCATGTAAATATGGCTTGTATTTGAAACTAAAATATATAAACTAAAATATAGGAGCCAGTTTGGTCTAGTGGTTAAGGTGCTGGGCTAGAAACCAGGAGTCTGTGAGTTCTAGTCCCGCCTTAGGCATGAAAGCCGGCTGGGTGACCTTGGGCCAGTCACTCTCTCTCAGCCGAACTCACCTCACAGGGTTGTTGTTGTGGGGAAAATAGGAGGAGGGAGGAGTATTAGGTATGTTCACCACCTTGAGTTATTTATAAAAAAAAAGGTGGGATAAAAATTAAATAAATAAATAAATGCAAAATACATTTCCCTTGTTTGACTGAAGAGGTTATCCGTGGGGGTATGTTGTTACACAACGCTGCTCCCAGGTTCGGCTTATGGTCAATCACTCACACACTGTTCTGTCTGCCCCCCTTGCTTTCTACCTGGGTTTTCCAGATAGGTGCGGCTTGAGCAGACTAGACACACAGCCCTGGTCAACAGCCAGGTAAATAATTAGGATTACACACACAAATAACTTCCAACCGAACACTGAGGCACAACAGGTTCTTTGTAATACACGGAGACCCAGTGAATTTAAAGTAACAGCAAAACTTTACTGGTTGCAAGGTACATTTGCTCACACACACACACACACACACACACACACACACACAAACACTTACCCACGTCCTTCCAACTAGGCTGCCAGGCACTAGCTAGAGGGACGGAAGCCGCCAAGTCTGGATCCAAGAATGACTCAAGGAGTGGGCGGGCTTTGAGACCCCTTTTATCCCCAAAAGTTCTTGTCTTGATTCACAAGACTGGCAGCTACTCTTGCCTTGTTAATTTACAAGTCTGGTAGCTGTTGATGGATTTGGGGTGGGGGTTTCCATGTGCTCAGGCCCATCTTCCTCTGTCTGGTTCAGGTGACATTTTTCCTTTTGTTTCCTTAACAACTTGCTTCCTTCTTATCTACCTCCCCAAAGGGACCTCATAGACAAGATTCCTGGCTTTGTCCTGCTTCATCTTTAGGTTATGGCACCTTCAGCCTAGTCTCACAATGTTCTACACAATTTTAGCATTATGTGATAAAAATCTAGTTCTGAAAACTTCCGAAAATAGTATTTGACTCAACCAAACAAGAGACCAGATTAAAATCAAACCTGACTCTGCTATTGAGAAGAGTGAAGCAATGGTTCAGTGTAGTATGTGAATCCAGCTAAAGCAATCTCATTTCTCTGCCTCTTGACCTTGCTGAATTGCATTCTGGTCATGTAATAAGTCCTCTGCTCTTTCCCATTTCTGCAATTTAATTTAACCATTAAGTATGAAGGATATTTAGAAACTTCTAAAACCAGCTGAAATAGTGCCCATATGAGATTTGTGAGTTAGAATACTTTCAGATAGTAAGCTTCTCTGCCTTTCAACTTTTCAGTTTAAACACACCTGAAAATAATCTTGACTGTTTTGACCATTTAAAAATCTATTTTGGATAGAAGAACAAGACTTGAGCAGGGCTAGCTGAGTCAAGAGTTGTGGAAATGTGAACTTTTGCAGTCACGGGTGAGTTTCTAAGAGAGGAGTGTACTAAATTTCCAATAAAGCTTGCAGGAATGGCAGCCCTTTTATGTGTGCTGGAAGGCAAATCAAAATTGAGCAGTCTCAGTGGAATCACTGCTGTTGCCTATTGTGCTACTGCCTGTCAGCGGATCAAGGCTTTTATGATCTGAGGCTGGTAGCATCAGAGAGAACTCACGAGATGAAGAAGGCAAAAGTAGATGCTCACAAGCATGGGAAGCTCAGAATGGAAAGGTGGGATGCAAGGCATATAGCTAATACATTGCTGCCATTGCTGCAGTGATACTCGGTTCTTGAAACAGGATCTCCGTGTTAGAGGATAGCTCACAAGTGACATAGAGGTTTCCTGGAAAATTTTACTTTGGGAAGCACTTGGTTATGATGTCATCTGCGTAATGAGTGGTTCATCTCATTTCATTGTTGAAACTACACCCCTGTCTGGAAGAGCCCTTAGATAAGCATATTGACTTGGAGTGTTCTCACCATCTTAAGCCATAAGCTATAATTTTTAAACTGGAAATTCTACATTCATATGACAAAGCCAAATTAAATAACCAAATCATGTGTTATTATGCAGGAATCTATTATTATATGGGAATCTATATGTACAGTATGTTTGGCGAAACTCCAGCCGCCAGTTAATAAAAGGAACAGATAGAGGTCTGATAACATGGCTTTATCATACTTTTTTTTTAAAAAAATGTAACATATGCCATGATCCCAAATGAACTGGAGTTGTCTAAACTATTTATAAAGAGTATGGTATATGGTACTGAATGAACATAATATGTTTGGAATCGTTTGAATGCAGCTTTTTGCTTTATGATTAACTGAATGCAGAATTTATGTTTCATCCACCTTCCTCTCCAAACATTTTACACACATATCTTTTTTTAAAACTACAAATCAATCTCTGTTAGTTCCTATTTAGTGTCATATTCTGAAAGGCATTAGCCCCTCTCTAGGGCTTATTAATGCCTCAAACTTTATCCTCAGACTGAATGACAGAGAACCACATACTGACATTGGATTCTACAACTTTTCCATAGGCAGTCTGGATGAAGTTTCCACAAACTACAGTTTGAGAGCTTCTGCCCAGTTCCAGTCTTTATTATAGACTCTGCCCTGAACTGGAGAATGTCTAATTGTTCATTAATATACTTCTTTGATGGCAACCAACGGATCAACATTTCGTTGATCTGAAAAGTGGACCCTGAACCTGCGGGGAAAAAAACGCTACAAAGAATGTGTGTGTGTGTGTGTGTGTGTGTGTGTGTGTGTGTTTGTGTCTGTGTTAAGACTATCAACAGGAAGGTTTGGTTTCTGTCCCGTGGAAACTAAAAGCAGCAATTGTATAAAAATAAATGGAAAAGAACCACCTGGAATTGCAATTGTGATAATCAAATTCATGCAGGCACGTAATAGCAAATCAGTAGTTTTGTAATGTGCATGTTGAGAAGACCTGGAGGGAAATTTATGCTAGACCTTGAAAACATGAAAAATTTCCCTCGTCGCAAGCATTTGCTCTTGTTAGTCTAACAAGGTTTTGGCTTTTTTGTTTTTTGTCCTAATGAGGTCCTCCCACTGTAAGAGATAAACAAGCTCCAAGTGTCGTTTTCTGCCTCTTCAGACTATCAGCACAGCTTTGATTTAAGGACTTGCACTTTAATCACCCATCATGTGTCATTACCCCGACAGGTGGCAGCAGCCGCAAGATACAAGCTCCAATAAATTGCATCGAAAATCACTGAAGCGATCTTTTGTTGATTTTCTTTTACAGCTATTCAATGGCAGATCAGCTGTCATAACAACACAGTGCCCATGGCAGTAGGGTGAAATTAAATGTGAAGTATGTTCAAGGTAGCAAGTATAAAAATGGAATATCCTTTTTTTTCACCCTGTTGATTCTAATGCATTTTTTTATTCTTGTAAGTAATGTGAAGTCTATGGCAACTGGCTGAAATCAGTGCTGTATTTCTGTGGCATAATTGTCACATGTATCTTTGTACAAATATGCTTTACTATGCAAATAAGTACCTTACTATCAGTATTATTATTATTTTTTTAAAAACGAGTCTTGCATATTTTTAAAGCTCAATGCATCTTACTGTGTAATTGGGATTTTGAGCAAAAAGAAGCAGCTTGCTATCCATCTCTGTTCCCCCTTTTCCTTCCTTATTTTTTCTCTCTATTATAGATATATGTTATGTTATGTTACAGCCTGTAGCAGGAACATAAAGTGCAATTTCTCACTGCAGAAAATGCATGGAAAAATGCAGTATATAAAATGGTACAGTGCCTGTCGAGCTATGTTGAGTAGTATCAGGCATCTTGTCCTTAAAGCAGTTACTTTTCTAATAATAAGCCAAACTAGACTTTTTCAAAACATAATTTAACAAGAAACATTTTGTTAAGAGAGCAGCTTTCTGTACTGGATTGCTCTCCCGTTCTTACAGGATGATGCCTAATTCTGCATTTCTATTGTACCTACTTAATACTTGGCCAACCCCACAAAAAAAGGGGGGAGGAAGTAGGAACAATTTTATTTTGATCATGGTAACTATTTTTATGCAGCATGTTAATAATTTGATATTTTAGATTTTTCTTGTAGAATTTTAATTAAGATGTACTATGTTGGACATAGGTTTATAGTAGGCTTCTATTTTAAAGGAATATTTATTTTAGTTATTTATTATTTAAATTTGTATCACCGCCCATCTCCCCCAACCAGGGGACTCTGGGCAGTTCACAATAAAAGCAAAGTTAAAAATATAAATATAAAATTACAATATCAACAAATAAATATAAGATCCAAGTGCAATAGATGTTAATAATAGGGGGGCTTCATGGCACCAGCCACCCCCAGGAGGAACTGTTGGCATTCCCACCCCAAGCAAGGGGGCAGAACCAGGTCTTCAAGTTTTTTCGGAAGGTTGGGAGCGAGGAAACCCGCCTCAGCTCCAGGGGCAAGATATTCCAAAGGGTGGGCGCTACTGCAGAAAAGGCTCGCCTCCTGGACCCCGCTAGATGGAATTCTTTGGTCGATGGGGTCCGTATCATGCCTTCTCTGCATGACTGGATGGGGTGGATCGATGTTCTGGGGATGAGATGGTTCCTCAGGTAACCTGGTCTCATGCCATGTAGGGCTTTAAAGGTGACAACCTTTAATATGGTCCATTATTATCATTATCTATCATTTCAGCTGGTTTAATATGTGAGAGATATTCCCAAATCATAAAATTGAGGTGTATAATTTTATTTATTTATTTATTTATTTATTTATTTATTTATTTATTTATTTTTCAACTTCTATCACTGCACCACCTCCCCCAAAGGGGACTCTGGGCAGTTTACAAATACAACAATTAAAATTTATAAATATAACTAAATATAAAATCATACAATTCTATAAACATTACGATTACTAATAAGTTAAATATAAAATCCAATAGGCGATAAGATGGTATTTTAAAAGGGGTCTATGGCACCAGCCATCCCTAAGAGGAACTATTCCCGTTCCCATCCCAAGCGAGGCGGCAAAACCAGGTCTTTAAATTCTTCCTCATCTCCGGGGGCAGAATGTTCCAAAGGGCAGGTGCCACTGCTGAGAAGGCCCGCCTTCTGGACCCCGCCAAGTGAAACTCCCTTAACGACGGGGTCCGAAGCATGCCCTCTCTGCATAATCGAGTGGGATGGTTTGAAGTTATGGGGATGAGACGGTCCCTCAGGTAGCCTGGTCCCTGGTCCATGTAGGACTTTAAAGGTCATAACCAAGACCTTGAATTGCACCCGGAAGCATACTGGCACCCAGTGCAGCTGGCGCAGCAGAGGTGTCACATGAGCCGATCTAGGGGCACCAATAACTGTGCACGCAGCCGCATTTTGGACCAGTTGAATCTTCCAGATACTCTTCAGGGGTAGCCCCATGTAAAGCACATTGCAGTAGTCTATAAGGGAGATGACCAGGGCATGAGTGACAGTACGGAGAGACTTCCGATCCAGGAAAGGGCGTAACTGGCGCACAACCCGAAGTTGCGCAAAGGCCCATCTGGCCACGACTGCCACCTGCTCTTCAAGCAGGAGTCGTGAGTCCAGAAGGACCCCCAGGTTCCACACTGATTCCGAATGGGGTAGTGCAACCCCATTCAGAACCAAAGATGATAATTTCCCGGATCCGGAAGAACCATCAATCCACAGCCACTCTGTCTTACCAGGGTTCAGCTGAAGCCTGTTGTTCCCCATACAGCCCATACAGACCCCCACAGCCTCCAGGCACTGAGAAAGGGTGGCCACTGCATCACTTACCTCACCTGAGATGGAGATGTACAATTGAGTATCATCAGCATATTGATGATATCTCATCCCATGGTGACGGATGATCTCACCCAGTGGTTTCATGTAGATATTAAATAGGAGAGGTGAGAGAACCGAACCCTGCAGAACCCCACAAACGAGGGGGCGAGGGTCGGATCTTTCATCTATTACCACTGATTGGGACCGGGCCCAGAGGAAGGAGGTGAACCAGCGCAAAACTACGCCGGCCACCCCGAACTCCTCGAGCCGTCCCAAAAGGATACCATGGTCGATGGTATCGAAAGCCGCTGAGAGGTCGAGGAGAGCCAGGATGGACGCACTCCCTCCATCCCGCTCTCACAAGAGATCATCCATAAGCACGACCAATGCAGTTTCCACCCCATATCCCAGCCTGAAACCTGACTGAAAGGGGTCCAGATAATCCGTTTCATCCAGAATCCTCTGGAGTTGCAAGGCCACCACTTTCTCAACCACCTTCCCCAAAAAGGGGAGGTGGGAGACAGGACGAAAGTTGTCCTATATAGTAGGGTCCAGCAATGGTTTCTTGAGCAGGGGGTGTACCAGTGCCTCCTTAAAAGTGGCCAGAAACACCGCCTCCTCCAGAGATATATTAACCATCGCCTGGACCCAACCACATGTCACCTCCCTGGCTGCTTGCACCAGCCAGGAAGGGCAAGGGTCTAGATGGCATGTGGTGGCCTTTACAATCTGGAGGATCCTGTCCACTTCCTTAGGTCCAACAGGATCAAACCGTTCCCAGTTAACCAGGTAATGACGTTCCCTCGGCATCTCCCCAGACTCTGCTTCATGCTTGGAGTCCAACTTAGAATGAATCTGAGCAATTTTATCCTGCAGATGCTCAGAAAATTCTTCCGCATGGCCCTGTAGGTGGGTCACAGACTCCACCTTACCTAGAAGAGATCGTTTTATCTTAAACAGGGCCGTCGGACGGCATTCTGCAGACGCAATAAGAGCAGAGAAATATTGACATTTCGCCACTCTTACCGCCACAAGGTAGGTTTTAACAGCGACTCTAGCTTGTGTTCGGTCAGATTCAGTCTTTGTTTTTCTCCAGCGGCACTCTAGGCGTCTCTTAAACCTCTTCAAGACCCTTAACTCCTCCGTGAACCATGGGGAGTGTTGGGTCAGATGTGGCAAGAGAGGCTGCACAGGCACGATCCTGTCTAAGGCCCCGGCCGCCTCCCTATTCCAGGCTGCGGCCAGGACCTCCACTGGACCGTGCAGTAGATCCTCAGAAATAACCCCCAGCTCCTTCTGGAGTCTCATTGGGTCCATTAGTCGCCTGGGGCAAACCAATTGAATGGGTCCTGCCTCCCTGCGGAGTGGGGCGGCATATGAGAATCTCAAGGCCACCAGGGCATGATCTGACCATGACAGTGGGGACAGATCTAACTCTCCCTTCAGATCACCTTGCCACTGCTCCAACAAGAAAACTGAGTCCGGAGTGAGGCCACTGTCTCGAGTCGGGTCTTGAATAATCTGAGATAGGCCCATGGTAGCCATGAACTCCCGAGCCACCTCTGAGGCACGTCCCAGGGAAGGCAGATTGAAGTCCCCCAGGACCATAAGCCTCGGGGACTCCACTGCCAGCCCCGAGACAGCCTCCAGCAGCTCGGAGAGTGCCTGGAAAATCAATATACTCACAGAAGATAAGCTTAGAAAATGAACAATCTGAAGCTGCAGATCCAAAGATCTCGGCAAGGTTCATGGGTGTTTCCCAAAAGTACATTATGAATGCAAATCTGAATTGCTAGTTGACAAGCTGTAAGGTTTGTTGGAAGCCCACTTATACGGTGACATGTCAGTGGCAAATGCTAACAGTGAAGCTATTATGCTTGCAAAAAAAATATACCAGTGGGATAAAAGAGGCAGTCCTGGGCATTATGTGGGTGTCTCAGGGGAGAAGAACATCTATGCTGTATCTCATATGAGCATATGTCTTTTGCATTCGGGGTTAGGTGGGAGGATGCCAGGTAAAGGTGGCAAAAGAAACTACCAAACTAAGGCAGAGCTTGGGTGGGCTTCTGGGAGAGGAGGTTTGAGACCTCCAGCCCTGTCATTACTGCCTGGTTAAAAATCTACTCTGAATTGTAAATCTAGCCATATTATTTGTATGTGGCAATGTTGTTTGGTAGGAAATATGGGGAACTGCCGTAAGAGATTGTATCCTTCCCTTGCTTATCTGTGTGAAATGCTTTGCCTTGCCTACCAGTTTTTGGAGTGAAGTGATGATGCATGTTTATATCTGGAATCCTGTGATGGATAATCAGTTTTGGTTCTAGGAAAGGATGTTTTAGTGATCCAGTTCGATTCCTTAAGTATTCTGGAGACAGGCTACTTTGTGTGAAATGCTTTCTCTCCATAGTTATTGACATAGTTAAAGTAAACAAGAGAAAAGCTTCCTGAATAACATCTAGGACAGAGCTTTCCAAACTGTGTGTCGCGACACAAAAGTGTGTCGCCACACACAGTCTGGTGTGTCGCCACACAACCCGGAAGTGCTGATGATCATCAAAGCTTCCGGGTTTTCCCGTGGTGACACACCAATGGCGGCGCGCAAAAATTGAAAGCGGCAGCAGCGCTTTCGGGTTTTTGCGTGCTGCCACAATGGCGGCACTTCCGGGTTTCCCGCGGTGACACACCAACGGCGGTTGGTGTGTCGCCGTGGGAAAACTTTGGAAAGCCCTGATCTAGGATGATGCAAAGTAGTATGGCTGATGAGGCTAAGGACTGTTAGCATTCCCATCCCAAGCAAGGCGGCAGAACTAGGTCTTCAAATTTTTCCGGAAGGTCGGGAGCGAAGAAACCCGCCTCAGCTCTGGGGGCAAGATATCCCAAAGGGTGGGCGCTACTGCAGAGAAGGTGCGCCTCCTGGACCCCGCTAGATGGAATTCTTTTGTCGATGGGGTCCGTAGCATGCCCTCTCTGCATGACCAGGTGGGGCGGGTCGATGTTCTGGGGATGAGACGGTCCCTCAGGTAACCTGGTCCCATGCCATGTAGGGCTTTAAAGGTGATAAATCTAAAATGATCTATCCTATAGGAAGGCTGGCTGCAGATTTTAGGAAAATTTATCTGAAGCTTTTAAAGAAACATATCCCACACATTTTCACAGCCATTTCATATTTCTTTATTAGCTTTTTATTTTATTCAGAAAGAGAACTGAAGAGATCTCTTCACATTTTGTCTGACTTGGTCCTGTAATGACCCAGACTTGATTTTCTGTATATTTTATCAGTCTAAAATGTATTTGAACATAATTGGCAATTGCTTTGGTTTTATTCTTAAAAACAATCCCATTTTTTCACTTTCTCCCTCATTATGATAGCCAAGTATATATCCCATAGCATTCAATAGGATTTTCATAAAAGATTCAAGGGTTCTGGGTGAAACCTTTGAATTAGCTCCTGAATTATTTCTACCCTGAAACTTACATTTCCAGAAGACCAGCAACTGCATTATCTAAATCTTGTAAATACTGGATTGAAAGTACTCTGATTACTTTAGGAATGTCTGTACTATGGTCCATCTACTTTAGTGAGCAGAAAATGTGGGACACTTGCTAACAGAGCTAATTTAAGAGCTGGTCTATGATTGTTCTTAGGTCCTTCTGCTTCCTCTAAGCAAGTGTGACTCCTGAAATCACCCTCTCTACTTCACAGGGGGGGGGGGGGGGGACTTGTTAAGATTTCCTCTTCATTCCACATCCCCCATCCATCCATTTGCTGCAAGAAAAGAGAAGCTTCCTAGCAGTATTCAAATGAGAAATTAAGAAAATAAATTCTGCGATGAAGGGTGAAAATAGTATGGTTGGGATTTGGGGTGGACTAGAGAGAAAATATCACAGAAAAACACTTCCCAAAGGAAAGGACAATTAATGCGAAATGCCTTGATGGATTTCTAAGGAAAAACTGCACTTTCTGCAATGGAGTAAAACATGGAAATGGACACAAAAATATTGGAACGAGCTCCATGTCATCCTGAAAATAGCCTAGGCAAGGAACATGCCAGTGTCAAGAAAATGTAGTGATGTTGAACAGTCCTAAATTTGTTATTCATGCTCATAGACTAACTTGTACACTTGTGCTAGAAATGTGAGAAAACCACATTTTGTTCTTCTTTTCTATAAACATTTGGCCAATTTTGCAAATTTATTCATAAATGGAACAAAAAGAATTTATTTTTTTAATAAAAATAACTACAAAATAAAGCAAAATGTATAGAAGGCTGCCATATTTTTTCCTGATACCTTTAACAGCTGCATTGCAGTCTGCTGCTTTTTTAAAAATTTATTTATTAAATTTTTCAACATATACATAAAATACATAATAAAAAGAATTAAAAAAGAAAACTACAAGAAAAAAGAAAACTTAAAAAGTGCAAAAATACGAAGAAGACTATTACATGGTGACTTCCAACTTCCTACAACAAAGTTATACATAACTCAATATCAATCTCTTACTCTAATTTAAACTAAAATAAACATTATTTCTATAAAGCATTTCCATCTCAGTGTAACATTCTCCTCTAAAACAAACTATTTAAGAAAGAAACTATTTAACCCTCTTAAAAAAAACCTTTTCTAACATAATTATTCACCTAATGAACAAATGATCAAATATTATCCTAATTCACTAAAATTTCACTCCTCTCTGTCTGCTAAAATAACAGAAAATAGATTGTCTACATTTGGTTAATATTATTCAACAAAAAATCAAAAAGAACAAAAGGATCCATCAGAGCCCTTAAAAACCCATCCTAATAAACATATTTAGACAATTAGCCAAAACATCTATATACTTAAACATTACTTCTTACTACTATTGTATATTTAAACAATAACCTTACATATTTATGCAGTTAACCAAAGCATTTATGTACAGTACTTAAACATTGCATCTTACAACCATTGCATATTTAAACAGTAACCTTATTAATATCCTTTTACCCAAAGTAAAATCATTATCCAAAAAAACAAAAACATCCGTCTAAACCTTTAAAAGACCATCCTGATAAACACAATTAGACAGTTATCCCACTTCAAAATAAACTAAGGCATTTACATGTCTCAGGATTACAAACAGGGCTTTCTCTTTACAAATCTCAGATTTAACAACCTGCCTTATAAAGTCCAAGTAATCTTCAAAAAACCTTCTAGCCCTTGAAGCTTAACTCTTTTCTTTGGTCTTGATGTTCCAAGAATGCAGCCATTTCCATCTCTCCCTTTACATCCAGAACATTTCCTTCTTCAAAATTAGGGTTAGCATTCCACAGTACAATTTTTCCCCTTGACTTTCACCCTTGTCATCTTCTTCAGATTGTTGGTAAATTTCAGATTCCACAAGTTCTGAGAGATGTTCCAGGGCATGGGTAACCTTAAGATAAAATTCTTTAAATATCACTTTGATGTCTTCCATGTCCCTTCACAGAACGTTACGGCGCCCCCTAGTGCCTCAAGATTGCATTAGGCAGGAGATTGAGAAAGTTGCTCAGTTAATCTTCAGGAAGTCTTCAATAAACATGAAAGCAAATGTAAACAGAAGCTGTTCTCACGGGAAAGTGAAAGCAGATAGATCAGAAATCAGCTCCTCATATTCAACGAAGTAGGCAGATCTTTTATAATCTTCAAAACATTAAAAAATAGCAATGAACAGGCAAAAATGTTTAAGTCCCAGCATTA
Organism: Charina bottae; assembly: GCA_023362775.1. Taxonomy (NCBI): domain Eukaryota; kingdom Metazoa; phylum Chordata; class Lepidosauria; order Squamata; family Charinaidae; genus Charina; species Charina bottae. The sequence continues at coordinate 68,025,809 of JALMGJ010000004.1, forward strand.
CAATTTAAATATTAAAAAAAATCAAATTTTCCAAATTAATAAATTCCAAAAATAATGAAAATCACCAAGAGGTTCCGCATTTCTTTGTTGCAAAAAGCCTCTCCTTAATAACAAATAAACAGGAAAAAAATGTGTTTTAGAAATGGGATGGGCAGCTTTAGAATCCGTTTTCGGCTTCAGCGCGGCTTAGGAAGAGATGACAACCCTGCCTCCAAGCTGATCACTCACCAGTTGATTATGAAATGCCATTTTGCAGTCTTCTGGCTGCGACCAGCCGTCTGGAGAGCACATGGGGCGATTTCCGGGGTTCTCCTTAATCTGGAGAACACTTCTGGGCTCTAAGGAGACCCGCCTGACCTCGAAAAACAGTCCACACTGACTGGTCCACTGTGGAGATCACGGAGACACGTCCCAAGGTGCAATCCCCCACCGGAAGTCCACAGTCTGCTGCTTTTGAGGAATAGCTGATTGGGGGCACTGCCATATAGAGTTTGCTACTGAACATTGTATTGTATTACCTGTAACAACATAATTCAAAGGTACTCCCTTCTTTTCAAAGATTACATACTTGCAACGTTACTGTAAGATTTCTACCATTCTGAAATGGTAGGAATGAAGGTGAAAATGTAATCGACTTCCAGGTGAAAACATGGTGGACTAGCAGATCTCCATGCACTGGGGATGATGATGCTGAGGCAAAGACTGGCAGCCGGGTGGTGCGCCCAAGCTAAAGGACCTTCTCCAGACAAGAAGAAAGCTGTGAGATGGCCCACTTGAGCTCTGGAGGGCTGCTCCTCGCAAGGAAGCTGGCAGGATCTGGAGGGAACCTGTAGGCAACTCACAAGTAGAGCTCTGGGAGTCCCGGAGAATACAAGATGCTCACAGCCTCAGGCAAAGCCTGTTTAAAAGACACTGGGTTTGCCCAGTCCACTTTCTAAAGCACATTTGGATGGAAAGAATTTAAAGTGAAAAGAGACCTTCAGTCCAGCAGAGCACCCAGAGCCACCCAGGTGAGTGTACCTTCGACCCGTGGGAAAAAGAAAGGAGATATCCATAAAGATACAGACAACAGCCCAATCAAGGAATTACCAAGGAGAGTACAACACCCCCACCAACACAGGCAGGACAAGCCAGGGTATATAAACAGAGAGCAAGTCCCACTCCCTTTTCGCACTGAAGATGTTGCCTAGCCTGGCAATGAAACGTCTGCAAGAAAACAACAAGGCTCAGAGAGCACCATGGACTCCACATATCCATAAAGATTTAAAAGGATTTAAAGCAAAAGGTTTGCTGGGATTTTGGAATGCCAAAGTTAAAAACAGATCAAGGGGACAGTTAAATTTGGAGTATTGCTTTTATTAACAAAGTGCTTTGGAATTAATTAAATAATTCAATTGTTTAAACTTGCAAAGGAGGACGATTGGCTGACATTGTAAAAGAGATAAGCAGAGAAAGAAGGGGAACAAGCTGCGAAATATCATGTGATTCTAGAAGTATGGAGTGACGAAAGAGACTAAAGTGTTACACACATAAGGGGGGAAAAGCCTCTCCACTTTTTTACATTTCATTCCTCCTTTTTGGATTACAAATTAAAAAAGGGGGGGGGGAATGGCTACGACTAGAAAGGCAGCAAAGGCTACAGAAACAGGGAGGAGATGATCATTTACTGAAGGACAACAGGTAATAGAAAAAGGGATTACAACAAAGTCTTTACAAAGGATGTTTGAGGAGCTAGGGAAGAATGTCACAGCATCAGTAAAAGCATCAGTTAAAAGAGACCTGGCTACTCTGGAATAGATGGAAGATTTACAAATATGGAAGAAAAGATGGATAAAAATTGGAATAATCTGTAATACAAATGAGTGGAGAAGTTAAACAAATTAAAGAAAAAATAGAAATTTTGGAAAATAAGACAGAAATAATAGATGGAAAAGGATTTAGACAAGGTGTCACTATTAGAATTAAAGGAGAAAGAATTTTGTTTAGGATTGAGGGCAGTTCCAGAGGAACCTGGTGAAGACATTAGAGAAAAAGTTGTAGAATCCTTAACAAAATTTTTGGAATGGGATGAAGAATATATGGCTGCAGAAGTGGGCAAAGTGTACAGAATTAGTACAAGATATGCAAAACTAAGAAAAGTACCAAGAGATATACTTGTACACTTTGTCCGGAAGAAGGAGACCAGGTTCTACAACAACATTTTAATACTAAATTAAAGATAAATAACTCAGAAGTAATTTTATTGAAAGAAATACTGTACCTATCAGAATATTGCACAAGAGAAAAGAATATACCTTTTTGACAGATAAACCTAAACAGAAGAAGGTACCATTTCGTTGACACAAATTGGAAGGAATAATCCTAACTTTTAACCAACAGAGATATTGACTCAATTCAGTCCAAAAGGCGAAAGATTTTGTGAAAGGTTTAAAGAGGAGCTGGAGAAAGTGCAACTGGAACAAAGGGAACCATACAACAAACACAGCAAGAAGTGAGGAATAGACCACAACATTAGGTGCTACAGGCATAGACTTTTCTAAGCTTACAACATAAATATGGACTTTAAATGCCTAAGATGGAATATAAATGGGGCAAATGCCCCTCAAAAGAAAGAAAAAAGTATTTCATTATTTGAAAAAATCAAAACAAGAGGTAATTTGTCTACAGGAATATAAGGAAAAAAAGGAAAAAATAATTGATTTGCAAAAAATTAGGACAAGAATTTATATGGGCAGGGACAGCCAAGAAAAATGGAGTTATTTTGTATACAGCTAAAACCAAAACTAATAATGGAAAAATGGAGTTGTTTTGTATACAGCTACAACCAAAACTAATAATGAATTATACTTATGGCAGATATGTAGTGGTTGAAATCAAGTGGAATGAAACCAAAATTATGATTTTATTTTTTATTTTATTTATTTATTTATTTTCTATCCCACCTTCCTATTTTTTTTATAAATAACTCTAAATCTATTAATACAGGAAGATGGAGAACTTAAGATGATTAACATATCAAGATTTGTTAGTACAGGAATATGGAAAACTTAAGATGAAGTCAAGAAAACAATTGACTGCAGAGGGATTTAGTGTTCAATGGTTTTCATAAGCACAATTAAAAGAAAGATTTAACATAGATAAAAAGGAAATGGGAATTGAACAACATAAGATGGAATTTGAAAATAAACTATGTACAAATGATGAGCATCTGATTGCAGAAATGTATAGATTTTTGTTGATATTTGAAATGGAAGAGGAACAAATTAAGGATTGCATGATAAAATGGGCTAAGGATTTTGGTTATAACATACAAATGGATCAATGGGAGAGAATGTGGGTAAATGGGATGAAATTCCATTTAATTTAAGAGGGAATTTTTATAAAATGATGTACTGTTGTTATATGACACCAGAGAAATATTCTAAGATGTATAAAGGTACTTCTAGTCAATGTTGGAAATTTGAAAAACATGAAGGGACATTTTACCATGCATGGTGGACTTGTGAAGCAAAAAAAAATGGATACAAATATAATGATACAAAATATTTTAATATTGAGAAGAAACCAGAACTCTTTTTATTGATACTTATGGATAGCCAATTAGAAAAGTCTCATGGAAGATTGATTTTATATTATATATGGTAACTGCAACAAGATTATTATATGCACAATGATGGAGAAATACTGAAACACCCACAATGGAGGAATGGATTGTGAAAATGGCAGAACTGGCTGAAATGGCAAAACTGACCTGTTTGGTCAGGGACAAAACAATAAGTACTGGATTTGATGATTGAAAAAGTATTTAATAAGGAGCTGAAGGGATTTTTGAAATATTTAAGAGAGAGGAGGGACAATGACTTTGTTTATAACTGTTGAAAAGAAGGTAAGAAGTTGCTTATTTTTTCTGATTTTTGTTTCTTTAATTATCTTTCTTTTACTGCTTTGCTTTCTGCACTTTCTGCACTTTCTCTTTTTTCTTTTTCTTCTTTATATATTTTTATATTGCCTTTTATTTATGTAAAAACTCTTAAATAAAAATTATATCTTAAAAAAAGTGAAAATGTAATTCATTTGTACAATAAAAACAATTGGCACTGATTCCAATTTCAGACAAAACTCTGCAGGACTGGCAAAGAAAAACAATTAACAGATTTATATGGAGTGGGAAAAATTCAAGAGTAAGATTCAAAACCTTGCAAGACCCAAAACAAAGGAATCACATTTCTTAATCTCAAATTGTATTACAAAGCAAGTTGCCTATTATATATAACATAATGGATAAAATTTCTGAACAGTAGAACATCAATTATAGAAAGCCTAGCTTTATAAGGACTTTATAAGTATCTATGATACAAAGCAAAGGAGATTGTTACCTTGTCGTGGTGCTAGAGCTTGAGCACTTCAATGAAACCATAAGCTAAACCGTGAAGGGACACCCAAGACGGGAAGGTCGTGGCAGAGAGGTCAGACTAAATACGACCCAGTATTCTTGCCGTGAAAACTAAATGGATCAGTACAACCAGAGATATGTCGGTATACCATCGGAAGATGGGACTCCCAGGTCGGAAGATGGTCAAAATGCTACTGGGGAGGAACAGAGGATACATTCAACTAGCCCCAGATGTGATGATGCAGCTAGCTGAAAGCCGAAAGGACGGCTAGCGGCCGACAGTGCTGGTGGTGAATGACGAATCCGATGTTCTAAAGATCAACACACCATAGGAACCTGGAATGTAAGATCTATGAGCCAGGGCAAATTGGATGTGGTTATTGGTGAGATGTCAAGATTAAATATAGACATTTTAGGTGTCAGTGAACTGAAATGGACTGGAATGGGCCAGTTCACATCAGATGACCACCAGATCTACTACTGTGGACAAGAGGACCACAGAAGAAATGGAGTAGCCTTCATAATTAATAATAAAGTGGCTAAAGCAGTGCTTGGATACAATCCAAAAAACGATAGAATGATCTCAATTCGAATTCAGGGTAAGCCATTTAACATCACAGTGATCCAAATATACGCCCCAACCACAGATGCTGAAGAAGCAGAAGTAGATCAGTTCTATGAGGATCTGCAGCACCTACTGGATAATACACCAAAAAGAGATGTTATTTTCATTACAGGAGACTGGAATGCTAAGGTGGGTAGTCAGACGACACCTGGAATTACAGGCAAGCATGGTCTGGGAGAACAAAATGAAGCGGGACATAGGCTGATAGAATTTTGCCAAGACAACTCACTGTGCATAACAAACACTCTCTTCCAACAACCTAAAAGACGACTTTATACATGGACTTCACCAGATGGTCGACACCGAAATCAGATTGACTACATCCTTTGCAGCCAAAGGTGGCGGACATCTATACAGTCGGTAAAAACAAGACCTGGAGCTGACTGTAGTTCAGATCACGAACTTCTTATTGCAAAATTTAGAATCAGACTAAAGAGAAGAGGGAAGACCCACAGATCAGTTAGATATGAGCTCACTAATATTCCTAAGGAATATGCAGTGGAGGTGAAGAGTAGATTTAAGGGACTAGATTTAGTAGATAGGGTCCCGGAAGAACTATGGACAGAAGTTCGCAACATTGTTCAGGAGGCGGCAACAAAAAACGTCCCAAAGAAAAAGAAAACCAAGAAGGCAAGATGGCTGTCTGCTGAGACACTGGAAGTAGCCCAAGAAAGAAGGAAAGCAAAAGGCAACAGTGATAGGGGGAGATATGCCCAATTAAATGCAAAATTCCTGAGGTTAGCCAGAAGAGATAAGGAATTATTTTTAAACAAGCAATGTGCGGAAGTGGAAGAAGACAATAGAATAGGAAGGACAAGAGACCTCTTCCAGAAAATTAGAAATATCGGAGGTAAATTCCAGGCAAAAATGGGTATGATCAAAAACAAAGATGGTAAGGACCTAACAGAAGCAGAAGAGATCAGGAAAAGGTGGCAAGAATATACGGAAGATCTGTATAGGAAGGATAATAATATTGGAGATAGCTTTGATGGTGTGGTCAGTGAGTTAGAGCCAGACATCCTGAAGAGTGAGGTTGAATGGGCCTTAAGAAGCATTGCTAATAACAAGGCAGCAGGAGACGATGGTATCCCAGCTGAACTGTTTAAAATCTTGCAAGATGATGCTGTCAAGGTGATGCATGCCATATGCCAGCAAATTTGGAAAACACAAGAATGGCCATCAGATTGGAAAAAATCAACTTATATCCCCATACCAAAAAAGGGAAGCACTAAAGAATGTTCAAACTATCGAACAGTGGCACTTATTTCACATGCCATTAAGGTAATGCTCAAGATCTTGCAAGGTAGACTCCAGCAATTCATGGAGCGAGAATTGCCAGATGTACAAGCTGGGTTTAGAAAAGGCAGAGGAACTAGAGACCAAATTGCCAATATCCGCTGGATAATGGAGAAAACCAGGGGATTTCAGAAAAACATCTATTTTTGTTTTATTGACTATTCTAAAGCCTTTGACTGTGTGGATCATAACAAATTGTGGCAGGTTCTTGGTGGTATGGGGATACCAAGTCATCTTGTCTGCCTCCTGAGGAATCTGTATAACGACCAAGTAGCAACGGTAAGAACAGAGCACGGAACAACGGACTGGTTTAAGATTGGGAAAGGAGTACGGCAGGGCTGTATACTCTCACCCTACCTATTCAACCTGTACGCAGAACACATCATGCGACATGCTGGGCTTGAGGAATCCAAGGCTGGAGTTAAAATCGCTGGAAGAAACATTAACAATCTCAGATATGCAGATGATACCACTTTGATGGCTGAAAGCGAGGAGGAGTTGAGGAGCCTTATGACGAAGGTGAAAGAAGAAAGTGCAAAAGCTGGGTTGCTGTTAAACCTCAAAAAACCAAGATTATGGCAACCAGCTTGATTGATCACTGGCAAATAGAGGGAGAAAAAATGGAGGCAGTGACAGACTTTGTATTCCTAGGCGCAAAGATTACTGCAGATGCTGACTGCAGCCAGGAAATCAGAAGACGTCTACTTCTTGGGAGGAGAGCAATGGCAAATCTTGATAAAATAGTTAAGAGCAGAGACATCACACTGACAACAAAGGTCCGCATAGTTAAAGCAATGGTATTCCCTGTAGTAACCTATGGCTGCGAGAGCTGGACCATAAGGAAGGCTGAGCGAAGGAAGATAGATGCTTTTGAACTGTGGTGTTGGAGGGAAATTCTGAGAGTGCCTTGGACTGCAAGAAGATCAAACCAGTCCATACTCCAGGAAATAAAGCCGGACTGCTCACTTGAGGGAATGATATTAAAGGCAAAACTGAAGTACTTTGGCCACATAATGAGAAGACAGGATACCCTGGAGAAGAAGCTGATGCTAGGGAAAGTGGAAGGCAAAAGGAAGAGGGGCCGACCAAGGGCAAGATGGATGGATGATATTCTGGAGGTGACAGACTCAACCATGGGGGAGCTGGGGATGGTGACGGCCAACAGGTCCATGAAGTCACGAAGAGTCGGAAGCGACTGAATGAATAAACAACAACAACATGATACAAAGAAACAAAAGAAGAAAAGAATCGGATGGGACATATTATAATGCAGTTTGTTAAAAATTTGGAATCTTCGAAAAGCAAGGATGTCTGGCAATCTCACCATCAGCATTACATTCAAACACGTTTTATGCTATGGACAATTACAGTAAAAAATATTTAATTACATATGTCAATATAACATATCTGGATTCAGGAAATCAACTGAAGACACAACAAGAATTATCCAATAAAAGAAGGAACTTATCATGGTTAATGTTTCTTCAAATAACTGGAAAGATAAAAAGCAAACTTTAAAAAAGGAGGGACCTTGAGGAAGATAACAGAATTTGGAACACTTATACAAAACCAAGATAACTTTTTAGGATATATTTACAAATTGTTACTGAAATGTAGACAAAACAAATCAAAAGTTGCATGTTAAATAGATACAAAACTTCAAAGAAGCAATAACAGTAGATCAATAGGAAGATTTATGGAAAAAATCAATACAATTCACTCCAAGCTATCATGTAAGGGAAAATTGATATAAAATACTTTATAGAACATAGATAATTCCATCAGTGATTTTGATCAGTGATTTAATTTCCATCAGTCTATCTTGGCAAAGATAGAGAACGCATATAACAACAAATGTTGGAAATGCCACAACAAAGGATATTTTACCACAAGTGATGGTAATTAAAATTAAAAGTGATTAAAGAGACTCAAAAGTACTGGAAGAAATAAATTAAAATATTCCAAAAAATTCCTAAAATTAAAATGTAAACAGAAACTAAAGAAAATATAAATGAAAAATATCATAATTTACTAAGATATCTGTTGATAGCTAAAAGAACAAACTTGGCACAAACTGGAAAACCTTGCTGATGATATTAGATATATTAAAACTGGAGAATATGCTGCAATGGCAAAAATGACAGTATATATCCATAATAGAAAAACAAATTCAAGCAGGAATGGCTCCTTTATGTAGAACACACTACACAGCAATGCAAATTTAGACAAATTAAGACATTAGGACTTAAACTAAGCCAGCAACAATCTTGAACATTCAGTGTAAAGTATAGATATCCAAATTGTTAGATTCAGTGGTTGGGGAAAATAAATGGAAGGGAAGGGAAGAATGTATTACTAGAAAGTCTTTTCATAATTCTTTTAATCTCATGGCTATTCTTTTGTTTTATTTTCTTTTTCTGTTTTGCATTTTACTATTTCAACGAAAATATTGTTTGTTTGATTGATTGATTGATTGATTGACTGATTGACTGACTGACTGATTGATTGATTGATTGATTGATTTAAATTTATAGCATACAGTATAATAAAACCAGGAATTAAAACATTTTACAAACCTATTGAAACAATAAGAATAGATAAAACAAGAGCTCAAGAGGGAAGATATTATGTATAATACAACCAGTGTTACCAGATCCCCAGGCTTGCTTAAAAAACACACACATTTTGAGGGCTTTCCAGAAGGCCATAAGGGTTGAGGCTAACCTCACCTCAGGAGGGGTGATGTTCCAGAGGGTGGGTGCCACGGCAGAAAAGGCACGCCGTCTGGGTCCCATCAGATGGAACTCTTTCACAGATGGGACCCGCAGCATGCCTCTCCTGCTGGAACTGATGGGATGGGTAGATGTAATCAGGGAGAGGCAGTCCCTCAGATAACCTGGCCCCATGCCATAGGTAAAAAATAGGTAAAGGTTCCCCCCGCACATTTGTGCAGTCGTGTCCGACTCTAGGGGCTGGTGCTCATCTCCGTTTGTTAGCCGAAGAGCCAGCGTTGCCCGAAGACGCTTCCGCGGTCATGTGGCTGCATGACGCGCGCAGAACGCTGTTACCTACCCACCGAAGTGGTACCTATTCATCTACTTGCATTTGCATGCTTTCGAATTGCTAGGTTGGCAAGAGCTGGGGCTAGTGCAGGAGCTCACTCTGTCACGCGGGGCTAGGGATTTGAACCTCCGATCTTGCGATCTTCTGATCGACAAGCCTGGCGTCTTACCCGCTGAGCCACCACGCCCCATGCCATATAGGGCTTTAAAGGACAAAACCAGCACCTTGAATTGGACCTGGAAGCAAACTGGCAACCGATGCAGCTCACTGAGCAGAGGTGTAACATGTGTCCATCTAGGGACACACATAACTTGTGCTGCTGCATTTTGCACCAGCTGAAGCTTCCAGGTGCTCTTCAAGGGCAGCCCCATGTACTGTAGAACGTGTTACAGTAGTCCATTTGGGAGGTGACCAGGCATGAGTAACTGTGAACAGAGCCTCATGATCCAGGAACGTGTGCAACTGGCACACAACACAAAGTTGCGCAAAGGATCTCCTGGCCACGACTACTACCTCAAGCAGGAGTTGTGAGTCCAGAAAGATGAGTTGAGGTAAAACAGATTCCACTGAAGGTCTCTGAACTTTCAGATTAAATATATTCCAGTAGTCTTGGAGAAATACTAAGGAAATACTCAGATGCACTTTCCTGGGTTTAATCCTGGCAACACACAGAGCACATTATATGTAAATTATGAATTCCTGAAATGTTAAGGATGAACAACACAGTTTAATGCAAATAAAAAAGTTCTATTAAGATTTTCAAAGCCATACATTTCATATCTTTACTTGGATATTTGTAAATACTTAAAATTCTGACAGTTTAATAGATTACACATTGCGTAGGTTTTTAAATTATTATTGTTGCTATTTTATTTAAAATGGGGAAAAAATAGAGTTGCATTTGATTACTCAGCCAACTCAACAACTCAGAATTGGGAGATCCAAAAGTTGAACGTGAAGCAAGGAACTTGAATACATTCCTGATTTCCAGCTATATGTTGGAATTGTGCATTGAAATAATTTTTGGTATGATTGACCAATGTTGGAAAGGACTTTTTCATGAACTGAGGAATGAATTGGTTAGACAGGACATACCAGAGAATTTTGAAGAGTTGTTTAAGCACACAAACAGTTATAACCAGTTGCCTCCCTTTCTAGATTTTTTTTTCTTTTCATCTTCACAGCCACAGGGTGGCAGAGAGCATCTTTTATTCCACTGATCACTTGGATGCTGGGTTTCCTGCTGCAGACGGCTTTGCTGTCTGACTGCAGTTAACTTATCTTGCAGATGGTTTACCTTCCACACTGCTGTCTCAGGCCACTCATACACATGCCTGAGTGCGTTCAGAAGTGCTCCACTAATGCCTTTGACAACTTTGCAGCCCACAGAAAGATCTCAGACCTCCTGAACAGCTTGCAAACTTGGTTTCCCTTTCATAGCAAATTTATACACCTCACAGTATTTTTCATTTTACCCTGGCATTATAGGTAGTCCTTGCTTACCGACGGTAATTGGGACCAGGAACTCCATTACTAAGTGATGCTGTGATAAAGCGTGGCATCACGTGACCATGCTGACATACAACATCAGTTGCGGCAGTCCCAGTTGCCATCGTTAGGGGAATCCCATGCGGTTCCAGTGTCCCACAGTCACCTGATCAGCATTTGTGACCTCATGCTGGCTTCCCCATTGACTTTGCTTATTAGAAGCCGGCAGTGAAGGTCACAAATTATGAATGCAGGACTGTATTACGCTGTAATTGTGTGCTGGTTGCCAAGTGCCTGAATCGCGATCACGTCACCATGGGGATGCTGCAATGGCTGCAACTACAAGGACCAATCATAAGACCCCCTCATTCAGCGCTGTCATAACTTTGACCAGGCACTGAATGAGTGGTCGTTCATTGAGACTACCAGTATAAGCTAGTGGCAATATATTGGTATTAATATACTATGCAGGATTCATTAATTAATATGGTTATACATAGTTAATATACTCTAACCTATTTAGATTGGCTAGCCAGCACTTTTAAGTTAAAATGGATGCATATGCTGTTAGCTAGTTCAATTTCTCCTGCAATATTTAATGTTAGTATATTCATGTTAATAATGTCATTGGTAGGAAATGAGCATATTTCAAGAGCCACTGCTGAAGTTGTTTCTGTTTAAAACGACTGCATGCAATAAAGCAACTTGTCTTAAAACTTAAAAGAAACCCCACAATGCATTTGTCATTCTTTCTGCTTGAGAAAGATTTTATTCTAAGTCAGACATGTGCATAGTAATAGATAGTATCCAATAACTTACTCTAAAAACAAAGACATGCTGAGATAATTACAGCATGCTTGGTGGATTCAAATTGATTTTTCAACAGCATGCTGTGGGCTAGCACTGATTTAATATTCCCATTGTCTCTAGAAGTACTGATGATGGCTGCTGTTCAGGTAGCAAAACATTTGTTTTCGTTACAATTGCTAATAAACCTGGTTTCAGATTGGACTCCAGATAAATGTTTCTGCAGGAGCTGAAACAGATGCTGATTTTTGAATTCCCAAGCAAAATTTTCTCTGCCTTATCAGCAGAAGCAAATAAGACAAACAAGAGATGTTGACCAAAGCAGCTCAGATCAGCATGCAAATCAGGTTTAAATTTTACTTTCTTTCCTAAAAATGGAGATTCAGAATAAGAGTTGGATGAGACCATTTTGGCCACTGAGTCCAACCTCCTATTTTTGTATGAAGAATCCAACTTAAAATATCCCTGACAAACATCCGTCCAACTTCCACTTGAACACATCTTATCTTCCCTGATACTTGGTTCCAAAACTTGTCAAAATGCTCTTACTGTATTTAACTGGGATCTACTTTCTTGAACGTAAGACCATTATTCTGTGTCTTCATTCTGCGTGATGTCACAGTGTGACGGTGGGTTCTTTTACAGCTGGTTATGCTTGTGCCTTTAAGGACAACAGTTGCTTCACATAGACAGAGACCATCGAGGCTTTTACGTTTCTTTTATTATATGCAAACCTATTTACAGCAATTAGGAACTACCATTTACAAGAGCGTGTCCAAACTTTTCCAGTGTCAACTTGCTCCCTGCCTCTCTCTCAGGTCCATTTGCAAGCAACTATCCAGTCTGTTGCTTAGCTCAGTGTCTTTCAAACTTGGCAAGTTTAAGATGTGTGGACTTCAACTTCCAGAATTCCCCAGCCAGCATGGGGAATTCTGGATGGCTGGGGAATTCGGGGGATGGCTAGCTGGCTGGGGAATTCTGGGAGGTGAAGTCCACACATCTTAAAGTTGCCAAGTTTGAAAAACACTGGCTTAGCTGCTAACTGCCCCTCCCCCCTCCCCACAGCTTTTCTCTTTCTCCCCTGTCAGCTTCTCACTAAGAGAGAGAGAAAGGGAGGAATTGTCTGAATTACTTCAGAGTGTGCTCAGCTACTTTGTTGTGCTTTCTCTGACTTTGTCAGCCATCCTTCTGCATAGATGTTGTGGGATGCACTTCTCTTCTGCCAGGGAAGCCTCCAGTCGAAATCTTTAACCTCTTCTTCCTCTGGATCAAGGAAATGGCAACTGCACATTCGACTTTCCAGCATGTGATACTTCTCTCCCGCCAAACAACTTCCAGCACAGTCCCTCCAAAGGAACATTCTGCAGCACAAATGTGGCAACATACTGTATATTTCTATTTCTCTCCTCTCTCTCTCTCTCTCTCTCCCTCCCTCCCTCCCTTCCTTTACAGTTCAGTCTGGCAGCATGTCCCCCAGCAGCTGAGGAGGTGGGTTTCTTTCCAGGGTTTTAGTCCCCAACGCCAATATACAAGGCTTGGCCAAAGGGAAAGCTGCCTACGTCTGCCTCACAACAGTCCTGGCTAGCCGCCACTTCAGCTCACTCCAAGGCCATACCTGACCTCCGCTCCTCCTGCTGACTCATGCCAGCACAACAGCAGACATGCCTGGCCACAAAACCCATATGCCAGGCATGTCAGTGAAGCTCTTGACCACCACCTGTGTGAGATCACTCAAGGTTCTTAAAAAGTACTATCAAATCCCTCCTTTCTTAAAACGTGATGACCAGAAGTAGACACAACGATCAAGATACTGCCTAACATGCACAGTATGTAATGACCTCTGGCTTTCCATGATTTGAATTTAGGAGGCATTCCACACTGCTGCTCCACATTCCTTTTCATATAGCCAGGTATCTCCCATTCTGTATCTTGGGTTTAACTTCTTTTTCCTAAGGAATAACTTTGCATTGTCTCTATCAAATTTCATTCCCACTTCTCTAACCTACCAAGATAATGTTGTATGTTGTTTCTGTTTTATAGAATATCAGGTATCCAACTCAGTTTAGTATCATTTGTAAAGTTGATAAGCATTTTTTCCACTTCTTCATCCAAGTCATTAATAATTTTGAACACTTCTGTGCCCAGGATTAAACCCTGTGGCACTACCCTTGATATCTCACTCCAGTTTCATGGAGGATTATTATTAATGAGCATTCTTTGCAAAGGTCTACTGCATAGCTTTCCAAACTGTGTGTCACAACACTTTAGTGTGTCACAACAGACAGTTTAGTGTGTCGCGAAACAACCTGGAAGCGGCGGCAGGGGCGTGCACGGTGGTGGCGTGGGGTGTGTGCAGCGGCGGCAGCGACGACGGCAGTAACGCGCCATCAACGGTTCCGTGTTTTAGCAGAAAACGAGGCCACTGCCGCCGCTGCGCGCGCCCCCACCACTGCACACACCGCCGCCGCCGTTGGTGTGCTGCCAACGGCGGCAGTTTGGAAAGGACTGGGCTACTGAATAGATATGTCATCCAGCTCATAGTTAATTTGTTTGGGAATCAGAATCTGATCTGATATTCTGTCAGATTCTTTGCTAAAGTCAAGAAATACTGTGTCCACAGGATTTTCACAATCTGCTAAAGAAATAACCTGATTTTAAAAAATGAAATAAGATTGGTCTAACAAACATTGTTCTTGACAAATCATTGTAACTTCTAATGATCATTGTTTTCATTTGCAATATTTTATGACATACAGAATAAAAAGAACATGGGGAGAAGTACGAGTGTCCATTTTTGCATAATTATTCTTTTCATATGTAACTTCAAAAAAAACTTGTTTAGACAGCTCTCCCACAAACATTTTTTTCTGTATGGATTTTTGGCTGTAGAAAGATGGGCACTTGCAGTCTGTTGCTGTTGGTTGCTTGAATATTTCTTTAAAAAACCAACAAAAATGCTCCTAAAACTTCTATCAATCCCCCATCAACAAAGAATGGCAGAAGCCATAACTGTTCTTAAAATGTGTGTGGCATGCTGTATGCAAATAGTCCAGTATTCCCTGTAATTGCATGCACTTAAAAAGTGCAGTATGTATAACGTAATGGCAAATGTATAGACTGATTCCCAAAGTGAGTTATTCTTTTATTCTTACCATGGTATAGCTAATTTGAATGATCTTAAAAAAAAAAACCCTTTGTGGTTGACATGGAAACAGGAATGTGTCAGCGGTAAAAGGTGGAGAATGACCAAGTGAATCACTGTGCCTTCAAGGTACATTTTCAGTTTTGGTTGGTAGATTTGGCTAATTTGGTTTGTTCTGGTTTGATATTTTTTTTCCAACTTGTGGAAAGAATTTCCTGATCGTAATTCCCATCCCTTCCCCTATTATATCTGCTATCCCTTCCCCTGTTATATCTGAAATCTTTGGGCAAATGTATCCACCAACACACTGGATAAATTGCAGAAACGTTAGAGCATAATTATCTACTTAATACACATATGGATTGTGTGGGTAGCAACCATTCTATCCCATCTGTTAATTGAACAACCTGTACTTGTAAAATAGAAGAATCTTCCAACTCTTGATCTCGCCTCCCTACCCCACCTCTCACTCCCACCTCCTCATTCTGAACTCATTTTGTTGCCATCAGAACACCATTGACAACCACTAGCAAGGTTATCTTGCCTCCCTTCCTCTGAACAGAAAGAAAATATCAACAAAAATATATGCAGCAGTTCAGAAACAAAGGGAGGGCACTTACAGTATACCACAACAGTGCATTCTAGCGATATGATATGATATGTGTGTGTGTGTGTGTGTGTGTGTGTCACTATATCTCCTGTGTTTAGAATCTACATGCATGCATACATATCCATCACACTATTCCCTTTCGGATTAAGCAGTGTGGACCAAAGGAAACTAGTAAGAAGTAATAAGCAAAAGAAATTAAAGACATAGCTAAATCTAATTTACACCAACACCATTCACTATGCGTCTCCATACTTTTCAATATCTGCTTTCAATCCCAAATATCTTGCTTCTGACACATCTCTGTTTTACTAAAAGACAATATGTGTGATTATACAATACTTCACATTTTTTACAATTTTCTCATGTTATCCCTATAATGATATCTGAAAAGGTGTGAGTAGAGACACTATATTAATGCTACTCAAGGATGATATTTAGCACCCACTAGAAGGAGTAACAAAACTATTTTCATGATGGCATTAGACTGGACCTGCTGCTCAATCTTTTTTATATCCATGTCTAATAGGCTTTAAGGAAATTCACTAGGCTGGGAAAAGTTGACACATATATTTCTTAAATGGTAATTTACTCTGTTCATTTGTCACACTTGGTATAGATGATTAGATAGGTTATCCATGGCAGACATGGGCAACCTTTGGACTTGAACATTGTGTGTATTACTGGATGAGTACTGCACTTATGTGCACACATTCATGTACACATACTGTAGATACATGTGCATGTACATCACACATCACATATTGTATACCTTCATACAGTACAAAGCTTTTTTGGGGGGAACAGGTGGTATCCTGCTGTGGGGTGATATTTGTACTCAGTACCTCTTCTTTTAGATGACATCTCACTTGTCTGGAGGAACAAAACACCAAAAATATTACCTGTTCAAACTTGAAGAACAGAGTATCTTGAAACTTACATTTAAAAATAGTGATTTCCCCCCCCCCCCACTAAATAAGGAGGATCTAAAAAATGTGAAAGGATGTTTTTGTCCAACAAACAACATACAGTGTTATATGTTCCTTCAATTAATCTCCATTTATTTAAATGTTGCCTTAATTTAATAATACAGCTTGTAATCTTTTATTAAAAAATCAGCTATGCTAGTATGTATTGAAGGCAAAGGCTTAGAGTGTTCAGGAGGAATTTCAAACAAAGTTATAATCCTCTCTTGTTTATGATGCAATCCTTTTTTAGATAAGCAGCTTTTCCAGGACAATAATTACCTTATATAAGAAACCTTCTGTCACTGAAAATAGATGTAATTTAATAGGTTAACTCACTAGCCATCTGTCAGAATATTAGACATACTAGTGAAGGGATTTGGGTGTTTTAGAGGCACAACTGAGTGTACAGCATCTTAACACTAGCTTGCTAATTTGAAGCAGTCTGTTGATGCCATCTGGCAGCTGTTTGTTTCTCTCTCTTTGTTTATCATATATACTCCAATAATGTTTAGAAAGTTTTTCTAGACAGCATTTACAGGCCAAAAGGTTGCTATGTTAGCTGCATAAGGCAAACTGCTGAGCATGCAGGACAAGATGTCCACCACATTTAGAAGCTCCATTATGTGTGTTAAGTATGCATTCAGCTACTTTATATTATCTCTATCATTTCTAGAGAAAATTATCTACTTTAGCATCACACATCACATTCTAATTTGGTTTGACTTTGACATAGTGTGATTCATGGACTATTTATTGTGCCAACTAAACCATTATTCTCAATAAACCATGTTAAATAATTTATATTATATCTGGACCCTTTTCAGTCAGGGTTCAGGCCGGGTTACGGGACTGAGACGGCATTGATTGCACTCTTTGATGACCTCTGGTAGGAGTGGGATGGGAGTAGTGCAACCATCCTTGCTCTTCTTGACCTCTCAGCGGCCTTCAATACCATCAATCATGGTATCCTTCTGGACCGGCTTTGGGAGTTGGGGGTGGGAGGCACAGTGTTGTGCTGGTTCTCCTCCTTCTTCCAGGGTTGGTTCCAGTTGGTGTTGACGGGGGAGAGATCCAGCCCACGCCCCCTAGTTTGTGGGGTGCCTCAGGGCTCAGTTCTCTCCCCTCTCTTATTTAATTTCTACATGAGGCTGCTGGGGAAGGTGATAGGATAGTTTGGGGTGAGGTATAATCAATATGCTGATGATACTCAGCTTTATATCTCCACTCCAGACTGCCTGAGTGATGCCGTGAATGTCTGGATGCCTGGAGGTTGTAAGGGCCTGGATGGGGTGCAATGGGCTTTGACTCAACTCAAGCAAGACTGAGAGGCTTTGGGTGTGTGGGCCTTCTGGTGACCAGGTTTTTCCATTGTTGGCCCTGGATGGGGTGGCACTGCCCCAGACAGACCCAGGCCGCAATCTGGGGGTCCTCATGGACTCACGGCTCCTGTTTGAAGAGCAGGTGGTAGCCATGGCTAGGAGGGCCTTTGCATACCTTCGGGTCATGCATCAGTTGTGCCCGTTCCTGGACCGAGAGGCTTTGTTCACAGTCACTCATACCCTTGGGACCTCCCATCTGGATTTCTGCAATGTGCTCTACATGGGGCTGCCCTTGAAGAACATTTGGAAGCTTCATCTGGTACAGAATGCTGCTGCATGGGTAGTAAATGGTGTCAGATATTCAACACATGTAACACCACTACTACGTAAACTGCATTGGTTGCCGGTGTGCTTCCAGGTGCAATTCAAAGTGCTGGTTGTCACCTTTAAAGCCTTTCATGGCTTGGGACCGGGTTACCTAAGGGACCATCTGTTCCCAGTTGTTTCTACCCGTCCAATTCAGTCTGGTAGGTTGGGCATGCTACAGGTCCTGTCAGCCAAGGAATGTCAGTTGGCGGGGACTAGAAGGCACGCCTTCTCTGCCGTAGTGCCTTCCCTCTGGAATATTCTCCCTTCAGAGAGCAGGATGTCCCTGACCTTGTTGGCCTTCGGTAAGGCCGTGAAGACCTGATTATGTGCCTGGGCCTGGGGCCCCGAGTGTGTTAAGGGCCCCATTTCTTGGCTATACTAACATCCATGCATTGTTTACTTGGCAACCATATATATTTATATCTGTTTAATTGTTTTTAATAATTTTAACTGTTTTATGGTTTTTATGATTGTAAGCCATCCAGAGTCACTTGTTGAGATGGGCGGCTATAGAAATAAATAAATAAATAAATAAATAAATAAATAAATAAATAAATAAATAAATAAATAAATAAATAAATAACATACATACATACATACATACATACATACATACATACATACATACTTAGCATTATGTGTGAATACAACTTTCGTCATCTATTGCATAACATAGAAAAGGCTGGATCTGTTGCTTCATTCCTAGCTTTTCCTGTATCATATCTATTTTATTTATTCCTGACTTTATAAAATAAATGTATTGTTTCATATTTATCTTTTTAAAGCACAAAGATATAAGATAAAGAGCTTTATAGATTTAAGATAATGTGCCTATCACTGCCAGTGAGTCTTATTTGGTGTGTTGAGTCTAATAGATGAATAATTACAAAAATTTTCTCCAGCCCAAAGCATATATTTAATTCCTTTCCTTAGAGATCAGAGTAACACAATCATTTAAAAACTGGGTTACTATTTGTACCATTAAGCAATACCAAAACAGGAATATTCTGAATTGCAATAATAAAAAGAACATTTCTTCTAAATATATTTTACACCCCATTTTTAAACATATATAAGCCTATCAGATCACTGTTACTAAATAAAAAATATTAAACCTACTTTCTAGTGAGATAACAGCAACAGAAGAGAAACCTTTTTTTTCATTTTTGCACTTCTGATTTCTCAATATCTATCACAAATTTTTAAGATAGCATAGCCTTGTGAAGTCTACTTGTCCTCTGGTAAAGAGAGCCGTGTTTTCCAGAGGTTTGCACCATAGTATAAAAACTAGTTCTTACAGTTATACACATGATAATTCATGTTGGTATTAAGAACAAAACTCAGAACATACCAATGGGGAAAAAACTACTTATTTGCTTCTATCTTTACAGATGAAGGGAAGTCTGAAAATATTTCTTGAAGAAATAAGTCTTCTATTTTAATTTTGTTTATTTTCTTATTTAGAATGATAAATAAAGATTTGGAAAGAGCCATTTAGGTAATCAAGTCCAACCCCCTGCTCATTGCAGAGATCCAGTTTAAAACTTCCCTGATAGATGTCAACTAGGGGCTCCTCTTGTAAATGTAGAGTGAGTTGGAGTACTTGGAATCTGCCCTCTGTTATTCTGCATCCTTCATTTTAGCATGATATAACATCTCTGTGATGTAGAAAAGACTTATAATTTATTCCCTCAGTCTTCGGTTAAAAACTAAACATTCTTAATTCCTTTAATTGTCTTCCTAAGATTTAGACTTAGTTTCTAGTCCCCTGGTCATCCTCACTGTCCTTCTCTGAAGCTGCCCTTGT
This sequence comes from Charina bottae, assembly GCA_023362775.1. Classification (NCBI taxonomy): domain Eukaryota; kingdom Metazoa; phylum Chordata; class Lepidosauria; order Squamata; family Charinaidae; genus Charina; species Charina bottae. The sequence continues at coordinate 68,045,693 of JALMGJ010000004.1, forward strand.
TTGACTGAATCCTTCAAGTAAGGTACTCAGAGCTGAACATAATACTCCTCTATTCTGTATCTATACATCTAGGCTATTAGATATCCCACCCTATCATATAAAAACTAATAACCATCCTTTCCACTTCTTCAATTAATTAATGAAAATCTTGAAAAGTACATGATCTAGACAACCTTGAGACAGCCCACTCACAAACTCTCTGAATACTCTTTAATACATGTCTATGAAGGTTCTCAGTCATCCAGGTGGAATTGTCTGTAGGAGGACATTAATGTTCACATTTTAGACAGAGAAGATAGGTGGTTTGAGAGAGGGGTCAAGGAATCCATTTATGCCAACTTGGAAAATCCTTCCTTGAATAGAGGTGGGGGCCTCAGGCACAATCTTTCTCCCATCTTTCTCCCGGCTTTGTCTTCTGTGCCTAGGAAGATTAAGACCATTTCACAAGCTCAACAGCAGCATGGTGATCTTAACGATCCTCCTTTAGATGATAAAAGGACTTAAAATAACATCTCAATATAACCATGACCCCAGGTGTAAGGTCACACAGCTACCTAGAAACATATTTAGGATTCCCTTACCAACTTTGCTCAGACTGAAGAAGCTCCTTGGATAAGGAGCGAAACGTTTCCACTGAGAAAATAGAAATCCAGTTGACATGATTCAAGCTACAGACTCTTTAATACAATTTTCAAACTATTTCTGTATTCACTTAAATTGTTATGCCAAACAGCTCACATTGAACTACCTTGTGGTACTTTTGTCAAATGATTTGCTGAAATCAAGATATATTACATCTACAGATCTCTATGCTCTACTAAATAAGTTGCACAATAAAAAAACAATATAGGTTAGTTTGGCAGTTCTTATTTTTGACAAATTTAGCTGAGTTCTGGTAATTATATTATTTTCAAGATGCTTATAGAGTACTATACACCTGGGGCTAGGTCATGGTTATATTGAGATGTTATTTTAAGTCCTTTTATCATCTAAAGGAGGATTGTTAAGATCACCATGCTGCTGTTGAGCTTGTAAAATGGTCTTAATCTTCCTAGGCACAGAAGACAAAGCAGGGAGGAAGATGGGGGAAAGATTGTGCCTGAGGCCCCCACCTCTATTCAAGGAAGGATTTTCCAGGTTGGCATAAATGGATTCCTTGACCCCTCTCAAACCACCTATCTTCTCTGTCTAGGCACTCTGTCTAGGTGGTGCTAGCTGCTTTGTCTTCTGTGCCTAGGAAGATTAAGACCATTTCACAAGCTCAACAGCAGCATGGTGATCTTAACGATCCTCCTTTAGATGATAAAAGGACTTAAAATAACATCTCAGTATAACCATGACCTAGCCCCAGGTATAAGTTCACACAGCTACCTAGAAACATATTTAGGATTCCCTTACCAACTTTGCTCAGACTGAAGAAGCTCCTTGGATAAGGAGCGAAACGTTTCCACTGAGAAAATAGAAATCCAGTTGACATGATTCAAGCTACAGACAATTCCACCTGGATGACTGAGAACCTTCATAGACATACCTTGCAGACCGACTTACTATTGCCCACATTCCAACTTGGAGGCATATGCAATACTGTATGCTGACACAACCTCAAGATGGTCAGAAGTTCATTAAGAGTATAATTTCCAGTTTATTTCTTGATGAGAATTGGAGACAATCTTGGCCAAAAGTGACATTGGGCAGCTTACATTGAAAGTAGAATAAATAAAATAAAAGGAATAATAAAAGGAAAAAAATTAATTTAAGTTTTAAAAAATGCATCTGGACAGACAAACATTCCCTCACACAAAATACATCACCAACAGGGCTCCACAACACCTTAACCCCAAACCTGGGAGAACAGCCAGTTTTTTAAAGACTTACGGAACATCATCAAAGTGAGAGATACTGTACATGGATCTCTTTGGGGGATATTGTTCTTTAAAAAAAAACACCTTAGTATATTTTCAAAGTATAGATAAAACATGAAAAGATAGAAAAAGATTGGAAGAAAACTAAAGAAAAAAGAGGATTTTTTTTAAAAAATTGCCTATCATATCAATGATATGAAGTGGTAGTTGATAGCAACTTCCTGAATGAATAATCAGACACATCTGTTGTATCTGTTTGTTCAACAGTACGTTTTCCCCTAAAGGCAGAGCACAAGAATCCTGTTCCCAGTTCAGCTATCAACATTATTTATAAATCATCAGATCACGCTTCGTAGTTTATAACTCAGGACTGTGCCACTGTTGACCCAAGTAACCCAATAAAGTCCTAGTTTGCCTTTTTCATTAGTATTCAGTAAATCGCTGTGTTTCTTAGTACATCTGCTTCATTTACAACCATCAGTACCTGAATTAATGTTTTCTTTTCCTGGGATGAACATTACTTCAGAAGTTTTGCATTTATAAAATAGCTTCTCAGATAGAAGTTTGCATTTTCTTCTATGAGTGCTTTACTTCTCCTAGTCTGTGTCTTCTTCTTGCTCTGTGCCAGAGGGTGGGTAAGGCTAGGAACTAGTCAGGACACAAAAACCTAGAAGATAAATTAATCAAAGTGTATTTGCTATTGACAAAATATTACAATAAAGACCTGGTGCAGTTTGTGGCATGCACATACAAAGTCCTATTCCTATTCTGCGTGCAAATGTGAGTATCTAGATGTAAGCTAACTTAACAAAAATATCCTGCATGTAATTATCAAGTTCCTTAAAGCTGCTTAACTTGGAAACACAGCACAGCTTTCACCTCTTCTCTTCTGCCACAGTTGCTTATCTAATTGCAGGCTTTGGAATGCTAATTGCTTCCTTAGCTAGTTTTATTTTTGCTTCCAAGGGAGAAAAGCCTTCCATTACACCAGGGGTGTCCAACCTTTTGGCTTCCCTGGGCCACGTTGAGTGAAGAGGAATTGTCTTGGGCCACACATAAAATATATAATATAGACAATGTATATAAGTAATAAAACTTCATTTATTTTTTTATATTTTTATTATAAAATTTTAACAAAGAGGGCAACATAGAACTAGTGGGACATTTAACTTTGTTTTTGTGAAACTAATGCATCAATGTCTGGTTCGATGAAAGTAGTTGCAATTCTCAGTGAGTTCCCAAGGTGCTCGTCAGAAATTTTAATTGTAATATTACTCTTCGTGTGCTTCATCCTTGAAAATAGTTGCTCACAAATGTACGTGCTGCCAAAAAGCAATGTCATGAATAAGGCATGATTGTGAAGCAAGGGATATTTTTCTCTGGGAAGACAGGTCTTATAAAAGTCCAGTAGAGAGACATGATCAAATTTTTATTTGAGTTGAATGTCTGATTGCAACTCTATGCATTCCATTTGAAAATTTGGAGGTAATGTAGTTATGTTGACTGAAAATGGAGTCGAAAATATACCAAAATATTGATGATTTTTCCGGAAATCTTGAAACCTGTTCTCAAATTCCTGTATCAAACCGAAAAGCAAGGCTGCATATTTCTCGCTGTTTAGCCAACGTATTAAAATGTATAAAATTATTTTCCATAACTTGAGCTTGCCATACTTTAAGTTTCATTTCAAACGCTGTTATGGTTTGAAACATTGCAGTGATAAGTTGGTTTTCACCTTGAAGATGCATGTTTAACTCATTTAAATGAGTGGTCACATCCACCAAAAATGCTAAATCTGTGAGCCATTTTTCATCTTCAAGTTCTGGCACAAATTTTCTTTTTGATTCCATAAATGACTTGATTTCATTTCACAAATCATAAAATCTTTTCAGCATTTTACCCCAACTTAGCCACCGTACTTCAGAAAAGTAAATGATGTCCCCATAATCAGCATCCATACTTTTAAGGAACTCCTGGAATTGGCAATGATTTAATCACTTGGCCCTTGCGAAATTCACTGCTTTGATGACAATTTGCATGATATTATCCATTTTTAAAGCTTTCGCACATAAATTTTCTTGATGTAGAATGCAGTGATACTTCATCAAACGTGAGTTGCCGGCGGCACTTGCATCGTCTTCTATCAATTTTGTAAGTCCCTCACTTTTACCAACCATCACCGGGGCGCCATCAGTAGATATACCAGATATGTTGACAGTGGTTAAAGAAAATCGCTTTAATGTCATTTTTACTGCTTTGTACAAATCAAGAGATTTAGTTGTGTCTTTTAATGGCACCAAAGAAGCCATTTCTTCAGTGACATTATATTCGTTATCAATGCCTCTAATAAAAATGGCAAGTTGAGCTGTATCTGTAGCATCAGTACTTTCATCCATCACCAAAGCATAAAATTTGAAATTAGCAGCTTTACTCTTCAAACCTCTTTTGATAGATTTTCCTATTTCTTCAATTCACCTGGCTATAGTCTGGTGAGACAAACTTATTTTAGAAAAATTGCTTTTTTATCAGGACAAATTATATCTGCCACACTTTCCATATGTTGCTTAATAAACTCACCATCGGTAAATGGTTTTGAATTTTTTGCAATTAGATTTGCTACCAAATAACTAGCTTTTATAATAGAGTCCTTTTGAGTTGTGACTTTTTAAAAAAAACATTGTTGAGACAGACTTTTTTTCAGTTCCGCTAATTTGTCTTTACAACAAATTCCTTGATACGCGTCGAATTTGGCAGCATGTTTTTCTGTATAATGCCGTTTCAAATTGTAGTCTTTGAAAACTGACACATTTCCCCTACAAATTAAGCATAGTGCCTTAGTATTTGTCTCGACAAAAATGTACTCATCTGTCCATTTTTCGTTGAATACTCTTCCTTCATCCGTGATTTTTCTTTTTTTCTTTTCTTTTTTTGGGTTATGTTTTCTGTTGAAATGACGTTGAAGCCATGCTGGAATAAATTTATTTAGGAATAAATATAAATAATAAATAAATATATATTTTTAAGAAATAACACAACAAGCCCATTGTGAATTGTTAGGTAGGCAAATAAACAAAGGAATGTTTAATTATCAAATTAGAGTGTAAAATGGGTGAACTTAGGGGCACCCAACACTACATGCACGACTGCATTCTGGACCAGTTGTAACTTGTGGGTGGTCCTTAAGGGCAGCCCCATGTAGAGCACATTGCAGTAATCCAAACGAGTTGTAGCTGAAACACCATCATCTGAGCAAAAATGTGTGGGAGTAAATTTACATTTCACTGCTGCCATGGTAGATCTCAAAAAACTTCAGCTGCTCTCAGATAAATGTTTATTGTGTAATTGTCCTTCTTCAACATCAGACCCATAGTATTGACATCATTGGGTCCCCTTGAAACTTCTTGATTTGGACTGCTAAATATCCAGCAAAAGCTGTTTTCTAGCACCAAACAAGATGTCAGGGACATAGAGGAGCTAAATTTGTCAAGTGCAATGTGGCTTAGTTCCCCATTTTTCTACTTTTGATATGCACACTTTCACACTTTCTCCCAAAACCCTCCTTTGGGAGGAGAGGGCTGGGCAGGCAGCCCCCCGCCCTGGCTTCCCGGTGCAGAGATTTATAGGCTAAGCCTCGCCAGCCCCGCCAAGAAAAGAAAGCAGCTCACCTTGTGCTTCTTGCCCGTTGCTGCAAATGCCTGATGGCACGCTCGCCCCAGCAGCAATCCAAGGCTGGCCAATCGGCGACTATCTTTTCCACCTTATGGCTTGCAGTCCACCCGCTGCCCTTCCCAGGCCTCTTCTTTCTTCGACGCCCAAATCTGCCCTCTGCCGCGCATGCCCTACCCTGCACCTTCCCTTGGCTGCTGCCACCTGCCAGGCCAATCGCAAGCTACGAGTTGCAAAAAAAATCACAAAATAATGTTTTGGGGCCGCATTACTAGCTGTTCAGGGCCGCGGGTTGGATACCCCTGCATTACACAAAAGGGGGTGGGGGAAGAGATAGAGAGAGAGAGAGAGAGAGAGAGAGAGAGAGAGAGAGAGAGAGAGAGAGAGAGAGAGAGAGAGAGAGAGAATATACCATTACTCTTCCCATCTAGCCCATGCCAGCACTTCAGCAATTTTCTCTGCAGGGGTACTCAATCCATGGCTGTGTTGTTATGTGGTTTTCTTTTCTGGTTCTGATTTGGTTTTTCTTCAGACAGCCTCTCCTCCCAACTAATTCCAAGAGGTTGCTGACACCTCCAATCCCCTTCCTCTTTGTAGCCATGGATTCTCTATTTCTTTGTCCATCCATCATTGCTCCTTCTTGGTCTTTGCATGTCTGATCTCCTCTCTCACCATCAGCAGCTCCTATAGATCCTGAAAGGAGAAAAAACACACACCTCTTTTTCCTGGCCCCTTTACAATAACTAGCCAGTTTTTCCTTGTTTCCTAATCTTCTGGGCAGCTAAATAATATTCAGCCAGTTCTACTGTGTTTGCCTGTTTCTGGTGGTGCTCTTCTACCCAGAAACTCACAAGTTCTTTCAAGAAACTTTCAAGAATCTCTTTAGCACCACCTGTTCCACTATTTCAAGGTCCCTCCTTGTGGGGGAGATGAGCGGGATATAAATGTAATAAATAAAATAAATAAAATAAATTTCCTCTGGACTCCTTGTCTCTAGTTGTAACCATCTACAGCCTTGGTCTGTCAAGGGAGTCCACAATTCCCTGGCCCCTTCCTTAGCTACATATGGACATTCCCAAAATCTCTGCCCATATATATGTTTCATTACATCATATAACGTTGGCTCTTTTACTCTATTATAACCTGTAACATCTCTGGTAGGTAAGCTAGAGCAAGAATTCTCCTGTGAGGCTGGCTGCTAACCTTGCAACCCATTCCTTTTCTGGCTATGCACATGCAGTTGCTATCTTCTCAAATATTACAGTAAACAATTCTATATCTTCCTGTTCTGTTAATTTTGGAATTTTAATACCCTTACAGCTTTCTTTCCCATGAGGTGGGGAAAGAGAACCCGCTCCCATATCTGTAGTAGTTGCTGGCATGTCTTTAAATTAACTCTTTAAACTCTCCTACTTTTGTATTGTATTGTGTTTTGTACTTTTTAAAAAAAAAACAATTGTAAGCCGCGCAGTAATTGGGAGTCAGGTGCCTATAAATTATATAAACATAAACAAATTAAGCAAGTCTCCCTTTCTAATATTTTATATTATACTCTCAGCTTCTCCCTAGCATCTATCTTCTTGTTGCTGTAACATTAGCTGAAACATTACCTATGTCACAGGGGAAAATGGGACTAATTATTATTAATTATTAATTAATTAAATATAAAAAAGGCCAAACTAATGACAACCGGTACAATAATCAGCCTTAGAATTGGCAATGAACATATCAAAGTGGTAGATAGCTTCTGCCTTTTAGGATCAACCATCAACAGTAAAGGAACAAGCAGTGAAGAAATACGCCGCAGATGAGAACTTGGTAGTGCAGCCATGAAGGCCTTGGAAAAGATATTTAGATGCTGTAATGTATCTATACCTACAAATATCAGAATAGTGCAAGCAGTGGTATTCACTGTATCACACTGTGGGTGTAAAAGTTGGACTTTGAAGAAGCAGGATAGGAAGAGTATTGACACTTTTGAAGACGCCTGAGAATACCATGGACAGCCATGAAAACAAACCAATGGATCATTGAACAAATTAACGCACAGTTCTCACTTGAAGCACAAATGACCAGGCTCAGATTATCCTACTTCAGACACATTATACAAAGACCAAGCTCTCTGGGAAAGGCTCTAAGGCTGGGAAATGTGGAAGAAAGAGAAGAGAATTACCAACTGCAAGGTGGATGGACTCGGTTACAGTGGCAATAGGAATGCACCATAGGAAAACCTGAAATACCAGGTTAGAGACTAAACATCATGGAGAAAATCTACCTATGTGGTTGCTAAGAGCTGACACCGACTTGATGGCACATAATCAAATAAAAAAATCAGAGGATATCTTCTTTAATTCCTTCTCTGTTATATTAGGTTTAACTGGAGGGGACTCTGTTCCTTCCATCTTCACAGATGTTTCTTGCTTATAACTTCTTGAATATCCAGGTCTATTCTTAACACTACAGTAATTTCCTGAGTAGACTTCAGAGTTCTGGTGCCAAATTATTCCTTCCTTCCTTCCTTCCTTCCTTCCTTCCTTCCTTCCTTCCTTCCTTCCTTCCTTCCTTCCTTCCTTCCTTCCTTCCCCCCCCCCCTCTCTCTCTCCACCAAATTTCTTCTGTTCTTAATGCATTTTACCTTGTGCCTAGATCCATTCCAAATCTCACCACTGCCACCATATGTCAGAAGGTGGGGAAAGGGACAGGAACTTTCCAGACACACTCACATGCTGTTCTCCTCTAAATAACAGTAATACTTATTTCATAGTGTGCTTTTAAGTAAGTACTCTGGTCTTATTTCTAGCATATACATATATATAGCATATACTGTATATAGCATGCAGAGAGGGCATGCTACGGACCCCATCAACAAGGGAGTTTCATCTGGCGGAGTCCAGGAGGCGGGCCTTCTCTGCAGTGGTGCCCGCCCTTTGGAATATCCTGCCCCCGGAGTTGAGGCAGGCTCCCTCGCTCCCTGCCTTCCGGAAGAATTTGAAGATCTGGTTCTGCTGCCTTGCCTGGGACAGGAAAGGCAATAGTTCCTCCTGGGGGTGGCTGGAGCCATAGTGCCCTCCCTATTATATGAGATTTTATCATCCCTTGGATTTTATATTTATTTATTTTATTTATATTGGGTTTGTATTGTAATTTTATGTTTATATGTTTTTAACAGCTGATTTTATTGTAAACTGCCCAGTATCCCCCGTTTGGGGGAGATGGGTGGTGATAGAAATTTAAATAATAAATAAATAAATAAATAAATAAATATACCATGGTGTTAGCTTAACAAGCTACTGTATACAGATATTTCTATACAGACATTTCTGTAGGAAGTTTTTACATTTTCTTAATTGTTTCTGTCCTTCCCTCACTGATTCACACGGTTGTTCCTTGTACCAACTGACATTGAAGTGGGACTGTCATTGTCCCAACTGACAGTCCCACTTCATTCGACAGGTTCAGTACTTTCTTAGGCTTGCTTTTACCCTAGAGAGAAGCCCAGGAATTCCAGCACCTTTGTCAGGTTGTGGCTGTCCTTGCTGATGTCTGGTTTGTCCTTTCCAAATGCTGAGATGTTTCCCACCAGCCAATTCACTCCGCAGATCTCTCCTGCAGATTCTCTTTGCTTCTGCTGGGTCTCAGCTGCAGAATCCTCCTCTGGCAGTGCTTGGATTGACACAGCACATTCAGCCTACACAGCACAGACACAATTCCAGCAGTGTCCAACAAGCACCACCAACCTCCTCCTAACGCCTGCCCTTCTATATATCTTCAACCAAAGGCAGACATGCCTGCTCCCAGGTGCCTTAATTAGCTAGGAAGCTTGTGACAGTTTGCTTGGCGCTGGCAGAAAGAGAAAAAAAAATACTTCAACTTGAGACCATTTTATGTCATCCCATGCCCATTATAGCAGCTCATCCTGCTATATTCCGTTTCATCCAATGCTATTAACAGGATTTTCAGAAGAAGAAACACTATTAATATTTTTAAGAGTTTCTCAAAATGGTCCTAATTGCAATACAGGAGAGAATATTATAGATTTAATTTATACAATTATTTGTGAATTACAGTTAAATAATGCATGTGAAACACTTGGAGTGTAGAAATGTTCCGAACAATTGTTAGGTGTTATTGACATCAGGGGGTTGCTATATTGATCTACTGCTGCAATTACGTTAAACAAACGGCATGCCTCCCCTTCATGCCCAAATGGATGAAATGCAGATTCCATGTTTGATATAAATAACAAGTGGCTAAAGAGAGAAAACAAAAATGCATGGATGAATCCAGTTTCTCTTATAATACAGAGGAAATTAGGGCATTTTCTCATAGCAGTATAAAGGTAGTGATGGAATACAGCTATCAAGAGTGGAATATTAAAATTAAAAATTTTGTATTCAATATAAAGAGATTCTTGTTTCTTTTGTTCCTTTTTACTGCACAGGAGCTGTGGGGAATAACATTAATTGAGGCTAGAGTTTCATGCATATGGCTTATTAGACTTCTCCAAACTATTGGCAGGCAGAGAAATTAGACTGTTTCATTGAATGGGGACAACTTCATGGTTAGCATGAGCAACAGCAGAGCTTCTTCTTAAAGTTTTTATTTTTCTTCCTTTGCTGCCATTGCAAACAACAGCAGAACTGCATTGGTTGAAAAGTAGCCTTATTTTGCACCGTCTACAATGCCATAGATTTAGCATTGTCCCAGAGATGGGGAAGTGACTGAGCTTTCCTTCAAAACCTAAAGTCCAAATTTTGCATGGCTGTGCAGGTCTGTCCCAGAGGAAGTTCAGCCTGGCAATAACCATTTCTAATAAATGTTCCATATATACTGTATGTAATGGTACCCCTCTGCAGGCTGAAGAACAGTGGAGGCTTTTGCCAGCAGAATAACAAGAGAGACGATTTTTCTGGATTCTCACTCCCCTGGCACTTATGGTTTTGTGGTGAATCCTCAATCTCTGGAGCAGATCTAAGAGCATCTGGGGCTGTAGGAATGAGGAGGAATTGGCAAGCACAGACCCCCTCCTGTGCAGCCTTTTGTGTATCAAAGAGTTTTTCATCAGCAGAAAGCACACCAAGCAGGGATGGAACTAGGGTCTGTGTCACCCGGGGCAAACATGGATTCCGCACAAAAAACAAAAACAAACCATGGGTTATTTTGTCATTTTGGCACATCCCCCAGTGTGGCGCCCGGTGCACATGCCCCGCTTGCCCCCCCTAGTTGTGGCCCTGCCAAGCTCTGCTGCTGAGCTAGATATAATTTTGCAAAGAGAGCTCTCTGCATTTTTCAAGCAGATGCCTTTCATATAAAAAGAGTTTTGAGGTAGTTGCTTCTTACAAAATTCTATGCATGCTAATAGTTCACCTCTCTGCTCAATTGTCTACGTGGTTCTTCATCTGCCCTCTCCCCCCACTGACTTGGTGAATGACTTCACTTCTAAAGGTGAAGACTATCTGTGGTCTATCTTTTTATCTATTGGGTTAATAAAAATAATTGCTCCTGTGAGCAAATCTTCTTGGTTTTTAGATAATTCAGTGAGCAGGGTTTTTTTCCTCCTGAACTGGCGACATCTCTCATGAATCTCCTTTAGCGTTGACTGTAAAGTTGCTGCAGGGAACACAGTTGTCAGCCTTCCTCATACCGTTTTCTTTTTATTGGTTACTGGGAGCTCACTTAGGCAAAAAGGGAAATTATGCTCGCATAACAATGCAGAATCAAATCCCATTTATTTCACAGCTCTGTCAAAGACTAGAGACAGAATGAGAAATCTAAGCAGCAGTGGGACTTATTGGTGTCTTATTTGAAGAGTGCATCTTGTAATGTACTAACATGAAAAGAGCTCTTGCAAAAAGAAAAAAAAAGAACTAGGAAAAGGAAAATCCTCACCTATTGTGAATTCAGGCAAAAAAAAATAAAACACCTAGACTTTATTTTGAATATATCCTTTGATTAAAATTCATTGTTGTCACATAAAATAAATCACCTCCTTTTCTTCTAATATGACCTGAAATTGCTTCTAAGTGAATATGATATGAACTCTAAATGTTCACAGCCTTTACCATGACACATTCAATCACATCACAAGGCCCTGGCAGAGCTGCCAAGATTTTCAGCCATTGTCATTCTTACTCAAGCTTAGAAGCATGAAAAACACAAGTTTAGGCAGTGAGTATTATATACAGTATCCGCTTGCCCTGATTTTTCACCATTTATTTGTAACTTGTAATTATTCACTCCATTTCCCCTATGAAACACAAATACTTTAGTCTTTGATACATTAATATTCAGATCCACGTCCCTCATTGCATCCTCATTGCCCCTTATTGCATCATGCAATCTTTCTATCATGTGCTGCAAATCGCTCATATTTTAAGCCAGCAACATGGTGTTATCTGCTTACAGGAATTCACACACATTCATTTTACTAACCAACACACCTCTGACATCACCAAAAGCATTTCATATATGTTTATCTATGAATACATTAAGCAACCAGGAGGATATCACATATCCTTGTTTTACTTTATGCTCGATGTAGATCTATTCAGTAATAATACATTTATTCTCACAAAAGCCTTGCTTCCAACATATACCGCTCTTACTGCAAGCAGCATTCAAGCTTAAATTCCATATTTGTGTAAAGCATTCATAATTCAAGCCATTTCATTTCATTTCATTTCATTTCATTTCATTTCATTTCATTTCATGCTTTCTTTAAATCTAGTCTGTGTACCACATTGCACTTCCTAAATTTTGATTGTTTTCACTTCTCTTACATTTCCAAGCAGACTTTCCCAGGCATGAAAAGCAAAATAAACCTCCTATAGTATTTATATCCACTCAAAATAAACAATGTCATACTTTCAATAAACAAACATGTATTTATTTGTTTGGGCTTAAGGTAACCAATATTTTGATGACTAAAAAAATTAATTGACCATGGATGTGAAGATTCCATGCTGCTGTCAAATAGATAGCAACTTGAAGTTTTTGCAACTAGGATAAGCCAATAAGCAGTATGAAAGGATAAAAACCTATTACCTCCTGTTCTGAAGTTATTAAACTCCTTTAATGCAGTGGTGGTGGTGGTAATAGTAATAATAGTAATACTATTTAGAGGGAATATTTCTCTCAATTATAGCCTAAGTCAGAGCTTTCCAAACTGTGTGTCGTGACACGTTTGGGTGTGTCGCGGCTGCTGCTGCCTCCAAGCCCTGCCAGGATTCCGCGCAGGTCCTAGGGCCTGCCTTGTGCCTTGCTGCCCCCAAACCTGCTGTGATTCCACGCAGGTCCTAGGGCCTGCCTTGTGCCTTGCTGCCCCCAAACCTGCTGTGATTCTGCACAGGTCCTAGTGCCTGCCTTGTGCCTTGCTGCCTCCAAACCTGCCCTGCCAGGATTCCACACAGGTCCTAGGGCCTGCCTTGTGCCTTGCTGCCTCCAAACCTGCCCTGCCAGGATTCCACACAGGTCCTAGGGCCTGCCTTGTGCCTTGCTGCCTCCAAACCTGCTGTGATTCCGCACAGGTCCTAGTGCCTGCCTTGTGCCCTGCTGTAAGAGTGTGTCGCGAAATGATGCATGTCTAAAAAGTGTGTCACCAACATGAAAAGTTTGGAAAGCTCTGGCCTAAGTGAACTTCAGTGCTCAGTTCAGCTCTGTTTTAAAGAAATAGTGGATGTGAAATAAATGTACTTCATGGACCTTACTGTTCCATTTTGCTGTCAAAATCATGGTGCTTCCACAGAGAGCAACTATAGGAAAGGCAAGCAGGAAACCTAGTGTTTAAAAAAAAATGTGGCTACTTCCTAAAGCAGGCGCTTAAATTGTCTTGGTTCCATGGAAGAGATGGTAACAGCAGAGAAAGCAAGTGAGTTGAAAGCGGTAGCATGGGCATGTCTGCACATGCGTGTACAAACAGAGTTTATGAATCAGGACATCAGAACTCAACTATTAGCAAAGTAGAAAACAAAGGGTGGAATCGTGTTAGAGCAATTATTGGAATCTTTCTATTGAAGGCAAGAAAGCTAAACAATCCAACATCTTCAGTCAAAAGATTATTGTGAGAAATGCAGAGAAGTACAGAGAATGTGTTCAATAAGTACAATTAAAATATTTTAAATGTTGAACAGTTAGGGCAGAGGAAAGCAAACTACAGTACTGCTCTCTGGATATCTTGGACTTCAGGATTCATCAGTCCAAGCAATGATAATGGTACGGTATATATCATCTTTAAGTAGTATACTTTGTGCCAGATGAAAAGTTTCTTGTCCAATAGAGGCTTTCCCTCATCCTACTTTCCATTATAGCCCTCTGCATTATCAAAAGCAAAGTAGGAAAAACATGCAGAGCCTGGTTCTTGGAATTCTTTCCAACCCCTTTACCAGAGGAGGTCATGTGTTTTCTGTGTAATGAAGTAACATGTTGCATTTGTGCTCTGCGGGTGCATTTTCTTCCCAGAGACTAATCAGGATGTGTGCATATGTGATGCTCATGTATTTTGAAAAATTAATACATCCTCTATTCAACATTATTACATTCCATATATTTTGTGTAGTAAACCACATCCCACAGGAATAATGGCTGAGGAAATGTTTAGGCTAATCAGCAATGTTATTATTCAAAGCCAGGTTGACTAGAACAATACGTTGTACTGAGCAGGGATGAGGCTTGAACACTGGCAGGGTTCTACACTAGTCTTCTCCTACAGGTTTGAGCAGTAGCCCCATACTGTGTATGGTTACAGTGTAGTGTTTACAGAGAAGCATTGGCTGTGAAATCTTTGCCCTTTTAATTTCTGCTCTTCAAAACAATGTGTGACCTTTATAAATTTTAGAAAATTTCATCCTTTAAATTCCATGATTCTTACTGTTTTGTGTGAAGAATTGGAAGTGAACATGAGCATCTTTTATTACACTGTGAGACTTGGTATTTTTCAGAAAGAAATATTTTGAAAGGACTCTTTGAAATAAAATACAAAGTTTTATTGAACCACTGGTACTGAATTTAAAGGCAGGTTTCCTCAATTTGATTACACAGAGAGAACTGTGTCTTTTTGTACTTTAACTGAATTGCATACCTCTGATGTGATTTCTGCAGAAATCGAAGGATAAGCTTAAATGAATATTTTCCTCCAATTGATGGCAGTAAAATGTGTTTTAAGAATTTGTTTACTGTTGACATTGAAAATGACAAGCTAGTATAATTGGATTCATTAACTGAATTTTCTATGCTTTTGCCTTAAAAGAGCATTCTCATAAACTTTCGTTGACTGATTTTTGGTTGACTTGTAGAAATGACTATTCACATTTATTTGAAAAAGCAGTCAAATTCCTAATGCTTTTCATTATAAGTGTGACCACATTACCCACTGTTCTGTTCTTAGTTATTTAGTTAATTAATGAAAAGCTATAAAGTGCGTACCTTTTAAATGTTTTGTAACTCATAAATTTAAATGAAGAGTGAGAATTTCTTTTTGGTATGTGTTTATTTTTTGCCACAAAAACGGTATGACCCCCCCACCCCCAAAGGGGTTATATAAAGTTTGAGAAACTTTGCCTTACCTGAATCTGATCCTGATAACTGGTGACCCCATATCAGTATGGCTTAGAACTATAACATTAGGATTTTGAATAGTGGAAATAATCTGCCCTCCATGACTGAGAATATTCATTTTTTAAAATAGATTTTGGAAGGATATCGTTCCACCCCACCCCACCCCATTCACTGCTTCCATAGTAGTGAAAAAAAGCACATTTCATTATCCTTAACTAGTTTTGGTATCAGGGAGGTGAAATTGATGAAGTTTAGAGCAAAGCTCCACCAATCTATTATCTTTCATACGAATACAGTAAGTTACTTAAAGTGTATGTACATGAAGGAAAAACACACAGAACATGTAAATATCCTTTCTTATAATGGGTATGAACTCAGGAGTTTCAGTCCAAGATATCCAGGGGGTATCAGATTGGGTAAGTCTGCAGATCCTTTGAACGAGACCTTCAACTGCTTTATCTGTAGCAATCAGCATGGGAAATAATTTCTGGTAACTGTGCGGTCTGGATATTATAAAACTGCCTCTGAAGAGGAATGAGTCCTCTTTAAAATGTATGTATAGTATAGGGAAACTTTTTATACCTTGGCATTTGTCTTATTTTAAATTCGGGAAAGTCAAAGGTAATTCAGCTTTGCAATTTGTGTTGCCCAAAATACAGAACATCACATTCCAAAGAAAATTATATGAAAAATAATGTTAATGGTTTAAAATACACCTTCTAGAACTTCACTTAGAACAAAATCTGAAAAGCAGATGATGATTGATGTGCATATAGGATGATGTTCCGATAACTGGGAGGAAGCAGAAATGAGTCAAACTGACAACATTCAAATGGCATTCCAGGATCAGCAGAGCCTGTCCAGCTTTACTTTTGCTTTCTCCAGAGCTTCAATGTACTCCAAACAGAGCAATACTTATAGGGCAGGAGGGCTGTGAAGCTCCTCATTACTTCACCATTACTTTTTCATGCACTAGAGCACCCATGGCTTGTTTTTAGTGATCACAGAGGTATAAGGTTGATAAATTGGGGCCCCTACACACATATCAGTGATGTAGTCAATATGCAGATCTATTTGTGCATGCATAGCTGTACCATACGTCTGTATGGAGTTCTTCAGTGCTGCATTATGCTTAGACTTACGTGTAGCTATATTATGTCTGCCAAGACCATGCTTTCAAGTTTGATAGAAGCTGAAGGGAAGATTGTGTCCATAAAGGCACTACAAGTGATACCCAAATTAATGTCACCTAGTTGTGTCCAGCTTCAAGCTGTATGAAATAGTTTATAATATTAATAAAGGAGGTAGTAAATGTATTTTCTATCTTTATTACCCCTTCATCATAAATAAATTCAGGGTTTTTTTTAAAAAAAATTATAGAACAAAGCCATTCATTTCATGGCAGTGTGGGAGAATAAAGTTATTCCAAATTGCTCTTAACAATGCTATACTAGCATCTTATTTTTCACTGAAAATCTTTTCAAGTTTGTTTGTTTTTTTGCCATGATATCCAGAAGAGAGTTTTCACCCTTGCTAGCTTAAAAATCAATTTGCTACAATTCCGAAATCATTCCAGTGGGAAGCACTATGTTCTGACATGTTGTCATACACAGGCTTCAGTAGCGCTAACATGCATAAAGGTTATGCCACCAAATATTAGCATTTCAAAACAGCAATTACAGAAATTCATTTAAAAGAGGTGATCTACTCTATAATTAAATGGGTGTGTTGTATTCCTTAAATATGCATAAAAGATCCCCATGCTTGTGATCCTCAAATGAATTGGGACTCTAGTTTCCAAAATTATTTACTTATCTCATATATCCTGCCTTTTCTTCAGGAGCTCAAGGTAGAATACAGTACATAACACTACCTTCTTCTAATTTTCCCTACAATTCCCTTGAGGTAAGTTGTGAATATGTCAAAGTTATCCAGTGAGATGTTGTGCCTGAGGGTAGACTAGAACCTGAATCCTTCTCTTCCTAATCCAATACTTTAACCAGCATCCCACATCATCTCTCAGATTCCCTAAGTGTGATCCTAACATATCTGGAGGGCACAAGGGTAAAAAGCATAACATATTTGAAGTAGTTAGATATAAGTAAGGTGAACTATTGAGACATCCTGTCCAGCAATGTGTTCCTTTTTTCGGTTGCACATTTGGATCAAACTAGTAATGTGTATTATTTTTATTTTTAGTTCCTGCTATGATAACCTCCTATCCAAATACCACCTTGGCAACACAGGGTCAAAAGAAAGAGATGAGTTGCACGGCTCATGGGGAAAAGCCCATCATAGTTCGCTGGGAGAAAGAAGATAGAATAATTAATCCTGAAATGTCCCGCTATCTTGTTTCCACAAAAGAAGTGGGTGATGAAGTCATCTCTACTCTACAGGTGATGCAACCAAGCTGGTATTTACATTTGAAATGTGGGCAGCAATTTTGTCCAAGAACAAAAATGAACAGGGGAGATTTGATTTTCTGTTGCACTGTTCAGCCACAGATCTTCACTATTTCTTGCATAAAACAGGTTATGTTCATTGATATCTCTTGAAAATACTCCACACTATCCTTCAGTCTGAAGCGGGATTGGATCCTGTTTTCTCATTAGAGACAGTAATTTTTAAGCAGGCTTTCTAGAGCTGATGCTCTCCACACAGATTAGACTACAACTATCCCCAGTCAAGAGTCAAAACGGAATCTAAGACTTTTGGTCCAAGAAAATTCAGAATCATATTATCTGCTCTTTCATGATTGTCTTACATATGTACTTCATAAGGACACATGATGTTTATGATTAACCCCTTCAACTTTTGCTGAATTTCCATAGTAAGTGAAGAAGATTCTCTTCCTCAAAGACCCTCTACTCCTATTTTCCTTGTCTTATGTTGCCAACAAGGAGAAATTCCGATTCTGCCTGTGCTATGTGTATGCCTTGATCTCTCCATAGGTGAGAGTTCATTACATATGTGTAAAACATTTTGAGCTCAAAATGACAATACTAAAAATTCTGACACTTCTCTGGCTTTACAAAAAGTGGACCTTGAACTTAAAACAATCATGGAACACCTCTGGTCAGTTGGAACAGTATTGCAACACTTCCAGTGAGTTAAGAACAGCCCTGTCAAACTCAGAATAGGTATTTCAAGCTCAAAATGGTTTCAGCTTGAATCATTTTGCACAGCTCTACAGTTCATCACATCTGCAAAAAAAATAGTCTGATAACCCTCCTCTCTACTATTCAGGATAGCACAATTAGACTACACTAGGAAGCAAAAGGTGCAGAGCCAGTTCAGGAAAGCATTGTTACCCAGGCAAGCTAGCAGTTGCTGCCAAAGATTTGTGTATGGAACTATACTGGTTATACATGATATGGGAATGAAGTCTCGGATTGTCACCATCTATTACTTTTCATCTAGATACTATTGCAGTCTAAAATGATGTGCAGTATATAAAAACACATGAACATATATAAATGCACACATACTGTATTAATCACAAGAATTATTTATTTGTGACAATTTGTAAGAATGAGAGTTATTCTAATTTTGCCTATGATTTGTATGTGTCACATGATTAATGCAGTCTGTGAAATCAACTTTCAATTTCATGTATCCCGTTTCTTAAGAATGCCATGTATTAGTAGGGATGTGTATTGGGTTTGGATGAATCCTGAATTAAATTTGGATGAATCCTAAGTAGGTGTCTGAGTCAAAGCAGGATTCCTCTGAAGCAACCCAACTCAGAATCTGAGCCCTACTGAAGCTTTGTTAGTGCTTTGTGATACCACAAAAACACAATATGTGTAAAAATGTATATATTTCTTTTTATGTGTCCCTTACTTTCTTCTATACATAAGATCTATTAACTGATTCAATCCCAAAGGACTCTATACAATGTTTAAGATACATAACAGAAACTCCAGAATGGGGAAAGAAAGAAAGAAAGAAAGAAAGAAAGAAAGAAAGAAAGAAAGAAAGAAAGAAAGAAAGAGAGGGAGGGAGGGAGGGAGGGAGGGAGGGAGGGAGGGAGGGAGGGAGGGAGGGAGGGAGGGAGGGAGGGAGGGACAGGGATACTGTTAATGATTTTACCAGAGCTTTCCAGTCACAGTTTTGGAGTAAGAATTGTAATACACTGAAAGATTATGGTAGTTCAATGCTCTTTTTTAGACTCTCCCAGGAGATAAGTTTTAAATGTTTTGGTAAACTCTCTGGAATCTAAAAGTGTCAAGTATTGGTTCTGGCTTGGAAAATTTTGGATGTTAAAGTTCTCCTGTATCCCATATGTTCCTCATTTAAAATCCATCCAGGCTCTAATGTATTTTCTGTGACTTTGGTATCAGCTGATCAGGTACACAAAAATTGTAAAAAGTTTTCCATTCATATCTCCCTAGCACCTACAGCTATCCTCTGAGATCTTTTGGATTTCTTGCCTTAGCAAATAAATAAACCACAAAAGGGAGGAATCAATCTTTACACCCACCTCCCCCACAAAAAATAATCCTCATCCTTCTACAAGCATGACTGCTGTAATTGTTCTGAAATTGTGTATGTTTCTTAAGTAGAGTAACCTCTACAATTTATATTATTTTCATGCGTGCTATGAAATACAAGAGATATGTATTCTTTTTGGGACCCTCATTCAAATGTAAATGCTACTTATGCAGGCAAGAAACTGAACCCAATCCCATTTTGTGCATGAATTAAATCTGTGCACAAATTAATTGTTCATGAATTTAGTCTTATTCATCATCCAGAAACAATATCTACAGAATACACACAAGCCTCTGGAGAGTAACAGGAATGTAAGTAACTTAGTAAGTACAGTAAGTTAGTAGGAACAAAACTCATTTAGCCTTTAAAGAAACACTTTAAAGTTTCTCAAGTGGACACGTTAAGATCTGTTTTTTTACAACTTTATATTTGCTTTAATATTCACTAATGATCTGTTGACAAATTTAAAATGGAAACTCACTGGAAAAGACTTGCTAGACAAAAATCAGAATGCATTTTACCCTTTCATTTTAACAAAGGAAATCAATATCATTGCAAAAATAAAAAAATACGCAGTTTTAGTAAATTGTATTGAAAAACACCAGATAATGGATTCATAATTAATTGATAAGTTTGTTGTAATATTGTTAATGTATAGAAAAATAATGAGGCATATATTTGGTTTAGATGTTCACACAATCAGTCTTGGAGTGAAGATGTATTTATCAAATGCATCTTGTTAAATACTATTAAACTATATTTAGGGATCTTTAAATCATAAAATTTACAGTCAGTTATTGTATTATTGGAGAGCCAGTTTGGTGTAGTGGTTAAGGCATCAAGCTAGAAACCGAGAGACCGTGAGTTCTAGTCCCGCCTTAGGCACAAAGCCAGCTGGGTGACCTTGGGCCAGTCACTTTCTCTCAGCCCTAGGAAGGAGGCAATGGCAAACCACTTCTGAAAAATCCTTGCCAAGAAAACTGCATGGACTTGTCCGGGCAGTCTCCGAGAATCGGACACGATTGAATGGATTTTTTTTTTAAAAAAAAATTGTATTATTACTGTAAAACAGAACTGGCTTTTCTAACAAGAGAAGAAGAAGGCATAATGATTGGAAGCATGAGACATGATGTTGTTATACTATGGCAGCTAAGGAAATGTAGCTTCTGCAGATTGCTTGAATAGGAATCTGAGATTTGTATCTCAGCCTCTTTGGACTGTAT
Organism: Charina bottae; assembly: GCA_023362775.1. Lineage (NCBI taxonomy): Eukaryota > Metazoa > Chordata > Lepidosauria > Squamata > Charinaidae > Charina > Charina bottae. The sequence goes on from JALMGJ010000004.1 coordinate 68,066,490, forward strand.
AAAGGAAGAACAGGTTATATGTAAAATAACTCAAGTAAAATATGTAAGTAAGAAAAAAATCATTTCAATTGCAATAGCTCTTATAGTTTGCTACCTTCAAACTCAACTGCTTAGATATGGGACTTTGCATCTGCAGCTGTCCTGATGTAGCTGCAGCATGGTTTACTGACCCTATAAACTTTCTGAACAGTATCAAATATTGCAGTGAAGGATAGGCTTAATTTCAGTGTTTCCTATTGAATGCATTTTCTTCTTTTCAATCTGTAATGTAGATTTTGCCAACGGTGCGAGAAGATTCTGGTTTCTTCTCCTGCCATGCCATCAATTCATATGGAGAGGACCGTGGAATAATTCAGCTCACTGTGCAAGGTAGGAAGAGGACAACATAAGGAAAAAAACACAGCTATTGTAGTACAGTAAGTGTATGTCATGCTCAGAAATCTGTTGGGGGGATTAGTCATAAATAAAAACATTTATTTATTAGAAACTGTAAGAAGTTCAAATTCCACTTGCTACTGGAACTATTAAAACTGAACTGTACAGCTACCCATGAAATATATCACTTATAGACGAAATTGGCTTAAATCAGCAAATCTGATATAACAAGAATGATTAGGAGGATTTAAACATGACATTAACATAAAATAAACAAAAAGTCCTTACTTGTATTGGGGTTCCACCAAGTTGGTGTTACATTTAAAGGAGCTCATCTTCCATATGCCAGATTTTATACATGAAGCACTTTCTTATCAGGATACTATTCATTCCACAGAGCTGGTCTCTTAGTCTTATATCACATTTTATTAATTATACATTAAACTGCAATCTGGATTACTATTCAATAATAAACGCTGTTGACATAACGAGATTTAGGCTATACAGTAAAGAATAAACTCAACTGAACTCAGTAGGACTTGCTTGTGTCTAAATATTCATAGGAGTATGCTGGTGATCTTAATTAAGTAATTTTAGGCTTGCAGTACCCTGAATAAAAACTGTCTGATTTTCGTTCTGAAGAAGAAACAGTGCAATTTATTTAAAGACAGTGTGTTTTAAATGTAATCAATCAAAAGCCCCTGGCAAGTGCAGTATATTATTATATTCTGAATCCAAGTAGTCAGTATGTCCCCAAGACAGGTTTCCCTGACCATACTTCTTGCTAAGGAAAGGAACCATCATCAGACAGGCATTGGCAGGTTCTGGAATAGCTGTGGTGATATCCTGAATATGAAATGCCATATTCAGGCAGAAATCAGGCACTAGGCTCTACATATCATGCTTGCTCTCAACTATGAGTCTTCAAACTTACACAGAAGAAGCCGTATCCATTTAGGATTCACAGTAAATTGGGATTCTAATTCCCATTTCCAGTAAATATAATTGTCCCTGAAGTGAGCTTAGTTTTTTGTTCTGTTTAAATGTTTCAGCTGAAACAACTATGCATTATGGAGGAACTACTGATTCCTCTTTATAGTCTAGTACAGAACATTATCTGTAATATACGTATTGATAGATAGATAGATAGATAGATAGATAGATAGATAGATAGCCGTATGTTTAAAGATTAAATACACGTACTTCTAACATACAGACACATAAACTCTCAATCACAAGGTTTGCTTATGCATCACATATTATTGCAGATAATTTTAGTAAACAACTGAAGTGTATTCTTTTTATTTATTTGCAAGACTTCTATACTCTGAGAATGGCATGACAGCTTAAGAGGATGTAACAGATACCTCTGTATCCCCTTAAGCTATCTTCTACTATCTTGCTTCTGCCTGCCAGAATCTACCACTTAAATGATTGCCTCTCTTTGCCCATTGATAGTGTTGCACTAACACATACAAAGTAGGAAATGTAAAAGTAGAGTGCTTCAGTTTTAATACTGCTGCCATCTTGGTTTATTTAAGCTTACAATACAGAAATCCAACGTAATATGAATTTTATAGGCAAAAGCAGACCGGGGTGGGGGTGGGGCGCAGGCGGGATTGGTAGAAGTTTTAAAATAACAACTTCATATACTGTAGATTGGGTTTCTAAATAAATAATGCTAATAAAAAGTATATTTCTGAAATTATGGAAATTAAAGAGGCAAATGAATGTAAAACTCAGTGAGTGAGGGAAATGGCAAAAAATTTAGTGTTGATGTACCATATTTTTTCATGTCATTGTAACTGCTGTAGCTGACTCACAAAACTTTCCTTCTCTTAATTAAAGCAGAGTTTGTCTCTTTGTCCAGAACCCCCAGATCCTCCAGAAATAGAAATCCGAGAGGTGAGAGCACGTAGCATTGCCCTGAGATGGACCATGGGATTTGATGGAAATAGTCCAATCACAGGCTATGATATAGAATGCAAGAACAAGTCTGGTAAGATATTCTATGAAGTCTGTCTTCACAGCTTTCCAAACTGTGTGTCGCGACACTTTAGTGTGTCGCAACACACAGTTTGGTGTGTCGCCACACAACCCGGAAGCGGTGGCGGGGGTGTGCATGGCAGCAGGGGCAGCTGCGCACCATCAGCGCTTCCACGTTTTAGCAGAGGCCGCCGCCGCACGCCCCCCCCTGCACCACCGCCATGCACGCCCCCGCCCCCGTGCGTGCCCCTGCATGGCCGCCGCTGCTGCTGTTGGTGTGTCACCAACGGCGGCAGATTGGAAAGCACTGTCTGTCTTATACCTTTGAAATATTCCCTGGTTTTCTGATAGTATGAATGGATTGTGGTGGTGGTGGTGGTGGTGGTGGTGGTGGTGGTGGTCTCCTTGCTTTTGCTCCATGAGCTTGATCACGTATTTTATTGAAATGTGTCAAATATGGAATAATTTGTAATTTTTTTATTAACCACAAGGAGCCTATTTTTATCCCAGCTGGTGAACTTTTAATTTATCTATCTATCTATCTATCTATCTATCTATCTATCTATCTATCTATCTATCTATCATACTTATATCACCGCCCATCTCCCCCCACAGAGGGGACTCTGGGCGGTTTACACAAAGTAAAGTAATATTAAGAATAAGTGTCTGAGTTTACTTGTTTTGCTCTTCCTTCCCCACAGATGTATCCTTTTATACAGACTTGTTTTAGATTACAGCTTGAAGGCAGAAGGACTGTTGTCTTTATTATTAATAAAGATTTCTAAGCAGAAAGCATTCCTAGAGAAACATAGAAAGGCCACTTGTTCCCTGTCAGACACTTGTTTCCTGCCACTTGTAGTAACTAGCGACCTCCCCAAAGGTCAGCAAAGCCGAAATAACGTATTGTTTGCCCTGAGATCATCATCCATGATAAGCAGTGAGCCTGGTGGCACTGCCTTGCACTGCTTTTTTTATGCTGCTGGGGCACCAGATTCATGCCAATGACTCTTCTTCTCTTCTTCCACTATCTGCCATCCATTCCAGGTTCCTGCCAACCTTCCCATCCTGGGGCTACACTAGTACAATTTGTTTATTCTGGTGTATTTCAGTCTTTCCCATTATTCACTCTCTGAATTGTTTAAAACTGGATATATTGGAGACAGAATTTAGGAATTTCTGCCCATACAGCATGTGCTTTCCCACTGAATTCTAGTCTCATCTAAAGACACGGGTTTCCTTTCCCTACAAGAACTTGCCTGTGATACTGGCACAGTTACTGGAGGTTGACCGAATAATTATTCCAACCATCTATCCTAAAAGTTCCACTTTTTATAATACTGTATGAGTGGCATTATTTTTCAGGAATATAATCCTATTTTTGTGAGATACCCTATTTGAATAAATATGAAAGTATATTCCCCTGGGCTAGGCTATACTAAAGCATTGTTCCAGGCTGACTGGGAATGATTAAAGTATTTATCTAAACATTTGAAGGACACTAGGTTGGAAAAGATTATCTGATGTATAATGTATAGAAACTTTTCCTAAGCCCACTTGAGAAAAGATAATTTTCTGCTTTTCACAATGTACTTGCATGATTAATGACATGAAATCATTTTGTTATTATTTTAAAACTGGGGGGATGGCTTTGACGGTTAAAGGAACTTAGTGACTTTTTAAAAATTTTGTTACCAACATTTGATCATAATAAGCAAGAGGTGAAAAAAAATGAATTCTTCTTACCATGATTTTAAAAATTTATTCAACCAAATTAAATTTGGAGGAGATATTTAAACAGATACATCAAGTTGGGTCCTCATAAGGAACTGAAATCTCTGAGCACTTGGGTAGCTGCTGGAAACATGTGATTGGAACTCGGTAATCATAGGCAAAGCTTATCAACATCAGGATCCAATCTACTGTATAATACATTTATCAACTACAAGTATTGTAATTGGCTCTCTCTCTTGTCACTTCATTACCACAGCCTCACTGGGAGGATGCATATCAGCCTGGAAATCTTGAAGTAATGGTGGCAAATCAGACCTGATATTGAGGCAACAATCACTCATTGAATTATTTATTTTATGAATGTCTTTAGATAGAAAAGGTTGGAAGCCATTTGGAAGCAATGGACACCAACTCACTGAACAAGACTTTTTAATACTATTACCTCTGTTAGCAACAGCAAGGGAACCAGGGTTGTTTAAGGTGGAAAAAAAATATCCAGGGGACAAAAATCCCTCTCTGCAAGGGACTAAACCTTAGGCACTTGCAGGGAGATTTTTTCCCCCTTTATCCCTTGCATATATATATTTTTTTCCTTAGCGCCTTTGGGAGAGGCGTTTCTTGTTTTCCCCTTAGTCCCACGGAACGCAGAACCCAGTTTGGAAAACCTACTTCTAATATCTCCAGATAACAATATCTTCATTTTAAATATAATTTAAAGTTTAATTCTTTACATCAAATCATTGTATAATTCTTTACATCAAATCATTGTATGATGAGTTACACATATTTATCAAGGAGAGTAACACATTTTAGAATTTATGTAAAATATGTTGATTTTTGATAGCAATCTGGCCATATAAAATGTCAGTGTGGTGTAAATGAAAAACATCAGCGGTATAGTTGGTTGCCGGTGTGCTTCCGGGTGCAATTCAAGGTGCTGGTTGTCACCTTAAAAGCCCTTCATGGCTTGGGACCGGGTTACCTAAGGGACCGTCTTCTCCCAGTTGTTTCTACCCGTCCAATTCGGTCTGGTAGGCTGGGTATGTTACCAGTTCCATCAGCCAAGGAATGTTGGTTGGCGGGGACTAGAAGGCGTGCCTTCTCTGCCATAGCGCCTGCCCTCTGGAATATTCTCCCTTCAGAGATCAGGATGTACCTGACCCTGTTGGCCTTCTGTAAGGCCATGAAGACCTGGTTATGTGTCCGGGCCTGGGGCCCTGAGTGTGTTAAGGGCCCTGTTCCTTGGCTATATTAACATCCATGCATTGCTTACTTGCGACCATATATATTTATTTTTTTACTTTTAATTGTTTTAATTGTTTTAACTGTTTTATAGTTTTTATGATTGTAAGCCACCCAGAGTCACTTGTTGAGATGGGCGGCTATAGAAATTAAATATATATATATATATATATATATATATATATATATATAAATAAATAAATAAATAGTTCTTTTTTAATAAAGTAAAGAAAGGGGGTGTTTAGAAGAGTTCCAGTACAATTGTGCTGATGAAACCAGTGAAGTACAGTCCTAAATAATGCTTGGAGAGGTGAAAGGGTCAAGGGAAAGATATGTGCCACTATGAGCAATGTGAAGGAAAGGCAGATTCTGCCATAATCATGTTGGCCTTCTCCAATCTGGCACCTTCCCGATGTACTGGGATGCCACCTGCCAGAATAAATTTAGAATTCTGGAAGTAGCAGCTGTAGAGAAGGTTCAGAGGTCAGGAAGGCTGCCATATTTGTATTTGTGAAACATGCAGACTTATTTTTATTCCTGAGAGCACCAAGGCAAGCTACTCATTTCTGCAGAGGATAGAAAAGCTGGAAAGTTGAAAATTCCTGCTTAATTTTAATTTTGTATGCTGGTGGTGGTGGTGATGATTTTAGTTTTGCAAATTTTGGTTCCCCGAGCCTATATCTTGTATGTTAGTGGTGCCATTTTAGCTACATAAGCAGTCGCATCATTGTGTTCAATATTAATATAGTGTCTGCAGGCTGTGAGTGTCTGGATGGGGAAGAACAGGTTGTAGCTCAACCCTGCCAAGACTGATTTTGGGTCCCCCAGATTCTAGAATTGGAGGATTTCCATCTTTGGTTCAGACTTGGTGCACAATCTGAGGGTTGTCCTGGACACACAGCTCCTGTTGTGGCCAGGGTGTGGGGGCTTTGCACAACTGCACCCTGTGCGCCAGTTGCACACATTCCTGGACCGGGAGGCCCTACTCATGGTCACTCACGCCTTGGTCACCTCATGATTGGAATGTTGCAATGCACTCTACCTGGGTCTGTTCTTGAAAACCATCTGGAAGCTTCAGTTGGTCTAGAATGCAGCGGCACAGATAGTTATGGGAGCATCTCATTATGCCCATGTAACACCACTACTCCACAAGCTGCACTGGTTTCCAATAGGCTTCCAGGTGCAATTCAAGGTGCTGGTTATCACCTTTAAAGCCCTACATGGCATAGGACCAGGTTACCGCCTTCTCCCAAGAATACCTGCCTGCCCCACACGCTCCCCCAGGGAGGGCATGCTCCAGGTTCCTTCTTTTAAATCTTGTTAACTTAGGGGACCTAGGAAGCTTGTCTTTTCTATGGTTGCCCCTGTTTTCTGGAACAATCACCTTGCCAATATATGGCAGGCCCCAACTCTGCTCACCTTTAGGAAAGCCATTAAGACCTGGTTCTTCCCCCAGGCATTAGGGGCCAGTTGAGTGAGAGTCCCCTTTTGCTTGTTCTACTATATTCTTGGTTGCCATTTTATATTTTGCATTTATATATTGTATTTGCTTAATGTTATATGGTGGGTTTGCGGGGGGTATTTGTTTTTTATGCTGTACACCACCCAGAGTCACACTGTTTGAGTTGGGTGGCCTTATAAATTAAATAAATAAATAAATAGATCCTATAATATCCTATAATATTATGGGCTGGCTTTGCTGGGAGTGTGGTATACAGACAGACAGATAGCAGCTTGACAGTTACAAAGCATAATAGTTTTTTACTAAGAGCTGCAGAGATGACCTTGGAGAAATTATACAGAGACAGTTACAACAACATGTACAAAAACATGTTTAAGCCCAGGAGACAAAGAAACATTAGGAAGAAACTCAGACTGACACTGCCCTAACTCCCTAGGATTTAAGAGGGAGGGAATCTTGAAAATGCTTTCAAAATTCTGTTACTGTAGAGTCTAGAGTCAGTGTAGACTATATCAATAAATATTTCCAGTCAAACTCTGTTTTCTGGTCAGGCCTACCTTGAAGTGCTAACATTTTGTAGCAACAGTGTAATTATCTTGATGAACCTGTATATACTGTACATAAAAATCTGTAGCATTAATAGACTAAGAATAGATATAAATGTTAGCTGGCAGGAGCGGAATGACTGGAGCTCCATGTTTTGATATATTACTTCTGCAGTAGCAGAATGATAGCTTATTTTGAAAATATGGGAGAATAACTTCTATTCTTCCCACACTTTCTAAAATGTGTCCTATCTTTAATCCAGTGCTTCCAATATTAAAATAATTGTTCTTGAATTGAATTGCCAACCTCTGAAAGCTGGCTATGTAGTCCCTATCATATGATGTCACTTAATGGCATATTTTTCTCACTGCCAAAAATATTATGTAAAATCACAAGATTACTAATGTTTCAACAACTTCCACTTCAGATCTCATGAAATACCAGGTGAGAATACGAAAATCCAACTTGATCTACCATAAAATCACAGAAATTACACAATTTGGTTTTTTCAGGAAATTTGGTCTATTTTAGTTTTTGTTTTATTTATTTTATTTATCATATTTCTTCACTGCCCATCTCATACAAACAACTCTGGGCGGTTTACAAGCGAATTAAAAGAATCAAAGTTAAAAATTTTGTTTTGTTTTTTGCTAATTTGTGTACACTTGTCACTCACAGGCAGTGTGGCCAACAGCTGGCCTATCTTAAAAAATCTCCAGTGGGGTTTCATCTTAGTCTGTTGCAGAGAAAATACAGCCAAAAAGTTCTTGTGTCACTTCAGTATTAACCAATATATTACAGTGTATGTTCCATCCTTGAAAGTTTATGCCATGTTGCATTTCTGAGTCTTCAGAGTACCACAAGACTTTCTTACTTTTGCCTAATCTGAATGAACTTTCAACAGCATATATATAATACTTATAAGAATTTATGAATTTCATTCAGAGCTAATACCAAATGAATTACTTTATAATTTTCACCTTTCACAATGTTGATGTTCTTCACATTATTTTATACAAATGTGCAATTCACCCAGTTCTACTCCACCTCCTCAGGGAAGGTAACTGGGGTAGAAACATTGTTTTCTAACATATTTCATCCTGATTTGTTTCACCTAATTAGTACCAAGTGTAGAAATGTCCATAAAAGGTAAAGGTAAAGGTTCCCCCCGCACATTTGTGCAGTCGTGTCCGACTCTAGGGGCCGGTGCTCATCTCCGTTTGTTAGCCAAAGAGCCAGCGTTGTCCGAAGATGCTTCCATGGTCATGTGGCCGCATGACGCGCGCGGAACGCTGTTACCTACCCACCGAAGTGGTACCTATTCATCTACTTGCATTTGCATGCTTTCTTTCTTTTTCTTTTTTTAACAAATTTTATTAGATTTTAATTTTACATAGATAAAAGTTTGAAACAGAAAAGAAAATGGAAATACAAATCAAGAAAAAAGAAAAGATAAAAAAGTGTAGTAAAGGAAAAAAGAAAAAAAGATAAAGCTGAAACAGAATTTGGTCAACTTCCGATTTGTATCTGGTCATGGTATTTTAAAAATTTTATCTTACATGCTAGGTCTATATATAATATTAAAGAATATTTCTTGTCTATTACATCAATATATATATATTTTAATCTTCAAATCCCCATATAAGCTTTGCCCCTCCCGCATCTTGTAAATAGTCAGTTAATGGTTTCCACTCTTTAAGGAAATAATTATTTGGATTTTCTTTTAATAAACATGTCAGTTTATCATTCTCTGCCATATCCATCAATTTTAACATCCAATCTTGTATTGTAGGCGATATCTGGTTTTTCCAATTTTGTGCAAAAATAAGTCTTGCTGCTGTAATCATGTATTGCATAATCCTTGTAAATTGCTTCCCAGGTTGTCCATCAATTATTCCCAGTAAGAAAAATTCCGGTTTAAATGGAACTCGAATTTGTAATATATTTTGCATCAATGCATGTATTTGAGTCCAAAATTTCTTTGCAGTCTCACATGTCCACCACATATGGTAAAAAGACCCCTCTTTTTTTTTACATTTCCAACATAAGTTGGAGACATTTCCATACATTTTAGAAAGTTTTTGTGGGGTCATATACCATCTGTACATCATCTTATAAAAGTTTTCTTTTAAATTATAACACAAAGTAAATTTTAACCCTTTGGTCCACATATCTTCCCATTGTTGCATTTGAATATTATGGCCAATATTTTTAGCCCATTTAATCATACAGTCTTTAACTTGTTCCTCTACCATTTCACCTTTTAACAATAATTTATACATTTTTGCAATTAGATGATCATCTGTCTCACATAGTTGTATCTCAAATTCCGATTTGGTTTGTTCAAATTCAAGGTCTTTCTTATCTAATTTAAATTTCTCTACGAGCTGCATATATGAAAGCCATTGAAAACTGTATCCCTCTGATACCAATTCTTCTATTGATTTAATTATATATTGTCCTTGTTCTTTCTTTAAAAAGTCTTTGTAGGTTAACCATTTATCTTTATTTCTTACTTCTGTTCTGTAGAATGCTTCTTGTGTAGAAATCCATAAGGGTCTTTTATAACATAAGATTAATTTATATTTATTCCAGATTCTTAACAAGGATCTTCTAATATAATGGTTTTTAAAGTCCACATTAACTTTAACTTTATCGTACCACAAATATCCATGCCATCCATATCTTAATTCATGTCCTTCCAAATTCAATAATTTTTCATTTTTCAAAACTATCCATTCTTTAATCCAAACCAAGCAACAAGCAGCATAATATAATTTCAAATCCGGTAGACCTAGTCCTCCTCTTTCTTTAGAGTCTTGCAATACTTTATATTTTACTCTTGGTTTTTTCCCTTGCCAAATAAACTTAGAAATATCTCGCTGCCATTGTTTAAAAGGTTCTTCTGATGCCAATATAGGTAGTGTTTGAAAAAGATATAAAATTCTTGGCAAGACATTCATTTTAATTGCTGAAATTCTACCTAATAATGATAATTGCAGTTTTTCCCAATGTTCCAAATCTTTTTTAATATCCATCCAAAGTGGAATATAATTATTCTTAAACAACTTAACATTTTTAGTTGTTAAATATACTCCCAAATATTTTACTTTTTCTTCCATTGAATATCCTGTTATTTCTTTCAATTTCTCTTGTTGGTGGTAATCCATATTTTTGGTCAAAACTTTTGTCTTCTGTAAATTCACTTTGAACCCTGCTAGCGACCCAAAGTCTTTTAGTTTCTGTATTAATATTTCAATTCCTTCTAGTGGATTCTCCAAAGTAATGACTAGGTCGTCAGCAAATGCTCTTAGTTTATAAACTTCTTTTTTAACTTTAATACCATGGATACCATCATCTTGTCTAATATCTCTAAGTAAAACCTCTAATACCAATATAAACAAAAGTGGAGATAATGGACAACCTTGTCTAGTACCTTTTTGTATTTCACATGGCTTACTAAATTCTCCATTAACAATTATTTTGGCAAATTGTGGAGTATATATTGATTTAATCCATTTTATAAAATTTCCTCCAAAATTCATATTTTCCAAAACTTTGAACATAAAAGGCCAATTTAAGTTGTCAAAGGCTTTTTCAGCATCAATAAATATCAAGGCAGCTTGTTTATCATAGTGTTGATCCAAATATTCAATTACGTCTACTATGTTTCGGACATTGTCATGAATTTGTCTTTTGGGTAGAAAACCAGTTTGGTCTTGATGAATAAAATCCTTAAGTATATTCTTCATTCTTTCTGCTAATATCGTTGTAAATATCTTATAGTCATTATTCAATAAAGATATTGGTCTGTAATTTTTAGTTAATGTTAAATCCTGTTGTTCTTTGGGTATCAATGTTATATGTGCTTCTTTCCAAGTTTCAGGCATAATTCCTGTTTCCAAAATAGAATTCATAGTCTTCTGCAAAGGTAGACATAAATCCTCTTCAAAACATTTATAGTAGGCTGCTGACAATCCATCCGGTCCAGGAGCTTTTCCACTACTAATTTTCTTAAAAGCTTTTATCAATTCTTCTTTTGTTATAACATTATTTAATATCAATCTTTGTTGGTCATTAAGAACAGTTAGTTTTTGTTTATTCAAATATTCTTCAATCTCATCCAAGTTGACATCTTGTTTTTTATATAATTTAGAATAATAGTCATGAAAGGTTTTTTGAATGTCCATATTATTCACCAGAGTTTTTCCTTCATGTTGAATATTAGTAATCAAATTCTTTTGTCTTTGTTTCCTCAATTTATAAGCCAGCCATCTACCTGGTTTATTTGCATATTCAAAATATTTTTGTTTTGTAAATTTCATTTGAGTCTCTATCTCTTGAGTTAATATCATTGATATTTGCTTTTGTAGAAATTTAATTTGAGTGAGCAAAGTGTCATCCATTGGTTTATCTCTCAAATCTAACTCTTTACTTTTAATTTCATCTAAAATCAATTGAATTCTTTTTTGTTTTTTCTTCCTCATTTGAGCATTGTATTGAATAAAATAACCCCTCATATATGCTTTACTGGCTTCCCATACAGTTTGAATATTAGTCCCTTTGTTCAAATTAAATTGAAAATATTCTCTTAATTTTTTTTGCATACATCAACTACATCATTATTCCGTAGTAGTGACTCATTCAATCTCCATCTAAATACATTCCGTTTCCCTTTAAGAGTCAACATTACTGGATTATGATCTGATAAAGTCTTAGGTAATATATCAACTTTGTTAATATCCATCATCAAATTTTTAGATATCAAAATCATATCTATTCTAGAATGTGATTTAAATCTCTCTGAATAATATGTAAATTCTCTGGAAGTCCCATTCATACATCTCCAAATGTCTTGTAAATCCAACATCTCTTTCAAGTCGAAAAATGTTTGTGGCAATTTTCCCTGTGTTTGCTTCACTTCTTTTTGTGACTGTCTATCCAATCTGGGGTAAATTACCCCATTCCAATCCCCCATGAAACACCAATTGTCATAAGTTAAGTCCAAAAGTTTATCCATCAGGTTTTTATAAAATACTCCTTTATCCATATTCGGTGCATAAAGTCCAACTATCAGTGTTTTAGTTCCTTGTATGTTAATTTCTACTACAATGTATCGACCCTCTTCATCAGCTAATATCAATTTTGGGTTTAACTTTGGTTGTACATATAAGACTACCCCTTTAGTTTTTTTATATCCAGCCGAAATAAATTCTTCTCCAATCTGTTTTTGAATCAAATATTTAGTATCTTTTTTACAAATATGAGTCTCTTGTAAACAACTTATGTCCAATTTCTGTTTTTTCAAAAAATGAAATATCTTTCTTCTTTTTTGTGGAGCATTGGCTCCATTAATATTCCATGTCAGATATTTAAGTTCCATTGGTGTTTTATTCTTTAAAATCCCTTTGTTAAGTCCACACCTGTAACTCCTTTCTCAGATAGATCTTCAGTCTTCTCTTTGTCTTTCGATGTTTCTCCTCCTTTTGTCAATTCTCCTTCTGGTAAACCCATTTCTTTCTTGTATTTCTCTAAAAAAGCTTTTGCTTTTAAAATGGAAGTTATTTTGAATCTCTGTCCTTTAAACTCAAACGATACGCCTTCCAATTTTTCCCATCTGAATGAAATACTATGTTGCCTTAATTTGTCTGTAAGGAAAGAATAGTCTTTTCTTTTCCTAATTATTCTCAAGGGAATTTCTTTTAATACAATTATTTCCTTCCCTTCTATATTTAATCTAGTATTATAATGCTTCCTTAAGATTTGCTCTTTTGTCACTTTTCTTACGAAATATATCAATATGTCTCTAGGGACTTTTCTTTCCTTAGCATAACGTGAGTTTACTCTGAATATCTTGTCTATCTCCAAATCTAAATCTTGTTCTCTTGTCTCCAAAAATTTAGCTAATTCAAAAGTCATCCTTTCTCTCACATTTTCATCTACTTGTTCTGGAATTGCTCTAAATCTCAAGATGTGCTCCTTCTCTCTCATTTCTGCTAAAGCTGTGATATCTAGATTATGTTCAATCTCTTTAATAGCATATTCTGATTTATCTTCTAATTTTTGCATCTGGCTTTGCGTATCTTTAAGTTCTCCTGACAGAGAATTGACCACTTCCTTAACTGTTTGAATTTCTTTTTTAAAATCTTGCTTAATCTCTCGGGTTATTTCTTTCTTCATATCGTCCATTTTTTTGTCTAATGCTATAATCTGATCTTCCATCTGCTTCGTGGAGTCATCCATTTTCTTATTTATTGCTGTATTCTGGTCATCCATTTTCTTATTTATTGCTGTATTCTGATCATCCATTTTCTTATTTATTGCTGTATTCTGATCATCCATTTTCTTATTTAGTGTTGCAACAGCTTCTAATATCTTTTTCATTTCTGGTAATAAAGCTTCTGAGGCAGATGTAGCAGGTGTAGCAGAATCAATAGGTGGTCCTCCAGTCTCCTTCTTCTTCTCCTTCTCCGCCCGTCTCGTTCCCAAAGACGCCATAGCCCTGCAAAAAAGAAGAAAAAAGGGAGAAAAGGGGAAAAAGCACCATATAACAATATAACAAAAGTTATTTAAAAAAGGGGAAAAAATTAAAAAAAAATATTAAAAATTCTTTTACAAATAATAAAAAGAAAAAAGAAAAGGTGAAAAAACAAATATCCAAAAGGTTAAGGAAAAAGAAAGAGAGAACTAGGCTCCTTTAAAAATTTTCCTCTTAGGTCATTTATAATCCCTTATATATAAAAGTCCACAGTGTTTCAAAGGATAAAAGCCTAGGACTTTTTGTTCTCCTGTAGTCAAAATCAAAGATAAGAATAGTAAATATTCCCAGGGTTTCACCTTCCCACTTGTAATTCTTCAATCCAACCACAAGTCAAAAAGAAAAAATGTTGCTAGAGACATGTAAAAAAGCCTCTACTTTCCATATAATAATCCAATAATCCAAATTAAACGTTAAATAACTTGACTTTTTCAGAAAAATAAATCCAAACAGAGTTCAAAGTTCAAAAAGAAAAAGAGGAACTTGTATATATAAAAGAGTTTTTAATAGGGTTCAGTAATCCCAACATCAAAATCTTAAAAAATAAAGTATTACTCCATTTAAATCCAAGCTTTAATATAGTATTCCAGAGAGCAAAAATAGAAATACCAATAGTTGTCCATAAGTAAAAAAACTCAAACCAAACTGAAATAATAGTAAAAGTCACTTTCACTTCTAGCAAAGCCACTTAGCTTCTCTTCCCACCGTTTATTCTTCCATTAACAAGAAAAAAATATAGCACCAGCAAATATAAATCAAGTCCAGATACAAATCTTAGCACTTAATAAAAAAAAAAATAATGTTTAAAAGTAAAAAAAAGTGACTAAAAGCCTGGTCGGGCCAGCTACTTATCTGTTAGAATCACGGCTGCTGCAGAGCCCCGTTTTTTTTCCCAGTCTCCTTTCATTGCTCCATCTCCCTCCTCCCGCAGTGGAAATTACAGGAGTCGGGGGAGGGCATTTACTTCAGAGACCCTTTGTGGTTAATCTTCTGATCACACTCTCTTCGAGTGTGATTTTTCCAGCGATTTCTTCTCCCAAATCGCTGCAAACAGCTTAGCCGTGGAATCGAGGCTAAGGAGCCCCAGTTCTTCGCTGTGCTCCGACCAGAACCCGGAAGTGAAAGTGCATTTGCATGCTTTCGAATTGCTAGGTTGGCAAGAGCTGGAGCTAGTGCGGGAGCTCACTCTGCACGCAGGGATTCGAACCTCTGAACTTGCAATCTTCCGATCGACAAGCCTGGCGTCTTACCCGCTGAGCCACCACGCCCCTTTGAGCCACCACGCCCCTTAGAAATGTCCATACTGGCTTCTAAATCTAGAATTATGATTTAATAATTTAACTTAGGGACAGGAGTTTTGTGTTCTCAGGCATATCCACACCTGGTTTATAAAAAAAAATTACAACTATAGCTCTATTGACAACACCTGCAGTATTGATACTGGAAGGTCAGTGTAGTTAGTTTTGTAGGAAGATTTGTATTTATTATTTTAATTGTTTATTTTAAATTGCTACCCTAACTTTCTGCTTATATAAGCACTCAAGGTATTTTAAAACAATAACAAAATGCTAAATATTATATTGTATCATAGTCCATGAAAAGTTCATGGTTGTGGCTTGAATATTTTCTTTAAGCCTTTGTTCTGCTATAGAACAGTTCTTGCCGATAACGTTGAGTTTGTTTTTATTTCTGAAATACAGGCAAATGCCATATACTCTTATGATAAACTGGAGCCATAGAACTTATTCATGCTTTTCTTTCCACCTCTTTCAAAGACCTCCTTTTAAGCATTTGGGTTATAATATTCTAAGGTTACGCAGAAAGTTCTAGGGTATTATTCAGTTTGCTGTCACAAGAATTGCACAAGTAAGAAAAAGGATTAACAGATCCTCAAGAAAACATTGAAATGAACTGTTTTCCTTTTTGTGTCTCACAGTGTGACTTGTTTATTAATATTTTCATTATTTATATCTGGTTTTTAATGCTGTGTTTTTATTTTTAACCTTGTCATTCCCCACTCAGAGTCTATTTGGATTGGGACAGGCTGTAAATATATACTAGTTTAATTAATTAATTAATTAATTACCAAAATAGACCAAATCACAGAACCATAAAACCATGTAACCCCATCATATTCCTTATTTCTGATGCAAACTCACTCAGGATGTTTTTGAGAGATTGTGTTGAGATTCCCATAGCGATCCAAATCTTAGAAGATTTATTTTTAAATACAGTGTCCTATACTGTACATTTTGTCCTATACTTCCACATTTTGCACTGAATTAGCTGGAGGACTATAGTTTCTTGTGATAACATACTGCTTCTACCGTGAGTTCTGAGATTGGGGATCCCATCAAGTTCCATTTGAGCTGAACATAGTTTTGCCTGCCAAACTGAAAGTATATTGTGAGGCAAAGGTCTTTGAGTTTTAGATTTATTTTTAAATACAGTGTCCTATACTGTACCGTTTACAGTTTCAGATATATATCTGTACCCCTGTTCATAATGATATACCAATACAAGATTGAAAAAAAAATTATTATTAGTTCTTTATCCTGCCTTTTTCAAACGTATTTTGGTCAACTCATGGAGGCAAACATACTGTACCTAATACTCCTGCCTCCTATTTTCTCCACAACAACAACCCTGTGAGGTGCTTTGGTCTGAGAGAGAGTGACTGGCCCAAAGTCACCCAGCCGGCTTTCATGCCTAAGGCGGGACTGGAACTCACAGTCTCCTGGTTTCTAGGCCAGCACCTTCACCACTACATCAAACTGTTATGCTTACGTCCCCTGCCCTGAATGATACCCACATGTTGGTCCAATCTCTGATTAGAATATTTGTGAAGTTGTAGGTACATAGCTCTGAACATGTGTCCTTTGAAATGTCCAGCTAGATTCACCAGTCATGAACTCATTCATTCACCTCTATGTATGGAGACTCTTAACTATGTCAGATGGATATGATATTGATTTAACAAAGGGTGTAGAAGAGAAGGCTGCCAAATATATTTTGAGGAAAGAGAACTAAGGAAATGATCCGAGAAATAGATTAGTTTCCTACAGTTAAAACCAAGAATAACACCCTGAAAGATAAAATACTGTTTAAAAAATAGTACTATAATGTCTATTTATCGTTATAAGTGTGGGTAACCCTGTCCATGCTCAGAGCATTGGAATTCATTTTTCCTTGGCTTGTCAAAGCAGTCATGCCATAATATACTGCACAGCTATACTGTTCAAAAAAGAATCTTCAGAACCAAGTGCAAGCATAATTCTCTTCTCTTTTCAGTTCTTTCCAGCTTCTTTTGAAGATCCTATACTGGTGATCTGAAGATTGATGCTGCTGTTGTTTTAGAAAAGTGCCATTTCTTTTGTTTCATATTCTCTCTTAGCTGTTTTTAGTTATGATATATTGTTGGAGTTCTCCAAAATTTCTTTTAGGTTGCAGGTGTTTCATTGTTTTACTAGGTAACACAATCAGTGCACAAGCTGGGTTTACTGGAGTAATATATCCTTCTGTTTTGCCAGCTTTGTGTGTGCTTGGATGGGATGGTTCTGTGGGTGGGTGTTGTTTTGCAAGTGATTGATGCCTTGTCTGTGGTAAATTATTTATTTGGTTGTTAAGCAGTTCTAATCTGTGTGGAGGTTGCTTCCTGTGTGATTGGTGGTGCTGATAGCTGTGTGATGGGATAGCTTATTGGGAGGACACTGTCCTTTGCTGTGACTACCGAACTGGTTGGGTTTTAGTTAAGAGATTGATAAGGAAATGGCTGTAGTTTATCTAGGTGTTCTTTGATTGCTGTGTGGTGTTGTTGTTTGTTGAACTGATGTGCTTCTGTCAGGTCCTTAATTGTATTTTTTATAAGTCCATAGGAAAATTAAATCTATATTCTGAGGATTTGCTGCTTAGTCAGAGTGTCATACTTCTAAGAATTCCCTTGCATTTTTCAATCTGGTCTGATATCCTGCAAAGTTTTATGATTTGCCTGAAAAGAGTCTTTATGCAGCTCCTTTTGTTTGCTGTTGGGTTACTGTTGTAGTTGAGGATTTGGATTGTGTGGATTACTTTATGGTGAGCTTGGGTTTAAAGTGTGCCACTGCATTTTCAACTAATGAGGAAGTCTAGAAGGGATAGTTTGTTGTTCTTTTATTTTTGTGAATTTGATTCCATTCACCATATGATTGCTTAAATTATATGTGTTTTCTAACATTACTACTACTACTACTACTACTACTACAAAGGTGTTGTCTACATAGTGGTTCCACATTTTGCACTGAATTAGCTGGAGGACTATAGTTTCTTGTGATAACATACTGCTTCTGCCATGAGTTCTGAGATTGGGGATCCCATCAAGTTCCCTTTGAGCTGAACATAGTTTTGCCTGCCAAACTGAAAGTATATTGTGAGGCAAAGGTCTTTGAGTTTTATAAGTGTTGATGTTTTTATTTTTATCTGTTCCATTAGGTTGGTTACATTGTATCAGAGTGTTGCAAGTGTTTTGTTGGGTATTTTGGGTTGATTCAAGTGTGCAAAGTAGTACTATCAAAGGGTTCTTATTTACTCAGATAAAACATGGAGGGCAAATTTTTATAGGAAACTGAATTTATGTTTCACTGAGAACAAACCTAACATAGCTTTTAATGTAATGACTATAGCTGCTGAAATGTCTTACCAGGTGTGATGGCTTTTAACAAAGTGTGTGTGATTTCCTAACCACTAGTTGTGGTCTGCTGTTAATTTCCCCAACAATTTTTTGTTATAAGCATTTCCTTTGGTACCTTTCCTGTTTATTTTCTGCCTTAGTGCTCATTTGAAGGAATATGTATGTTAAAGAGCACATGTGCATAAATACAGACCTAGTATTTCCTGGTCAAAGTCTTGTCTAACTAAGAGTAAATATAGGGAAGTTTTACCAGTATTATCTGTCCTTGAAATGGTTGACTTGTTATTTAGTGCAGTGTTTTAAACAAATGAAGTCATGAATAGAAGAAAATTTACTATATTTCTCACGATTTCTTTAAATAGATTCCTGGGATTCTGTCCAGAGAACCAAAGATGTTTCCCCACAGCTGAATCAAGCCACAATCATTGATCTACATGCTTCTTCCACCTACAACATCCGCATGTATGCAAAAAATCGGATTGGCAAAAGTGAAGCCAGCAACGAGCTTACTATCACTACAGATGAAGCAGGTACTTTCTACATAGGCATTAATTAGATTTAATGCTACATTTATTACTGGATGTGCACACTTTGGGCATTTTTAACATTGCCAAGTATATCAAGGAGTTCTGTATATGATGCATTATGATATCAGTTAAACAGAAAATTCCTCAGTAGCCTGATATTGATAGTTTTGTACTTAGGACTTTACCATTAGTCATTTAAACCCATGTGTAAATATGAATTCATATTTAATACTGATTTGGATTTAAGCCATTTTGTAACCTTTTTGTCTCCATACCATGAAACCTTATTTCAACAGACCATTGGTGAGGAGATGTCTGTTAAATATGGAAGTATATAGTTGACATTTATGTCCTCTGCATAATGATATCATAACACGATAAGGAAAATTACATTGTGTCATTTGTGTCCTAATGTCATTATGAAAATGATGTCATTTGGATAATGCTGTCATTATATAAATAACGTAAATCATCACAGGTGTTGTAAATGCAAGATGAAATTAATGTAAATTGAACTCAGTGTAATGGTATGTGGGAATGACCTTGGGAGACTGGGCCCAGAGAAGCTGCCTAGGAATGTTCAGATAAGAGACAGCATAGTCCTCAGCTGGATAGTGGGAAGGGCAAGAGGCTAGGAAGAGACCCTCCCTGATTTATTAGTGTAAAGGAGATGGGAGGAGAAATGTACTTTAAGACTTGCAAGATTCTGTTAATGTAGCCTTACAATAAAGTAGCATTAGCTCATCTGGTTATGTTTCCTATCTGGTCTACCTGGTAAGGCTGATACTCAGCTGGACTATTTTGGAAGCAATCAACATATCTGCTATTTCAGGGGAATATCATTTGGAAGTTTATACCATTGCATCCAACATCTGCTTAAATGGAGGTTCCATTAAATAATTCATTGTATTATGTTTTAAAGATTTGACTGAAGGTGACTTTAGTTATCTTATAATTACAGCAGTGATAGCACCTTTCAGACAGAAGTAAATGGCAGAATTAAATCTGAGATTATTTTTTGAGTTCCTTCAACTCTTTTGACCCTAAGTAAAAAAGTGAATGGGAGATTTTGGGAGGTGGGTGAGTCAGCCAACATTTGATTAGAATTTGAGGCTCAAAGGTGGCAAGATTTGATTCACATTAGTGATTCAAGATTTGAAGGCAACTTAATGTGTACTAATTCAAAACTTAAATTAATAAAAGATTTAATGTAGGCTAAGAGAGAAGGATCAAAATGCTCGCACTGTTTCATTTTTTGGCAGAATGGGACAAGAATAGCTGAGGGGTAGATCCTTTAATGGAGATTAACCCTGCAAAGTTTCACCTGGATTTCTTCAAAGGGTTCAGTCTTCAAAGATGTTTTTAAATATTCCCTTCCACCTCATTTAAAGGCAAGCATAGCAGGAATGAGGAAAGGTCAGCACAGCAGCTTCCAAATTGTCCAAAAGAGAGTCGGTAGAGAAGTTCCATTAAAGCAATGGAGAAAATGCAATTGCAATTGAAAAATAAAACATTAACAAGCTGTTTAAAAATAAACTTAAGATTGCAGAAGCCACCACCATCGGACTGCTTGCTTTACTGGAATGTAGGTTTGTTGACATGGCTCATTCAGAGTGATCCTTTTTTGGCAATACTTGTGCAACATTTTTAAGAAGTAAAAGTCTGAGAACTATGTGTATCATCACTATTCTCAATATAATACAAAGGAATTTAAAGAAATGGTTTGGATTACAGTAGTCTAACAGCAAACATACTCTCTCAGATAAACTTACACAATGAAGATTGACTACTTAGTCCAAACAAAACAGATAGATAAATAGCAGAAAGAAAATAGGAGTTATTGGTGGTAGAGGTAAAGGTAAAGGTTCCCCCCGCACATTTGTGCAGTCGTGTCCGACTCTAGGGGCCGGTGCTCATCTCCGTTTCTTAGCCGAAGAGCCAGTGTTGTCCGAAGACGCTTCCACGGTCATGTGGCTGGCATGACGCGCAGAATGCTGTTACCTACCCACCGAAGTGGGTATAAGATATTTAATCTACTTGCATTTGCATGCTTTCGAATTGCTAGGTTGGCAAGAGCTGGGGCTAGTGCGGGAGCTCACTCTGTCACGCGGGGCTAGGGATTTGAACCTCCGAACTTGCGATCTTCCGATCAACAAGCCTGGTGTCTTACCCGCTGAGCCACTACGCCCCTTGTGGTGGTAGAGGGGAAAAGGCAAAATAGGAAAGGTTGAAAGAGCTGAAGAATGCTACCAAATTGCCTTTGAATCTGTCTGAATCAGATGAAATACTTAATTTTATTTGATGCCTTGGACTGATTCGATTTGAAATTTTGATTCCAAGAGATGATTTTGTAGAATCCATTTCAAATTGTATCACTCCTTTGAACTTTCCCATGGCCCCAGCAGATGTTGCATTTTTTTAAAAAGTGTGTGCTTAGCTGTAAGGTTTAATACTGATGCTTGTTTTTAAAATGTATGTTATTTCCCATTGTTTTAAGGAAACGGTGATTTGCTTAGTATGAAAAGGGATTATGAAGAAGTATTGTTATATTTGGATAGGATAAAAGTCAAGCCAACTCCTGGTGGATGTAAATAAGTCAAGCTGACGGGCAGTGGAATTTTAGTATGAAAAGGGATTATGAAGAAGTATTGTTATATTTGGATAGGATAAAAGTCAAGCCAACTCCTGGTGGATGTAAATAAGTCAAGCTGACGGGCAGTGGAATTTTGTTTAATAACATAGCAAACTGCCTTAGACTGAGTCAGATCATTGATCCCTCTAGTGTTGCTACCAGGATTAATACCAGCAATTTGAATTGGACCTGGAAATGGACTGCAGCCATTTGTACCTGTTTGTCTCTCTGTAGCCTCTGACTATGTCCTAATTCCAGCTTACTCTTTCTCACCCAGCACTTCTCTAGATTCTAAGAGCTCATATTCCCTCTAACTGTGGCACAGACATGCCTCGTTTTTTATGCCATGTCCTCATGACATTGCCTTCATGTCATCCCCAACCTGCCATAGAGGCAGCTTAAAGATGCTTATGTTTTTCCTCTTCCCCTGACATAACTTTTGCTGTGGATGCAATCTAACATGCTTTATCAATGATGTGGTTGATGACATAGTCAGAGGTTTGGCTTTGCCCAGTTCATCCTGGGCACTTTAGGCTGCTGTGAAATGTCCTTTAATGGCTGGGCTCTGCTGTCCGTGGCCATCTTAACTTGAGCTGCCGGAGAGTCCATACGTCTGTATTCTGCAGAGGCAGCTGCGTGCACAATGCTGATTGGCACTTTGGAAAGCACCAGTCAGGCATTGCCCAGAATCCTTATCTAAACATATTTAGCACTCTTTTGAAAAAGCACTAGAACTATGTTTACAAAACAGGACTAGCTCTCTCTTCAGAAGGATAATATAAACTGGGAAAGCGAGCTGGGGTGTGCCAGATTTGTGTTCTTGGATCTATCATCAATTAGGGCATTATAGGTTTTCCAGTTCTGCTGACATGGGGATTTGCATGTCCATACTTTTTACTGATTTTGTTACTTGGGGCCTGGCATCATTATACCTACTCCTATGCCGTTTCATCTACTCCAAAGGCTACTTCTATGTGCTGCCAGCTATGGCCACACACTGTCATTTCCTTGCAACACTAATTGAGGACAGATCCCACTCATTATCAGTCCCTCTTTGTACTTCATCACATCCCCATACTCCGTAGTCTGTGATTTATCAGCTGGGCTATTTTAAGATGTATTTTACCAGCAACATTTTGTGCTAATTCGTCACAGCAGCCAGATGGAAACTTGAGGGGTTGGCTCTTACCCAAGAGGGTATTGGCCACCTGAAACAAGGCTGCTGGACAACAACCTGCCAATGCAATAAAGGAGGAGAAATAAGAATGCTTCGCCTCTCTGATTGCCATGGAGGTGGCCCCAAAATGGGCACATATCAGTTCTTGGTCAGTTTCACTCTTAGTTGTTCTCCATCTGCACTCTAGACAACCGAGGGAGAAAGAGGCTGCTCAGGGCTGATTTCACCAAGAACCTGGCCACCATTTATTTTTTATTTATTTAGAACATTTACAGTATATGGCCAACTCAAACAATGGGACTCTGGGTGATGAACAATACCAGTGGCCAATCAGACCCTCACCACATTCACCCAACAAATTGTCAGTGTCACCAATGGCAGCAGTTTGGAAAGCACCGCAGTAATCCATTTAATGGAGTCAACCCATTGAAGAAGACTGGGAGATAGAACAAAGGCTTTAAAATATCAGAAGGCAGTGTGACAGAAAGGAGAGGTAAACATCATCTGCTATCCTGTCCTGTGAGCACCCAGAGTTCCAAATTGCATTTGTGGATGATGATATCCTGAGTGTGGGAAATTGGTGTTTCCCATCATGGAAAGTTCCTGCTTGTCTCTCCTTAATATGCATATGCTTACAGAACATTTTGAATAC
Organism: Charina bottae; assembly: GCA_023362775.1. NCBI lineage: Eukaryota > Metazoa > Chordata > Lepidosauria > Squamata > Charinaidae > Charina > Charina bottae. The sequence continues at coordinate 68,090,024 of JALMGJ010000004.1, forward strand.
TTTTTATTTGCTTAATTAACTAGTCACATTTCCTGTTTTTCATTTAACTGAAAATTAATGTTCCAGAAGAATCAAATGATCTTAATTTAGAGATTAACTTTCCCACTAATAATGTACAACCTGAACTTGAAGCTTTCCATGGTAAATGAAAGGTCAATTATATGGAGTCACAATCAAACGGTGCGGACTTGTTCAGAGTAAAGCCAGGGATGGGGGGAAATCCAAGCTTTCAGCTGAGTCACAATATTTGTTGCCTTGGTATCAGCTGGGAATATGTGCAGAGCACATGGAAGCATCACCATTTATCCTTGTTTATTTTAGTTCACCAAATTTACTGCAAGCATGTTAAATGCGTATAGATTCCCAAACATCTGAGAGAAGCCTGAGGCATAGAACATAATGAAGACTTTACAAAAGCAACATCATGAAATATTAAACAAAAAGGGGAGGGCGGTGGAGGGACACTGCTGGCAGAGATGCACATTCCATATCATATACCATTATGACTTCAGGCTACTGACATATTTTATTCAAAGGTAGCACATAAAAGGAATTCTTGCAGCAAGAGGAGAATTATGGAATCTACACTGTCTTTTCATTAATTTTTAGCCAAACGTGTTTTAATTCCTGTAGACCTTTCTAATAAATTGCAATCGCAGCAACTCTGGAAAGCTTTGGCATCTAAGAGAGTAAAGCAAACGTTTTGTTTTAACCTAAAAGACTTGTGGTAGAAGTAAAAACTGCATAAATCGATATGCATAGAGTTTTTATTTTATTTGCATGGAATGTTCTTATGTTCATGCCTGCAATGCTGTTTGTGTTGTAAGAAATTTGATTCTTTCTACTTTCCATTACTGTATGATGATTCTTAAAAATAGAAGTAGAAATTCTGGCTTGAATTTTAAGAGATGTACATTTAAGGAAATTTGAAAAAAGAAATATTCTTAACCTTTTGTCTCCCTGTAATAAAAAAAGGCCTTAAAAGCCTCTGCAAAGGATTGGGGGAAGATTCCAGAACAGTCAGAGAAAAATCCCTTCATGAGTATCTTTATGTTGACTAAACCTGAGTAATTTTCTACTCTGAACAATTCCCCTGCACATAATTTGCGAGAGTCCATTATTTTCCAGAGTGGTTTTCCTCTGTGGAAGGTTTTTGGGGAGAAAAACATAAGAAACTTTCTGTGAGAGCCTGTTCTTGGAAGGTCACAAGCATACAGCCTGAAACCAGACTGGTCTGTTATCAGAAGAACAAATAGGAACTCACTTCCTGCCTGCCCCCCCCCCCACAAAATGTGGCTTTTCTTGCCACATATGGGCAAGAAAAAGAGACACAAGTGTTTGAACTTTGATTTCACCATAAATACATAGCAGTCATTGGAATACTTTCATAATGACTTCACTGCTTTTCTATAATAAATCTCCTTATCATAGCTTGTTTCCTTAGTAGTCTATTTGTGCCAGTTTCTTGCTTAGCTGGTCAAGAGAAGCTTAACAATTTCCTTCCATGTACTTCTGTAAGCTATCTTGGAATCCAAGCCTTTGTATTTCCAGATCAGCCTCCCCCTACCTGGAATGCCAGAAGTTTGGATTTCAATTCCCATATTTCTCAGCAATAGGCCTGATGACCAGGGAATTCTATGAGTTGGTCCACACATCTGGAGGGTGACAGGTTGATTTTCCAGTTCTGTGTATTGTTATCATTTCTCAACTAGTTCCTTTTAAATTAAGACTACACTTCTATAACCACTGGTTTGGAATTAGCTACACTGTAACAAGGGGACATAATTTTCAGGTAAATGTGCACCAATTTGGTCTATATGACCAGTTTTCTTTGAATTATGGTTGAATCCCTTGCAAAGAAATCCATATGGGACTTTTAAACATTATGAAGAAATGAAATATAGTATCTATATAAAACTTTTCAAATACTGTATGTTAGGTCCATAGGTACTGAGGACAGAAGATTGTTTTTTTATATAGTCCTTCGCTGATGGGTAGTTTATTGATTGATTGATTGATTGATCGATCGATCGATAGATTAAATTTCTCTACTGCCCATCTCGCATACAACGACTCTGGGCAGCTTACAATAATAAAAATGGCAAATCGCTAAAAACAATTTAATATAACTATAAATATAACTTCATATAAATATAAATACAAATACAGAATATAAAATATAAAATATAAAATTCAAGATGGGAAATAAGGTCTTATCCTTGGCACCCTCATGGGGCCAACCACCACCATAAATAGCTGTCCCCCCTCCCAGGCCAGGTGGTATAACCATGTCTTTACTCCCTTCCGAAAGGCCGGGAGAGTGGGTGCCTGTCTTACCCCCAGGGGTAGTTTGTTCCAAAGGGTGGGTGCCACGGCAGAGAAGGCCCTCCTCCTAGGCCCTGCCAATCGGCAATCCCTCATGGACAGGGTCCGTACCATGCCCTCTCTGCCTGACTGGGTGGGACAGGTTGATGTAATGGGGATGAGGCGGTTCCTCAGGTAACCTGGACCCATGCCATGTAGGGCTTTAAAGGTAATAACCAACACCTTGGACCCGGAAGCAAACCGGCACCCAATGCAGCTCGTGCAGCAACGGTGTTATATGTGCCCTTCTAGGGGCTCTTAAAACTGCTCGCGTGGCCGCATTTTACACCAGCTGTAGCTTCCAGATACTCTTCAAGGGTAGCCCGATGTAGAGCGCATTGCATTAGTCTATGCGGGAGATGACCAGGACATGAGTGACCATTCGGAGGGACTCCCAATCCAGGAAAGGGCATAGCTGGCGCACAACACGAAGTTGTGCAAAGGCTCCCCTGGCCACGACTGCCACCTGCTCTTCAAGCAGGAGTTGTGAGTCCAGCGGAACCCCCAGGTTCTGCACCGGATCTGTCTGGGGCAGTACAACCCTATCCAGAGCCAAAGATGGCAAATTCCCGGATACCAAGGAGCCCCCAAGCCAGAGCCACTCGGTCTTCCCAGGGTTCAGCTGAAGCCTGTTGTTCCCCATCCAGACCCCTACAGCCTCCGGGCACCGAGAAAGGGTGGTCACAGCATCACTTACGTCACCTGGGATGGAGATGTAAAATTGAGTATATTCAGCGTATTGATGATACTTCACCCCATGGTGACGGATGATCTCACCCAGTGGTTTCATGTAGATGTTAAAAAGGTGCGGAGAGAGCACCGAACCCTGTGGCACTCCGCAAAGGAGGGGCCGCGGGCCAGATCTCTCGCTCCCTATCAACACTGATTGGGATCGGCCCTGGAGGAAGGAGATGAACCAGCACAAAACCACACTGCCCACCCCCAACTCCCTGAGCTGCCCCAAAAGGATACCATGGTCAATGGTATCGAAAGCCACTGAAAGGTTACGAAGAGCCAGTATGGATGCACTGCCCCCATCCTGCTCTCACCAGAGATCATACATAAGTGCAACCAAAGCTGTTTCCATCCCATATCTGGGCCTGAAACACAACTGAACGGGGTCCAGATAATCCGTTTCATCCACGATCCTCTGAAGCTGCAATGCCACCACTTTCTCAACCACCTTCCCTAAAAAAGAATCTGGATCTCACCATTCTGGACAATTTTCGTCCAGTCTCCCACCTTCCCTAAAAAGGGAAGGTGGGAGACTGGACGAAAATTGTCCAGAATGGTGAGATCCAGTGATGGTTTCTTTAGGAGGTGGTGCACCAGCGGCTCTTTAAACGCTGCCAGAAGCACTCCCTCCCCTAAGGATGAATTCACCATCACCTGGACCCACCCACACGTCACCTCCCGAGCTGCCTTCACTAGCCAGGAGGGACAGGGATCTAATTGACAAGTGGTGGCGTTTACAGACCCGAGAACCCTGTCCACTTCCTCAGGCCCAACAGGATCAAACCATTCCCAGATAACTGGGTAAGTTAGTTAGTTAGTTAGTTAGTAAGCAAGCAAGCAAGCAAGCGGGCCTTCTCTGCAGCAGCTCCTGCCCTCTGGAACATTCTTCCCCCAGAGGTGAGGTTAGCCCCCTCTCTCCTAGACTTCGAAAAAACTGAAAACCTGGCTTTGCCATCGTGCCTGGGGCGGGGAGGGAATAGCCAGTCCTGGGGATGGCTAGTGCCCTAGATCGGCTCTTCATACATTAACAACAGAATGAGAACTTGACAACATCTGGATTTTATTACATTTTATGTATTTTATGTATTGTAGATAAATTGTACTGAGCTTTAATGTTTGTTTTTATTGTAAACCACCCAGGGTCCCTCCTTGAGGGGGAGATGGGCGGTGCTAATAAATAAATAAGTAAGTAAGTAAGTACACTCCCCAGGCATCTCCTTAGACCCTGCTATGCGCTTGGCATCCAACTTGGAATGAATCTGAGCAATTTTATCCTCCAGATGCCCAGAAAACTCCTCAGCATGGCCCTGTAGGTGGGTTTATGAACCCACCTTCCCCAGAAGGGATCAGGTGATCTTAAACAGGGCCGTCAGGTGGCATTCTGCAGATGCAATAAGAGCGGAGAAATACTGACGTTTCACTGCTCTTACCGCCACAAGGTAGGCCTTACCAGTGGCTCTAGCTTGTCTTTGGTCGGATTCGGTCTTTGTCTTCCTCCAGCGGTGCTCTAGATGTCTCTTAATCCTCTTCAGAACCCCTAGCTCCTTCGTAAACCACGGGGAGTGTCGGGTTCGATTGGACAAGAGAGGTTGCACAGGCGTGATCCTGTCCAAGGCCCCGGCCACCACCCTATTCCAAGCAGCAGCCAGGGCTTCTGATGGACCGTGCAGCAGATCCTTGGGTATAACCCCCAGCTCCCTCTGAAACCCTACCAGGTCCATCAGTCACCGGGGGAAGACCAATCGAATGGGTCCAGCCTCCCTGCAGAGGGGGGCAGCATAGGAGAATCTCAAGGTTACCAGGGTGTGATCTGACTATGACAGTGGGGTCAGATGTAACTCTCCCCTCAGATCACATTGCCACTGCTCTGACAAGAAAACCAAGTCTGGCGTGAGGCCACTGTCTCAAATCGGGTCCCGAATAATCTGGGACAGGCCCATGGTAGCCATGAACTCCCGAGCCGCCTCAGAGGCACGCCCCAGGGATGGCAGGTTTAAGTCCCCCAGAACCATGAGTCTGGGAAACTCCACCGCCAACCCCAAGATGGACTCCAGCAGCTCAGGCAGGGAGGTTGCTATGCAGCAGGGAGGCTGGTACAGTAGCAACACTCCCAACTGTTCCCAGGAACCCAACTTGAAAAACAGGGTCTTACAACCGGCCACTTGTGGAGCAGTGCCCTTGAAGGCCACCAGAGACTCCCGGATGACAACAACCACCCCTCCTCTCCTGCCCTGGGGTCTCGGCTGGTGCCATACTATAAACCCGGCCAGACACATTTCTGAAAAGGGCACCCCCCCTTCAGGGCCCAGCCAGGTCTTAGTAATACACGCCAGGTCTGCCCCCTCCTCGATGATCAGATCACGTATAAGGGGGGCCTTGTTGTTAACCGACCTGGCATTAAGAAGCACCAGCTGAAAGCCAGGGCCTCGATGGGTCTGCTATCCAGGGCCCGGGTCTGAGTGCAGAGGGCTGGAACATGCCACCGTTACCAGACACTGGGGACGTCTTCCCTGAAGATGGCCTGCCCACTGACTCCAGCCATAGCACCCCCGACCCATCACCACCTGAATCGAATAACCTTCCCTAAATCCTCCAGAGCTCCCCTTTCCCCCTAATTCTGGCCCTCCAAGTTCCATGATTAGGGGTCCCTCCATCCAACCGCACATCAACAAACATACACCAAGCAACCATGGGGTGGTGGCGAGCTCCCCAGCATTTCAGCACTCTCAGCGCTGTGGGAACCCCACCATCACCCCCACATCTACTGTGCCCTCTTCACCAGCCTCTCACTAGGTGGCAGGGGGCATCCCACTTGCTTCTCCTCCCCCTTGACACAGTAAAAACCAAGGAGGGAGGAGCCCCACACTCATGCCTCATCCACTCCTGGGCTCCCTCCCCATCTCTCACACCAGGGAGGGAGCACCCACTCATCACACTGGAGGGACCCCAGCAGGCACTCTGCCCCTCGCTTCAGGGGCTCACTGGCCCACCTGGCTCTACGCTTTTACTGTGTACTATTCTTACAGAGTGAAACAGGAGAATTGCGTGCTACCTGTAACTGGGTAGGGAAATGATAATGTTTCACAGTTAAGTGCAGTATTACTAAGTCTCACCTCTCCTAGATTCTGCATGGCTACAGAATGGTAATAACTCTGGTATAACCAGAATAATTGGAATTTAGTGAAGTAGCCTTTCCATGCCATCACAGTTTCATGCATATAACCTTTTATGGTTACTCTGTTATCAGAATCCAGTCAATCATTCTATTGTACTAGGAGAGTAACTTTGCTATATTCAAGATCCCATTACTAGATATATTATTATCTCCGAACTTTTCACAGATGAGCTTTAACGATATTTACGATATTTAAGATTAAATGTCTTTGTACCAGAATAAATATAAATATATATATATATATATATATATATATATATATATATATATATGCATGTATACACACACACACACACACACACACACACACACATACATACATACATACTGTATGTATGTATGTTTGTTTGTTCGTTCTGGTACAAAGTCATTTAACCTTAAATGCTAATATCTTCCTCACTAATTTCACTTCAGTTCTTGTATTCATCAGTCTAAATATCTCTTTCTTACATTCCACTGGGTACATACTTCCGTTTTTATGCCTATAGATACAGTGGCCTCTCATCTAGTTTTAACCATGCAATCAAATTTGCCAGCAAAGCCAGGATTTGCATGTCTGCATCACAAAACTATTAGGGCATTTGCCGCACTCCATGAAAAGATCGTCATACCAATATTAAGTGCAGGTATGGGCCAGTGCATCCTTCACACATTTCTGTTGCCTTCCCAAAGCCTCCCACATGTCGAGTGTTGGATTTATACAGCAGAAAGTATGTTCTATTAAAAATAGTTCCAGGCATTTTAACACTATAGGAGATAAGGATAATAAAGTACACTGAGAATATATTTACATGGAAAACCTCCAATATGCCACATTTTCAGCATCTCAGACAGGAGGAGGTTGCAGAAATGGCAGCATGGATGTTTGGATGAGGATGGAGCTATTTGATCAATGTGTTTGGTTACCATTTTGTTGTTTTGCATAACAACAGTACTGCAACAGCTCTTTGCTATATACCAGCATTCTAGAAATTGGGAATGTTTTGTGATACGTTGTTTTATGGAGCACAAGAGAATGACTAAGTATTTTAATTCATCTATTTGTTTTTTACCAGCTCCTGATGGACCACCTCAGGATGTTCAGCTTGAGCCCATATCTTCACAAAGCATTAGGGTAACCTGGAAGGTAAATATACACACATGCATATACAAATTTAAAAAAGATTATACCATCAAGCTTTATTGAGGGCCCACAAGGCTCAAAGTTAAAAGAGTCATAGTTTGATGAACCAAAATTTAACTAATGTTTAGAAAATAATTTATATTAAATATATATTAAATAAATTTATGAGGAATTATGGAAGTTTTAAATGAATAATTGAAAAGCAGTAAAATTATTTTAGATATATATATTAGTGTATCAGAGTTTCTATATTTTTAACACACATAAAATGGTATTTTTTCATTCTTTGCTTTTTGGTGGAAATACGATAAAGTTGGATAATGGAAAGGCACAACTACTGGAAATTGATAGTGAGGTTAACTTTTTTTATTAGTCTGAACAGTTGAAAATCCCACCATTAGGGAAAAAATATACATTAAGGAAGAAAGAACTAGTACTGTAGAAGTGTGCAAAACATTTCAAATTCAAAACCGGTTGTCTTATTCTTATCAAAAGTGTTTGCTACCCAACTATTCTGGTAATTTCCAAGCTCAAAACAGTCCTTATTTTGAACTGCATCTAAACACTTCATGGTAAACAGTTGTTTCAAACTAAAAGTGTTTTGAACTTGAAATGTTTCACATTCATCATGTTTTACATACCACTAGACAACATCACATGGCACAGAGTTCTAATGCATATGTGAAGAGCCCATGGAGCTTCTACTTGGTGGCAACTGATACGCACAATGCCTTTTTCTGCCAGTGGTCATGAAGATAAAGTTATGATAAGGTCTCCTCAAAAATGAGCTTGGCTATCGGTGAGTGCATGGATGTATCCATGTAGTTTTCTGGCAATAATATTGAAAGGGTTACCATTGCCATTCTGGGATTTTTTTAAGCAACAGCCCTGGGTTTCCCTTGGGGTCTCACATCCAAATGCTAACCAGATCTAACCTTGCTTTTTCAAAATCAGCCATTGTCAGCTAGGTGTTATCAACTAATCTAGAAAAAAACCTTTGAGGTGTACATTGTACCTCATTCTTGGACAAACTGGAACAATGCAAGGCAGTGAAGATAATCAGAGGACAGGAAATGGAAATCTCTGAAATAAAAGAGGAACCTGGTATGTTTAGCCCATGGAAAAGATGGCCGTAGAGGGAATATGACAGCAGTCTTCAAAGATCTAAAGGGATGGCAAAGAAAAGGCAGCCACGATCTGTTCTGTGCCATCACACTGTACTAGATACAGAATAATAATACTCATTTATGGGAAAGCAAATTCTGGATGAATGCTAGGAATATTTTGCTAATGGTAGGAACAGTATGACAGTGGAACCAATTACCAAAGGGAAATAGGGAACTCCCCCTTGCTGGATGTGTTCAAGCAGAGGCTGGTGTCATAAAATCCACTTTAATGAGTACAACTTACTCCATGTAAAGTTCAATAACAGTTCTTTTATTCTTGTGTTATTCGGACAGAAAGCAAAGCAGGTATTTACAATTAGGAAATAATAAATGGATAGAATAAAATTACAAGATTCTCTAGAGCTTATTACAATACTATATTAGGTTAACCATCAAATAAATATCAATAACCATACCTCACTATGTTATTCAAGTTGCTGTTAACATTCACCTTATCATGTTTTCTTGAACCAGCATCTTACTAAATACTTACATCCCACTTCTAACAGTTGGCCAAACATATCAGAGTGGGCTGAGAGTCAGACATTCAGGGCGTCCCCTGCTCCCGTTGGAGAGTCTCGCACCTCTAGGCTGGGAGTCAGACATCAGGGCGTCCCCTGCCCCTTGTGGGGAGTCTCACACCTCCAAAGTTTCAATTGCAGGTCATCCTTCTTTTTTAGCAGATGTTAAATCCAAATTCACGTCACAGTCAGTGTCAAAACTGTATACGTCACAGCCAGTGTCAAAACTGTATACGTCACAGCCAGTTGAGCGTTTGTTCCGACCTTGCATTTTTTGTTCAGTACGTTCTCCCTTATTCCATATTCTCCTTACACTCACGTATCTGTTACGTTCTCTCTTGTTCCAACTGTTATCTGTTCCAACTGTTATCTGTTCCAATTGTTATCTGTTGTTGATCCTCAATTTATGCATAACAGCAATGTGAATACTCTAGTGAGTTCATGAACGGGACAAGCATAGCTCACTATCTGGTTCTATCAAAGAATGATTTTATACATCTATATTCATATAAACTGAACAATAAAACTTAATAAATATAATCAATATATAATTTCATTACATTGGGCAGTCATCTGTCAGGGATACTTTAAACTGGATTCACACAGTGAGCAAGAGAATTGTCTCAATGTTATAATTGCCCCCTTCCTATTCTATAATTTTGTACATCACCTTGACATTTAGTTTCCCAAATAAGAACCCAAGACTTCTTTTGTATCTGTGTATATGGGTAGATATGAGTAGATCAATAGACAGGAAGATACTTTGTGCAATATTTGAAGCGAGGACTGCCCTACTTAAATGATAAAATCTGACTACCTACTCAAGTATGTATTTATTTATTTTTATCCCACCTTAATTATTTTTTATAAATAACACAAGGCGGCGAACATACCTAATACTCCTTCCTCCTCCTATTTTCCCCACAACAACAACCCTGTGAGGTGAGTTGGGCTGAGAGCGAGCGACTGGCCCAAGGTCACCCAGCCAGTTTTCATGCCTAAGGCGGGACTAGAACTCACAGCCTGTGGTTTCTAGCCCAGCACCTTAACCACTAGACCAAACTGGCTCTGCTATGTATGAGTATGCTAAGTATGCTGGATTCAGGAGTACCATAGCCTCTTTAACCAAGCTTGTTTTCTACAAAAAGAGTACAGTATTCGATTAAATTAAAAGCCACATGTAAAAACGTCTGAACAGCTCTGATTAAGATTTTGAAACATTCTCCTGCCAGTATTTGTTATATGTTGAAGGACTGGGAAGTTACTTAAAACTATTAATTAATTAATTAATTAATTAATATATTTGCTAATTTGCTAATATTGAACGGGGTACCATTACCTCCTTCTGGGATTTTTTTTTCTCTTCAATTTAGCAACAGCCCTTGCCCCCTTTGTCCCCCTTGCCTTGCCAATAAAAATGGGAAAAGTGGTATGATCACAATGTTTTTGTTTTTTAAAAAATATTATCCCAGAATTAATGAAGAACCCACTGATAAATGAACTGGGATCATCCTGCTGTTGAACTGGTAGGATCTGTTCAGGTTATCACATCCATAAGTAAACTTCAATGTTGTAGTAACTGAATAATTATTCAGTGCCATTATAAAAAGCCCAATATGCTGTTATAATACTTCTTGTGCCTCTGAAAAATAAGGATAGAGACAGAAGAGGTTGTCTGAAAAGAATTGCCTCCATATCTAAGACAACAAAATTTATTTCATAAGTTTTATTAAATTTTAAAATACATATTAAGAGCTAATACAAAAGAAAAGAAATAGAAATACAAAGTAAGAAAAAGAAAAAGTGAAGTCAAAAAATAACAAAGAAAATATAGAAAATAGATGTCCTCCAATTTATCCTTGAACTTTAAGTACAACAATTAACTTTAAATGTTAGTCCTTCATACAATACACAGAAACTTTTCTTTGTCATATACCCTATGATTTCTATAATCCAATCTTCTGTTCTTCATATAGGTTTCGCCTTTCTTGATATCTTCCAACAATCCATCTCTGGTTTCTACTCCTTAGAATAGTAATCAAATGTTCATTGTTGCATCAATTAAATGTTTTCCATTTGCTCTTTCCATTTTTACATCTATATTTATATCTTCAATAAAGTCCAATTAGTATAACAAATAAAGGCCTTATCTACGTCTAATAAAATACAGTATATTCTGTTCATGTTATGACTATATATTCCATTAATACATAATCTAACATATTACATAACATAATACATAATATAGCAAAAATACAAAACCTAACATAACATATAACCTAATACATACAACATATTCTTGTAATAACCTACATTCTAATTCCATCTCATCATCTCATTGTCTTCTCATAAAGGTGTCTCCAGAAAGAGTAATATATAATATCAACATATTTATTTATAATCTTGTATCTTACACTTAAAATATCATGTTTTTATGCATCTGTACAGTTTCTCATATCTGTGCTTACTCTGTGTACAATACCAAATCCGCATTTTCATTAACCTTGCATTCCAAATCAATATCAATAAATCTCCTGTTTAGGTTATGCCAATATCACAATATGCAACTTGTTTATTTCTGTAACTCATGTGGGATGTCAAAATGTTTATTTTGCCATATCTATCAATTTGCATATTAAAATCTTCCTGTCTCAGCTGCCACAATGTATTTATGCCCAAACATTTAATAGACCACTTCCTGTAAAATATCATAATCTTCTTCTGTACCAATACATTCAAAGTCCTCTTTCCCTGTTTCTCTACTGGTTCGAAAGGTCTTTCCTCTGTTTCTAAATCTGTCCCTTGTATCTTCTGTTCCTGAGCCACCAAAACTATTAATATACGTTCTATGGATTTCTTAATTTGCAAAAAAATTTTGCTGGTTTCTTCCTTAAAATCCTGAAGTGCTGCGAGAAATGCCATTATTTGTTGTTCAAACCGTAATCAGCTGCCGTAGCCAAAACAAAAAATTTTCTCAGGGAGCAGGGAACAGCTGTTCTATTATTTATCAATAATGTCTATTTCTTTAAGTGAGAAAAGCTTTTAAAGTAAAAGATGAAAAAATTCCACAGAGCAGTATTTCAAACAGTTTGTAAAAGGAAAGATGAAAATATATTCCAAATGAAAGATAGTCCTTTCTAAAAAAAGGTAGTAAAAGAAAGAAAAAAAGGTAAAGAGGCACACATTCTCTATACTTTATTCTTTATTCTTCTTTATTCTTCAGGCTGCAAGCTGCTTAACCCAAACAAACAATTTCTCAAAAGTCAGTTAGTTTGTCGAGTGAGAAATACCAACAAAGTCTCTTAAGTCCCAATTTCTCTGATACAAAAGAAAGGCAGAAAAATACAAACTTGTTCACTATGTTGCCAAAATAAAATCTATCAAACTTCCACCAAAATTAATTATAGCAAAGAAAACACAAAATTAGCCAACATTTTGAACGAAGTCCAAAGATAAATTTTAGATAATAAAAATGTACTAATCTAAAAAAGAAAACTAATATAAAGTGGTCTAAAAGCTGGCTGTCACTCTTGTGTCTCCCAAGAGACTTACGTTCTCTGCAGAGCTAGGATCCTCCTTCGGCCATTTCACTGCATTCACCCCCGTTCTTCTCCGCGGTGGAAACAACAAAGAAAAACAGGAGTGGGCAATTACAATGGCTCTGTGAGCAATCTTCTGGTTCCCCCTTCTCCAGGGGGAAACTTCAGTGGTCTGTAGACCCCTGCAAACAAGATAGAAAGTTAGCCAGGTCTCAGAGCTCAGAGCTCTGAGAAACTCTGACTTGTCGAGCTGCCAGCCAGGCTTGGAGTCTAAGACAACAAAATTTATGAGGAAAGCAAAGTTATTGTGTTTGTCCAAGATCTCAGATTACTGTCATCATTCAGGGAAGAAAGACTTACTATAATTATTGGCAATTTATAGAAAACAGGCAGTAGGCTTTCATAATATTTAGCTTCCGCTTTGCTATCCCCTACATTTTAATACATGCTATTGAATTTATGAGTAACTAAAATTCTGTAATTGTACCAGCAATACCTCATACAACCAGTACTGTTCCAAATCAGATCGTTCACATTAAGAGCTGACATAGCTAAACACCTGTGCCTCCTACTTTGGCTAAGTAGTGTCAGACCTGGTTAGTATGTGGAATGGAAGGGAGATCACAATGATATCCTAGAACTGTATGCTACTCTGGGAAGTCGAAAAACATCCTGGAAGAAAGTAATGGCAGCCACTTCCAGACTGATGCCAAGAAAGCAACATGGATGTATCCAAGTAGTCCACATATGTCAATCTTGACTCAAAGGAATTTAAATTAAAATGTAATCTAAAAACCTCAGCTAATTTTATAAATGTTTGTGAATTTATTATTGAAAAATGTTTGAAAGGAATGTAAAATCTTTTATGGTTTTCATAGTAATTATTTTGAGATTAGAAAATGTAGCTCTGCTCTCATTTTCTTTTCATTAAAAAGTGCACTTGATTCAGTGAAAATGAGTTTATTATTTTTATCATCATCATCACAAAATTTCCCTGAAATTAGAATCTGAACTAGGAAAATAGAATTAATATTTTCACAGATAAGAGGGAAATGGCTTATAGTATCTAATACTTTCAGATCAGGGGAATCTGCCTTCTACTGTTACCATTAGGGAGCTGAGTGACCATTCAGTAACAGAATGGTTTCTATCTACAACAGACAGTTTACAATAAAACCTACATTTGGATATTTACGGTCTAGGGCTCAGAGATAGATTATTGCAATCACTATTGATTATTACAGTTTGAAAGAAAGTTTCATGCAATGATTGCTTCAATTATAAGGAGGGAAAAAAAGATTCCTGCTTCTAATTTGTCTTCAGAAATGCTGCTCTCATATTTTTAATTTGAATTATATTTAATTATTATCATAAACCTAGAGTTCAACCCAATACTTGCATTAGTAGTATGGACTTTGGGAGAGGAAATTTTTCTCAGCATTTAACTTATTGTTGTCATGTTTTATTATGTTGAAAGTGTATACAACATCTGACTTCTTTAGGCTCCAAAGAAGCATTTGCAAAATGGAATTATTCGTGGTTATCAGATTGGCTACCGGGAATACAGCGCAGGAGGCAATTTCCAGTTCAACATCATCAGTATTGATACTACTGGAGACAGTGAAATTTACACCTTAGATAACCTTAAAAAATTCACACAATATGGCATGGTTGTGCAAGCATGTAATCGAGCTGGAATAGGACCATCTTCTCAAGAAATTATCACTACTACTCTTGAGGATGGTAGGTACTAAACTTAAAAATATCATTTTTAATCACACTGAGGATGCATAGAGTTTATATGTTATTTTATATTTTTAGAAAATAGGTTTACATTTAAGTGTCAGTGTATGTGTATTGAGTATCGGCACCCGTTAGCCATAAACTTGGTTGATTTTAAAAAAGCTTTTGATAGCGTCCACCGAGAGTCTCTTTGGAAAATCCTGCGTTTATATGGCGTGCTGGCAGTCGTCGTTACCATCTTTAAGAACTTATACCAGCAATCAAGCTGTTGTGTTAAGACTGAAGATGGCCATACAGACTTTTTTGAGATTATCACTGGGGTCAGACAAGGTCGTATCCTGTCTCCACTTCTCTTCCTTGTGGCCCTTGATTATGTAATGCGGCGAGCTGAAGTACACACTGGGACAGGCATTTATTGGAATGATCGAAGTCACCTTGGCGACTTGGATTTCGCCGAACAATATTGCCTTGCTTGAGGAAGATGAACTAAAATTACAACATGCCACGACTGACTTGGAAGACAAGGCAAATAAAGTTGGCCTTAGGATAAGTGCCAAAAAATCTAAGATCATGCATGTGAGCTCCACAGACCCAGCATGGGGAATTGTACTCGGACTGCAGCAGTTAGAAGAAGTGGAGAGGTTCACCTATCTGGGTAGTGTGATTGCCCAGAATGGAGATGCAGAGGTGGACGTTAAGTGCTGCATTGGGAAGGCGATAGCCATTTTTTAGAGGATGAATAAGTTCTGGTCCTCGTCGTCCATATCATTGAAGATTAAGTTTCATCTGTTCAATTCTATCGTGATCCCGACAGTTACTTATGCCAGCAAGACTTGGAAGGCATCAGCAAGTATCAACAAGAGGCTTGACGTCTTTCAACAGAGATGCCTCCGTCGAATTCTAAAGATTTGGTATTTTGATCACATCACAAATGAAGAGGTGCTCCATAGGAGCAACTCATGTAAACTCCATAACATCGTTGCATGTAAAAGACTTCAACTGGCTGGCCACATCTTCCGCATGGAGAACAATCGGATCCTTAAAGTGGCAATGAGTTGGATCCCTCCTAATGCTAAACGACAATGAGGACGCCCTCGAATAATATGGTGAAGAACACTGATAGAAGACCTGAAGGCATTGCATATCACATGGAAAGACGCCGAAACAATCGCCCAAGACCGAAAGAGCGGGAAAACCCTTACTGCCCGATATGCTACATAGCATAGACCCGGGAGGGAGGGAGGGAGGGAGGGAGAGAGAGAGAGAGAGAGAGAGAGAGAGAATGTGCTATAATTTGGCATTAGCTATTGGAAAAAACTGTTAATGAGAACCATTTGGGTACAGCTAGATCTGTATCCACCACTTTTGAGGTGCTATTTCTATCTCTTCCCAAATGGCTCTTTAGGGATAATCTGCTTGTGAATATCTGTGAAGAGACAGTATAATTTTTAATGACATATTTTTACTGGATGCAGTATCAAATGTTGTGGTCCTAATTCAGAGCTTTCCAAACTGTGTGTCGGGACACGTTAGTGTGTCGGCTGCAGTGTCTGGGTGTGTCGCAACTGCTGCTGCCTCCGAGCCCTGCCAGGATTCCACACCGGTCCTAGTGCCTGCCTTGTGCCTTGCTGCCTCCAAACCTGCTGTGATTCCGCACAGGTCCTAGTGCCTGCCTTGTGCCCTGCTGTAAGAGTGTGTCGCGAAATGATGCATGTCTAAAAAGTGTGTCACCAAAATGAAAAATTTGGAAAGCTCTATCCTAATTGTTCTGCCGCCTCGCCTGGGATGGGAAGGGTAACAGTTCCTTCTGGGGATGGCTGGTGCCATAGAGTCCTCTTCTAAACATGATCCTATCACCCCTTGGATTTTATATTTAACTTATTTTTTACTTGTATAGTGTTTGTATCGTATTGTATTGTATTTTATGCATTTTAATTGTTGATTAAATGGGCGGTGATGGAAATTGGAAAAATAAATAAATAAATAAACAAACAAACAAACAAACAAACAAATAATTGTGCTGTACTCCTTGAATGGGTTCCTGAATTTGGAACACTGTTTTTTTTTCCTTTGTTCCTTTCCATGTTAGAAATAGAAGGAATCTGAGCATATTCAACAACCTGCTACTACTGTACGAAGAATCCTGGGAATTTTCTGTGTTTTACAAGATGCCCATCAAGCTAAAATCAGCAAATGAATGACTAGTTTTTGCATGAATTTGAAATGCTTTGTGTCAACTCGAGTTTTGTGGAACACGTAGTGTTCTCATTCATGGGCCCCCAAATCAGACTGTAAAAGAGGACATGGAGGAACAGTGGTTAACCTATCCTGTCTTGCCATGTTCCTGAGTTAGATTTTCTTAGCTTCAAGTGTTATTTGGCCATAGGAGAAAAAGAAATACAGTATACTCTACTTGCATGTCTCTAGTTCCCATCCTACCTCTGTAGAATAAATAAAGCTATCAGGGCATAGATCTAATTTTTTTAAAAAAAGTGTGAGTGCAGGAGCAGAGGGGAAAATCCACTCATATTTCCTCCACCTGCAAGAATCTAGTATTTGTGAAGGAGAGGGATAATGTAATGTATGTATGATAGAATTTCCAAGGTACAAGGCATAGCAAGAAAATGTGCACTAGCTTTTAATAACTGACATTTCTTAAGAAAGACAGAAGTATGTTATTCCTCAGCTTGCTCCAAGCTGGCTGAGAATTATGGAAGATGAACTCATCTGAAGGACACTGTTTGGAAAAGACACATATGCATATGTGTTTTGATATTACTGAGATAAGTTATCCAATGCTGCAGAAGACAGCCCTCTTGTGGCTACAGTATATTCCATCAGCAAAGAAAAGTACAGAAAATAATGTACTATTATTAGGATTTTCTTGCGGAGCAGATTCTCAAATGTTTTATGTGGTTAGACTCTTAAAATAATTACCAAAAATATCATCTGAGATGAAATTCTTATATATATTAATTAAATAACAAAAATATTTATATTTGAGTCCTTATTTAAATGTCTTTAAAGAGCCTTACCTAATACTGTGTTCTTTGTGTTTTCAAGTCAATCTAATACAGTTGAGAGAGATTTTTGGCAGTCTGTTTTATCACTACTGTTTGAAGCTCAGCATCTTGTAGAAGGAGATTATTTTAGGTTGCAAAGATTTACAGGTGTTACCATTGTTCCAGCTGAGAGATTACCTACATATATAGTAGGGATTCCCTACTGCTGACTCTGAAGAAAGAGAAAAAACACCAGCTTCTCATGAATCTTATTCTCAGCCTTTAGTGATGGAAGACCTGTGGTTTGGCTACAGGCATTGTTTCTGATAGCTCTGAGCTCTTTTTGTTTGCTGTTACAGAAAATTAAAAGCTTAGTTTATATTAATAATTTATATATTGGTGATGTATTCTGGGTCTTAATCAATTTGTAAAGTAGCCATTGAAATATTCTTGAAACATTAAGAACTCCAGTTGAGGAAGCTAGCCTTCCAAAATTATCCACTCTGTATGTAGAAAAATAAAAAAAAACATGGACAAGAAAATATCATCTCTTAGTGATTGCATCTTAGGAGGTCATCTAAAGTTTGAGCTACACTTCTGAACATATCTTACAGGGAACATAACTGAATTAGCTTCCTTCTCTAGTATATTATTTTATTTTTGTATACAAATTTATATACCTCACCCTTCTAATCCATGTCATTTAGGGCAACAAGAGTTACAGAGTGCACCATTTCCAACTTGTCTACACTGTGTTACATGAGTATTCTAAAAATAATCTTATCACTCTCTCCTAAAAGGCTTATTGAACAAATGTCAAAGATAATTTGTGCATACTATTTTTATAGTGTTCATAGTCAAAACCTATTACTGTCAAATTTCAGTTCCTAGTTCTCCTCCGGAGAATGTCCAAGCCATTGCTACATCACCAGAAACCATCTCTATCACCTGGTCTACACTCGCCAAAGATGCCCTCAATGGAATTCTACAGGGATTTAGGGTTATATATTGGGCTAATCTTTTGGATGGAGGTAAGTAGTTTTACGTATTTTGATTATTTAGCATCATTTTAGGAATTAACAACTAAAATTAATAAATTAAAGTGTGGGTTACAATCATTTTCTAATCCCAATATCTTAATAGTGTACTTTAAACAATAATCAGTGGGCAAAAAATGGCACATCAGGAACTTCAAAGTATTTGACATGTTTATTTTTATCTACAAGACAGTTGCAGATGTTTGATTAAATGCACAGCATGGGAATTTAATATGTTCATTTAATAAACAATCAACTTTGTCCCTATGCTGGTTACAAGTTTTACTTGCCTGTTCTCAGAGCAATATAACTACCACTTATTGGGAGACAAATGCTACTGTCACTAACTCAAATTAATTTTCTGTTCTATAGAACTGGGAGAAATTAAAAATGTCACCACTGTACAGCCCTCCTTAGAGCTTGACGGTTTGGAAAAGTACACCAACTATAGCATCCAGGTGTTGGCATTCACACGAGCTGGAGATGGGGTCAGGAGTGAGCAGATTTTCACACGCACAAAGGAGGATGGTAAGACCCAGAATATTCCTAGTAGAAATGTTGAAATGGAACACTGTTGCTAGATTTTGCCCAAGTTGTCACTTTTTTTTTTCTGTAAATGCACCCTCAGTGAAATATTATACAGAAATGATGCCAATGACTATGAAGATATTCACTTCGACTTAGCTATTTCTCTATGGGAACTTGGCCTCTTGTGAAGTACACCTTTGTAGGGTTGCCTCCTTGGAGCAGCCTATCACAGTTTGTCATTCCCTCTCCCCATTACCAACTGCCTGGGATGATGGATTTTGTCATAAAGATAGAGAGAGAAATGCCCCAAGCTCATTATAAATTACTAATTAGTGACTTTTGTTTATGGCACATTCTATCTGAATCTTAGGGGCTAATTTGTTATGATGGTTTGGAAATAAATCTTCCTGTGATGTTTCTGAACTCGAACTTATATGTGCTTTGAATGAATTACAGTATCACATTCTATGGGCATTGCCTCTGGAGTTCCTGTATTTGGGGCACAGTAGAATCTTTTCCTCATAAAATGGTAATATATATATATATATATATATATATATATATATATATATATATATATATATATTGCAGCAAAAAAATATATGGTTTTTTTAATGTTCATTTTATTCCATTTGCTTGAGTTTCTTCTAAACTATAAATAGAGTTATTTATTTATGGAGTTATTTATAGAATTTATAGAATATATATATATATATATATATATTCAGTATATATATATATATATACTGTATTCTGTTATTCATACAATAAAACAAATCCAGGAGGTAAGGAAGAGTAGCCAGATGTGTTTCTTATCATTCTCAGTATTGTCTTTAAGAAATCATAAGTTAACTATGGCTCTGTTTATATAAAATTAAGTTATGACTGTGATAACAATAAAAAGATTCTTTTTAAGATTTGCATTTTTGCTCTTTCTTCATTGAAGTTGTCAGGGGAAAAATATTGTTTCCGTTTACAGTATTGTGAATATTGCAGCAAAAAAAATATGGTTTTTTTAATGTTCATTTTATTCCATTTGCTTGAGTTTCTTCTAAACTATAAATAGAGTTATTTATTTATGGAGTTATTTATAGAATTATTTTTCCATCTAAGGATTTATTTCACTGATCATTAAAATTTAAACACAGTCATTTTCTCTCCATCCTCTAGGCTTAAATTGCATTTTCACAAGCTGTTGTATGTGACGGCATGGGAGCTGAATTATTGCATTCATTAGAAATAATACACTGTAAAACCTTAATTAAAACAATGAATCTGTGTCCCTTATTAGACAGACCTATTGAGCTAGATCCATAGCTGTTGCAAAATTAGTATGGTCTAGAAAATGGTACTGGTTTGAACAAATTGAATCTTTTTTCTTCCTATTTGGTGAAACTTGGTTCAACATTGTGTGTGTGTGTGTGTGTGTGTGTGTGTGTGTGTGTGTGTGTAAAAACAGTACTTGAACTGCTTTGTCTCAGCATATTACCCACTTTTGTCTCAGTGTATTACCCACATGTATTTCAGTCCAGAGTCCCACCAAACGTGCCAGTATGTAGTAGAGCCTCTTCTGACTTCACTGAGCCACTTCTGCACCATGAGAATCAATGGGTAGAGCTGTTCTCAGTGTAGGAAACATTGGATGCTCTCCTACGTGGATTAGAACTGTAGCTCCTTGCCTGCCATACTTCACCTGGTTCTGGGTTTTATACCTTTTTGGCCATGCTCACTTTGCCTCCTCCCACTTCTAGTTCTTTCCTTCCATTCTGTCCCCTCTCCTTCTACCTGATCTTTAGGGGTTCTCTTAAATATTAACTCCTAGACTCCAGGTTGTCTAAGAGAAAGGACAATTATATTCTGCTTCTAACTTACTGTATATCCTGCAACTTAACAATATGACATTTCCTGACTTGCTTCCCTAACTTGAGTCAGCTTTCCTGAAAAAGTGAGTGTGTGTGTGTGTGTGTGTGTGAGTGAGTGAGTGTGTGTGTGTGTGTGTGTGTGAGAGAGAGAGAGAGAGAGAGAGAGAGAGACCGACAGACAGACCGACAGACAGACCGACAGACAGACCGACAGACAGACAGACAGACTGACTTCAGAGCGAAATGTAGCTACCTAGTTCTTCACTGGGATTTGGCAATGTGTGCAATATTTGATAAATTCATACATACATACTATATTGGGCCCCCTTCTAATCTAACCATATTTAAAAATGCTTAATGGGCTCTGGGTGGGATCTGGAGAATGCATTTCTAATGGTAGCTTTTCCTTCTTGGTGGAATATGCTTCTACTCCTGTAGGTCAGGGCACCCAACTGTCCTGGAGTTTCTCCCCTTTGTTTCAGTCTCCCACGTCACTGTCTGAAAAGCTGTCTCTGAGGATTGGGGGATCCTCCAGAACAGAATGTGTGCTGTAGAATATGGAGTGCTGTAGAAATTAGAAATAACCCATACAAATCTGGTGCCAGGCAAACAAAAGTGCTTTTTATGAATCCAAGGCCTTTGCTTGGACACTGACGTGATCTCTTCTCCATAACTTCCTTGCAGGTGAGAAGGGCACTGAGAAAAAGTGCTGCTTTGGTTGCAGAATTGATAAGGGATCTTTTCCTGTTAAAGGTTGAAGTGCTGTGGATAGATATGTTTCTGGTGCCAGGCAAAGATGTTTTCACTGTTGTGTTTATTTTTCAGTCTGGTTTTATATTTTTGTTTAACATGATTTCTGTAAGTTGCCTTTGAGAAAGTTTCTGCATTGAAAGGTATGTTATACATGTACCAAATAATGTCGAAGAGGAACAGTTCTGGGAGAGAAGGTGCCTTGTGTAGTTGGCTTATAGAGTGGTACCGCTTCCGGATTCTGTTGGGGGAAAAGTGGTTGTGCATCTATATGAGCCTGGGAAAAAAGGCAGAGGGAAGTGACCTTGAGATTTACTGTCTCATAGACAAAGAGCAGACAAAGTGATATACAAAGAGAGGACACAGAGTTAAATCTCCCCCTACAGACTTCTGCCTCTTGTAGTCATAGGCGATGAGGTGCTAAGGGGTTAATCCCATTGCAGTCACGTGTCCAGCCTCTTGCTCTCCAGGAAGGAATCCAGATGTTTCTTCAAAATATTATAACATAGTCTCTGGATTCAAGATACCTGGGAATTTTCTTCAGTACAGGTTGTTGTTGTTGTTCAGTCGTTCAGTCGTGTCCGACTCTTCGTGACCTCATGGACCATAGCACGCCAGGCCTTCCTGTCCTCCACTGTCTCTCGGAGTTTACTCAAATTCATGTTCATTACATCGGTGATGCTATCTAACCATCTCATCCTCTGCCGTCCCCTTCTCCTTTTGCCCTCAGTCTTTCCCAGCATCAGGGTCTTTTCCAGTGAGTCCTCTCTTCTCATTAGGTGGCCAAAGTATTTGAGCTTCAGCTTCAGCATCTGTCCTTCCAATGAGCAGTCAGGGTTGATTTCCTTTGAAAATGAAATCTGTCACTGCTTCCATTTCTTCCCCTTCTATTTGCCAGGAACTGATGGGACCAGATGCCATGATCTGGGTTTTTTTAATGTTGAGTTTCAAGCCAGCTTTTGCACTCTCCTCTTTCACCCTCATCAAGAGGCTCTTTAGTTCCTCTTCACTTTCTGCCATTAGGGTGGTATCGTCTGCATATCTGAGGTTGTTGATATTTTTCCCGGCAATCTTAACTCCGGCTTGTGATTCATCCAGCCCGGCATTTCTCATGATGTACTCTGCATATAAGTTAAATAAGCAGGGTGATAATATACAGCCTTGTCGTACTCCTTTCCCAATTTTGAACCAGTCGGTTGTTCCATGTCCGGTTCTAACTGTTGCTTCTTGACCCACATACAGGTTTCTCAGGAGACAGGTAAGGTGGTCTGGTACTCCCATCTCTTTAAGAATTTGCCACAGTTTGTTGTGATCCACACAATCAAAGGCTTTAGCGTAGTCAATGAAGCAGAAGTAGATGTTTTTCTGGAACTCTCTTGCTTTTTCCATGATCCAGCGAATGTTGGCAATCTGATCTCTAGTTCCTCTGCCTCTTCGAAACCCAGCTTGCACTTCTGGTAGTTCTCGGTTCACATGCTGCTGAAGCCTAGCTTGTAGGATTTTGAGCATAACCTTGCTGGCATGTGAAATGAGTGCAATTGTACGGTAGTTTGAACATTCTTTGGCATTGCCTTTCTTTGGAATTGGAACGTAAACTGACCTTTTCCAATCCTGTGGCCACTGTTGAGTTTTCCAAATTTGTTGGCATATTGAGTGCAGCACTTTAACAGCATCATCTTTTAGGATTTTAAATAGCTCAGCTGGGATACTGTCTTCTCCGCTAGCTTTGTTGTTAGTAATGCTTCCTAAGGCCCACTTGACTTCACTCTCTAGGATGTCCGGCTCAAGGTCAGTGACCACACCATCGTATTTATCAGGGATATTAAGATCTTTCTTGTATAGTTCTTCTGTGTATTCTTGCCACCTCTTCTTAATCTCTTCTGCTTCTGTTAGGTCCCTGCCTTTTTTGTCCTTTATCATGCCCATCTTTGCACAAAACGTTCCCTTGATATCTCCGATTTTCTTGAAGAGATCTCTAGTCTTCCCCATTCTATTCTTTTCCTCGATTTCTTTGCATTGTTCATTTAAGAAGGCCTTCTTATCTCTCCTTGCTATTCTCTGGAATTCTGCATTCAGTTGTTTATATCTTTCCCTTTCTCCCTTGCCTTTTGCTTCCCTTCTTTCCTCAGCTATTTGTAAAGCCTCATCAGTCAGCCACTTTGCTTTTTTGCATTTCTTTTTCTTTGGGATGGTTTTAGTTGCTGCCTCCTGTACAATGTTACGAACCTCCATCCATAGTTCTTCAGGCACTCTGTCTACCAGTACGGTACAGTACAGTACAGTACAGTACAGGTAGATCACTCCAAAGAATCAGTCATGGGCATAACACTGAACTGTTTGCCAGGGACATGTTTAATATTTTAATGAAAAACAAAATAATCAAATCAGATTTACAGTGGATCCATGTCTTACTCATTGTTAGATATGAAACTAAAGTTAATGATTTGCTAGAGCTATTTCTTTATATGCCATTAAAGAAACAAATAGAGAATCATATTTATATATATTTCTTGAGCTTTGGACATGGTTTCATAAACCACTAAAAACAGAGGGCTCTCCAGTTAAGGTAGAACAATCCCAACAGCTTTATGAATCCCTGCCTTTTAGAGACTCTCTCAAATGGTGCAAATTTCTCTCAACTTCTTCTTGTTGAAAGTATTTTGATCACTAGCAACACTTTAATATTCAAGAAGCAAATCTTACATTATTTCAGGACTCTTTGATCATTTCCTAGAATTAATGCCGTGGTTATGGAAATTAAGAAAACCATTCAAAAATAATTTCCATTTTCTTCTAGGCAATAAGAGAAATCTAAGTTGGAAAAGCATTCAGCATACTGCTGAGGTTTACAAAAGAATAACTTAAAGCCTAAACTTGTACTGGCACTATTGTACAGGGGCTTAGAAATCATCACAGGTACTGAAGCAGCTTCTGGCAGTATTCTGCTTGGCTCTTCTCCTGTCCAAGAGAGGCTGGAAGTGAATGAGAGCCAGGGGTGGGGGAAAAAAAAGAGAGAAGGTTCTGCGCTGAAGGTCTGGATGGATCACAGTCGGTCCACCACACAGAGGTGCTTTGTTTGGTGAATGCAAGCTGCTCCGTCTCCCCGAAGTGACTTTGAGCTGGTCCATCTCTCTCAGCCCAACCTACCTCACAGGCTTGTTCTTGTTGTGAAGGAAAATAGTAGAAGGAAGCACTACATACATTGCTTGGAGCCTCCTGAATGGGAGGGAAAATATAAATTTGATTAATAAATAAGGCAAATAAATATTTATACGGTTGTTCTCTTCAGTACCAAAGATGCTTTGCCATCTCCAAATTGGTCCCACTGGCTGATCAAAGAAGTACACCCCAACATTGGCTGTGATATTACAGGATATTTAGGAAGCCAGCTCAAAAATTTCACACTGGTTTATTGGTTGTCGCAAGAATTTGTCTTGAGATGTTTGTATGATTGAGATAGCCATGCTTGTCGTATTAGATTTTCCACACTTTGCACAGCAATATGCATTGAATTATTTATCCCACTTCAATAGCCACATACTGTATGTTATTCTTATAGTTCCAGGTCCTCCTGCTGGAGTTAAAGCAGCTGCAGCATCAGCTTCTACTGTGTTTGTATCTTGGCTGCCTCCCATAAAGTTAAATGGTGTCATCCGAAAATATACTGTGTTCTGCTCTCATCCATATCCCACAGTAAGTTAACCATTATGTCACATGACCAAAACTACTGATTTGTATTACGGTGATTATTCAGAGTTCATTTGGGTTTGGGAGTAGCAGGGGGGACACTGCAACCCATCAAATGGCTGCTAAATTTGAGGCTGGATTCTATATACATTACCGTGGAGTCAGCCCCCATTTAGCTCATTAGGGCTTACGTCTGAGTAGATATGTGCAGAAGTCTTTTCGGTTTGCATGGTGAATTGCCAGTAGGCAAAGAACAATAGATGGTTTTAACATTGTGTCCTAAACCAGATACTGGAAAGTAACAGGAGATGACTGGTTCTGCCTGGCTTTTCTGTGAAATCCACTTGCCACTCTTGAATGCTATACAATTCGGGAGTGCATCAAAAGTACTTGTTAGCACTAATCCTGAAACCATGTCCTGGAATCAAACTGTACTGAGCTATGTGGCACTTATGTCTGAGTTGAAATGCATTGGATAGGATTACATTGAAAGTCCACCATGAAAACTTCTACATTTTGGCAATCTCGAGCCTAATTCCAGTTTGTCTGTGTATTTTCTTCAGTAAAGGAAGGGCACCTACATAAGCTACAGGGTTTATAAATGAATTTAGACAAGGTCTAAGTGCAAAATGCTTTGACTGTCTACTTAGTGTCATGTAGCATTGTATTATTCAAACAGTGGTGAGCATATTAGTGCAGAAATATCTAGAGTTCTTTTTTTATAGTAATTTTATTAAAGATTATAATTACAACAGTAAAAACTACTACAAACTGAAAAGAATAAAAGAATAAAAAGAAAAATAGAAGGTGTAGAAAAGAAAGAAAAAGAAGAGAAAAAATAGAAGAAAAAATAAGAATATAGCAAAGAAAAAGAAAAGAAATATATAAAGAAGTGACTTCCCACCTTCATCACTACAAGTATAAACAATTTTAGTAACTTATTACCTTCTCTTAAAATACAACATATGTATTCTTCTTCCCCTATCCCATCTCTTATCTATAAACAAATCCATAAAGTCTCGTCATTTCAGCCGTGATGTCAGCAAAAGTCCATTAAGGGTTACCAGAGATAACAATATATCTATTTTAACCTTGATTAAATAAACCAACTTTATATTCCTTCCTTTTACTTCTAACAATATTAATATTTAGTCCCTTCGAATAGTGTTGTAGAACTTGATTTTTTAAAAAATTTTCTTTGTCCCTTCTCACAAAATTCTTCAAAACTTTAACAAGCCTCTTTTGTAAATCCAATATAGGAAAATTGTCCAGATCACTCTCTTGGTTTCTTAATTATACAGTATATCCTTTTTAATTATTAAGACATCAGCCAATTTCTTTTGTACAGTATGTCCAGTGTAACATCTTTTACCATGTCATTCTTGTACCCTGTCTTATTTATTTGTTTGTTTGTTTATTTATTTATTTATTTATTTATTTATCAATCACATTTCTTCACCACCCATCTCAACAAATGACTAAATTCACTTTCATGTCAGTCTCGATCTTGTCAAGTAGAACTTGTTCCTCTTCCATAACATCTTTTAGAAACAGTCTGTCTATAGAGGTAGACACTATTAAAATTAACTTTGGGGTCCGTTGTTCAAACATATCCTTCAATATGTCCAATGTTAAAATATTTTACTTCATTCTGTATTTGTAAGTCAAGTTTGAGTGTTCTTATCCTTTAATTGTAATCCTCTAGTGTCCAGTTTTTAAAGTCTTACTTTATTGTGTGTTTTTTTAAATAAAAATAAAAACAAAAGCATTTTCCCACGGGAAGGATTCTTTATAATTAATTCCCAAATCTTATTTCAAATTTATTTGGACCTTTAGTCCATTTGTAACTTTCTAAAATCAAAGTTTTAATCACCCTTTTGTTGTTTATTAAAAAAAATGTTTTAAGTTCTTAAACTTGTAGTTAATTTTTTTTCCACTAAGGATTGAAGGAAACTCACCTGGTGCTGTAAAACATGTCAATCCAAAGGTTCCTAATAGCTGAAAATGAGCTAACAAGCAATTTCCAAAAGTAATTAGAAAGGAAGTAAAAGAAAGAACTTAGTGTCCTTTCAAAGGCGCCGACCATTGTTTGAGCAAGATGGCTATTGCCTCGTCTCCAAGACCCTTAAACATGCCGGAGACTGCTATCTTGCGGTCGTTCATGAGGAGCAGCTGTCTGGAGCACTTGTGGGTGATCTCAAGTCCTCTCCTTGTCTGGAGAGGAGTTATCAAAGAGATGGTCTACTTGCCAGCAATTCATTCCACCACGGTTGTTGGCTCTGCTTTTTGCGGAGCCGTCTTCAGTCCGCTATTTCTTCCTCGGAAGTCCAGAAATATCTAGAATTCTAAGGATCCAAAATTTGTTAACCAGTGTTTGGGTTTACATACTGCACTAAGCCATAGTGTAGTTTATTTGGTTTAGCAGGTTGGGTGAGCCCAGCCATTGAGATTTCTAAATTATGAATTACAAGAAATTAGTTTTGTGAACTAATTCAGTAAGTCTTCTTGAACAACCCATGGCCTGGTTCACACATTGCACGAAACAAACAAACAAACAAATTTACAGTTTGTGTTGCTCAGTACTTCTGTCAAAGACCACCTAGGAATTCCCAGAGCTGTATACTAGACTGGGAAGTTAAAAAAATATCCCAGGAGGAAACAGTGACAGACTATTTCCATATTGCTGCCAATAGAGAAAACCATGTAATACATTTTAGACTTTTGCTTGTTAGCTTTTAAACTCTATTGTTTTCTCCATCCAAACCACATGCATTATCATTTAGTGCAATGAGAACCCAAAGCAGAGCAAAGGATCTTGTTTTTTAATTAAATTTATTCAAAATTTATCCAGATTAAATCAGTTTAAAATAACAATTTAATTTACTATTTAAATTTAAATTATTGATGTATTGATTAGAGTAAAATTGAAGAGTCTCTTGGTTTTACAGTCCTAATTTATTGCAGATTTATTGATGACCCAGTGTTTTTGACTGGAGTATCTTCACAATGTTTTTGAAGTTTGAAATGTTAAGAATTTAGTTGTCCTGCTCCAAAATGACCACTAGGTGACACTATTATCCCTATTTAATATCAGGTTCATTAGTACAGTATATTACATTTTGATGGAGTTGGTATATTATTATAGAAAAATTAGCCACCATAGAGTCCTTTCAATAGCTGAATATTGTTTCCAAGCTAATATTCTAATAAGATTTTTCCTCCTTTGGCTGTAAGAACTTTTCTGGGGCTTTCAGTATTTTGAGCCACTTTCAACATCATATTTGTTTGATGTTTTTATCCACAAGTATGCAAAATGTTTCAAATTCAAACCACTTCAAATTCCAAATACTCTGTTTCAAGTGTGAAACAACTGTTATGTCTCCAAGGCAGGCTATTTTGAACAAGCTGGAAATGATTCAAAACTTGCATAGAGCTGTTCTGAGTTTGAAAGATTTCCAGATGATCAAACCAGCCCATTTTAAATGCAAAGCTTATATTGTATGTGATTATTTGGATTGTTTGAATTTCACACCCATAAGAGCCAAAACCAACTATCATGATTCAAACTTTTAAATATTTTTAACTGTATTAATTGCTGCTCTACTTAGATTCTCTGGTTTGATCATTTCTGGGAAACTGCAATAATTTAAAGTTTTTCGTTAAAAGAAATCATCATCTAGGTGCTCCTGGAGATTTCTCTGGAGACCTTTTTCATTTGTAAAGATGGTGTAATTTTACACAGAGGCCAGTAGGGACTGCTGTGACACAAAACTTTCTATTTGTTTTTGACAGATACGGCAGAAGAAATAAATGGGTTAGCCGGTATTGCTTCTATTTTGAGTTGCAGCAAGCACCCAGGTAGATGTGGTTGGGACCGACCCATTACTGCAGGGCTTTCCAAAGTTTTCCCGCGGCGACACACCAACCGCCGTTGGTGTGTCGCCGCGGGAAAACCCGGAAGTGCCGCCATTGCGGCAGTGCGCAAAAACCCGGAAGCGCTGCTGCCGCTTTCAGGTTTTTGCACGCCGCCGTTGGTGTGTCGCCGCAGGAAAACCCGGAAGTGCCGCCATGGTGGCAGCGCACAAAAACCCGGAAGCACTGCTGCCGCTTTCGGGTTTTTGCACGCCACCGTTGGTGTGTCGCCGCGGGAAAACCCGGAAGCGCTGATGATGATCAGCGCTTCCGGGTTGTGTGGCGACACACTTTTGTGTTGCGACACACAGTTTGGAAAGCTCTGCATTACTGTCTTTCGATTTTCCCGACCCGTCACGAAGCAGCTAGGATTAATTTTTATTGTCAAAGAAATGGACCACAGTGCCAGTGTCCTGTGCTCATGGCATTTACCAATGCTGGCTTCTAAAAATCGGTTAAATTTGCATGTGCATATGTTTAGACAGTGTTATTATATACAAAATAGAATTAAACCATTTTAAGCAACTAATTGGTGCTAACTTGCAGTTGTAAATTCTGCTGCCATGTTTTTCATCCTCTGTCTTGTCTGAGATGTCAGATCTTTCTCTCTCTTTCAATATATGTATATTGTTTACTTTTGTTTGGAAATATTTGTCTTTCCTATCGCAGGTAATCAGCGAATTTGAAGCTTCTCCTGACTCATTTTCCTACAGAATCCCTAATTTGAGCCGGAATCGACAATACAGTGTCTGGGTTGTGGCTGTAACAGCTGCAGGAAGGGGCAACAGCAGTGAAATTATCACTGTGGAACCATTAGCTAAAGGTGAGGATTCTGCCCTTCATAACTTGTACAACATGTAGTTTAATAGAATTAACAATTAATATACTAAAAGCTGACCAATGTCACCATCATCATAAAATTGGCAGACCCATCATCATCCAGAACAATTAATAATAGAAATTACAATAATAATAATGGATGTCAGTGAACTAATTAAGTACCAAGCCCTCTCCAGAATAGCTCATTCTTGACCAACTTCTAGAATACTATTAAAAAAGGGGAAAATCTAATTTCTGAAGGAAGCTGGTCCATAAAACTGGGGCTACGATTGAAAAGCAATGCCTCCTGGCCTCAGCCCTCCTCATTTCATGGAAATGGGGAACAACCAACAGCTTCTCCTGTGATGAATGCACTAGACAGGACAGTTCTGACTGGAGAAGGTAGTCCTGCAGGTACCTCGGCATCATGTTATATAGAACTTTATATATCAAAACCGGCACTTTGAGTTGACCCAGAAGCCTACTGGCAATCCGTGCAAGACCTGCAATGCAGGTATTATATGCTTCTGGTGAGCAATATCTGCCAGTAAGCAGGTCACTGCATTCCAGTCCAACTGCAGTTTCTGGGTGATTGAGGCATCTCCACATTGCAGTAGACCAAATGAGCATGAGCTACTGTTATAAATCCTTGTGTAGGTAGATAGAATTGCAGCTGGTGCACCAGATAGATCTGGGGAAAGGCCCTTATGGCTATGGCCTTCACATGTCCATCCAACAGTAGCTGTGAGTACAGGAGGACTCCCAATTCACTGACCTGCTCTGTTAAGGGTAGGGCCTCTTCTTCCAGTCTCCAACTCTCATAAACAGTCTAGAAGAATGTCATGGTTGATGCTCTCTAAGGCTTCTGGGAGATCTAATAGGGCCCAAAGGGATGCACTATCCTCATCCAGATCCCCCAAAAGGTCATTCAGCAGTGTGACCAAGGCCGTTTTTCCAATATGAAGCCCTTTTGCACCCCCTGATAATATGTGAGGTCCAGATTAGACATCCTTGATGAAAAATGACTGTGTACTTTACATACTTTCTGCAAAAATGGCAGCATGCTTAGCCAAGGAAAGAGGATGGGAAGCAGAAATGCAAGGCAGAGGTCCAAAGCATGCCCAGCCTTTTCATGTACAGCTGCTCATCTATAGCATGAGACATGTTTTCATTGTTCAAAGATTGAATGAAGCAAACTATTCAGATATCATTTTGTGAAGTTACTTACGTTAACCAAATCTCTGAAATATTAGTTGTGAAGTTAGATGTGCTTTGTTTTATTTGATTCATATGCTGTCTATTGATGTACTCCTGAAAATCGGATGCCCTAATAAATTTGTGAACATCTTGCGGCTACTCCATGACGACATGATGGCAACAATCCTGAATAACAATGGCTCTCAAAGCGATCCATTTAAAGTGGAATCTGGCATTAAACAGGGATGTGTTATTGCTTCAACCTTATTCGCTATCTTCATCGCTATGATTCTACACCTTGTTGAAGGGAAACTTCCTACTGGTGTAGAAATTATATATCGAACAGATGGAAAGCTTTTTAATCTTAGTAGGCTGAAAGCAAAAAATAAGGTAATTACAACTTCTGTTATAGAACTTCAATATGCTGATGATAATGTAGTCTTTGCACACTCAGGGGAATATCTTCAAAATATCCTAAACATCTTTGCAGAAGCATATGAAAAGCTCAGCCTCTCGCTTAACATTAAAAAAACCAAAGTGCTTTACCAGCAAGTTTGAACCAATCCTTCTGCAGCGCCATCAATCCAGCTCAAAGGTGTGTTACTAGAAAAGGTCAACCAATTTTCTTATCTTGGCAGCCATCTATCTACAAAAGCCGACATCAACGCTGAAATTCAGCATCGTCTGAGCTCTGCGAGTGTAGCTTTATCCCGAATGAAGCATAGAGTGTTTGAGGATCGGGACATTTGCAGGGAGACCAAAATGCTTGTTTACAAAGGCATTGTACTACCGACCCTATTGTAGGCCTGTGAAACATGGACCCTCTACAAACGCCACCTCCAACTTCTTGAAAGATTCCATCAACGCTGCCTCCGAGGCGAACTAATGTTAGCGTATTGGAAGAAGCGAAGACCACCAGCATTGAAACAATTATCATCAAACATCAACTTCACTGGACCAGCCATATTGTTCAAATGCCTGACCATCGTCTTCCAAAGCAGCTACTTTACTCCCAACTTAAGAATGGAAAACGGAATATTGGTGGACAGCAAAAGAGATTCAAAGATACTCTCAAAGCCAATTTAAAAAAAAATTAATATCAGCATTGAGAACTGGGAAGCCGTAACTCATGAGCGTTTCAATTGGAGGTCAGCCTTTATTAAAGGCGCTACGGACTTTGAAGAAGCACGAGTACAGGGCGAAAGGGAGAAACGAGCTAAGAGGAAGGCACGTCAAGCAAACCCTCATTGTGACCGTCTTCCATCTGGAAACCTATGCCCTCATTGTGGGAGGTTGTGTGGATCCAGAATTGGCCTTTACAGCCACTTACGGATCCACAGTTAAGATTTTACCCCGGAAGACAATCTTACTCGGCTACGAGTGATCGCCAAGAAGAAGAAGATTGATGGATAATGTCTAAGTAAAGGAAGGAGGAAATCTCCAGATGCAGAATACATTTCAGATAGAGTTCTTCCTTAGGTATCCTCTTAAACAACAAGCTTCAGCCTACCTGAACAATATATTGCTTGACTCAGTTAAAACACAAAAACCAACTTGTGAGCCTGAAGGAGTCTTCCATCTTTTTCACCCAACGGACAGCTCCCACTTTCCTTTGCAGGTGATGCTTAGATTTAATCTCTGTTGAGCCACTGTGATACCTGCAGTGGTGGCTATAATACATTCATCTCTTGTCCACTATTGCTTTTAAAAGAGGAGTTTCTAGAAATTGTGCTAAGCGCTCAGGTTTGGATTTGGCCATTCAGGCTCCTACTTGGAAGTTAGCTCTGCTCCATTTCCTGTCCTTTTCCCTTGGTGTCTTTCCCTCCATTTGTGTTAGTTATTTTTTTATTGGTTCACTTCATTTTATTCTTCCAGGTTTTCCATCAAAGAAACAAAGAAGATACAAAAGTTCAAGGGACCTATACAAGCTTTGCTTGCCCCAGTTCTCCAATGAAGAATTTTAAAAAGTGCAATCCCTGAAAACCTATAGCATCCCCAGACTACCTCTTTATATCTTTCTTCTTCTGGGAATGATAAGCATTAACTCATTAAGGATGTTTTTAGCTAAATATTAGAACTTTTGTAACTTTTCCAGTTTTCTCTATCATTAAAAAATATCCATGCAGATTAACTCTTCCTCATAGATTTCGAAGTTCCTTGTTGCATTTATGTTTCTATCTCTACTTGCCAAAGTAGTGTTCCAATTTATTTATTTATTATTCAAATTTATCACCGCCCATCTCTACAGCAGTACTCTTGTCTACTGACCACTGGTCTACTGACTCTGGTCAGTAAAATTTATTATACTGGGTGGAGTATATCCTTTTTATGTAGCTACAGTATATTCTATATGTGATTATAAAAACCTTGTAGAAGGGGTTACCATAATTATATCACTGCCATAAATTGCAGCCTTTGAGATAGCTAGATTATGGCAGTAGCATTCAATGTGTAATTATATTATGTTTTATATTATGTTATTACTCTAAGCAGCTTACAATTATACATCAAAATAAATAACAAAACAAAATACAGTTTTCATCCAAGTCAATAACAATATTTGTAATAACAGCCCTCATCACCCCATCAGCCTCCTCTTAATTACCAGGAAAACATGTTTACAAAACAACACGGTCTACTCTTCAAACCCTGGAGACTCAGCAGAAAAAAAAATTAACATTTTCCTGAACATTCCCAGGGAAGGGACCATCCTTACCTTACCGGGCAAGCTGTTCCCAGAGAAAGGGAGCCATAACAATGCTTGCTTCCAAGCCCCCATCTGTCTTACCATCCAATGAATGGGAACTTGCAACGTATCTCCCCTGTTAGACTATATCAGGCAGACATAGTCTACTTGAAGTACCTAGTCTTGAAGATACCCAGGCCCAAAGCTATATAGCGCTTTATAAGTGATAACTAGCACCATGAATTGCTATGGCTCTCTTGGCCATGGCTTCCATCTTCTCTTCTGGCATGGTCCATGAGTCCAAGAAAACCTCCAGATTGCAGACCTGCTGTTTCAGGGTGAGTACAACCCCATCCATAGCCAAAGATAGACCTATTATGAATCGGGTGGCTTCCAAATCAGCAGCCACTATTTCTTGCCATGATTAGAAATGAGTCTGTTTCTTTCCATCTAGCCTCTGAAAGACTCCAGGCTCTGAATCAAGATTTCCATCATATCTGTGGAAATGTGTAGCTGAGTATCATCAGCATATGAGAAATATTACCCTGTGCCCTCTTGCACTCCCAGCAGCTTCAAATAGATGTTAAAAAAATATTTGGGGAACAGCTAAGTTCTAGCACCACATATTGTAGTAACATAGGCTCATCTTTTCCTCCCACACTACCATAGACTGGAACCTCCCAATCAGGAAAGAGCAGAACCTGTGCAAGATTATCCCAACTCTTGCAAGTGGATTTATAACTGACAGGCCAAGAAAATGACTTAGAAAAGGATGTTACACTGGAACTACAAAAGAAACTGGCTGAGGTTTTAAAATTTAAATGGGAAATACAAATGAAAAACCTAGAGAGTGACCTGAAAAAATTTTTCCTACTGGATTTACAAAAGAGGCTTGTTAAAGTCTTGAAGAACTCTGTGCAATGGGACAAAGAAGAAATGAAGAGAAATCAAATCCTATGACAGTGTTTAAATGAACTAAAGATTAAGACTGTTAGAAGTAAAATGAAAGAACAAAGTTGGTTTATTTGATCAAGGTTAAAACAAGATATGTTGTTACTTCTGGCAACCCTTTATGGACTTTCTGCTGATACCAGGACTGAAAAGATGATGTTTTATGGATTTGTTTATAGATAAGAGATGGGGTATGGGATGAAGAGTTAAATGTTTGTAACCTTAGAGGGGGTGAAGAGTCACTAAATTTGTTTATACTTGTGATGAAGGTTGGAAGTCACTTCTTTATATAGAGTATTTCTTTTCTCTTTGTTATATTCTTACTTTTCTCTTTCTTCTCTCTTTTTTCTGTTTTATTGCACTTTTTACTCCTTTCTATTCTCTCTTTATTTAAGTTTAGTTTGTATTAGATTTTAATATTATAACCAAAATTCTTAATAAAAATTATATATAAAAGAAAAACAAAATGAAAGTGATTTGCCACTGCCTTCTTCTGGTATATTTTTTCAACTTCTGTGGCTCATTTATGGCCCTAGGATTTCCTGTAGTTTCCTGTAAAATACAAACCAGATCGACCCCTGTTTAGCTTTGGGGGATCTGCCAAGGTCAGCTAGATGTTGCCACCTGTACTGTATCTTAAATACAGTAACTTACATACTGTATTTA
Organism: Charina bottae; assembly: GCA_023362775.1. NCBI lineage: Eukaryota > Metazoa > Chordata > Lepidosauria > Squamata > Charinaidae > Charina > Charina bottae. The sequence goes on from JALMGJ010000004.1 coordinate 68,125,487, forward strand.
ACAATGTGATTGTTCATGGTGTAGGTGAAGTACATCAGCATTAATAGAATCTGCAATTGAAAGAAGCCTTTGGCAAATTATAGTTTTAGTATGGGAAAGTATGTCACTCTATCTCTAGCATCTCAGTAGATTTTCAATTCCCCAAATGTGTTATTAGGACATACCAATACATCATATGTGCATCTAGGGATGCAGACACCCTTCATTCTAAGCTTTTTGCCTCAAATGTCCATTGTCCTCTGCTTGGTGAAATATATAATGCAGTTAGTACAGAAAATTCTGTCCCACAATCCCCCTTGAGATTTGCTGTAACTGGAAGTCAGAAATGGAATATGAAGTATCCAGATCCATCACACAGCTAAATCAGATTCACTACTTTTGCACAGTACACATTGGAGCATCTAATGTCAGATACAGTGTCTTGCCTCACACCGACCTAATTTCTTGATAATACACAGTCATTTTTTAATTATTACACATTGTTAAAGAACTTGTAGTGTGACTCAGCCTCCAAGATCTGTCTTGTTTTGGATTTTTTCAATCATTAAAAAGGAAACACTAGCATTTTTCCTTATTTCTATCAAAGAAAAACAACAGGAGAAACAAAATATGTTGGAAATGATGAATGTAGGTAGTTTAACCATATATAGGAAGTTAATGAAAGAGGTGATATTTCTCCTGAATTATTGGGGATAGACAATGGAAAGCAATAAATGTACAAAACAGGAAATGGGGTTTAAACATAGAAACATACAAACTGAGACTAAAGTAGTAATTAATAACAAAATGTTATGTGTTATATTGGTGTAGAACAGCTAGAATTGCACTGGTATATATTTTGATAGTGTTTTGAACTAGTTATGATAGTGTTTTGAACCAGTTGACTGTTCACAGGAGTAAAACATTCGGAACATTATGGAATGTTTTATTTATTAATGTATTGTAAATGTGTAAAATAAGTGAACTTCCTTCCTCCCTCCCTCCCTCCCTTTTCCAGCACAGTAGGTCAGATTCTTAGGACTACATCTGAAATGTAGTCTTAAAATATACATTTGTTCTTTACCAGTAAAGAGAAAATATGTCTTTAAATCTTCAATGTGACTGGATATGCCTACATTTAATTGTCCAAATATTGACTCTACTCACAGATTTAATCCAATATTCTTTATTGCATGTCCTTCATTTTATTCATTGTCATTCCAAGTGCTAGGTTTATAGGAAATGTCCATCTTTGCATTTTGAAAATAAATTAAATGTCTGACAGAACTAAAATAGGACTTGAGTCTTGCCTTCTTCCCCTAGAAATATCTCTGGTTTTACACTATTTTGTTCCAGTTTAAATCTTATAGCATTGCTTCATTCATTAACCCATTTTTAGCATTTCTTAAAAGCCTGACAGCTGCATTATTTATGTTAATGTATAAATAGATCACTGGTTAATAATGAAGCAAAAATGGTTTCCTCTGAGAATCTTTTACCTTGCTGCTTCCCTCCCACTGCCTCTTTGACCAGTTGTGTCTTGCATGCTCCACCTCATTAAAATTCTGATATAATTGGCTTTCATTTCCTGCTAACTATTTCCTAGCCACACTGGCTGATCTCAAAAGGCTAAATCACTCAGTACTTGTATGGAACACTATCAAGCAATCCCATTGGTAAACCTCTATCGTATTGTTCTCACAAAAACTACACAGATACGTCCATGTAGCTGCCAGAAGTTGAGCACCTCTCGAAGTAGACTTAATTTATACCTTACCCGGTTGTGCGGAAGGAAGGAAGATTATGTGTGAGAGAGAAATGACTATATCAGATCTGGAATCCTAGGGGAAGAAGGAAAGATACCACCTTATTTCAGGTTATGTTCAGCCCTCCTTCTATACTGCCCTAAAGACGGTAGAAGGTCAATGGGGGGCCAAGGCTGGTAGCTTTAGATTTCTGAATCACAGCTTGTCTTAAAAGTGCTTCCAGGCAGAGCTCCAAGCACCGGCAATGACATGATACTGGGCTGCAATTCCATTTTTTCCTCCTCAATGGATTTTCTGTGATAAGAAAAAAGATGGAAGATGGAATTGTGGGCAAACATGTAATGGTTACAAACTATAGCCCATGAGATTTAGCCTCTCCCCACAATAAAGTTCCAGGAATTAGGCAGGATGACTTCACAAGAAAAGATACCTTGAAGCCTACCAGATAGTAGGTTTGAACATGTCCAATGTTTTCCTCCAGTGCAAGAAAGAAAGCAGTAATAACATGATGCTTACTTTTATTCGTTACTGTCATTAAGACCCTTATTCTGCAACCATCTTTTCTGCAGATGTTAAATTTATATTATTAATGTTCCACTAAGCAACTAGTAATGTGGATTGAAATAAATTAGTCTATGTAAGCATAGCCAGACATTTTTAAAATCATCATAATCCTCCTCTTCCACCTCCTTCTGTTTGTTTGTTTGTTTGTTTCCCTCAAGAAAGTGGTGCCATACTATTCTGCATTTTAGCCCTTTTCTTCTTCATTTCTCAGCTCCAGCCAGAATTTTGACATTCAGCGGCACAGTAACAACCCCATGGATGAAGGATATTATTCTCCCTTGTAAAGCTGTTGGAGACCCTGCACCTACAGTCAAATGGATGAAAGAAAGGTAACCAACAACTATGTGTGCAGTGCAAGTGAAGGTTGTTATGTCATCGGGTGTGTGGAAAAAGGAAGAGAGGGATTGTTATTAGGGCAATGCATGCTTTGAAACTGATTCAGAAGAATATTTCAGATCTCATATGAATATGAGTACATCACCTCTCTGCTGTTCATTAAAACAGCCCGTCTCCTTTCAAGCTTCTGCCTGAGCCTGAAGGGAAAAAAAGGTATGGATGCTTTAAGAATTGCATTAATTTTAATGAATCAACTCCTAAAAGAAGCAGCGACTTTTTTCAAGCTCCCAAGTCTGAAAAAAGACAGGTGGAACAGTAGAACGGGGCAGTGCTTACACAAAGTCCGTATATCTTCTGAGTCATTTCCTGAGTCCTTGTTATCAGCTCCCAGGAACTCCTAACCATAGATTTGATTAATCTTATACCATAGTCTGCCTAACCTGGGATTACTTTAGCTATTTTTCACCTCTCTGGCTAGAATTTAATTCAACATATGTAGATACAAGTTCTTGTCAAGTAGTTTTAGCATTAAGCATAGCTTTCTTTAATTTATAATCTGTGTATTTTTGCAGATGCTCAGAGTTCCCCCAAACATATAAAAAAACCACTCCCCCGTTTCTGGGTAGCTGTGTTTCAGCTAATCCTCATTGCCAGGCATTTTACAAAGCTCTTTTAGAGATTAGTCTATTAGGCTGGTTTTGTTTCTAGGGCCTTTTTTCACATTTGCTTTTTTCCATTTAATTAAATAATTCATCATTCAATCAGATCCTACTGTATTCTGTAATTAAAGTCCTTTCATCTTTAAACTGACGCCATGCTGAGAGTAATCTGCATTACGTATAAAAACAGAAAGGGTATAAGGAAAATTATAAGGAGATTGTTTTCTCCAAATCAGATTCCTTTTGTTCCCATGTATACTGCAGTTAACCAATGGATTTATCACTGAGATTAAAAAATAGTGTGTCAACAATATACCAATATAAACAAAACAACAAAGATTTCTCTAAAGTCAATGCTCTATTTTTTTTGGTCTTAATCGGTTTATTCAAGGATGCTGTAATGTAGACTTCAACCAGCAGGTGGCAGTAAGATGGTTTTTTTAGTTTCCTCTGATCCCTGCAGATTACAGCAGAGAGCAACTGCAAAACCGGATTCTCTCAAACTATTCTATTCAATACTGTAGTGATTTCAGCCAGGATACCTAAGGACACTTACTTGAGATTCATTCAATTGCAGCATAATACATCTGCAACAAGGCTTAGCCAACCAAGTAGTCAGCCCTGAGGGTGCTCTCTAGCTAGTCATTAAATTCTTCGTCTGAGGAAGAGGCAAAGGCCTGGCAGGCTTAGGTGGGACAGGAAGCTCATGATCTCCAGCAGCAAACCTGACCTGCTCATCTCCATGTTCACACTGCCTGTCCTCCCTGACAGCTGCCTTTTCTGCAGCCATGGCTTTCATTGGTATGTGTGCTGCAGTGGCTTCAGCTGCTGGTCTGGTTCTGGCTAGGTAAGATACAGGACAAGAGTACCATGGCCCAACCAAGCTGGAGGAGGAGGAGCCAGGACATAACCAGCTGATTTAGATAACCCTCTGCATTCAGCCTAAGAATGGTTCATCTCTTACACTGAAAGCAACAACTAGACCCAGCAACTCCTCAGCTTTCTCTATAAAAGTGATTTTCTGCCTCAGTCTCATTTCCTAGGGGGATCTGTGCTCCTTTTTATTTATTTAATTTATTTCCCTTATCTGTATGAGAAGATATTTTGTTTGTATGTTGCCCATTCCCAAAAAGGCTCAGGTTGGCTACAGTGCCTTAACCAGCCATGTTGGGCAGGGATCTGACTAGGAATTGGCAGAATTGATATTGCAGAGTACTCTAACCACTTCCTTGGGACTCAGTCTCAAAATAAACCCACCTCTCAAGATGACACTTCCATTGGCATTGTTCAGCTAAAGTCTAGCTCCTCTTAAAATTAAGTGGTTTTGTCTGCCCTCTCACCATTAGATAGGAACTGCATTGCAGCAGCTGAAGTCCCTGGATTTCCATTACCTGGCTCCTTGTATGAGAACTGAGAGCTTGAAGGGAGGAGTTAGTTAAGTTACCACCTTCTCTGTGTGTGGCCTTCTGTCACCATATCTTGCACCATATCTCCCCTGCCTAACACAACCAAAATCCCATTCCACCATAACTCTCCCTCTTCATATTAGTCAGCACCTTCCCTGCCCAAGGAATTCCCCATCATCAAGCACACTCAACCAAGTGACCTAAACCAGCCCCTCAGACACCCCACTCATCAAACTACCACCTGTGCTACATACCTGGTCCCCTTCCTTTCCATCCCCCTGCCTTGCTCTCACCTGAGACAAGGAGATCCCCTCAAAACTGGGAAACCTGAAGCCTAACTCCAGCTCTCAGGAAATGGCCGACCCCCACCCCCACCCAGGTCCAAACCTGATAAGATCTTCAAATTCTCTTGTGGGGAGCAGTTTTTGTTCCCTTATTGCTACTTGTGCTCGTGACATTCTTACATCCACATTTTTACTTCCCGAGGCTGGCTGATGAGAAGGTAGAATTGTTCCAAGCATCCATTTATTTCTTAACATGTTGCAAAAATTATAATAAATCAACTGTTGCAGCTCCATTCAATAAGCAAATGAGCTCCATCACAGTGATGAATCGCAGATTGTTTTGCAATAATCACACATACTGACCTCTACCAGTGGAGGCTTCTGTTTGGGGTTTCAGTTTTTATTCATCTATCTATCTATCTATCTATCTATCTATCTATCTATCTATCTATCTATCTATCGTATACATGACCGTGGAAGTGTCTTCGGACAGCGCTGGCTCTTCGGCTAACAAACTGAGATGAGCACCGGCCCCTAGAGTTGGACACAACTGCACAAATGTGCGGGGGGAACCTTTACCTTTACTATAGCTTTGTATCATTGGATCTGAAACATCTCACTCTCTTGAGCTAAGAGAGTTTCTTGCCAGGCATTTCCCCCCTCCCCTCTGTATTTTTAAAACTAACCCCAGTTCTAAGTAATATTGGTTGTAACTTCTTTAATGTATGATTTTTGCTTCCTGTGAGGCAGTAACGGGACACCCAGTCTAGTGATGATTGATGGGCGAAGAAGCATCTTCAGTAATGGCAGCTTTGTTATCCATACTGTGAAAGCAGAAGATTCAGGATATTACAGTTGCGTGGCTACTAATAACTGGGGATCAGATGAAATTATTTTGAATTTGCAAGTTCAAGGTAAGTTTAAAAAAATGTTTCTTTCACTGCAACTGTCTCTGAGCTTAAGGAATTTTGATCATTATCAGAATGACTGAACATTTCAAAATGTAAATTGAAAATTCATAGTGTGTTCCTGGAAAGCAACTAGGAGAATTATAGCAACTCTCAGATATCTAAAGGGCTATATACACAGATTTGTTCTTTGGTCCGGAGGACTAGACTCAATGGATCTAAATTACATGGAAGCAGATTTCTTCTGAACATTACAGGAAAATTTCAAATGGTAAGAACTGATCAACAGTGGAATAGGCTGTCTCTGGATATGTCATGTTGCCCTACACTAGAGGTGTTTCATCTGACACTTGCTGTGTTCACACAACACACTTATCCATGGTTGACTTAATCACGAATAAACTCCATTTTGTAGGTTAACACAATACAGGGCTTTATATTAGAAAGCATGTTAAGTTAGCTGTCAAGTAGTGACTTACTGACATCGATGTCATCGCTCTGCAGTGACATGCAACTGATTTGAGACCGTAGTGCATTATTCTGACTTTTATCAGTCTATCAGTAGAACTAATTGTGAGTGATGTTGGGAACTGCAATTTAGCAACATATAAAGGATTACACATCTGATATAAAGGAATAGTTGGAAAAGTATTTTCCCTGCCAGTTGAAAGATGATTGTGCAGAGATTGTAGTGATGGACAAGTGAAGGGCAAAATTATGGTTAAGAATGCCAGCTAAAATTATATAGCATTTATATATTCAAGGAAAAAAGAATGTTTCTGCTATGTTTTAATTGAAGATGTCATATTATCAGACACATTGACAGATATGATTTGCATGTTTTTCAACCTGAATTAATTCTCTGATAAATGTCTTTAAAATCAAATGATTATTCAAACTATTCTTAATTTCTTCTTTTAACTACTTATTATCTAGTTCCACCTGACCAGCCTAGACTTACTGTGTCCAAAACCACCTCTTCCTCCATCACTCTTTCCTGGATCCCTGGAGACAATGGAGGCAGCTCTATTCGAGGTAACATTCTATAGTTCCCCTTTGGTTTAACAGAAAGTACAGTTATCTTAACAAGGCTGCTTACTTTACAGTAAGCATTTGGATAATAGTGTCCCATATGAAACAGAGATGCTAGTTATTTGGCTAACAGAATATTGTATGATATGCACTGGATTATAAATCAAAATTACTGGCATTCCTGATTTAGGTTTTACTGATTGATATTTTATTTAACCTGGGATATTGTTAATTACTGAAGTCTCTTGACAATTTTCAATAAAATCAAAGCATTAAAAACAGTTAAAATAACAATAAAAGCAAATAAAACAGGTATAATTAATACTTAAATATAACAATCAACACAAGCCTGTTCAAAGAGACGTGTTTTAAGGATTCTCAACTCTGCAAGGAGTGCATTTGAAAGAACTAGAACAGCTACAGTACGAAGAACTAACATAGGTCAGCACCAAATGAGCTCATGACAATTGTAGATGGGCTTCCTCAGATGATGTCAGTAAATATTGGAAGTTCATATAGAAAGATATATTTTCTCACAGAGCCTAGACTTAAGCCAGAGTTTTAAATGTGGCCCTTTGTATTTTGTACAGAACTGAATTGGCAGGCAGAACATTATCAGTGTAAGTATCAGTGCAGTATGATCTCTTCATTTTTTCCAAAACCCAACTGGCTTTTGAGTTTTGTAACAAATGAAGTTTCTGGAGTAAACCCAAAAGCCCTTTTGTAGTACTACTGCATTACTACAGTCGAACCTGAAGGTTACCAGCATGCAGTCTATCATTTTAAGGTCATCTTGTTCCTCAAAGGGATGCAGTTGGCATATCATCTGAAGCTAATATAAGGTGCTCCTGACCATTGTGTCTGTCTGGGAAACCAGAAGGAGATTCAGGTCTATAAGCACCCTTAAACTGTATTTCCTCCTTCTGGGAAAGTGTAATCCCATTTAAAACTGGCAGATCTACCACATTCTGGAATTATGGCCCCTAACAATAAGTAGGGATTATATTTCAATTTATTATCATTCATCTAGCCTATAATTGACTACAGGTAGCATTCAGGAGAGCCACACTATCTTCTGAAGATGTCGCAGAGAAATACATCTGGGTATCATCAGCATAGTGACAGCAGCCAGCTAGCTTCTAATCTCCTGAAGATCTCACTTAGCAGTTTAAAATAGACTGAAAAGCATTGGAGACAAAATGGCACCATATAATAGTTCCCACTTCAAGAAACATCTGATTCCTGTAAGATACAAATTGCACCACTGCAAAGCTGCCCTCCATTACCAATTCTATCAGGCAGTCCAGAAGGATACCATGGTTGATGATATCACAGGCTGCTAAGGGATAAAGAAGAACCAACAGAGTAACATTCCCTGTGTAGATCCCCACCAAAAGGTCATTCATCAGGCCAACCTAGAGAGTTTCAACCTGATAGCCCATCCTGAAGCCAGTTTGAAATGAGTCAAGGCAATTTCTTTCTTCCAGGACTACCTGCCCGTGAGAATCTACCACTCTCTCAATCAGCTGACCCAACCATGGAAGGTTAAGAGACTGGAATATAATTGCCCTCTTCTGAAGGATCCAGAGTAGCCTACTTAAGGGAAAGCCTAATAATTGCTTCTTTTTAACAAAGAGGCATCATATCTTTCCTCACAGAGGCATTTATGAAATTAACTAAGGTGTGTCTAATAAACTCCCAACTAGAAATTATAAGCCAAATTGGACAAGGGTTAGGGTTAGAGTTAGGGTATCTTATCAATTTCTATGGACAAGTTCCTCATAACAAACATAAATTCCATTGATTTCAGTGAATCTAAAGCAAAATTGATCAGATTAAATCATGTGAGTCAGACATAAGTGAGTTCTGAACCAGGCATTAGAAATGTTTTTAAAGGTCCAGAATTTTATTTTATTTTTAATTTATTGATTCTTTTTCAAGCAGTATAGTGCAGAAGAATATTCATAAGGCCTACTAAAAGTAATCTCTTACTTTGGTAAACTATTACACCAGTATATCATTATGAAAAGAAGAAATGGGTTATCCCTAATGTCTTGCATTAGCTTGATTTCAGCAATACAGCAAGTTAGTTCTCCCAAACTTCAATATTAGTTACTTCAGTACAGTGCTCGTTATTGAGCCAGTTAGTTAGCAAACTAGAGGTAGCAAAATGCAAATGGCAGGAAGCCTAGTTCATTGGGATGAGTAAATGTTGTACCTCTTGAATACAATGAAGAAATAATGCTCACTAAGGCACTATTTATTTATTTATTTCTCACATTTCTGCACCACCCATCTCGCAAGCGACTCTGGGCGGTCTACAATTCAATTAAAATAACAAGAAATTAAAATCATAAAAACAAGTACATCATAAAAATATAAATATAAAATATAGAAAATATTTAAAGTGTATATAAAATATAAATTCCTCGGGGCCACATCATGCACCAACCACCCCCATGATTAACTATCCCCCCTCCCACCCCAAGCAAGGTGGCAAAGCCAGGTTTTCACTCCCTTTCGGAAGGCCAGGAGAGTGAAGGCCTGCCTCACCTCTGGGGGTAATGTGTTACACAGGGTGGGGGCCACGGCAATAAGAGCGGAGAAATATTGACTTTTTGCCGCTCTTACCACCACAAGGTAGGCCTTAATAGCGGCTCTAACTTGTATTTGGTCAGATTCGGTCCTTGTCTTCCTCCAGCGGTGCTCCAGATGTCTCTAAGTCCTCTTCAGAACCCTCAGCTCCTCCGTAAACCATGGGGAGTGTTGGGTTCGATGGGACAAGAGAGGTCGCACGGGTGCGATCCTGTCCAAGGCCCCGGCCGCCTCCCTATTCCAGGTGGTAGCCAGGGCCTCTGCTGGACCGTGCAGGTATAGCCCCAAGCTCTCTTTGGAAACCCATCGGGTCCATCAGTCGCCGGGGGCAGACCAATCAAATGGGTCCTGCCTCCCTGCAGAGGGGGCAGAATAAAAGAATCTCAAGGCCACCAGGGTGTGATCTGACCATGACAAATGGGACAGATTTAACTCTCCCCTCAGATCACATTGTCACTGCTTCAACAAGAAAACCAAGTCCGGTGTGAGACCACTTGGGTCTCACACCTGGGACAGGCCCATGGCAGCCATGGTGGCCATGAACTCCCGAGCTGTCTCTGAGGCATGCCCCAGGGATGGTAGGTTGAAGTCCCCCAGAACTATAAGCCTGGGGAACTCAACCGCCAACCCTGAGACGGCCTCCAGCAGCTCAGGCAGGGAGGTTGCTACGTAGCAGGGAGGCTGGTACAATAGCAACAATCCCAACTGCTCTCAGGAACCCAACTTCAGGAACAGGGTCTCAAAACTTGCCACTTGTGGAGCAGCACCCCTGATGGCCACCAGAGATTCCCAGGTGACAACAGCCACCCATCCTCCCCTGCCCTAGGATCTCGGTTGGTGCCATACTGTAAACCCAGCCAGGCACATTTCTGAGAGGGCTACCCCCCCTTCAGGACCCAGCCAGGTCTCGGTAATACATGCCATGTCTGCCACCACCCCCAGTGATCAAATCACATGTAAGGGGGACCTTGTTGTTAACTGACCTGGCGTTCAAGAGCAACAGCCAAAAGCCAGGGCCTCCATGGGTTTGCTGTCCAGGGCCTGGGTCTGAGTGCAGAGGGCCGGAACATGCTACCGGTACCAAACATCAGGGGTGTCTTCCCCGAAGATGGCCCACCCTCTGACTCCCGCCGTAACACCCCTGCCCTGTTACCACCTGAATGGAATAGCCCACCCTATATCCCTCAAAGCTCCCATTTCTATTTCCCCCCAATCCCCGCCCTCCGGTTTCCCTGGTTGGGGTCCCTCCATCCAACCATACAACAACAGACACACATCAAGCAGTCACAGGGTGGTGGCGAGTTCCCCAGCACTTCAGCTCCCTCTCTAAGTGCTGTGGGAACCCAACCATCACCCCCACACCTACCGCACCCCCTTCACCGGCCTCTCTTACTAGCCGGCAGGGGGCACCCCACCCACTTCTCCTCCTCCCTGACTCTCACTGAAGAAGGGAGGTTCTCCACATATCACTATGCAGGATTTTAATTGATTCCGCCTTTCTTTTTTGCCTTGGACAAAATAATTAAATGGTTATCATTGTATCTGAGCCAGAGAAGAATTATAAATTTACACCTGCAGGGATTCTCTTGATTCTCCTTTTACACAACAGATCAGAAGCTCCCTGCAGCCTAGGAAAGACCATGTAGATAAATCAGGAATGCTTACCAATTGAAGAGAATGAATGCTTCTCCAATTTTTTTTTAAATCCAAGAAGATGCAGAAGAATTTCAAAGCTCTTATTAGTTCCTCTAATGTAGAAACATTCCTTGATTTATATTTATATTTATATTAATCTAGTTAGTCAGTGTGTGTTCTGCAGTACTGGATTATGTTTTTTTTTAAATTTTTTGATAGGTTATATACTGCAATATTCTGAGGACAACAGTGAACAATGGGGCAGTTTTCCCATTAGCCCTAGCGAACGTTCATATCGATTAGAAACGCTGAAGTGTGGCACGTGGTACAAGTTTACTCTGACAGCTCAGAATGGAGTGGGACCAGGACGTATCAGTGAGATCATAGAGGCCAAAACACTTGGGAAAGGTATTTGAAATTATATCCCGTCTTTATTCTAAAGTAAATACCTGAGTTCCAGTCTGCATAATAGTTTAAAAAGCTGGACCTTTTTCATAAAATGTGAATGAAACAAATTTCTTAAGCAAGCCCTACTGTAGTATTTTGAGAAGTCCTGGGCCATGCCTCTAATATTGGTTACTGCAACTAGTTAAATTTTTGTTCCTTCTTGATGATACATCTCTCATCCTCTAGTCTCACAAAGATATTGGAGCCCATATGTGGACTTGTACACTGAAGACAATGTTAGAGGTCTCAAGGGGAACACATGCCTCTTAGTCTGTAGCTTGAATCATGTCAACTGGATTTCTATTTTCTCAGTGAAAACGTTTCGCTCCTTATCCAAGGAGCTTCTTCAGACTGAAGAAGCTTCTTGGATAAGGAGCGAAACGTTTCCACTGAGAAAATAGAAATCCAGTTGACATGATTCAAGCTACAGACAATTCCACCTGGATGACTGAAAACCTTCATAGACACATGCCTCTTAGATTTCAATAACTATATTCATTTAGTCCTGAAAACCTTTGCAACTGCCATTATCTCCAACCCCATTATCTCCATCCTAACATATACGCCCTCCCAAAAATATATCACATAGAAAAACAAAACAAAAACAAAAAAAACATAGCTATGAAAAGAAATCAGAGGAGAAAGGGGAAAATGAAGAAAGATTTTAAAAAATCTTACACAAGAGTAAAAGAAACAGAAATAAAATGCATTCCATCTTGCAAATTAAAGAGGGATTCCCACCCCAGAGACTTGAAGTCACTGTGTTTTCTATCTATCTATTATAACTTTTTAAATTTAAATATATATTTTCTTGTAGAGCCACAATTTTCAAAAGAACAAGAACTCTTTGCCAGTATTAACACCACTCGAGTAAGATTGAACCTTATTGGCTGGAATGATGGTGGTTGTCCAATCACCTCCTTTATTCTGGAATACAGGCCATTTGGGACCACAGTATGGACTACCGCACAACGAACATCGCTTACCAAATCATATATAGTGTATGATCTTCAGGAGGCAACCTGGTATGAGCTGCAGATGAGAGTTTGCAACAGTGCTGGCTGTGCTGAAAAACAGGCCAAATTTGCAACACTCAACTATGATGGGAGTAAGTGCATTCATTTCATTGCTGTGTTTAATCAAAAATAATCAAAATAATTTAATTTCATATAATGTAACCTCAGTGCCATTTACTTTTTGTGTTGCAATATGGCACCTGTGTGCAGCGAGGTGAAGGAAACAGTAAAGATGTTTGCAGACTGAAATTCCATCTTATGCCTCATCCCATGGAAACCTTTTACATGGAGCTGCTGAATATACAGTATGTCAGGCTTCTCTGGTAGCTTGTTAAGCAGTACAGTTGGACTGCTTGGTTCCGTGCGATGGATGCTTCATTGTATAACTCGGATGCCTTTCTATTACCGTAGCATCTCCAGCAAACAGATCAGTGCTTCATCTGTGTTCTTGCCCCAGTTAAACACACTCCTCACTCTTAAAGCACCATAAATATTAATTCTGGCACAAAAGTTTGAAAATATTAGAATTTTTTTCATGGCTTGCTTTTGAACTTGAAGAATAAACAGTTGCTTGGAGAGTAGCAGCGAGTGACTATAGACCTCTACTTGAAACCTCCTGCTTCCCTTTTTTCAGGTGCTTCAGCTTTGTTAATTCCCCTTCTTTCATCCACTCTTTGAAAATGAACTGCTTAGTGTCAACTTTTAGGCTTGGCTTGGCTTAGCTTGTCCAGGATTTTTTATTATAGGTTTTCACTTTTTACTAGCTATAAGGTTTCTTTACATACCCTTGTTGAACTGAATCAGAAATATTTCTGACTCCACATCACTTTCTATACACCATTTCCTCTCAAAATATTAACACAGCTGTTCCCAACCTCCTCTTTCATGCAGATCATAACATCATCACTGAAAGTTTTTGAAGATCACCACGTAAGTCACAATTAACCATGTACAGGCACCATGGCTTATTATACCCACACAGCCCCAGTTAATTATCACCTGTGGGGTTTGATTTAAACATTTTATTCTTTTTAAAGAATGGAAATGACTGATATTTCATAAGATTTTTTATTCCCATATGACATTTTGTAAGCAAGGATGCCAACATTTTGCAAGATTTAGTAATTTCTTGAGATTTGGGTCATTTTAAAAAAACATTTTTTTATTTTTGTTCTGGTACTTACACCAAAGATCACTTGTGATATCCTTGTCAAGTAGTAGGTCCAGGATCACAAGTTGGGAACCATTGCTTGAGAATAACCTCTGAGAAAACTTGCTTCCCATCTTAACCCTCATCTTAATTTTCTTACCTCTTTACAGGCAGCTTGTTAGTTGAATCTATACTGGTGCTGATATATTCCTGTCCAATGAAAACTATCGTTTCTATGTGCATACAGTATAAGTAAGAATGTAAAAATTTAAGAAATATTTGAAAAATGAAAAATGTACATCCTTTCCTTAAAATGGCTCTAAAAGTGAGGGGAGTCATTTTTCATCTGTAGCTGCAAACTTCAGGCTGAGCATAAAGGGTGATGGTCAAAAATAGCTAATTAGAACACCCATGGTTGCATGAGTGAAATTAAACCTAATACTGCATAAATTCAAAAGACCATGTGAATAATAAGCTTTCAGTAATGTATAATAATCAGTTGCTATTGGATGGTCCATACTGAGCATAGATTTGGTAACTGCTTAGTGATTTAAATTTTAGAAAACTTGCATTGTGCCAGCCACATTCCTAGAAAGGGCTTCATTGTACATAAATTATCCTAGGAAGTCATTCAGTCTTTTAAAAATCCTAGCAAAACTTTAAAATCTTTTAGCAGTGTATTAAAATTTCAAACAACATAAATATGCATTAGACCTAAATTCATCTCTAAGTGATCTTCAAACTATAACCATCATCTTCATAACTATAACCATCATCTTCAAACTATATAATCTTCAGTCAGGCCATTGACATCTGTGGGCCTGTTGCAGAAGGGGGAATGTGTATATCCCCTGAAATTATCCAGCCCTCACTCTCCTCCCAGGAATACTGTATTAGGAATAAAGTGCAAACTGAAGTAGAACTGGACAGAAGATGTCCACGTCTGTGTCCACTTCTATGCACATGCCAGCACATGTGTGCCTTCAGAAAAGGAGAGGAGATGAATCCTTGAGCTTAATAGAAAACTAGATAATATACTCCAGTTATTGATATTTGGATGTTTTAACATTATATTGTACATTGCTTGGATTATTTTACAGAGAAGGGGTTAACAGGTTTTATAAATAAGTTAAAGGATAAAATATAGAGGGAAATCTTAATTGTTCTATTTTGTTTCTAGCAATCTCTCTTCAATTCACTGGCAAAAGTTTGTTGTACAGTCTCTACTCGTGGGGGTTGAACAAAATATAGTGAACAGTTCATTTATCATTTATCCAAACTACAAAGGTGCAGGACATATTCAAAATAGTTATTTTTTACTATAGTAATGCATATTTACCAAGCTGGAAGTTAGTGAGGTTAGAGATTTTGGGAAAAGGGAAAGGCAAACTTCAGAATTAGATATCACTTGCTGTTGCAAAAGAGTTCAAATTAAGCTCACAGGGAATATATGTCAGCTCTCTCACCTACTGGTCCATCCCTTCCTACCTATGCTTCTTAAAATTTACTAAATAATAAAAGGGAAAGGAGATAAAACAACCAGAAATGCTTGAAAAAGCAAAAGACTCTCATTAATTACTGTGTGAGTAGGCAAAATGGTTCCCTTCAGAATTAGTAAGTCTGGGAAACCTCCTTTAGTAGTCACTGGACTCTCCATTACATTTGACTTTGTTAAAATTATTTTAAATAAAATAAAAATAATGGAAAGCTGCAAGTACAGAATCAGAACCTAGTAAGTTCCTCCTTGACCAGAGCTTTCCAAACTTTTCCTGTTGGTGACACACACCAATGGCGGCGGTAGCAGTGGCGTGGCGGCGGTATGCAGGTGTGGTGCGCAAAACCCGGAAGCGCTGATGGCGCGCCACTGCTGCGTGCGCTGCCGCGTGGCGGCAACATCACACCATCAGCGCCTCCAGGTTTTCACGCAACACACCTGCACACCGCAGGCGACACAGTACTGTGTCACGACACACAGTTTGGAAAGCTATGCTCCTTGACAATAAGACTTAGTGCTTTAGAAAATAAAAATAGTGGGTGGCTTCTTTCATCTGGAATAGTATCCAGCTATTCACCAAAAAGGCAAGAGATGTAGGCTAGTAGAGAGCATCCTGAGGGGAGGATAGTTGGTGTGGAGCAAGTAAAATGATTGCCCATGTGGTAAATCGGTGCTTTGTGACTAGCATATCCACCATGCCAGCCATTTGTTGAATAAGGAGTCTTCCCAGTATTATCCATGTGACATGCCTATGACATGCTCCTGAAATGCCAAATCATACTCTTCTCCCACAGTTGTCTGCCTACCTTCCAGTATGCTCAGTGATGATGACTTTTGAGCATGCAAAGAACACTTTTTTAAAATATTCCCAGAATTCCATTGGCTGTGCAAATTTCAAGCACCTTAATAAGTCTTTTCATTGCAGAGAATCAGACTATTAAGGAGAGCGCTTAGCTTTTGCAAGCCCTCCTAGTTTTCTCTCCTTCATTTACCAAGTTCCTCCAGCTTGGTAAATCCCTGATGAAGCAATGTCAAACTCACATTTGTTGGCTTAGGGCTATGATTCTTAGCAGGAGTTAGTAATGCTTGCCACAAATAAGAGGTAAACATCATAACTCTTATAATATTTCTCTGATTGGAATTTAATTCTTTTGATTGAAGGGCATACTTTGTTCCCTACAATTTCTGTAAGGAAACTTAACAGTTTTATAAAGAAAACCAGCATTTTTCATGGTGATAAAAATGGCCTGATTTGCCTTTTCTTTCAAATGCAAAGAATTGGTAACACTTTGCCTCAATCTGTCCCATACAAAGCTAAAATGATGAAGCTTTCCTAATAAATTGAACCTCTTAGGAACATACAGGTGAGCTTCTGTGCACCGTAGTCACTTAAAAACCAACCTTTTCTCTTCGTTGATAGGCATCTAATGTCATGACACTGTTTCCAGGTACAATCCCTCCACTCATTAAATCAGTTGTCCAAAGTGAGGAAGGTCTGGCAACCAATGAAGGGCTAAAGATGCTGGTGACTATTTCCTGTATCTTGGTTGGGGTCTTGCTGCTTTTTGTGCTTCTGCTGGTTGTAAGAAGGAGACGGAGGGAACAGAGACTGAAAAGACTCAGAGGTAAGAATCAACATCAAATATTGCCTTACATATATTGTGGTTTCCTATACCAAAAATGTGCAGATCTACATATACAGAATAGAAGAAATTGTCATAAAGCTAGTTTTCATATTACATAAATAGTGAGACTGTGTTTTCCCATATCCAGTAGGCAGAGTTTGGTGCAGTGGTTAGGTGTTGGCCTAGAAACTAGGAGACTGTGAATTCTAGGCCTCCCTTAGGCATGAAAGCCAGCTGGGGCCTTTGGGCCAGTCACACACTCTCAGATCAACCCACCTCACTCAGTTGTTGTGAGGAAAATAGGTGGCAGGACTATTAGGTACGTATGTTTGCCAAGTTATATATAAAAAGGCAGGATGAAATAATAATAATAATAATAATAGCAACAACAACAATATAATACAATTCTTGTAACATTAGTAAAAAGAACATATTTTAGAGAATATAGAGATTTATCTTGGCATGGCAGCAGCATATTGGCATGAAAATTAAACATGTAAATTCCCAATTCTACCAGAGAGTTATGGGATAAAGACCTGTTGAGCAGCAACTAGACATTCTTATAGTATAAGAAGGGTCCTATAGAAATATCCAGATTATGCCATTAAATATTATAACATTACTTTAAAAAGTCATGATCAATTTGCTATTTCAGATTATTTCAATAGTAGTAATGCAGGAGAATTCTTCTCTTCTTGTAACTTTGCAGATGAAAAAGTTCAGTGTACTGTATATAAATGAGGTGAAGTTCATTTTCTATACATTGCTGCTAGCAAATATTTAGAGATTGAAGTGTTATTTTTGTGTATTTATTTTTCATATACAACTTAGCTTGGATAGGAATGGTTCAGTTTCAGCCCTTTCTTTCTTCCTCTTAGTTTTTACAGCAGCACTGATTGAGGTACGAAAAGCTTTTTTACCAGAAGAACAAAGGAATTGCAGTGTTGATTGGGGAAGGGGACAGAGTAGGTGATTTAACATGGTTCCAACTACTGCAAAAACTGTATTTTCCTTGTCTCCGAAGGCAGTTCATCCAAACAGCTACTCTAAAATGAACTGTGTTTCCGAATATGGCAGAACCCAAGTGAAAGCTTCAGGAGTTTTGTTAATTTCCCAAGAGAATGTATCCCAGAAAGGTTCAAAATAATAGCTGGCAAGATCCTAATAAGCAAAAATGAGGAAAGCAGCTGGGTCTCATAATTTTGTCTTTTCAACTATAGCAGTATCTTCCTTACATAGTACAAGAAGTTTATTGTATAGTCAAATTTAATATTTCAACATGTCTAAATTCTTGGTTGTGCTGCTTCTTTGAGGACATTGTTACTGGAGTTGATGATAACCTTATATTCTGTGCTCTAAATATGTCACATCTAGTAAATATTTAGAGTATTCATATCTTATATGTTAGACAAAAGAAGTTGAACAGAAAAGAGCTAGCATAACTGATCCATTTATGCTTTGGCTACTGACTTTATCTCTATATAGGTAAATATTAATTAGGGAGCAAGCTTTTGAATTGATCACAGATCATTATGCTAATCATAAAGTAATTTGTTTGCTTTTGGCTTAGGATGTTGAGTGAAAACTATCCATTATGGTTTAACATTATATGCAAACTAGGCCACTTGTATTCATGTATTCCTCAGAGGAAGAAATGAACCCAAGAGACTGCCAGCCGATTGTGGGGAAACGATCTGTCTTTGAGCCTGCAGAAACAAATCATACTGCTAATGAATAGGATCCTGCAAAGTTGGCTAACCTCTCTGATAGTGATGAATTAGTAAACCTTGGCTAACTATCAAGTCTTAAAACTATTAGGTTACTATGACACTAGCATAGTTTTACAAGATCTGGGCTTACTATGATATTTATGTGCCACGACTGCCTGTATTTCCATATTTTCATGGCAAAATGAGATTAAGAATCTGAATGTACACTGTAATTTCTGGCCAACATCATCCAGTATCAGTACTTTGAGGTAGGCAAAGTCAGGAAACAGGAGCAGCAGGGGTTTCAGGAATGCACTTTATTGTTTTGGGTATAACAACAGCACCTTGAAAGCCTGACAGAGTTTCTCTCTACTACATCTTATACCAAACAAAATCAAGGTGGGGTTGTCTGTAGCTTGAATCATGTCAACTGGATTTCTATTTGTAGAAATTCAGTTGACATGATTCAAGCTACAGACAATTCCACCTGGATGACTGAGAACCTTCATAGACATATAGTCAAGGTGGGGTTATTTTGAGCTTCTTTCACATGTTTTTTTCTTCCTCAGGACTGAGTAATATTTTCTGAATCTCCTCCTTTAAGGTTTAATTCCTCCTTTTCCCATTCCCAGAGTTAGGTTTACTTTCTATCAAACCCAATGAACTTCCACAGTTGGGGGTGTACTAGAACCTGGGTCTCTTCACTCCTAGTCCAAAGCCTTAATCACTGTTCCAGTAAGACTCTGAATGTGGATTATAATTGCCACATTCGGATACTAACTGTGGCACTTTGTGGCATGTTCTGTACATCACAATAACATTAAATAACTTGCTATGTAAACAGAGTTGAGGAGAAGACTACTTTATGCCTAGTGCCTCCCTATCTAGGATGCCACTTTATCCATCAAAGTGGTTCTGCAGAAAATTGTCATTACTATGTCAAATTAAACTGCACCTTATCCTGGGAATACTTGGTAGCTGTTTAACAATGTGAGGCAATCCTTTTCATTTGTAAATTTGTTCCTTCTCCCTT
Source organism: Charina bottae (assembly GCA_023362775.1). Taxonomy (NCBI): domain Eukaryota; kingdom Metazoa; phylum Chordata; class Lepidosauria; order Squamata; family Charinaidae; genus Charina; species Charina bottae. Next base: position 68,145,126 of record JALMGJ010000004.1, read on the forward strand.
TAAAATGGAGTTGGGTGGCCAATAAATTTAAATAAATAAATAAGGTCAAGGTTGTAAAGATGCTGCTCCCAAGTAGCAAGTCTTTGCCCACAGAGGTGTATCTTGATCAATGTGGGCCATGAGAAAGTTTATTTCTAATATATATGAGTTGAAAGTGTCTTCTGCTGTCTCATGCACTGATTTAGGTTAACAAATCTGCTCCTCAGCTTCCCTCCCCCAAGACTGCAATTCCTAATTACAAAGGCAGCACATTATCATTTAAATTCCTTATTTCTGGTTTTTAATTAAACTCTCAGCAGCCTTAACTTAATGTGTATTGTTCCTGTGAATTATGCTAGATACGCATAGGTTGTTGGCAAAAAATCTGTTGTTGTTTTTTTGGCCACCATAGATTAATATGGCTCTTCTACCGTATGCACAGTTTGTTGTAACCCATTGTGCATGAACACTGTAGTAGTCTTTATTCAGACTCAGACTGGCCTTCAGACTGAGAATTTCAGCTGGCAATGCTAAGGAATCTGGGTCCTTTTAGATGTGTAATATATGCTCTAAAACTGAATTCTGGGGGTCCCTCTAAAGCAGAGCTTTCCAAACTGTGTGTCGGGACACGTTAGTGTGTCGGCTGCAGTGTCTGGGTGTGTCGCAGCTGCTGCTGCCTCCTGGCTTCCACCAGGTTCTAGTGCCTGCCTTGTGCCTTGCTGCTTCCAAACCAGCTGTGATTCTGTGCAGGTCCTAGTGCCTGCCTTGTGCCCTGCTGTAAGAGTGTCGCAAAATGATGCATGTCTAAAAAGTGTGTCACCAACATGAAAAGTTTGGAAAGCTCTGCTCTAAAGTTTCAACAGTACTATAATATATTTGATATATTCTAATATTCAGTATGTGAATCAAACAAATGTTTGATGTTCTGTTAACTTCTCTAAATCTCAGTGCAAGTTAAGATAGACTTGTATATTTGGAATAAGAATGTTAAATGTTAATGCTGAAAACTGAAGGACATTCACTCAACAATGACAATACTGCAATAATAATAAAATAACCCAATGACTCTACAAATAAGTTTATTTTGCTTATAATTAAGTATAATTTCCTAATTATTAAAATGATGTTAACAATTAAATGTAATGGGTACCTTCCAGAATAATGTATTATAAAAGTTAATTAAAGTCTATTGAAATAATCTTGAATAATGTACACTAGTAAAATTGATACAAAGTTCTTACCTTCTATTGCAGTCGTAGCCAAAGTCCTAAGAAAGTTGTCATTATTGTATAGCTAATACAGAGCTTTCCAAACTTTTCATGTTGGTGACACACTTTTTAGACGTGCATCATTTCGCGACACACTCTTACAGCAGGGCATCATTTCGTGACACACTCTTACAGCAGGGCACAAGGCAGGCACTAGGCCCTGTGCGGAATCACAGCAGGTTTGGAGGCAGCAGGGCACAAGGCAGACACTAGGACCTGCACGGAATCACAGCAGGTTTGGAGGCAGCAAGGCACAAGGCAGGCACTAGCACCTGCGCGGAATCCTGGCAGGGTTCGGAGGCAGCAGTAGCTGCGACACACCCAGGCACTTCAGCCGACACACTAACGTGTCCCGACACACAGTTTGGAAAGCTCTGAGCTAATAGGTACAAATCGTGAAGGAACTAATTCATAATATTGGTCTCCAGTGTGAATATATATTTATCAAATGGTCTTTATTCCCTAAGTTCTATAGTCCCGCTTGTTGTTGGAGTATATATATCCCCCATTTTCCATCCAGCCAACAACGGGAAAGTTCTTAATAGAATTTGTATTCTTCACGTATGCCTACAATTGGATTGTTTTATTATTTTTTGTTTACATGTATTGATTGAATGAAAGCATTTTAAAAGAAAGCAATACAATACAAAGAATAAACAGACTAAAAGACAATAATAAGAGACTGAGCTAAAAGAGCACTTTATCCAACAATCCCATGTAAAGCATGTTACAGTAATCCAATTTAAAGATTACTAAAGAATGAACAGAGGGGTGTGGTGGCTCAGCGGGTAAGATGCTAGGCTTGTCGATCAGAAGATCGCAAGTTCGGAGGTTCAAATCCCTAGTCCCGCGTGACAGTGTGAGCTCCCGCACTAGCCACAGCTCTTGCCAACCTAGCAATTCGAAAGCATGCAAATGCAAGTAGATTAATAGGTACCACTTCGGTGGGTAGGTAACAGCGTTCCGTGCGCGTCATGCGGCCACATGACCGTGGAACCGTCTTCGGACAACGCTGGCTCTTCAGCTAACAAACGTAGATGAGCATCGGCCCCTAGAGTCGGACACGACTGCACAAATGTGCGGGGGGAACCTTTACCTTTTTTTTTTTTAAAGAATGAATGGCAATTCTTATCACTCAGGGCATTCTTATCACTGCTATTATATCAGCCTCCAGACAAAAGAAAGAATCAAAGAAGCACTTGCAAATGTATGTGATAAGATTGCAGCCCCCATCTAGTGCAGGTCTTATATTAGGAGTGTGTGGAACTTTAAAGGGTCATTCTGCCATGGTGAAGCTTTGAGCAAAGTACTGCTTCTAAGCACGTTAACAAAGTGATGCTCCAAACATCAGAGTGAACTGGCTGTACCATTTCATTTGATAAAATGATGCTTCTCTCTATGTGCAGTGTACAGTAGGTGCCAAAGCTCTGTTCATTGAAGCGGGTAGGCCAATCAAGGCAGGCTGCCCCCAACCCATATTTTAGTGAAGCAACTCGTAGAACTCATAAGCAAACATGAGTACTAATTAGTTGTTTACATAATGCTACTATTTCTCCTGCTTTCTTTCAGATGCAAAAAGTTTGGCTGAAATGCTTATGAGGTAAGAATAGTAGAATATGTAGAATTCAGTCATTAATTTATAAAAGGGAATCCATGAGTTGAGGACTTGGGCTTTGTTCAAAATGCTTACCTACATTGAGAACATCCTGTTTACACATTTCAGATTGAGAAAAGAAACTTCTAATCATAACCCTCAGCAAGGACGCATATCTTTTTCTGCACTGAGGGGAGTAGGTGGTGGGCAAGGCTAAGAGAGCCAAGGTTAAATGCAACCAGAATAAAAACTGAATGTAATTTAATGTAATTCAACGTAAAATTAATTTTATTTATTTGAATTGGTTAAATGCAGATAATTTGATTATTCCTAAAATATTTAATAGTTTTCAATCACATTAAAATTTCATTGAAACAGTTAAGAGGACAGTGATAGAGAAAGCAAAGATTGCAAGCAATTTGCCATAGACTAATTAATTGACTTGAACACTGCCACGTGATTGCACCACTTAGCGATTGCAGTTCCGGCCGTCCCAGTTGCTGTCATTAAGTGAGGATGGCGTGGTCATTAAACGAGGACCTCACGTGACCGCAACTTCCAACTTCCTGCCGGCTTGAATTTGCTTGTCAGAAGCCAGCAGGGAAAGTCAGAAATCACAATCACATGACTGCGGGGATGCTGCGACAGCTGGAACTCCAAGGACTAGTCATAAGTACCACTTGTTCAGCACTGTTGTAACTTTGAAAGGTCACTGAACGACTGGTCATAAGCCGAGGACTATCTATTTTTCATGCAAATGACTACTCATTTGCATGAAAAATAGAGATTAGAAATTAATTATATGACTTCTTGACAAGTTTACCTTACACAAATGTAAGGTAAACCCTTGCAACATTCTCAAAAGTTCTCTGCAGTTCTTCCATGCAACCCACCCATTTTATGTTCCTGCTAATTCTTTTATAGATAAATATAATTCTGCGGATATCTTTAACACATATTGTGAACCAGTTATAGTTTTGTTACAGTTTTATTGCCCAGTTTGCATTTTTATATTTTCCCTTGAAAGATAGCTTACACGGACTGTAATTTTAATATAAGAATATAATCATTTGGTGATAATATACTAATTGTGTCTTATGTCTGTTTCAAAATGTTGTATCAGTCACTTGAAATCAATGCAGGAATATTTATTTATTTATTTATTCCTATTGCAGCTATTATAAACCATAGAAACAGTTGAATAAATACCAACTTTTTAAAGATGTTATTTCTATATTGATAAATGTGTTAGCAAATCTAAGTGAGGCAGAGGGGAGGAAAAAAGTAAATCTATCACTACTCTTTATATCCTGTCTGCTTGTCCTGATCAGAGTAGAAAGTGGGTGTATGTTTCTGTGTGTGGAGGGTCGGGTTATTCCTGGGCTTTTTAGCATATCAGATCAGGAACATGGGAACTGAGTGGAAATGCTCACCAGGGATTGCAGCAGGAGCCTTCTCAACCCTCCTAGAAATTCCAGAGATTGTACTTAGGACCCTTGCATACAAAATACATATTTTGCAATTGAGCAATAGCTTCTCCTTCTGTTCTTTTAGATTATTTTGTTCTACAACAGAAAGCAATGGGAAAATAAGTCCAGATGCTGATAAGTCCTGAGTCCAGACCACACTTCTGTTGGGAGCCCAGTTTTGGACCCTGTAGATTCAAAGATTCTGAGTCCCATTTTGGAGCCTTCCACTTGCTACTGTGAACAAAGCATTCAGTTAGAACCTCTCTACCCCCACTGCCACAGCAGCTGTTGCCTAATAGATGGTATCAGGGGCATTTCCAATTTAGTGCTAAATTATTTGTCCATCAAGCTGGATCTGAGAATTAGGATTACTGCCTATCATTACTAAAATACAGTAAGACTACAGTGTCATAATATTCATTGTGCTTTGATTGGATGAAAGGACAATTACTGTAATTGTGCCTGAGAAGCAGATAGTGGGGGGAAATAACCATTTAAAAATTGTATTCTTTAAAAATGAACTCGTGTAAAGCTTTTCAAATCTCTGGATCATATCCTTTTTTGTCCTAACCACTTTGCCTCCTGCTTTAAATTAATACAGCTTGTATGTGCATTTGGTTTTATAAAAAACCAAATACACGTACAAGCTGTATTAATTTAAAGCAGGAGGAACAGACTTTATTTGAACATCTCAGAATAAGATATTAAGAGATCTTTAATTCATTTAAAATAATGTCATTCTATTGTATTTTGTTTTTAAGGGATATATCCCCCTTGTAGTTAAATTTGCTTGTGTTTTCTTTAATACTTAGCAAGAATACAAGGACATCGGATACACTTAACAAGCAACAGCAGACCCTGAGGATGCATATAGATATTCCCAGAGCTCAGCTTCTGATTGAGGAGAGAGATACAATGGAAACCATTGGTAAGCTGTCAATAGCCTCATTAGCTTGATTTATATAACCCTGGACCTTATAGCTTTGTGTGTTTTTTAAACATAATTTGTTGCAACTTGGAAAAAAACCCACCACTATTATGTATTCTGCTTTTGATTGTCATTGAGCAGTAAGGAGTTGCATTAAGTTTTTCATGTACGGTTCTATTTATATTTACTCGGAAATATGTTTCACTGTGTTCAATCAAGCAATCATGCAATAAAATTGCAACATTAAGCAGTTTAGAATGAAGAGTAATTCACGGGAATATCTTTGCATTCATGCAACATATAGGGAAGCTGTAATCCCTTTCAACTTTTCTTTTTAATTTCTTTTTATGGGGTGAAGTAAAGAGAAAAACCCCTTCACAGTCTCTGTTTGTCACACATACAGGTTCTGTGCATGTGCTGAAGCCCCATCAGAAAACTTCTGAGCTGACTTAATTTGGGGAGGTAGCGTGATATTATTGTGCATGTTCCAGGCACATTTTTAAAAAAAATCTATTTTATTTTGTTATACCTTCAACAAGAAATAGAAAAGAGGCAGACTGTAGGGGTGAGATGCAGATGCTTGGCATTGAATTCTTCTGGTGTTTTCTGCCATGCCTAAGGCTTATGGCCTGTAGAGCACCGTTGCACAAGAGCTCCCGTTTTGGCAATAAATTACCATTCATGGATAGACATTCACTTTGTTTACTGTATTTGAGCAAGGGACAGAAAATCCACTTATGTATTCTCTGCTAAAATTGTACAAAGCAGGCCTGTCAGAAGAAATATTCTTGCTTAAGAGCAATACTTTCTTTCAAGATGAAGGAGGAGGTCTCAAAAAAAAATAAAAATAAACCCAACCCCAAACTCCAAAACTCTGCACTGAATGCCACTCTGGCTTTAGCTCTGAGGTCACCCTCTAGGCTTTCTCAGAAGATGTACCATGTTTCTGATGCCACTAATTCTCTTAAGTTCCCCGACTCCTCAGATTGACATTGGCTCAAGGATAGTAGTACTATGGACTTATCACTGGCCAGACCTGACCATGGAATGGAAATATAGGATCTTTTGCCTCTTCAGAACCAAAAGCTGCTAGATTTTCATTCTTGACAATCTAGTACTTAACTTCCATCATAGTGAGGGTTATGATCATTCTTTTTCTATCAAGGAATTTCCTCGAGTCTTGCTCTTCATGCTGAAGAGCTCCTGCTGCTTATCTCCTCATAATGTCAATCAGAGTTATTAGTTCTCCTTTTTGCTGTCAGGCATGGAATATATACCCTGCTAATTGTAGGATGGGTGCAGATAGACTGCCAGGGCTCAGCTGGGATAGATTCGGACTTTATTGGGAGAAGCAGGACTTTTATTATTATTATCTGGGTTATCCTTCTCTGCCCCAGATTGCTTCCTGTTAATGTGCAGAATTGACATCTGTGGTTTTCAGGCTGATGGATGTTCCTTCATTAGCTCACTTCATTAGGACTTGTCAAGTTCACCTAAGTTCTTTTGATTACACCTGTTTCCTCTATTCTATCTCCAGCCATACTGCTGTCCTCTGTTTCAGCAGATTTATTCTGTAAAGGCTCTTTCTGGAGCCACAGTATTACTGTTGCAGCCAACAGTGCAGTCCAGTCCAAATTTGGTTTGTCCAGGTACATTGGACCTGATGATTACCAGTTAGATTCAGACGTACCCACTCCTGAAACTGATTTCTCCTCTTGATCCCATAGTAGAAAATCAGCTGTTGTCAAAGAGTAGTTGTTGTTCAGTCGTTTAGTCATGTCCGACTCTTCATGACCTCATGGACCATAGCACGCCAGGCCTTCCTGTCCTCCACTGTCTCTCGGAGTTTACTCAAATTCATGTTCATTACATCGGTGATGCTATCTAACCATCTCATCCTCTGCCGTCCCCTTCTCCTTTTGCCTTCAGTCTTTCCCAGCATCAGGGTCTTTTCCAGTGAGTCCTCTCTTTGCATTAGGTGGCCAAAGTATTTGAGCTTCAGCTTCAGCATCTGTCCTTCCAATGAGCAGTCAGGGTTGATTTCCTTTAGGATTGACTGGTTTGACCTCCTTGCAGTCCAAGGGACTCTCAAGAGTCTTCTCCAGCACCACAGTTCGAAAGCATCAGTTCTTCCTTATGGTCCAACTCTCACAGCCATACATTACTACTGGAAAAAACATAGCTTTAACTATACGGACCTTTGTCGGCAAGGTGATGTCTCTGCTTTTTAATATGCTGTCTAGGTTTGCCATAGCTTTCCTCCCAAGGAGCAAGCGTCTTTTAATTTCATGGCTGCAGTCACCATCTGCGGTGATCTTGGAGCCCAAGAAAATAAAATCTGTCACTGCTTCCATTTCTTCCCCTTCTATTTGCCAGGAAGTGATGGGACCAGATGCCATGATCTGAGTTTTTTTAATGTTGAGTTTCAAGCCAGCTTTTGCACTCTCCTCTTTCACCCTCATCAAGAGGCTCTTTAGTTCCTCTTCACTTTCTGCCATTAGGGTGGTATCGTCTGCATATCTGAGGTTGTTGATATTTCTCCCGACAATCTTAACTCTGGTTTGTGATTCATCCAGCCCAGCATTTCTCATGATGTACTCTGCATATAGGTTAAATAAGCAGGGTGATAATATACAGCCTTGTCATACTCCTTTCCCAATTTTGAACCAGTCGGTTGTTCCATGTCCGGTTCTAACTGTTGCTTCTTGACCCACATACAGGTTTCTCAGGAGACAGGTAAGGTGGTCTGGTACTCCCATCTCTTTAAGAATTTGCCACAGTTTGTTGTGATCCACACAATCAAAGGCTTTAGCGTAGTCAATGAAGCAGAAGTAGATGTTTTTCTGGAACTCTCTTGCTTTTTCCATGATCCAGCGAATGTTGGCAATCTGATCTCTAGTTCCTCTGCCTCTTCGAAACCCAGCTTGCACTTCTGGTAGTTCTCGGTTCACATACTGCTGAAGCCTAGCTTGTAGGATTTTGAGCATAACCTTGCTAGCATGTGAAATGAGCGCAATTGTACGGTAGTTTGAACATTCTTTGGCATTGCCTTTCTTTGGAATTGGAACGTAAACTGACCTTTTCCAATCCTGTGGCCACTGTTGAGTTTTCCAAATTTGTTGGCATATTGAGTGCAGCACTTTAACAGCATCATCTTTTAGGATTTTAAATAGCTCAGCTGGGATACTGTCTTCTCCGCTAGCTTTGTTGTTAGTAATGCTTCCTAAGGCCCACTTGACTTCACTCTCTAGGATGTCCGGCTCAAGGTCAGTGACCACATCATCGTATTTATCAGGGATATTAAGATCTTTCTTGTATAGTTCTTCTGTGTATTCTTGCCACCTCTTCTTAATCTCTTCTGCTTCTGTTAGGTCCCTGCCTTTTTTGTCCTTTATCATGCCCATCTTTGCACAAAACGTTCCCTTGATATCTCCGATTTTCTTGAAGAGATCTCTAGTCTTCCCCATTCTATTGTTTTCCTCGATTTCTTTGCATTGTTCATTTAAGAAGGCCTTCTTATCTCTCCTTGCTATTCTCTGGAATTCTGCATTCAGTTGTTTATATCTTTCCCTTTCTCCCTTGCCTTTTGCTTCCCTTCTTTCCTCAGCTATTTGTAAAGCCTCATTAGTCAGCCACTTTGCTTTCTTGCATTTCTTTTTCTTTGGGATGGTTTTAGTTGCTGCCTCCTGTACAATGTTACGAACCTCCATCCATACTTCTTCAGGCACTCTGTCTACCAGGTCTAATCCTTTAAATCTATTCCTCACCTCCACTGTATATTCATAAGGGATATGATTTAGGTCATACCTGATTGGTCTAGTGGTTTTCTCTACATTCTTCAATTTAAGCCTAAATTTTGCGATAAGAAGCTCATGATCTGAGCCACAGTCAGCTCCAGGTCTTGTTTTTGCTGATTGTATAGAGCTTCTCCATATTTGGCTGCAAAGTATATAATCAATCTGATTTCGGTATTGACCATCTGGTGATGTCCATGTGTAGAGTCGTCTCTTGTGTTGTTGGAAAAGAGTGTTTACTATGACCAGCGTGTTCTCTTGACAAAACTCTATTAGCCTTTGCCCTGCTTCATTTTGTACTCCGAGGCCGAACTTGCCTGTTATTCCGGTTATTTTTTCACTTCCTACTTTAGCATTCCAGTCCCCTATGATGAAAAGGACATCTTTTTTTGGTGTTAGTTCTAGAAGGTGTTGTAGGTCTTCATAGAACCGGTCAACTTCAGCTTCCTCGGCATCAGTGGTTGGGACATAGACTTGGATCACTGTGATGTTGAATGGTTTGCCTTGGATTCGAACTGAAAGCATTCTGTCATTTTTGAGGTTGTACCCCAGTACTGCCTTTCCCACTCTTTTATTGACTATGAGAGCTACTCCATTTCTTCTAAGGGATTCTTGCCCACAGTAGTATATATAATGGTCTCCTGAATTAAATTCGCCCATTCCTGTCCATTTTAGTTCACTGATTCCCAATATGTCGATGTTCAATCTTGTCATCTCATGTTTGACCACATCCAGCTTACCTTGATTCATAGATCTTACATTCCAGGTTCCTATGCAATATTGTTCTTTACAGCATCGGACTTTCCTTCCACTTCCAGACACATCCACAACTGAGCGTCCTTTCGGCTTTGGCCCAGCCGTTTCACTCTTTCTGGAGCTACTCAGAATTGCCCTCCGCTCTTCCCCAGTAGCATTTTGGACACCTTCCGACCTGAGGGGCTCATCTTCCGGCGTCATATCTTTTAGCCTTTTGATACTGTCCATGGGTTTTCTTGGCAAGGATACTGGAGTGGTTTGCCATTCCCTCCTCCAGTTTTGGACCACGTTTTGTCAGAACTCTCCGTCATGACCTGTTCTTCTTGACCTGATTGTCAAAGAGTAATGGGGCTTAAATAGAGCAACTGCTCCATATGTCCAAGTCACATAGTATTGAAGTAAAGTGTAGCTATTTTTTCAGTTGTCTTAAATTGGAATGTAGATGCACAGCAAAATGCATGGGGCCATTCCTGAAAACAGCTGAACATGCATTTCTGAATGTGTCTCTCTTTTGGCACCCTTTAATCTGAGGGGACTGGAGGACAGTTACTCTTGAGTTACCCTGTAGAACAAAGATGTGTATGGAAATTTAGTAAGTGCTTCAGAACATGTAGGGAGCAATGAGCTAGACCTTTAGTGAGCTTCCACATGGTTCACAGCCCAGAGATTTTAATCCCAGCTTGAATGGAGGCAAAATCTCTCTCTTTCTGTTTATCTCGGTAGAGCAATTTGTTCATTTCAACGTAGGACCTACTCTGCTATAATGATGCTAGGTTGTTCATATTTATATTTTCCTATCAGGAATAAGATTTGATTAGAAAAAGTTGGGCCAACCTTTTGTAATCTTGCACCTTTTAAATGTGCAGGGATTCCAACACACTTAGAATCCTGGAAGTTGAAGTCAGCACATCTAGAAAGCACTACGTTGGAAAGAGCTGTATTAGATCATGCCATTACTGTCAGTCTGGAAATCTATTTTAAAACCATATAGTATTTCAATGTAGAAGTTCCCTTTTTATTTTTATTTTTAATACTTGTAAGACTATATGGGGATAGCTGAAATAATGAAAATAAAAGTTTAATGGAGAAAACAAGACTGCACTATGTATAGAACTGGCTTTGCATGCATGCATCAGTGAGCAGTTTATCATTAATTTCTCTTAGGTTAGACAAAACATGTCATAATTTTGTTTTGTCTCCTACCTAATAGCTTTTTTCATCATAATACTTGATAACTAGTTGTAACTTTAAAAACCTCAACTGCAGACAGAAGAAAATATCACTTTCTTTCTAATTTGGTATTGTTGATCTGGTCTGTCATTGTACTGTAGAGATATTATACTCTGTAGTGGTGATTAAATGAGTTTTGATATTAATAAAATAGGAAAGCATAAGAATATATGGAAATTGCATTATCAGCCCTGGTGGCAATAATTTTCTTTCCTATGCATATCTCCACCAATTCATAAAGCAAGAGTGGGAAATTATTTTTTCTATCAAGGGACATTGGTCAGAGAAAAAAATAGATTATGGTACCAGGAAAAATATTAACTATGTGGCTTTATTAAAGCATAGATTCTGTCATTTGTGAGCAGTTCTTCATTGTATTATGAAGACCATAAATCAATATTTTGATTTAAAATGTTGGGACACCCAAAAAGTAGTGATAAGATCTTGGCATCCTTTGAGATGCTGGCTACTGAGATTAGTTCCACAGGCTGATGGCAAAAGTATCTTTAATTGCACCTAGAAAAGATAGTGGGTGAAGCCATACACCTCCTCCTAATATCAGGGAATAGTGTCCACCCAGCCATTCATTGGGAAAGACTAGTGGAGCAAAAAAGGGATTGGGCATCTCTGTGTAAGACAAAAAGTACTACTGTGATTGGAATCAGCTTTTCTACTTCAAAAAAGACTTGAGCAATACTTGGACTTGAGCAGAGCAACTACCTAAACCCCATCAATGCTGCCAGCCTTTCCTAAGAAAGGGGTGGTAGAGAAGATGATGGGTCAAATATGTGTGTTAGAACAACCTCCTCTCACCAGGTTTTCCCATTATTTTTCAGGATAGGTTACTCATATGCATCTTGGTTAACACCCTCCCCCCCAAAAAAAAAAAAAAAAGCCTAATAGGATTGTGGCTATATAATTGGATACACCAGTAGTCTGGGGGAAAATGCAGTTTGACACAGCTTATATTCTGGAAATTAAAAATGGACAATGACAAATTATTAGTTTATTAATGCATGACACTAATGAAATCAGGAGAGATCTACTCAAGCAACAACAAGTAACTTTTGAGTCTCACAGCCAGACACAATTTGGATAGAGTCAATGTCATAATTAGTTTTTATTTTGAATAAGTAGACACGGCATATATAAGTTTGCATTGTGTGTGTTTTCTGTTGCTCACTTAGATTATATAGCATTATTTGAACTCATGAGATAATGGATAATGTAAATATATTTTATTGTGCTTACCCTAAGTATTAGATATCACATGAATATATGGATTGGTTCAGATATAAAAAGAGGAATGGTTCTTTGATTTTTTAAACTTACTAGGAACCAGATAAAAATGTCATCAGAATTTTGTTGTTGTCAACTAGCTCCAGACAAAAAAAAGTCAGACAACATTCATTAGATGGTTGAATAATAGGCCATAGGCTACTTTATACAGTAAGATACTGAAAAATAAATAAATAATATTCTTTAATTTCTTTTAAAAACTTAGTCAAAATGAGACTTCATAAACATATATGTTATTTTCTTTCCCACAGATGATAGATCTACAGTCTTGTTAACTGATGCTGATTTTGGAGAGACATCAAAACAGAAATCATTGACAGTTACTCATACAGTACATTATCAATCAGTCTCACAAGCCACGGGGCCATTGGTGGATGTTTCTGATGCCAGACCAGGAACAAGTATGAAAAACTTTTTCAGAGGAATATTTAAAAAATGAAAAATCATGCTATGGTCTTTGCACCATGGTAGGATTTCAGAGCAAATTTCAGAGCAAAATGCACAGATGTCTAGAGGGAAACTAAGTGATTTGAATAACATCTGTGGGGTGGGAGGAGAGGAGGTGATTGTGTGTTGTGCAAAAATTCAGAATTTGCCTAGAATTTGCAAACAAAATGTTTTAGGATATTCTTGTGTTCAGAGGAAGACTGGATATATGTTTGCATAGTTTGAGATATGCTGTGTACTGTTTCTTCCTTTTTCTTACCTTTATATGCATTCTTTCTATGTTAATTATTTTTCTTAACTGTTATGTGAAGGCTGTTATTCCTCTAGTGCTGGGATGACCAACCTGTGAGCTGTGTGGGGCACCACAGCACCCTCAGATCACCTTGCTGAAAATCAGCAGCCAATTGCCAGATTGGCATTACTTTTTTAAACAAAACTTGGTATAATCAGTTTCTTATAAAGGCTTAGTGGACTTACCTTAATTAAAACCTTTTTAAGAAATAAGAAAAACTTATTTCTTTCTCTGCCAATACAAGTTAATGTGCCAACTCTTATACTAGCTTTAATATTGTTCTGGAGAAAAAGGTGCTAAATTTTGACACCAGGAACAAACATCTAATACGTTTTATAATGGTTGGGATATATTCCAACTACAAAACCCTTTATACAAGTGAAATATTCAGTAAGCAGATTAGGTTTTTCAATTTGATAAAAATCTAATACAGTTGTTAATCACTGGAGCATTTCCTAACATTTTGACAATGATTCTGTGAGGTTTATCAAACACAGTGCACTTTCAGTATGGAAAATCTGCAGTATACCATGAAATAGGAGACTGTTTTGTTTTGCTCAGCTATTCATCTAAGTATTGTATTCACACACAAACAGGGACACTGCATTTATTGCTGAATATCTTTATTTTTATGCTGTTATCATAGTTTCAAGAAGCAAGCAACATATGGGCAGTTGGCATTTTTTAAAATTGCTTGTAAATAAAAAGCTGTCAATCTCTGATATGAAGGGATGAATCATGAACAATTCTTATATCCTATAGTTAGCAACACTTTCTTAGAGACATCAGAACAAAAATATTTCCTTGCTCCTTTAATATTCCATTTTCACCAAATCTATAACTTTACATTATTTTCTTTTAAAGTGAATAAATGGGAAATATAGGACTGATTCTAGATTGTTTATTAGGGAGGAGGGGGAGGGTTTCAAAAAACCATTCTTCAAACAAATTATAGCTTGGTATACATAACCACAGCTATGGAGATAACAGCAAGGTCTATTTGTTTCTAATTTGCATTTTTTTAAAAAAATTGAACAATTACTTTATTTATATGACTTTCAATACTAGCTTTGTAGCTCAGGTATTTAAAAGGAAACTGAATAAAGATGCACACATTAGTTGAACATACATATATTGTTGCCGGTAGTTGACATTTGCTGATTCGCTGATAGATCAGCTTCTCTATAACTCATTTTCATTTTAAGACGTAGTCATTCAATAATGTTTGATGGTTTTTTTTTCTTTTCTTCTTCTGCTCCTTTAATTAATTAATCAAATATTCAATTACCTTGGCTTTAATTGCAGATCCTACAACAAGAAGGAATGCAAAAACTGGGCCTACAGCCCGAAACAGATATGCTAGCCAATGGACCCTCAACAGACCCCATCCTACAATATCAGCCCACACTTTAACAACAGACTGGAGGCTGCCAACTCCCAGGGCCACAGGGTCTGTTGATAAAGAAAGCGACAGCTACAGTGTTAGTCCATCACAAGATACAGGTATCATCTTTAGTTTAGATTTTATGTTTAGGCCAAGAATATCATTAGTATAGCCCAGTGTTTCTCAATCTTGGCAACTTTAAGTTGTGGACTTCAACGCCCAGAATTCAGCCAGCATTATATACTTGTTTTCATTTAGTATATTTAGCATATCTGACTTTACCCATTTTTTTTATTAAAGCGAGGCATGGTATAATCACCTCCTATGCCAAACTATGATGTTTAAACTGCCTTTAATCATCAGTTTTTTAAAAATGCAAATAGAAGGAGATATTGGGGAAGGGAGTGATAATTTTAGGAATGCAGCAGATGCAGATGAGATATTTATCCCCATCTTTTGAAATTCAAAGATAATATGAGTATTGAGATCACTCAGAAGTATGCCTCACGAAGACCAAAAGGGGCTATTTCCAAGTATTTAGGATTGCAGTCTAAGTTATTCAAGTTAGCTCATCATCATGTTCAGTATTCCCCTCATATACCATGGGGAGGATAATGTATGGCCCAAAAAGTCTTTTTCTTCCTTGTTGGGCATCTGCATTGCCAGCACTTTCCTTGGTGACTTTACTTGGCAGCTAGTCTAAGAAAAGAATCTATTACTTTACTAGAGGCCTTGCTGAAGTAGATGTGCCTCATTGGTGTACTTGACCTTAAGAGTATGGACTTATTACTATATAAAATTCAATTTAGGAGCTGATTCACTAAACTGGAAAGTATTCATATACCGATGTTATTTGTATGTTGCCCATTCCTGAAGGCTCTTTGTCTGACATATTCAAAGCCACCCTCCCCAAATTGACTTAGGACATGTCCCAAATAGCAGCTCATAAAACTGAATGTCCCCTTGATTATCATGGAAAATCAAATGGTTAAATCAAATAGTTAAAATACATTGTTTAATAGTAGTAGTAATGAAGTTTATTGTTGTAACCACAGGTCAAAACATAAGAATGCAATAAAATACAATAAAATATAATAACATTCAATAAAATGATGAAATTATAAAATAAAATAATAAAAGAAGCATTAAATATAAAAAGGTTACAACAAAATAGAGCCAGAGCTACAACTAAGAACTTAAATATTTCTTCCTAAGTTTAAGTGAGAGCAGAGCAAAAGTAGCAACTTGGTTGCTAATAGTTGGAAACACGTCTGCGAGAAGATAAATCCGTTTTTCAAGGTCAGTGCCCTTGAGTTCATCTGCCATTAATAATTTGGCCCTGATCTAAATGTAAATGTAAATGGGGCAGTGGAGGACATAATGGATAACATCCTCCACTTGACCAACACCACAAGGACAGAGGCGTTGTTTGACACGGAGTTTGCAAAACCTCCCTTTGAGATATGCGGAGGGCATGGTCTGCAGGTGAAGGGATATTAAAGCCCTTCTCGGTGATGCACTGGTCATGTTAACCAGGTACTGGGAGAGGCTTCTGTGTTTTTTATAATTATGGTACCGGGTTGAAAATGTGGGTGACTGTACCGCAATTGTGTCTTTATTAGCATCCCTTTCAAAAAGCCAATCTCTAATATTTTCTCTATTCCAAGTTCTGAGTTCTCCCAAAGATGGTAGGGAATACATTTGTAAAATGGGTGACAAAAGTTTAGTCCACTGATTTCCAGCTGTGTAATGGAGAAAACAGAGTTTGGCAAGATGGGATTCTTGAAGGCTTTCTGATTTCTTATAGTGGCCCAACAATGCCAGGTGTATTCTACAGCGATGGAAGGTGTGATGGAATGTGTCTCTGAGGGGGAAGGTGATGTTATGGAGATCGCAGGTGAGGAAGGAGGGGGCGCCTTCCAGGGGGAAAAGCGTGTCCTCAGTGTGGAGGACCTTGGGCGCCCAGCCAAGAGAGTCAGGCAGGAACCGCCTTAGAAGTTTCAGGAGTTTTTCCCTTAGAGCCTGTTAGCTTAGCTCAGTTTGGCAAGCTTTTCTGTATGCACTGGGAACAATGAAGAACTAGAGCTTCATCTCGAACTCAGTGTGGTTTCTTCACCTAAACCCTGACAGAAGGTAGTCCTACCTCCATCCTTAAATAGGCAGCAGGGGTGCCCTGGGGGAGGCCCAAGATATTCCTCATAAAGTTGTTTTGGACTACTTCCAGTTGGGCAATGACCTTCTCATCCTACCCCCAAATCTCAGACCCATACAGCATCTGGGCTATCACCTTGCCTTGGAATATTTTAAGTACAGGGGCTACCAATTGCCCTCCTTTAGAATAGAAAAATGTCAGAATGGCACCTACTGTACACTGAGCAGTTGCCAAGACATTATGTAAGTGTACTTTCCACAAAAGGGACTTATGAAAGGTGATGCCCAGGTATTTAAAGGAGGGACATTGCTCTATTAGTTGGGCATTAATTGTCCATCTATGTTTAATATTACTTTTGCCAAAAGCTACTACCTTAGTTTTATTGTAATTTATCTTCAGTTTTTCCATTTCACAATAAGCAGCTAGTCTGGCCAATAATCTTCTAAAGCCAATCTCAG
This sequence comes from Charina bottae, assembly GCA_023362775.1. Classification (NCBI taxonomy): domain Eukaryota; kingdom Metazoa; phylum Chordata; class Lepidosauria; order Squamata; family Charinaidae; genus Charina; species Charina bottae. Next base: position 68,162,176 of record JALMGJ010000004.1, read on the forward strand.
TATAGGAAATAAGAGCCATGTCATCAGCGTACATTAATATTGAGATTGTCTGTCCATTGAGTGAAGGGGAGAAAAAAGTTTGTGACTTCATGACCTCTACAATATCATTAATATAGAAATTAAATAAAAAGGGAGCAAGTAGACAGCCCTGTTTAACTCCTCTCTCCAATAAAATGGGGTCTGACAAGGACCCTTGTGGGCCCGTTCTTACCCTAGCTGTAATGTTGGTATATAGTTCTATAATTTATTTATTTATTTATTTATTATTTCAATTTATTCCCTGCCCATCTCCCATGCAAGGGACTCTGGGTGGGTTACAATAATTAAAAATTTAAAAGCTATACAAATAGGAAATATCTAGAAAACACAATCAATAAAAATAAATAAAATCCAAGATGGATTGGGAACTGTAGCATAGTTCATGTTGCTACGGGGCTAGCCAACCCCAGGAGGTACTACCGCCTCCGTTGTCCCAGGCCAGGCGGCAGAGCCAGGTCTTAAGAGCCTTCCGAAAGGCCAGGAGTGAAGGGGCCAGTCTCACCTCCAGGGGCAAGATATTCCATAAGGCGGGCGCTATCGCAGAGAAGGCATGCCTCCTGGACCCCGCTAGATGGAATTCTCTTGTTGAGGGGGTCCAAAGCATGCCCTCTCTGCATGCACGGGTGGGGCGGGCCGATGCTATTGGGACAAGATGGTCCCTCAGGTAATAATTAGTTTGAGAAGGCGCTTATCAATATCTGTCCTAACTAATTTCTCCCGTAGTCGAGACCTGTCAATGGAATCAAAGGCAGAGGTAAGATCAATAAAAGCGACATAGAGATGTTTTGTATGCCCATTGGTATATTTCTGAATAAGGGCCTTCAGAGTAGCACAGTGATCTACTGTGCTATGTCCTTTTCGGAACCCTGCCTGTTCTGGATGAAAGAGTTTTGTTTCTTCCTCCCAATCTTCTAATTTATTCAAAAGATGTCTGGCATAGAGCTTAGAAGAAATGTCTAGCAGACTAATTGGGCGATAATTGGCAGGTTCCTGCCGATTACCCTTTTTGAAGATTGGGTATATTATACTTTGTTTCCAGTGGGGAGGTACAATGCATGTTTTATCTATTTCTGAGAAGAGTCTAGTCAGGATAATAAAATATTATTTTATTTTATAATTTCATCATTTTATTGTTTTAATGTTATTATAGTTTATTGTATTTTATTGCATTCTTAGGTTATGACCTGTGGTTACAACAATAAACTTCACCACTACTACATTGTTTAATAATTAGCCTAATTAGATAAGATTATGGATAAATTTTGCAGGATGTTTGTAGCTACTACCTTACAAGGACATAAAGCCAGACATATACTGTAGGTACAAGAGATTATGTTCTAGGCTTTAATGTTTTGTTTGTTTGTTTGTTTGTTTGTTTTAGAGATTCTTTGAGAACTGCTGATAACTTTTACTAATTGGTTTTGAATAAAATATTTCAAGCAATGTTGATCTTTCTTGCTGGATCAAGCCTTGAAAGGGATCAGATTTAATCCATTGCACAAGATTTCATGATACCATTTCACCATCTACCTAATCAGTTCAGATCAATCTGGTTTTGTATGGAACTTGGCTGAATCCAAAGTTTAATCAGTTCAGATGCAAGCCTGGCAGAAAACTGTTTGAGAGTGACCAAAATATCAATTAAAAACAGTTGTGTGAAATGGATTCATAGCTTTCAATAAATAACAAAGAGGTTCTGAAATAGAATCAGGATGTAAACTTGCCTGTCATTTTTAGTTCCTCAATGTTAAATATCAATTACCTAAAATAATTCCTTTAAATAAAATTATGTGGAAACAAAAAGGAGTAGGTATAGACAAATATTATTTTCAGGCTGTTTTCTGAGAGTTATGTTTACCCCTGTCCAATACATTTGCTAAATTTGACTTAAAAGAGAAATCATTAAAAAAAAGTTTAAGAAAAAATGGAATTAATAGCAATCGTTTCATTCTGAAATAAACTTTTTTTCTTCTCAGCCTATAATACTAATTTTGCAGGATACAAATGAAGAATGCTATCAGCAAAACTTGATAGCACAGCATACCATATTGTATGGGCTTTCTACTTGAAGGATGGGCAAATTATCATGGAAATATACAGTAGAAAGTCATGCTTTTGCTGGTTGTTCCCTTCTGAAGTGCTTGCCTTTTCTTTATTGTTTAGATCGAGCAAGAAGCAGCATGGTCTCCACAGAAAGTGCCTCCTCCACATATGAAGAGCTAGCAAGAGCATATGAACATGCCAAGATGGAAGAGCAGCTGCGACATGCAAAGTTTACCATCACAGAATGCTTCATATCAGACACCTCATCAGAGCAGCTTACGGCAGGGACTAATGAATATACAGACAGCCTGACCTCAAGCACCCCATCCGAATCAGGGATTTGCAGATTCACTGCATCCCCTCCCAAACCTCAGGACGGAGGACGCGTGACAAACATGGCTGTTCCAAAGGCACATCGGCCAGGTAGGTATCTAAGGCTACTATTTTAATTCCATCAGTATTAATTCCAGAAACGAGGCAAACAAAAGCATGATTGAAAAGGTAAAAAAAGTCTGCCAGCAAAAGTTCAGTGCTGATTTTTGTTGTTGTCAGTAACAACCACTCCTCCTTTCTGAGTTGTATGGCAAAGCAAAGCATATTCTAGTATCTGCTGAATACTGAAGGCTTTTACGTCCCTGCCTCCAGAACCATGCCCAAGCTGACCTGATAATCCTAAAATTCTAACTGGCAAAAAGGTTTACTTGAAAATAATAATTTACTCATAATCAAACCCAGTAGTATTTTTCCACAAGTGAGTACTTATGCCTGCCAGCCTTTTAATGTGACCTTTACCCCTGGGCTCTGAAGCTTTGTTTCAAGCACCAATTTTCCCCATAATGGAAGCATACCCTGGTTTCTGAGGCTTTGTTTGGTCACCAAAAGAGAACTCCTCTAGCAGGGCTCATGATTGTCAAGGGTAGGGTCCATGTCAAGCAGCAAGGTCTTTCAGAGACTTGTACTCATCAAGATTTTGGAAGAAAAAGTTTCCTCCTTGTTCTGGATTTCAGTGTTACATTGTTTTAGTCATATTAGAGCATTCCTCCTGCCTCAGTAAGGAGGCAATTCCTTTTTACTGGCCACAGGAGTATATTGCAAAGGTTCACGGATGTTGATTAGAAATAGATGTAATGCATTTTTTTATCACTATTTCTTGTCTGCATCCAACGAGTCAGAATTATTGGAGGTAACCGTAGTATAGTAAAAATAAAAATGTAATAAATCAAGAGAACAGGACATCTTGGGGATGGATAAAGAAACATATAAACCCCTTAATACTCAGGTCACTTTTAGCTTAAGTTCTAATTTACTATATGACAGAATTATTTCTTATGCATGTTGTGGTTCAATTCCTAATAGAGCAAAACTGTTTCTCCAATTATTATCATTATTATTATCAGCCCAAATTAATCCACCACAGGTTGAAGGCCTCTTCACTGAAGGTTATGGACTGTAATCTGCCATGCTGGTCCACTGCGGGTTGCTAGATATATTTTTTTCCACTTCCCAATCTAGGGTGACTGGCCCAAAGTCATGTACTCGGTTTCCATGCCTAAGGGAGGACTAGAATTTGGATCTCCCCTTTCCTACTCTAATAACTTAACCACTATATCACATTGTACTTATATGGGTACAGTATTTATAAAATATGCTATTCAAGCAAATGAAAGTCTTAATTGCTAGTGAATGGATAAAATATGGTATTGTCACTATGAGAAGAAATATGATTCAAAAAGTTTCCTAGAGCACTGAGATTATTTTCTTCTATAGTTTTAGTAACTCACATTGAATCTTTGTAGGATTACATAATGTATGTAAAATGCTTTAAATAATAAATCATAAAGCTGTGCAGTATGTTTCCTTGGAATAATAAAATGTATGTTATTACATTATACAATTCCCTTATTCCCCAGATCCATAATATTCACTATCCTATGGGGTTAAAAATATATAATATCATGCCACATTTTCATTACTACATACGAAGGCATCAGAGAAGGCAGGATCATAACTTTTACCAGCAAGCAAGTATTTTTTGTGAGATTTGGTTCCACTTTTATATATTTGGTAACATTAGACAAGAGACCACCTTCTAAAATACCTTTCATTCTCTTATGTATGTATTTGGTATTAATCATACTGTGGTTATTTTTAAAAAAATAAATCTGAAGAAAATTGGAAATACTTTCTAAGCATATTTTATATGCAAAAAACAAGCAAGCAAGCCCATCACGTTCATTCATTTGGATTAATAATTCAAACTTTAAATCCAACCATCCCATTTAAGGCTGGCCAGGAATGTATTATCCCAAAAAGAAGACAGCATATTATGCAAATTTACATGAAATTGTTGATGGTCAATTATTCTCTCCTTGCCAATCATAAAGGTGTCTTATTTTTAAAAGCAGACATTAAAGATTTTATTGAATCTCTCTAAAATTAAATTGATTTTTTTTATTAAGTACATATGGTTTTTCATGATGAACTATTACTTCTGTCATGTTCTCTGTGGGACTGTATGGCTTTTGCAGCATACTTACTATTGTGACAACATTAATAGCAAAGTGTTTTCACAACTCAGAAGTTTTGTTTTATCCTATATTGTACTGCCTGCTTTCTCCTTTCCTATAACAGGTAGAGACAGGCAAAGTTGTCAAATAATCCAACTAACCTGGAAATGCATGAAACGTTTCTCATAATCTCATAATGTTTTTGCAACAGAGAAATATTGCCTGAAAATGAATTTTAAATTCAGCAACTCTTTTCTCTCATCCACCTACATGAATTCCTGAACTAAATCTCATTTTAGAAAAATAAAACAATTTGAGAAAAGGGAGCACTATGTTGCACCTGGTCACTTTAATGAGCTAATGCTGATGTACAATGCAGAATCATTTTTCCTCAAGGCAGAGAGAGATAGACTAGTTCTGTGGTCACTTAAGTCCTGGTTCTAGATAATTCTGATACTATACTATACTACTGAGATAATGCTTATTAAGTACCAATTGTTTCTTCAAAATTGCATGAAAAATACGAATCTCTGTATATAACCTTAGCAATACTATACAGTGTTAGATGGTAGTCCTTTTCTCACCATGTCGAAAGGGGGAAAACACTCCTAGTGGTTCAGAATAAGAGTAAATCAATCAATCTAGGTAGTGGGCAGAGTCCAGCAATGCCAGGGAAACTCAAAACTCTAAGCAACCCATGAGAAGTAACTCTCTTTCAAGTGGACTGTTAAAAGTAGAGGAAGCCAACTCCAGTTTGTCTTTGTTGTTTTGTGTTCCATCCCAGGACGACCACAGCCCAGTCTGGTTTCTTCCAGGTAAGAAATGCACCCCAATCTGGAGAAGGATTGGAAAATCAAAAGGAATTACTCAACTAGGAAATTTGAAGTTATAGGATATTTTTGGTTAATTTATACTGATGAATTTAATTGATACTGATTGTTCTGAACTGTTTGTTTCTTTGTATCTTTAGTCATGTTTCATTCTATCTGTTTTATGTGTCCATATGTCTATCTGTGCTTGGAAGATAAGTGTGAGATAAAGTCTACAGGACTCATGGTATTTTCCAGTTTTTTTTTCTCCCATTGTCTTCAATCTCAGTTAGCTCCTTAATCTTAAACTACATAATAAGCAACTTGTAACTTCTTTTGAAATTCCTGTTTTTGTTGTTGTTGTTCAGTCGTTTAGTCGTGTCCGACTCTTCATGACCTCATGGACCATAGCACGCCAGGCCTTTCTGTCCTCCACTGTCTCCTGGAATTTACTCAAATTCATGTTCATTACATCGGTGATGCTATCTAACCATCTCATCCTCTGCCGTCCCCTTCTCCTTTTGCCTTCAGTCTTTCCCAGCATCAGGGTCTTTTCCAGTGAGTCCTCTCTTTGCATTAGGTGGCCAAAGTATTTGAGCTTCAGCATCTGTCCTTCCAATGAGCAGTCAGGGTTGATTTCCTTTAGGATTGACTGATTTGACCTCCTTGCAGTCCAAGGGACTCTCAAGAGTCTTCTCCAGCACCACAGTTCGAAAGCATCAATTCTTCGGCGCTCAGCCTTCCTTATGGTCCAACTCTCACAGCCATACATTACTACTGGAAAAACCATAGCTTTAACTATACGGACCTTTGTCCGTATATTGAATATGAAATTCCTAGTCTCATTCTAATGGGGAATTTAGCTTACCAAGCATTCCAGTAGGAAAAAAAGAAGCTTCCACTTTCTTCCTCCAGAGTAGAGAACATGGAGAAAATTGGTCCCTGAGTAAAAGTAGAATTAGCAGCAACTAGAAAGAGCTCCTTCAAAGATAGTGGGAGGTTGCACCAATGGGTATTGTGGGGGAAGCACTTATAGACCCCATTTGAAGAAGCCAGAGAAGCCAACCCACCACACTCTGTGTGAGTGTGTGCAAACATTACTCTATTGTACCTCTTCTAAGGATACCCATAAGGGTAAATAACAGTTTTGTACTGTAGTAAACTATGTGTGCTATTACAATGACGGTTTTCTGAATACATATTTAAAGTAGCACAAAGTCCATGACAAGTGACTAAATTAATCTTTCAGTACTGAAGGTAATATATCTTGGAAAATTTACACAGTAACACATACAACTTTCTTTCAAAGGTTGGTTTAATACACATACAGCCAAGAATCAAATGAATTCTCCAGCATACTCCATTATTGGTCATGTGGCTGGTGGTGTTGGGATTTATAGTTCAACAATATCTGGAATCTAGACCTTCTGATGATGAATTCTGGTCCTTGAAAAGGATCCTGAGTGGAATAGACAAAAGTTTGGCAGCATTTCTTGTCACTATAAACTACCAGGGAGAACCTGTATCTTACTTTTGTTTTTATTAAATTTTATTAAGTTTTACAATACATAATAAAATTTAAAGTAGAAAAAAGAAATAGAAACAGAAATACAAAATAAGAAAAAGATAAAGATAAAGAAAAAGTGGAGTCAAGAAATAATAAGCAAAGAAAATATAGAAAATAGATGTCCTCCAATCTATCTTTGAACTTAAAGTACAACAATTGATTTTAAATGTTAGTCCTTCATACAGTATACAGGAACTTTTCTTTGTCATATGCCTTTTGATTTCTTTAATCCAATCTTCTAACCTTCATCTTACTGTCTCCCAATAATCCATCTTTGGCTTCCACTCCTTGAAGTAGTAGTTCAAGTAGTAGAGAACCTGTATCTTACGAACAGCAACAGCAACAGCAAAGATCTGCATTCACCTGCCTAATAGAAGTAAAAAAGATAAAGAAATGGCTTCTGTAAAATAGGGCATGGCTGTAAAATGTGATCTGATGAGTCCATGATTATTGGTCTCAAATCAGTGCTGAGATGTAGGAACTCCATTCCTTCAGAGAAGAACCACAGCTAGACTTTTTCCTAAAAGATTGGTTTGGATCTGGCCAGGTTATTTTACTTTCAGGCTGCTGGAAGTCTCCAAGCTCTTCATTCAGCAGCTTCTCATCCTGTGCTTGAAATATTTTCTCTGGGCAATAAGTTGATTCAAGACGCTATGCCAGGTTTGAAAAGAGATGAGAAAGAGGCTGATTTAAAAATAATAATGAAGATCAGATGAATCCAGGTGAATCTCAGAATTAAACTGGAAAGTGATCCAATGTAGAAGTTACAGTAGCTAAAGTTGGCTAAAGCAGAAGTATAGGGCAATTATACTAAAGCAGAAAAAGACTTCAGAAGCTTCTGGAGCTTTATTGACTGGAAACTCTGAGCAACTTCATTGCCTTGACATTTCTCTAACACAGGGCTTTCCAAAGTTTTTCCGCGGCGACACACCAACCGCCGTTGGTGTGTCGCTGCGGGAAAACCCGGAAGTGCCACCGTTGCAGCAGCGCGCAAAAATCCAGAAGCGCTGCTGCCGCTTTCAAGTTTTTGCGCGCCACCGTTGGTGTGTCGCCGCGGGAAAACCCGGAAGTGCTGATGATGATCAGTGCTTCTGGGTTGTGTGGCGACACACCAGACTGTGTGTGGCGACACACTTTTGTGTCGCGACACACAGTTTGGAAAGCTCTGCTCTAACATAACAGGAAAGCTAAAACAAATTAGGGTCAGTGAAAATACTTCAGATATTCCACTGCAGGTATGAATGTTGGGCTTTGAACAGAGGTGGTGGTACTTCATGACTGAATCATCACATTCTCCAAGACGTAGATATGCCACCTTCAAGGTTCAGTCTTTCAACTGTTTGCTAGTAAAGTGGTAGTTCTTAATAAAATGTGAACTACATTAATTCTTAAGAGGTTTTTCCTTGAAACTAATCAGTGGACCCACCTTTCTTAATTTAATTAATAATTAAATAAATAAATAAATAAATAAATAAACCTTTTAAAGACTCCTAAAGCAGTACAAATGGCATTTATTTCTAGCTCTTGCCATGCTAGACTGCCTCCACCAAACAAGAATAGAGACTCAAATAGAACTCCCAAACCAGGCAGTCTAAATTATTTAATTAATTAATTAATTAATTAATTAAATTGAACTCTGGGCGGTTTACAATAAAGGCAAATTATACACATTCAGGAGCCAGTGTCTCTGTTTTCCTCAGCAACAGAGCATTTTTGTAATTTTACTGTATACCCATGGTAGTACTTTATATAAATTAAATAATAAATCAGAATTAAAAGAGGTTTTTTTTTAGTTTGCATTCCTAAAATAATGATTTTTATTTTTAAAAAATCTTAATTTGTGAACAGATAGTCTCTCTGAAATACTGGAGGGAAGTCATCACATTGGCTCCACTTGTGTGGCATTTGATATTTCTAAGTATTTTAATTATTCTTACAGGATGCCATTGCCTAGTAAAGAATCTAACAATGAAAATTCAATCTCTGTTTCCCTTATGAAATCTCCAGAATCTAGGATTATCATCAAAATCCAATAAGGGATTTACAATTTAGCCCCTAGCTTTTAGGAAATATAATTTGTGTTCAATTTATCTTTTTTGATAATTTTTAAGCACATTTTGCAAAAAGGAAAATATATTTGTTGTATATTAATATTAACATCAGTGCATTCAATGCATGCAACTATACACGCTTAGATGATTGATCCAAAGTATTGTGTTACTAATGTCAGTTACATGATTGCTGTGAAATAGAGAAACAGTACATTAGGATATCTATACAGTAGTACACTTGGACTGGTGGATCTGCATTCAACTTCTCACTCATCCATAAAGCACATGTCTCTCAGACTTTTTTACAGGAGTATGGTGAGGCTGTAATAGAATTACTCTGTATACTATAAACTCCTTGAAACAATAATAACAATGAATACCATAAATAGATATGTGTCATCCAATCAGACTTGACTTCTGGTAATTTGTAGACAAATGCTTACTATTTTCACTTGTCTCTGGTAATAACTAATAGCTCCTCAAGAATATTCCAGTCAGCCTACCCACACACTTTCTCCATTGTCTTCCATGTCTTCTACTTTTCAAACCTTTGCCAAACATTAATTTTTGTTAGTTCATCATCTCTTCACATAGCATGGCTAGTATGTGTGAGTTTTTGCTTGCTATTCATCACATCCAGCCCAAATCAAGACTTCTTCGTATTGATATCTTCAACAGCTACCTGGGGATGCATAGCTCGGTCCTTGATATCATGTATCATTGTATCCTTTCTCATCACGTGGACATTCTCAACTCATGTTAGTCTAGTAGCTTGTAGAACAAGAGCTCCCCACCACTGTGAGTGCACATTGGCAGTTTAAATGTTCTGATAATAACAACAATAATAGAAGCACAAGCCCTTCTGCTCTCCCCACCCCATATAAAGTTCTAACAGGAATTTTTTCATGGAACATTAAAAAAAGATGAAAGTAGGTGATAAAATTTGGAAGAGCACTAAACTGTATCATCCCTTCTTTTACTTTCTACTGTAGTACAGCTTTAAACAGAAGTGTTTTCCTATACCATTTCCTACAGATCATTTATTTTGCATTTACCACTCTTCTTAAGTGGCTTCATTGTCAGAATTAGATTGTTGAACTGCCCATTTTCCCCTCCACCCCACACTTAGGCACATTGCCTGGCTAGAATATAGCTACACCTAGTTAACATTTCCCATCTCATCTATCTGAATAACTTGAAAGAGTTATCTCTCACACTGTGTCTCTGAAGCCTGATTAAAATGTCCACATCTTAAAATCAATCCTAATTGCCTATATAATAATAACTCTTGCAATATTCTCCGATTTATTTTCTTCCTAGAGGTCATTCAGAGAGCATAATCTTTCTTTCTCCTAAGAATTTGTATTTCAGTTCCATTATTTTTCAGTTCTTGGTGCTTCGTGGCAAATAGCAGTTAGACATGACTTATGCATTCTACTGTATACGTTTTCCACTACAGTCCCTTGCCTGAGGAAATGTTTATGATAACAATGTTTTGTTTTACAGAAGCAACAAATTAGTTACCGTAAATGAAATCCCTTGGATATTTAGAATCACAAAACCATGAAATTAGCAGTTAGCTTTAAAGCTACAACAAAACAATGTAAAAATGAAATAATTAAATATTTACTATATCAGCACCCATTGCATTTAAAAATAGAACTAGACAAAAACTGTTTCTAGTCTTATGGAAATACTTTTGAATTTTTGTGTGTAAAGAATAAAATTCCCTTCTTGCAACACCTTTAGTTTATTTGATTTAATATCTGCATACTCATCTCTCTACAAGTATTGATTTGCTGATGAGCTCAATAAATGTAGATTGTGCCTTGTAGTGGATTTCCCTTGGTAAAAATCAGCAGCTGACATTTTGTTTGAATAACACTATTCAAATTCACCTCAAGTTTAATTTCTGGCAAAGTGGGGAGATCCCAGGAGGCACCCCTAGAATTTATCCTCCTGTTCCCCCTCTTCATGTGGTGTTTTTTTTTTAAAAAAAAACTTTTTAACATTGCACTGTTCTATACTGGTCTTCGGCCATAATGAAGTTTAATTTTCAGGAATTCTTCTAAGCCATGCTTCACTTCATGAAGGAAGTATAGGGCTGTGCAAAAGCAGTGCCTTTGATTCCTTCAGGAATATAAGTACACTCCCTTTCCACAGAAGCCTGGGTACTTAGAATGATCTGTTCTAGATAGGCAGTAAATTTTCTTCTGGAACCATCTCTAGGATGCTTACATTACCTGCCTTGAAAATCTAAGTTGAAGAATTTCATTGGAAAGTACTGTGGAACCAATTCCTTTAGGAGCATATTGTCAGCCCTATAGGGTAGACCAGACCAAGAAACCAATACCATATAGGTCTAAAACTACTTTTGTTGGAACAGCTATAGTAACAGAATCTTGCAAGTCTGAATGTGCTTCCACCTTTTCTCACTTTATCTTCATGAGAATTATGGAGGGGCTTGTCTGAGATGTTTTTTCAAATTAGTTTTTTGGAATGGACCCAAGTCCCGCTTGTCTGATCATTGCCTTGGTAGCGGCTCTTCCTCCTGTCCTTCAAGACCATTCCCAATGCCGTCTACACACATCAATTTGGATTCTATTCACCAAACTTGTGAATTATGTTGGGTGCCTCTGAATGTCTTTCAGTTGTGGTGGCATAGGAAATAAATAAATAAACTTCAATAATTGATTGTTAAGCTTTACCTATTTTCAGCCTGTCATCTATTGTTGCATGAAAACATGGAGAGGTCTGATGCCACTTTAGAATAGTATCTTCATTAACATATTAACTTCCAGGAATACAACTGGCCATATCTCTCACTTATTGCATAGTTCTCTTATAACAATTTTCTTCTACTCAGTTGTCATCCTTTAAGGGCACCTATGGATATCACTTCCACTTTTTTCCATCTATTTTCCAGCTTTGCCTGTTCCAGAGGTTATTTGGGTTTTTTTAGGAGTTCAGTGCTTTTCTCAAGAACAGTTTCATCACATCAAGGCCTCCTATAAGCATCCAACTGATCAGCATTGCCAAAAGCACAAACACACCCAATCACTGAAGGGATTGCATCTGACTCACCACAGATACCTCCCTTCTACATTCTATACAGCTGTTGAAGGAGATGGATGCCAAGTTATTAATCCCTTCTCCAGTTGCATTCTATCTGTTTTGCCACCCTAGAAATCCATCCAGTTTTCCATTGTTTCCTAATTATTCTGGAGCTACTACGCATCCCCTTGTATACTTCTACTCTACTACAGCTTCCATCTTGGTAGATAGAGAGGAGGAATTTGAAGTTGAGCACATTCAGGACCCCCAGCATAAGAGATGCAAGTTTGATAATTTTTTATTTTATTATTTTATTTTATTTTATTTTATTTTATTTTGTTTTGTTTTGTTTTGTTTTGTTTTGTTTTGTTTTGTTTTGTTTTGTTTTGTTTTGTTTTGTTTTATTATTTATTTATTTATTTTCTATCCCACTGGACCAAGGTCACCCAGCCGGCTTTCATGCCTAAGGCAGGACTAGAACTCTCAGTCTTCTGGTTTCTAGCCCATTGCCTTAACCACTTTTGGAATGGCTATTCAGATGCTGAACATTCCTAGAATCTCACAACTAAGATACACCTACCTCTTCCATTGTTTCTATTTGCAGTACACACATAAGTAAGTCTGTTTTTTTTTTCAAAAACACTGAAAGTCAAAAGCACCAAAAGAGTTAACTTTCCAATAGCCAAGCTCACCAAAGCAAACCATAGCAAGTCTGGAAAGTAGATATATTCACCAGTCACCAGCAGTAACAGAAGCACCAGTACTGAGTCCCAAAAGTTACAGGTCTTTTGCAGCAATTTCTTCATAGTTCTCTGAAACAGATGTAGCAAGTAAAGGCTATCTGCCATTCTGTTATGTGAGCTTGCAGCTATACATGCTTTTAGTTAATATAAATCTTTTAGCTGATAACATACTTTTCTCACAAGCTTTTTTACAGGAAACAGGAGTTGATGTGGTGGTAAGGAGGAGGAGAGAGCTGGAAGACTTGAACAGAACTTGTTGGTTCCATTGGCTCCCTGGGCAAGATTCCTGAACTGGGGCTGGGCAGGGTGTGAAGACCACCAATGAAAGAAGATGGCTAACAAGCAACATGGCTTTCTGACATAGATGGCATCTGAGAGAGGTTGAGGATAGAACACATCTTGCATCCTGAAAGAGATTGCCAGCCAACATAGTTAATGCCCTTAATTAACTCTAAGTGAGGATGATGTAGAAACACAAATAACATTCACAAGACATTAAGTTAGTCCAGGGCTCCCACCAACTTTGTCATGAGGGCTCAAGTTAGAAGTTACAAAAGCTGGAAGAAAGTGGCTGTGCTAGATGCAAGCCAGTAGAAGAAGTAAGGCAAGATGAGCCTTTGGAATACAAGAGTTGTTTTGAAGCACAGCAGAAAAAAAGAGATGAACACAGAGTTTCAGGAATTACTTAAAACAAGGGTGTGTAGGTAGAAAAGGTGTTTCCCAAGCCATTGCCTTTGTTTCTAGAAAAGTATCCTGCCAGATTAAAATTCCTAAATAGAGAGAGAAGAAGCTAATATCATACCTTTTTATTATTATGTTTGAGAGAGCTATAACATCATATTGATGGCCTAAGAAAGAATGGGTGGCACATTTAGCTTCTAGCCTTAGTGGAAAACCCTTAATAGCTTATACTAGCCTTTCATCTAGAGGGACTATGACAATCTGAAAGAAGTGATTTTGCATTAATATGATGTAACCCCACATATAGATCAGCAAAGATTCAGAGAACATCTTCATAAACACCAAGAAGAGTTAGAGAAATAGCCTCATCCTGACCTCAGAGCTAACATAGAGGTAGTGGCAGAAGTAGTCCTTTTACAGTTCTTGCAAACCCCTTTCCTATCTCAGGATGGTGCTCTTGAACACTGATTTTTCATATGCTGTGTGCTTATGCTGTGTGATCTTTTTCTGCAAACCCACAATGCCCTCATAACATTCTGTTTTCAACTGCAGTGAAATCTAGAAGGTCTCCAACAATATGCCACATACTCCTTAAATGCCTGCTATTTCACTCAAAAACTTCACTCCCAGATCATACTAGCTACCCTGAGCTAATAGTATCAGCAGGGTCCCTCCTGCTATACTAATCCAGACAGGAAAATTCAAATGATAACACTCCAATTGCAAGAGACATGGCGATACTCCATACACCTGTCCTGAAACAGCAAGGAGCACTTGAGGAAGTTCCATTCAAAACGTGTGTGAAACACTTGAGATGGTTTAACATTAAACACATTTTGCACTTCCACTCTGTGTGGGTTATTGTGCCAATGAGGAAAGGTCTCATGATAAGCAGGACAGTTCCTTATAAGCATGACTCTAGTTCCTACGTTGCACTGCATTTCAGGGAAGGCACATTAGGAATTTGTCCAATGAGTCTCCACTCCTTTGCAAGGAGAGACATCACCCCCAGTTGATGCCAGGGGATTTCTCACAACAGATTCCATATCTGATTGTATAGAAGTATCTCCCACTATGTTCAGTGGAGATAATTTCTAAGAAAATCGGAATAGAATTGTGGTATTACAGTAGTGAGTTTGTGTAATTTTATATTTCCGGCCATAAATTGTGTTCTCTTACCTTTGCCAGCAATTATTTTTATATGGTTTGCCTAACAAAAAAGCTGTTATTAGCTTTACTATAAAGACTGCCTTTTTTTAAAAAAAAAACTTATAAACTAAACTTTTCCTGCAGCAGAGATTTCAGTGATCATGACTATAATGAGTCATTCATTCAGCACATCATTCAGCATGCTGGAGGGAAAATATGTCTCCATTAATATAAATTTAATTTGTTTTCAAAAATGAATACAGCAACCCAGTAATATCAGTAAAAGATAACTTGGCTTTTTAAACTTTAATAAATCAGTTTAAAGATGCTGAGTCTGAGACTTCTGCATGATCTAGACGTTAACAGAAACATTGGCAAAAATCATAGGATCTACTTAGAAATGGGGGCGCAATGGCTCAGCCGTTAAGACGCCAGGCTCGTCGATTGGAAGGTCGCAAGTTTGGGGGTTCGAGACCCTAGCCCCGTGTGACGGAGTGAGCTCCCGCAAACGGAGATGAGCACCGGCCCCTAGAGTCGGACACGACTGTGTGGGGGAACCTTTACCTTTTACTTACAAAAGGATAGATGCTTTGTAATATATTTATCCTTGGAATGCTCAATCTGCTAACAAAATGTGATGAGCCTTGTTGGCATGGACAACAGAATTGAACCAAAGGCATAAGGAAAATTCATTTTTTCAGATCAACTTTTCATTTGTTCTAGACTGCAAAAAAAATGCAGTAGGGTCACCTTTAATTCTGTTAAAGTTACTGGTAAAACTACAAAAAAATTCAGCAGAATGCCACTGATGTAATTCATTTTAAGTGAGTTAACAAATACGTTATTATTTGTCCTTTCCCTAAAAAAGTTCAGGCTAGCACACAAAATTCTCTGCACCCCCCACCCCCTGTTTTAGTTCCTCCACAACCCTATGGTAAAGATTAGGCTAAAGGACAGCAACTCATTAGGCCAAGATCATCCAGTCTTTGTGTGGGGATTTGAACCTAGGCCTTTCTAATCCTAGTTCACCCATTTAGTTCAGCTACTCCAAACATTAGCTCTCTAAATGTTCTGGATTACAACTCCCATCATCCCCATTAGCACAATCCATACCATATTATATGGAGATGATGGGAGCTATATCCAACATATATGAAAGGTACCAGTTTAGGGAAGGCATTTTAACCACTATAGCACATTCATTCCTTGGTACAATAAATAATCACATCAATGGCATTCAGTGTTACTTAATCTTTCTGGAATACTTCTCCGCACTTTCTTTTATCATTATTTTCTTGAAACAAAATCCAAGCTTACAAATTAGGATCAAATCCTGACATAATTGCTAAGGGACTGTTGAGTTTTCTTGTGTTTTCATCCCTCTGATCATTCATCACTTCTACAGACATTGTGATATTTTCTCCACTGTTGCAGGATTTGTCATCTATATTTATTTCCCCAAAGTCCTACTTTTTTATTGCCCTAGGCTGCTCCTAAGGTGGGAGAATGCTACTAAAAATGCTACTTCAGTAAAGAATCTTCCTTAGAAAGATTAGACTTAGTCTTGTGAAAGGGATAATGATCCATTTTCCTATTACTATCAGTATCTAGAAAAAAATTGAAGCCATGCTGAAAGGACTAACTCACATATTGTAGTACTGATAACATTCTCTATCTCTCCCTCCCCCCCATTTGTGTCTAGGGGCACTTAGTTCATTCCCACCTACTCAACATTATATGAGAACGTTCAAAAGCTGTCTCAAGCTTCTAACAAAACACTTGTGAAATAGATATCTACATACAGTTCTCGTGTATATTTCCCACTGTGGTCTTTAAAAATGCAGTAGACTTTTGATCAAATTTTTATTTGCTTGAAGCAGTTTTGGAATTGATTCAGTTGGCCACTCCTGCTTCATACAGTAGAAGAGAGAGAGAGAGAGATCTGAATTATTTAGTTTAAAAAACAGTAGTGTGAAACCTTCAAATATTTGATTAACTAATCAATATTTCTAAATTATGTGTTTAAAGTGTCCTTAATACATGATTTGTTTAGGCATATTGTTTTGCCAAGTGTCAAGGCAGTGATCAGATGCCCAGACAATTGGTTCTTTTAGATCCAGAGACAATGATCATACCAGTAAGTAAGGATGCTTTAAGCCTTATTGTTTAACTGTGGCAGGCAAATTTAAACAGAGACACAAGAAAGCATACCAAGCCAGATGATAAGAAATCTCACTTCAGCTGTCTGGAGCCCCAGTAAACGACAGCAGAGAGTCCCCAAGCCAATTTTGCACACAGCACCCAGTACCAGGGTCTGTGGCCAAGCTCCAAACTCAAGAGGCAATCCTAATATCTTGAGTATACACTGTAGGTCCCCAAATAGAACCCAACTGTAAGTAATAATAAGTATTGCATATATGTCCCATCTTTCATTTGACAGCATAGAGCAGTTTACATAGGACTGTCACTTTATTTTACCCCATTACAAATCTGAGGGGGAGTGACTGGCCCAAAGTCACCCAATGAGTAGGCTTGAACTAATTTAAGTGGAACACAGCCCTATATTGACTCCTCTATCCTCCAATCAAACAGTAGGGTTTCTGGTTTTGGCTTTTTGCCGATGCTTATAATCTGTAAATTTAAAAAGCCTTTTGACTTCACAGTTCTCCATGTTTATATGTTACTAGACAACCCGTGACCCGTTGGGTCATCATTTCAGAGATATTTCCTTACCAGATTCCTCAATGCCTTCAGTGCCTTGTCGCTGTATCATATACCTAAACATTGCTTTGTTAAATAGGATAAATATTTTTCTGCTTCTTTCAAAGACATTTCCTTTTTATCATTATGCAATATTTAATATAATTTTTAAAGTATTACACAATATTTTTTCAGTTATTCTCTTGTTTTGTTCAGATAGTGTGTTAAACTATTTAAAGGGCAGTCCTGGTAGTGGTGGAGAATCTATAGTTTTACATTCTTTGCACTGAGTGTTGCCCCAAGCTCATACAGGAATCCCTGTATCCGGGCCTCGTGTTCCCCCAAGATAAAAACAGAAAAATCTAGACAGTTCAATTCAGAATAAAGGTGCTATGGAACTTAGTCTGCCTGTGTTTTGAGTGCAGTTTTCCTGCTTGCCAAACAAAGTTTCACAGCCTACTAGACTCAGACTAAGAATTCACATTCAGAAGGGAGAGATATCCTTTGTCATGTACACAAAGAGTCTGATTATCCTCACAGGTATGGAGAAAAATGTGGCATTTTAAATCAAGGGACAGAATTGCAGAAGCTGGGGACCAGTGCTGCGAAAAGCATAGGTCTAACATTGCACCCCACTAGCCTCAGATTATAGTTTGGAATTTCTGGGAGAAAAGGGAAAACTGATCAAAGAAAGTGGAGGGGAGGGACTTCAAGAAAAGTTGCTATAGCTGTAGAAATACATAAATACATTCTAACCAGAAACTCTGCTGTTTCTTTGTCTGTGCTGTACTAAAGCATAATTCTCTCATTGGCTTTATTTCTCTGTACAAATTAGGAAATTATATTTTATGCCAGCCTTACAGCATACCTCAACGTGTGCATGAGAATATTCTCTTTCTTTCAAATCTCTGGTGATCTATAATATTAATTTGGAACTCTGCCCTGTTTTTTTTTTTAATGGAGGCTTGCGGGCAGTTACAAGGCATTACATATTCTCTGCAAATGTTCTCTCTTTTTTTTAATCAACTTGCATGTTTGCATTTTGAGCATTTAAAATTTAAAGCAGGTTTTTTTTTTACCATTTATATTTTCTTTTTTTCTGAGAAAGTTTTACTTCGTTTATCTCCTTTGGTTATTTCCCCAGGGGTTGGGTGGATGGAGGGTGGCTAAAACATCTAGACAGATGCTTTTATGCTACATATAGAGAAGCCTCTATTAAATACACAACTTGGAAGATCTTGAATTTGGACTTCAGCCTGATCTTCTAAATCCTTTTGTCCATCTATTGAATTAACTGAAGCATGTGATCTTCTTTTAATAAGATACGGTTTGTGACTTACTTTAAAAAGCTTTTAGAGGATATGTAACCAGAAACAATTGTTTCCATAGAAACAGTAAGTGATGCATCCTGTTCATAAGGTCAGTTACAGGTTTTACGGCTGTAACTAGCCTTCGGTGTCTGCTACTTTTCATTATGCTGTTTCAGTCTTGCTAAGTATATACTGTAGCTCCAGGGCAACATAAAACTCCTTAATTATTGGAAGTGTGAATAGCTACCTGCCTGCAGGAAAGCAATATGACTAATCTGGATGATATACTATGGAAGCAATAAGTGTAATTCTACAAAGCTCTCCAAAAGTATAAACCAAAATTCCTCATAGCTGTCCCAGTGATAGAGCAAGTGGAATTTTTACCTTACTTATTACGTAGGATGAGGGGGGAAATGCCATTCACCCTTGGTAGCCAGCGGAATGTATTACAACTTTTAGCTAAGGGGTAAAACCTACACTATGGAATGACTTCTTGCTTTAGGCACTTGCAAAATGGTGCATTTCTGACAATATAGCGTGGTGAGTATAAGCAGAGGACCAGGGAAGGTTGTGATATTCCACAACAAGTAAGACTGTAGGTGAAGGTGTGACTGAGCAAAGATTGAAGTATGGGAAGAAGCATGCAGGTAGGGGTCTCCGCAGTTATCTGAAAGGCTGGGGGCAAGTCCTTTTTATGCTTATTGTTTTAGTAACTAAAATGTTCTCCTTTAAATATGAAATGTTATACTTTTAGACTCAATGGATTAATTAGCAAAATTTATGCAATGCCCATTGCCAACACTAGTCAGATCTGATCACTGGTAAGATTAAAGGGATTAGGTTATTATAACTTTCTTATATCTACACTTATCAAGGAAGTTGAATGCTGCTAAATCCTGCAGATGTAAAGGTTATAATCTGACCAATTAGAAAGTACCATACTGGGAAGAGTGGTATAAAAGATAATTTACCTCATGATTAGGATAGATTGCATGATTTTCTACCTAGAAATATTGGTTTGAGTAAGGAATACTGCAGATGTGGTATATATCCATCCTGATTCTAATTAGATTCAGCCAATTGTTTTAACATACCTTTCTTTGGAGTATTGTATAATTCTTTTGGCTGCTGCTCAGGTTAGTACTGATCAGCAGCAAAAATGATACAACTGTATATTTCAGTTGTATCATTTGATGTTTTATTCAGTTGTAAATGGGGATCTGTATTCTCTCAACGGTGATCAAGTATGTAGACATTAATTAGGCAAAATGAGAGCAACTACAGAGACAGCAATTCTGCAGCTCTACATAATGTTTCAATAGCACCTTGAAAGGGACAGCATTTTTAATTACATGCGAAAGGTCCTTCTGATTGCTTTTGACTCTGCAACTCTGAAGATAATGAATTGTGAAAAGTGAGCAAATTCAGACAAATCTGGCAATATTTCCTCAGATTGCAGCTGGAAAAAAAAGGTTGATGGTGGCTGCATTCCTGTCAAACAGTTCGCAAGTTACATGTGTTCATTTGAGTGCATGCCTCAGCCTGCTCAGAGAAGTTCGAGTATAATTGCAAAAGGTTTTATGAACTGGCTTTTAGGTAAGAAATTGTAATATAATATAGTGAACTCAATACCAGCCTTAGATGAGCTGTAATTGAAGTGGTGAATTGAGATATCATAGTTGAAATAGGACCCAGGATTGGGGGAATATAACACTCTGTTCCCTTTGCCAAGAACACTGCTGGTTTTCCTTTTAAATGGTACTGTATTTCAATCAAGTTCTCAAGCTATAATGGTTGAGGTGAACCTATAAAATGCATGCGGGATTCTGGCCACTGTAATATGGTAGGAACACCAATTATTCTTTCAGTGATAATTGGGGGATGAATTGGCATTGAATTCCAACACAAGACACGCAAAATGTTAGCACAATATATTTACCCTATAGAATGTTTAACCTAAATTTATCCCAGGAATTTAATGTTTCTTTTTTTTCCCTTCAAATTAGCTCTACTTGTAAATGAGTTTCCTTTTAGGTTCTGCATTATTAAAGAATTCCCATTCAATTTTTCAGTCATCAGTAACTGGGTAAAGTGTAGGGTAAATAAGTGATAACTTTAATATATTTTCTCTCTTCCCAAGTGGCTGTGAGATTGGTTTTGGCATCTCCTCTTAAAAATATATGAACCAGCTGCATGAGGAGCCAAGAATGGGAACGGAGTTTATTGTGCCTAATCTTTCATTCTTTCATGACTTACTTAGAATATTTCCAAGATTTAAATTGCAGTTCATATTGATTTTATACAGCAT
The DNA here is from genome assembly GCA_023362775.1 of Charina bottae. NCBI lineage: Eukaryota > Metazoa > Chordata > Lepidosauria > Squamata > Charinaidae > Charina > Charina bottae. Next base: position 68,183,137 of record JALMGJ010000004.1, read on the forward strand.
GGCTCATTTCATAAGTTTCCACAACTTTGCTACTGCATTAATATTGAATTAAAAAGTATCACATCTGTGCCAGTGCAGGGGATGGTAGCACTGAAAACACTGACAGGTTTGTGAGTTCAAAAATGCTGCTACAGGCATAATTTTGTAGTAGAAGAACCATTATTATTCCAACCCAGATAGTGACTGGTGGCTTCAAAGATTTTCTTATTTTAAGGTGTGTGTTTTTTTAATGTCTGTGAAATTTTCTTGCCTGCCTTACTAAAGAGATAGTTAATTGCATGTTCACACATTTATACACCACTTGATCATCTGGTACATTAAAAAGTACAAGGACACCAAAGCCTACCCCATGAAATTTTCACCAAAATGCCCTTCTCATTTGAATACAATTTATAGAACAGATTTTCTTTTATCAAACTGAATGAGAAGTGGTAGGAAAAAAGGATAATTTTTCGAAAGAGCACTAAAATGTACACAGTATGCAAAAAGGGCTACTCACATAACTGCTGAATGGACAGCCAATAGGAAACATACCTGAGTGGCATGCAAGTTGGCAGGGCCACAGAAAAAAATAGAGCAGAACCCCATCTTGCATGTGAGAATGTTGGACATTACTGCCAAAGCACTTACTTAACAATTTTCAAAGCCAAACATAATGCCAGAAGAAATTTGTCCATAGAACAATCAAAATTCAGGAAAGAAGGAAATGTGTATGTAGCTTCACGTGTAATCCCTGATTATGTTGTGCTGGCAGAAAATAGAATAGCAGTGTTGTGCTTTATTACTGATGTGGCCCATTCCAAATGTGGCCTCCATTATTTCCTCTTTTAAAGAAGATGCTGTGCCCGAATGAAATGTACTGGGACTGAGGAGATGCCCCTGGTCATGACCTCTGTTGCCTAAGGACATTGTGAGGGTAGAATGTGGAAATAGGCAAAGTCTACAGTCCTGAGCACCTTGGAGAAAAGGCAGGATGTAAATGTTGTGGACAAAAAAATAGATGTTTTGAGTCAACCATGTAATTTCCAATCGGTTTGCCCCAAATACCTGTTTGTCCCTATGGAGTAGTTGTCTTCAGCAGGTTACCCCCAAACAGTTGATTGGTCTTTCATGGATTTTCGAGCAAGACCAGCCCCTGGCATCACTTATTCCTTCTCCTTCTCTGTTTTTGTTTTCCACTTTTCTTAATTGTGTTCTGATCATTCAGAATGTAAAAGAAGTTAGGGCCTTTATACTTCAGAAATATATAAATCCAAATGAGCAATCATTTGCTGCACATACTTTTTCTGTCTGAAAAGAAAAGCCTGTTATTTTTAAGTTATATGAGAAGACCATCATTTCGGGATAACTTTTGTAGCAATTAAGCTCTGTCCATGAATTATTAAGTATACTCATTTTCACTGCTCGTGAGTTGAAAGGTTCGTTTTCATTGCACACACCACTGAAAAGAGGTAATTAGAGCATCAAAGGCAGTGAAGCATCTTATTACTTAAAGCTTTGCCTGAAATGTTATCATTTGGCTGTATTGTCCTTTAGCAAGATCTGACAAATCTTACTTATAGAGGAAACCATTATCTTTTCAATTATGAGAACTGAAATTCTGCTATTTTTCTCCCAGAAATATGGGTGTAATCTCTCGCTATTTAGAACTGATGCCCATATTAAAACATGATCTAAAAATATCAGACTTCCAAAATTAAAATTTTGTTTGTGTTTTGGTTATTTATTTTACTTTCAGAAACACCATTAAGCTCATCAAAATAAAAACGGGTTTTCATTCCATAGGAGGGCATATTTGGAAGTGTTGTTTCTGAATGATCTTTTTGGCACAAACTGGTGCATGATCCATAAATTCCGTAAGTTTGGGTGTAAGGACAGATACATTACTTTGTGTTGTGTTCTAGACTGCAAACTAACCAAATGCTAATACACAGGTGGAATGTAGGAAACTGCCTTACAGTGAATCAGACCATTAGTCTATCTCGTTCAGTATTAGATGACACAAGATACTGTAGAGGCTAATCCATAAGCCACATGCAGGCCACCTACTGTAGTTGTGTCCCTCCACTGCCAAAAAGAAGAACAGTGAGTGTTTCCGGACTTTTTTAGCTCACCAGCAGAAGGCTTTGCCTACTGGTGGTTTTCATGATGCAGAATCTTCCCATCTCTAATAGGATTTTCTTATTATTCCCTGTCATTTCCCTTAATTTTTGAACTACAGCATTTACCCAAAATGAAAATGACCCTAATTTTAAGATCCTAAGCACCAAGGAATATAAGGTACACAAAACTTACATTCTATTAACATTGTCTCAGTTAATCTATGATGATTAATTGTAAATGTAAATTATTTAATTTTTCTTTCAGATAAATGCAGTATTACTTCCGGTAATTTAATTACATAATTAAATAATAACCCCCAAGACCCCCACTTTTTAAAAAATATCCTCTCAATCGTGCCCGATTCTCGGAGACTGCCTGGACAAGTCCCTGCAGTTTTCTTGGCAAGGTTTTTTCAGAAGTGGTTTGCCATTGCCTGCTTCCTAGGGCTGAGAGAAAGTGACTGGCCCAAGGTCATCCAGCTGGCTTTGTGCCTAAGGTGGGACTAGAACTCACAGTCTCCCGGTTTCTAGCCTGATGTCTTAACCACCACACCAAACTGGCTCAAGGCCCACTTAGGGGTCCGCAAAATCAGAATTATTTGCCAGCCGATGTTGAAAAATAATACAATAGTAAAATCCCTTCAAACAATCATGAGGAGTAGTAACCGCAGTGAATGCATCAATTTTAATGTTTAATACAGTAAATATTGATAAATATAACCTATACAAACAAAAGCTCTTTTGGGGTCCTCCATAATTTTTTTAAGTGGAAAGGGGTCCTGAGAGAAAAAAGTTTAAGAAACTCTGCTCTAGACAAAAGTGAATCAGATAGTGTAAGATTGGGAATGGCCTGCACAAAGTTTGTCAAAGGTTTAAGCCACTGGATTGTTCAAACCCTACAAATATGAGTTACCGTGTGACCCTCTTAAGGTGGTATCAACAATTGTACAAGTTATCTGGTCATACAAATGTATTGTTAATGTTTAAGAAAAAGCTATATTATTTGCAAATAGTTATCAAGTACAGCAGGAACAAAGAATATACAGGTAGTCTTTGCTTAGTGACACTTTCAGTTCAGCAACTGTTTGAAGTTTCGACAGCACTGAACAAGGAGACTTATGGCCAGTCCTTGAAGTTGTGGCCAGCGTAGCATCCCCACGGTCATGTGATCATGGTTCGGGCACTGGGCAACAAGCGTGCAATTATGATGGTCTCAGCATCCTGCAGTCATGTGGTCGCTATTTACGACTTTCAGTGCTGGCTTCCAACAAGCAAAGTCAATGGGGAAGCCAGCAGGAAGTTGCAAGTCGTAGTCCTGCGACGGTCATAAATGCGAACCGGTTGCCAAGCACCCTAATCACGATCATGTGACCATGGGGATGCGACAGTCATAAGTGCAACTGCAATCACCATGCGTGATTCACTTAACGACTGCAACCAAAACTGCTGTCGTAAGTTGGAGCAGTCACATGACTGCATTACTTAGTGATGGAGTTCCCAGTCCCATTTACGAACATTAACTGAGGGCTGCTGGTACTTTATTTCACCTGAAAAAAGAATAATAAAATAATTTCAAAGAGGATGGATGGGCAACCTATGGATGGCTAAAAGCTGCACCTAATCATTTGGGCCACAAAGTGAAGGACACTTCGTGGGACACATCACTCTTGCAAGTGAGGGTGGCGCTTATGTTTCTTTCAGGGTTTTCTTCGTTTTTAGACTTTAATACACCTTTTCTAATACTAACACTACAGTTTTCATGTATTTCCTATCTCAAAATACTGGTAAATTCTCCTGTCAGTTTCAACATTTATGGTTACAATGGCCTCCAAGAGTTGCCAAATGTCATTTCAGGGGTGCACCATTAAAGTGTTTGAAACAGACAAAATCATCATTTAGGGCAATATCAATCTTGTTTAAAATTATAATTTTAAAAATGGTTCAGTGCATGGTTATAAATGAAAGACAAAAAGAGTGAATAAGGAAACAAATCCCTCCCAATTCATTTGCTGTTTATTTCTCTGTCAAAGTAATGAAAATGGAGAACTAAATAATAGTGCTTCTATTTTAGTTTCAATGTTTTACTGTTAGCCCTATACAGTTGGTCAACCTGCAAATACCAATATTTTTTAAAAAAAATCCTTTGGCCATCTTCCTAAACCTGGCTGCTATGATACTCTAATACAAGTACACAAAACTTTTGCTATTTAGATGGGAAAGTCCAAAATTATAATAATCTGAGCTGGATCTCCTTTGTGATCAGAGTAAGTAAAAATAAAATAAATGAAACATGAACAGAGAATTGATAGGGAAAAATAAATACATGGGGCTAACAGAATTGAAACAAAATGATCAAGTGAGAATTTCTGGATCACGCAGCAATTGTACATGAAACACACCGGGTTCAAATTTGAATCCTGAGAATAGTTCTAGCATGCAGTTCAGTAGGAGAAGGTGTTGACTGAACACAATCCAAGAATAAATTTATAAAAATACTGAAAACTGAAAGTTGTCAAAGATCTCTGTTGGAAAATCCTAGCTCCTCTCACTTGTAGGGATTCCAGATAGTCTGGCTGTTTTGTCTTCACCTCCTCTTCCCTGAGTGCTGCTGTTCTGTGCCAGTCACTGTGTAGCCTGCATTTTGTTTTAGATCAAATGAATTTTATATACCCCAAGTATGGCAGATTAAAAATAATTAAACAAATATAAATTGGCGTCTGGAAGATCCTCAGACATTTACCATTCTGTTTCTAGTTGGTAGATTTATGTAAATGCTACAAAATATGCTTGCCTTTTCCCAAGACTAAAAGTGTATACTATGCTAAAAATATCAGATCATATGTCTGTGTTGAAAACTCAACTACAATAAAGCATATGGTGTCAAACAAAGCCTGCAAGAATAAATAGAGATTCCATCCAAACTTCTGAATGATTTTGTCTATGACTATGAATCAGGAACTGAAGAGGAACAGTTTGTCTGTAATAACGTAGTTATTACTTTTATAGCCACCGAAGGAATTTGTTTTATCTTGAGCTACCAGACAACTTTCTCTGTTATTAGTTAATATGAAAATAGGAAAACCCTGTAATGTGTTTAATGTAACTTACTCCCTAAAAAACTACAGATTACAGGTAGTCCTTGCTTAACAACCACAATTGGGACCAGAATTTCAGTTGCTAAGCGATGCGGTTGTTAAATGAATCGACCCGATTTTACAACCGTATTTACAGCAGTTGTTAAGTGAATCATGTGGTTCCCCATCGATTTTGCTTGCCGGAAGCCAGCTGGGAAGGTAAAAAATGGCAATCACGTGACTGTGGGACACTGCGACGGTCATAAATGCGAACCGGTTGCCAAGCACCCTAATCACGATCATGTGACCATGGGGATGCGACAGTCATAAGTGCAAGGACCGGTCATAAATTGGGTTTTAGCGCCATCATAAGTCTGAACCATCACTAAACAAATGGTTGTTAAGCAAGGACTACCTGTACAGCACATACCAGTCTTTATTATAATACTATAGAACTGTAAAAAAAATCTTGCATTTACTTAAAATAATTTGGCATTGCTTTGCATGGCTGTGGTTTGGGCAGGTAATAGTTGAGATGCAAGCATAGTTCATGTAGTTTAACCAGTTACTTATTTATGTTTCCATAAACACGATTTGTGGTGACTGTATGGACAAATGTCCACCATCCCAACCTGTCTCTAGTAATACGTAATTCATAGCTTTTCCATGGACATTCCAGCAATCATCTTGATCCCTTCCACGTACCTGATCTGTTGTCTTCTCTTCTATTTTGCTCAAATTTGCCAAGCATAATAAGTTTTTTCCAGACTATCACCACTTATATCACATGCCGTAAATATGTTTCTGCTTGCTGATCATTGCCTCAAAGGAGCAGTCACTTTTTATTTCATCCAGAACTGATTATCATTCTTGCATTCCATAGCATTCTTAGTAACTGTCTCCAAATCCATAATTTGAAGGCAACTTTCTCTTGCTCTTTCTCAGTGCCCAGCTTTCACAGTTATATTATTACTACTCTAACGACCATTGTTTTGACAGATCTGGTCATTGTTTTAATTGAAATGTCTTTGTGACCAGAGCTTTCTGTGGCTTCTCAGAATTTGATAGAAACTCAGTACAAAACACCATTTTAGAATGCTTCACCTTTATTAAACAAATAGGCTGCATTTAGTTCTGATTTCCCTGACAGGTTTTGCAAGTGTAATCTACAGCCAGAACACTGCATTCCATTAGCCTTCCCTTCCGCTATCCATTTGAAATAAGAGCAGCTGCTTGAAATTCTATATGGCAGAGTTACTGAACTTTTTCCTCTCTACCTAGTATTATGTTGCATGAGTGATTTCTGCTTGGATATGTATGAACTCTGTAATGTTGGCTTAATTGCTCTGTTTTGAAAACATGCTTCCTAATTTGGAATTAAGGCAGGGCTTGCAGATATAGGCAGCAATTTCCTCTGTGATTCAGACTGGCAGATGGCTTTTCTGACTGATAAAACCTCTGATTGTCCATTATCTTTGCCCCCAGTAGGGCCATCTGTGTTGCATAGACAGGTCTTACGGTGCTTTCACACACTTCCCTGGATTGAGCCCTGCTCCACATGCACTTCAGGCCACTCAACAACACTCATGCCTTCAGCAGTATAAACACTGCTCAATCCAATGCAGGTTTACTTTGTTCTCTATTAAAGCCATACATCTTTTAATAGTCAGATCTGTCTAGGTCCATATAGTTTCCAGCCATTACATCCAATCTGTGGATTCTCCTTCCAGTTCTCCTTCCCAGACTTCCTCTGCAGTCTTTGGAAATACCTCCTATGAGAAATCAAACTAAGGTCTACACCTAAATTCTTCTTATCTGGAAAACTAGCAGCAAGTGTTTATTTGTGTTTCGGCATGTGAACAGCCAGTAGAAAGGCATGGCTGAATGTAGGCTCTACTAATCATTATACTTCGTTATCTTATCTAAGTTTGTTATTGCCTCTCTCCCTAGGACAGTGATCCCTGGTGTACATTGGGCCCTCTATTACCTGGGTTGGGTCCATGCCACCAAGCAGCAGGTTAAAGTTCCCATGGACCATTATCTGCAGGGACACCACTGCCAACCCAACAATGGAATCCAGCAGCTAAGGCAGGATCCTGCTGCACAGCAGGGAATGTGGTACAGCAGCAGTAATCTTTACTCTTCCTATAGGCCCACCCTCAACCAGAGGGTCTAACATCTGGTTATATGCAAAGTAGGGCCTCTGAGAGCCTTCAGTGATTCACAGATAACAATAACCACCCCACCCTCCATCCCCTGGGGTATCGGCTGACGCAAAACCCAAAATCCACCGAGCATATTTCCGAGGGGACCCATCTGGGTCTTGGTACTGCATGCCAGGTCAGCACCCTCCTCCACAATGTAGTCATAGATGAGGACAGCCTTATTACACACTGATCTGGCATTCAACAGCAACAGCCAGAGCCCAGGGCCACCAAGAATCTGGTTACCTGTTCCAGAGGGTAAATACTGAGGATAAGACATGGGATAGCTCTCAAACAGCATTCCCCAACACCCCTGAGTGTGGCTCAACCTCAGATTTCCACTATATCTACCTCTGCCCATCACAGTGCCAGTAACACCATCTGCCCTTTCTCTTCCCCCCCCCCCGCCCCCCATCCACTCCCATCCCAGGTTCTGGTGCCCAAGACCCAAGCATTCATACTTCCTCCCCCAACAACAGACTCACCCCAACCAAACAACCACACCCAACCCCTCTAAGCACAACCGCAGTCCTCATGATTGGACTGTTGCAATGCACTCTACATGGGACTGCCCTTGATCTGCCCTCATCCAGAAGCTACAGCTGGTTTAGGATGCAGCAGCGCAAGCAGTAACAGGCGCTTCTTGTTATTCCCATGTGTCATCACTACTAAGCAAGCTTCATTGGTTAGCAGTTGGCTTACAGGTGCAATTTGAAATGCTGGCTGTTACCTATAAAGCCCTTCATGGGATAGGGCCTAATTATTGAGGGATCCTCTGTCTCCAGCTGTTTGTTCCCATTAGATATATTCAGGCAGAGTGGGTATGCTCCAGGTCCCATCAATTAAATGATGGGATTTCAATGATTAAAAGAGCTTAGAAGCATGCCTTCTTTGTTATAGCCCCTGCCCTCTGGGACAGCATCCTTCCACAGATACACACAGTTCCCACTCTCTTGTTCTCCAGAAGTCTCTCAAGGCCTGGCTCTGTTCCCAGGACTGTGATTAGGATGTCTGTGGAGTCCCTGTTGTGTTTCTCTTGCATGTTGGGAAGTGTTTTGCTCTGGGCAGTCATGTAGTTTTTAGTTATGTTTTTAACATATGTATTGGACTTATTGTATTCCACCCAGTCTTCTTGGAGTTGGGTGGTCTTAACAAATCCAATAGAATAAGTAGAGTACAGTAGAGTAGAGCAGAGGAAAATAATTAAAATAAAACAAAGTGGCCCTGCCAGGAGATCATGCTTTCGGGAGTGTCACTTTTCAGAGTCCTTGGAGTTACAGACACTTTCCATATCAGGATGGTAATTCCCAGGGAGACGTTTAAACCAGTCTTGAAGAGCAGATAGATACAATTAAATAAAAAATGAAGAACACACACCTTTATGAAATACCCAAATTTCTTCTAAACATTAAGTCTGTAGTATGTTATGTTCTGCAAACAAGCAAGGGTCTTCCATCAAATGGCTACCATAGACATCACATATTTTTTAGAAGCTGTTTCCCAAGAGAAGGACTATAATTGTTCTGTTCCATGAAGTGGAAAAAAGTGTTTAATAATGAATCTTCAGTAAGCAACTCCTATTTAAAGAGATATGTAAACATACAAGAACAATTATTATAGGCCACTATATAACAGGATTGAGGGGCGCGATGGCTCAGGGGTTAAGACGCCAGGCTTGTCAATCGTAAGGTCAGCAGTTCAAGACCCGAGCGCCGCATGACGGAGTGAGCTCCCACACTCGCCCCAGCTCTTGCCAACCTAGCAATTCGAAAGCATGCAAATGCAAGTAGATAAATAGGTACCACTTCCGTGGGATGGTAACAGCGTTCCGCGTGTGTCATGCCGTCCACATGACCGCGGAAGCGTCTTCGGACAGCGCTGGCTCTTCGGCTAAGAAACGGAGATGAGCATCGCCCCCTAGAGTTGGACATGACTGTGCAGGGGAAAACCCTTTTATATAACAGGATTACTATTTATTTATTCATTCATTCATTCCCCATTTTTCTGTTTCTTTGAATAATAAAAAAATTATACATCTATTTTTCCTCCATTATTGCTATAGTGCAGTGCTTTCCAAACTGCCGCCGTTGGCAACACGCCAGCAGCGGCGGCACAGGGGTGCGCGCAGTGGCGGGGGCACGCAGGGGTGGCCTCGTGTTTTCTGCTAAAACGCAGAAACGCTGATGGCGCGCCGCTGCCGTTGTCACTTCCGCCGCCGCCATCCACACCGCTGCTGCCGCGTGCACCCCTGCACCGCCGCCATTCACATCCACTTCCGGGTTGTGTTGCGACACACTAAACTGTGTGTTGCGACACACTGAAGTATCACAACACACAGTTTGGAAAGCTATGCTATAGTGGATCAATCTGTCTAAAAGATAAGCTCCAAATGTTTGGAGTATGTATTCATACATAATGGTATGTATTCCAAATGCATTTTTAACATTTGTCCTTCTTGAACTTCAAAAACATCCCTGGGAAGGGGGGAACAATACTGATTTTTAGACCCATTTCAGTCAGGCTTTCAGCTGATACTGAATACTGATACTGAAACTACTTTGGTCACTTTGGTGAAGGACCTAAAGTAGAAAATAGATGGAAGAGTTTCGTGCTGCTAACTCTCCTGGATATTTACATAGTTTTACCTTATGCATGAACAACCAGTCCTGATCCACTCATATTTGGCAGCAATAATCCACATTTTAGTTACATTTTGTCTTGACGATTGTAATGTGCTCTACATGAGGCTATCCGTGAAAAGTTTTTTTAGATATATAACTTCTTCAACAATAGTTTAAAGGTAATGAACTGCATCAGCCTTGCTATTATTCATATTACTTGTGCATCAGTTGTGTGTCTCTTTAAAACCTCAATAAAATATATAATAAAAAGAAGAAAAGCATATAGAAGTTGCAGTTAGAGTAAAATTTGTCAGCTAGGCTGCTAACTAGTACAAGTTACATAGCTCTTGTGATGCCTGTACTGAAAGATCTGCATACCTGGCATAATTGAAGGTTTAGTATCAAAAGCCCTAAACATCTTAGGGCCTGCCTATCTAATGGACTGATTCTTCTGTTGAACCTCTCGGTTTGTTAAGATCCTCAGCAGAAGCATGGGTATCTGTGGGGGGACAGGGGATGGGAAAAGTGATGACATATATGCAGCACACAACTTATGTGCAGCTTATGTACTTGTTTCAGACATTGAGACTCAAGTATTTCCCGCTACAATATCGGCATTTGTGTGATGGCATCGTGATTTTCTGCAGATGTCCCAGAGAAGTTTTTTGCAGATGCCCCTACTGTTGGAAGTTCAGATTGCATTTAACCTTTACTCTCTCAGTGTTTAGGAAACTTTTCAAGATGCTACTCTTTGGGTAGATTGTTAATTGATTTTACTATCAGTGATAATTTATATACATGTTTATATATACAATTTGGGTTTTAAATTTTTTGTTAGCTACCTTGAGTATTTCCTGGAGTTGAAAGGTGGGATGTATATAAAATAAAAATAAATAATATTTTTTTTAGAAAAATACAGTACTTTTTATAAGCACTCAGTAAATGATGGTTGTTGTGGGTTTTCCGGGCTGTGTGGCCGTGTTCTGGCAGTTTTTGCTCCTAACGTTTCGCCAGTAGCTGTGGCTGGCATCTTCAGAGGACAGGAGCACAGCTAGAAGATTCTCTCTGTGCCCAAGTCAGAGAGAATCTTCTAGCTGTGCTCCTGTCCTCTGAAGATGCCAGCCACAGCTACTGGCGAAACGTTAGGAACAAAAACTGCCAGAACACGGCCACACAGCCCGGAAAACCCACAACAACCATCGGATTCCGGCCATGAAAGCCTTCGACTATACACTCAGTAAATGCCTAATTCCTATACATTTATTGTGGAAACCGGCTTGAACCCCTGTGAATCATATTCTGTGATCATGTTCTGGACATGCTATTCATCTCCTTATTTACCTATTTAATCATATGTACATTTAATTGGTAGCAGGTTCCCCCATAAAACAAAGATCCACTGTGTCCCAAATTTATTGCAGCGCTTGATACTTCACTCCTTTCCAGGTCAGTGTGCATCTACTTTGAAGCAAACTGCACTTGAACAAGCAAGATATATTCCTGTCCAATGGATTGGGGTTGAATATGTTTTTGTGAATGTGACATCTGAAAGTGCGGAAAGGTTATCTTTGCCTTCCCTCCTATTCAAAATACTATTTTTATGATCCTGCCTTTCTTTCTACCCTGAATACCATCAACTCTGCAGTAAAAATCAAGTGCAGCTTGCCCTCTGATTTCATGAATCAATATTTCTTGAAATTAATGAACACATTTGGTTAGGTTGCCATATATTGTATAACTCTGCAGAGACTATATGTATTTCTGGGTTGAGGGCACCCTCTTTCTCTCTGTGCGCCTCAGCACGTTGCCATTGGGTCATGCAGACTAATTGTTTCCCTTGTCCCTCCTCTCCCTAACAGGTGACCTCATGCATTTGCCACCGTATCTTAGGATGGACTTTTTGTTGAACCGAGGCGTTCCAGGCACAAGCAGAGACCTGGGTTTGGGACAGACCTGCCTGGAACCCCAAAAAAGCCGAACCTTGAAGCGCCCGGCCGTCTTGGAGCCAGTCCCTGTGGAGGCTTCCTCCACGAGAGAAGCACAGTCATGGCAACCTGGTGGCGTTGCAACTTTACCTCAGCGAGAAGGAGCTGAGCTGGGACAGGCAGCGAAAATGAGCAGCTCCCAAGAATCCCTCCTGGACTCTAGGAGCCACCTGAAAGGAAACAATCCCTACGCAAAATCTTATACCCTTGTATAACAAAAAGAGCATGGCTGGACAGTGGCTGTAAATACTTAATAATTATTTAAAAAATCCAATCAAAGCTACCTTTTTTATTGAATACCAATATTTATAATTAAAGAAGAAGATTGCCAAAATATTTGGGACAAAAATGCAACCGACAGACAGTGCAAAGACTCTCCTGCTTTTTTTCTGTCTGAGTGTGAGCTTCATCTGAATGGACCTCCTGAATTTTTTGAGAAAAGGGAGTCCAGTTTTTCTGATATTCACAAGCTTTTGTGTTTTTACTGATTTTCTACAAAGTGCATGGGGACTAAATAAAATATTTTAAACTGGGAGTTCCATCACACACAAGTAAGAAAGAAAACAATTTTAAAAAAAAGAAAGCACTCTATTTGTGAATTTAACAGGGATATTTATTTTAAAAAGGCAAAAAAGTCTTTTGTCATGGTTTTGCACATTTTTTTAAACTAGCAAATGGGTCCTTGATCAGTTATTTTTTTCATTGTTAATTAGGATGAGTGCTGTGTGTCAGTGAAGTGGGGAAGGGAAGGGGCATCAATTTGATTTGGCATCTCTTTTCTTTTTTATATTGATTTAATGAGACACTCTTTGCATTTTGTCTATGCGAAATAAAAGGGTCTTCTGCCTTTATCTGTGCATCTGTGTTGCCTTCCCTTGTTCACTCTGGGTTCATTTAGCACAGGTAATTTCGTTTTTGTGCCATTATAAACTCTGTAGACTTGACTGGAAAAAGTTTTTAATCATTGGGGAGGTTTTTAAAAAGTCTCTCTCTGGGACTTCCTTTGTGAGAAGGAAGCTGTTCAATTCTAAATTTAAATGGTTACAATCATATTTGTGGATATGTTTCTTTTCCTGAATCATCATGGCTGGGCAGAGAGCTTGGTCATCTAGTGCTGGCAAATAACAAGATGAGCTTGACTTTATAGTTTTAAAAATGTATAATTATTCATAACATTTATATTTATTTATGTTTTTCTTTTGTTCATTTATTTTTATCTCCCAAGTCCAATAGACAGTTATATCAAAAGGTTTAAGAAGGAATGTTCTCCTGGGTTAAATTGCTAGGGACTAAAAGGAGAAAGTGAATATTTGGGGGGGGGGGTTGCCACAGTAGAACATGAAACTGATGAATAGAAAGGGAAGGCATCTTGCTAAGGCACAAAGCTTTACAATTTATAATATACTGTACATATTATACCATACTAACCAACATGGATATATAGAAATAAGTGCTTGCTTGAAATAACCAGAAGCCCCTTCTGCGCAGAAGTATTGTTGCTGCACAAGGTAGTTTGAACAGGTGAAATGAAGCAGTGTGTCCGCTTCACGTTGTTCTTAGAAGTTCGTAGGCAGCCTTGCTTCATGAAGCAACTTTGAGAGAGTGGTTCCCTCAAGCCTTTGTTGAGGTGAAACACCCCTCAGAGGTCTGAACAGCCCTCCTAAAATCTAGTTTAGGCCTGAACACGATGTTTGTTGAGGAAACGAAGTACTCATTTCTTGATTTACCTTTTCTCTAAGGGCTCAAGGCACTGGATGTAGCAGCCCCCCCCCCCCTTCATTTTTCCCACAACAACTCTGAAATGAATTGGGCTAAGGGACAGTAATCCAGCAAGCTTCCATAACAAAGGGTGGATCTGAATCTGGGTATCCTCAGTCCTAGTCCAACACTCTAACCACCAGATTTATTTCTTAACAATTCTAGGAGAAATAGGAAGAAGGAAAATAAGGAAATAGTAACACTGATGCATCTTTAAACCCTTAAATACATTTTGAAATGCTATGATGTTTTATCCATATAATGGAGTTCAAAGTTTGTTGCCTTTTTGGAGGCTGATCGTGCTCTGTTTATATTGCACAACTTCTTGTCAATATTTTGAAATATAGGAGGCTTGCTAGGCCAACCCAAGATATTTTGCTGTCCTTCACCCCTGCTCCATTATCTCTCAAAAGTAGTAATCTAGCTTTCTCCTCCTGCAGGCCAGTCAGTCCTAGCATTTGCAACCTGAAGCAATGACTTCACCCTGGCTAATGGTCCTCAGTCCTGAACATCTCAGTCTATTCATTTAGAGACCCATTTATAAAATAGTACCAATGACAATAAGAACCTCATCACAATGAAAACTGCCAACTTTAAAATCCCATTATATATCTAAGTTAAATAGTCATTTTTTTCTCTGTGTTTCAGATGAAATATAGGATTGCAGCTTAAATATATAGGGTTACAATTTAAATAGTGCATGGAAATACTGGTAAATGTTTCAAACTGTTTCCCCCTTCTCTAGGCTAATCAAAGAAGTTAATTAAAATGCCAGGGGAAAAGATGGAGGGTTATTTGATTTTTTTGCTTCCTGTTTACCTTTTACAGAAAAGGAGAACATTCAACGAATCTTCTAGATGTTTGAATGCTAAGATCCAATTCTCTACAGATTCTACAAGTCAATAAGATATTACCATCTGTTGAACACAAACTACATTGTCAACATTCATGTATTTTTGATTGCATCAGAAATTCTAGGTGACTTTTCTTGTTTATAAACTTCGTCATCAGAGTATTCTAGTTATTAAAATGATTTCAGGAATATATATATATATATATAGGGAGCATAAACAAACAAAAAGCCCTATGCTTTTGAATAACATTCATCTTTCTTGTAGCCAATTGGCTCAATTCCCCCTCCATGTTTTTAATTTCTTCGCAGCTCCTCATACTGAGCAAACAATTTCCAAATATCTAGAAATCTGACAGCCACATCTTGACAACCTCAGTTGATAGAAGTAGCTCTTCAACAAAGTGTTTGCCTATCTTGTTTGTTTGTTTGTTTGTTTGTTTATTTATTTGTCCAATTTCTATCACCGCCCATCTCCCCCCACAAAGGGGACTCTGGGTGGTTTACAACAAAGTTAGTAATTAAAACATATAAATTACAATATACAATATATCACTCTAAACATAAATTAAATATAAATATATAAAATCCAAGAGGCTGTGATGTTATATTTAAAAGAACTCTATGGCGCAAGCCACCCCCAAGAAGAGCTATTACCCTTCCCATCCCAAGCGAGGTGGTAGAGCCAGGTCTTCAATTGCTTTCAGAAGGTCAGGAGTGTGGGGGCTTGCCTCACCTCCAGGGGCAGAATGTTCCAGAGGGCGGGTGCCACTGCAGAGAAGGCCCGCCTCCTGGACCCCACCAGATGGAATTCTCTTACAGACGGGGTCCGTAGCAAGCCCTCTCTGCATAACTGGGTGGGGCGGGTCGATGTTCTGGGGATGAGGCGGTCCCTTAGGTAACCTGGTCCCATGCCATGTAGGGCTTTAAAGGTGACAACCAACACCTTGAATTGGACCCGGAAGCAAACTGGTAACCAGTGCAGCTCGCGCAGCAGAGGTATCACATGTGCCGATCTTGGGGCACCCATAACTGCGCGTGCAGCCGCATTCTGTACCAGCTGAAGCTTCTGGATACTCTTCAAGGGTAGCCCCATGTAGAATGCATTGCAATAGTCTATATGGGAGATGACCAGGGCATGAGTGACTGTACAGAGGGCATTTTGGTCCAGGAAAGGGCGTAGCTGGCATACAACTCGAAGTTGCACAAACGCCCTTCTGGCCACGGCTGCCACCTGCTCTTCAAGCAGGAGTCGTGAGTCCAGAAGGACCCCCAGGTTCCGCACTGAGTCTGAATGGGGTAGTGCCACCCCATCCAGATCTAAAGATGACAACTCCCTGGATCCCGAGGCGCCATCAATCCACAGCCACTCCGTCTTACCAGGGTTCAGCTGAAGCCTGTTGATAGTAATAATTGAAAAATGAACCTTCTAATGCAAAGTATGTTATTTTCAACTGAGCTACAGTCTTTCAGGTAAACATGAGATTATCACCACCTAGTAACTGACATTTTGATTCAGTGGATACCTTGAAAAATTAGGGTTCAATATATTTGCAATCTCATCTCACCCCTATTGAGAATTAATTTGTAATATTTTGCATAGTATCAAAACAGTAATAAATAAAAATACCAGGATAAACAAAGGCCACAGTTCTAACTATGTTTGTTTATGGGAAAGGCAGTGGTAGTTGATGGATGAGTGGATAGGTTTGGATTCATAGCAAAAATGTTATGTGTAGACACTCAATTTTCTCCACCAAAATACATGTAACTGAAGGGTTTTGTTTTGTTTTGTTTTGTTTTGTTTTGTTTTGTTTTGTTTTGTTTTGTTTTGTTTTGTTTTCTTTTGTTTTGTTTTGTTTTGTTTTGTTTTGTTTTGTTTTGTTTTTAATGGTACAAGCCTCCTGATGGCTGAGTTTATACAGGTTTTCAATATTTTATTTGAGAACTTTAGCTTTTTTAAGCATCTAACAAAAAACAAATGTTGATATCACCTTTCTTAACTCTGGTTATGTTTAGAAGCTAAACTATTTTTATTTACCCTTGATCAACCATAAGTGCAGTTTAACCAGCTTCCACAATTGGCTAAATTAGGACCATTTTAAACTTAGTAGTTTGCTCTCTTTGGAAAAGATAGTTAGTTCTTGCTATTTCACCTGCTGTGTTCTTGCAGAGCCCCAGTATCAAACACCTGACAACAACAGTGAGAACCAACTGTAGACTTTGAGACTGAGATGAAAAATTCCTATAAGAGTCGGGTTTTTGCTTCAATCTTACCTTGAGAATCCCTATATTTGTGTACTGAACAATTCGTTTGCAATGTATGAATGCAAACCATCTATTCATCAGAATGACTGTTACAAGTGGTCTCCTGTTCTTTCACATAAACAGTGATCAGATAGTCACATAACTGCTCATAGTTTATAGAAGCAATTTAATATTTTCAATTATAATTGTAATCATTTTTACCCTACTCTTTTTGTGGCATTTGATTAATATTTGTTAAACTAAAGTACTGATATGTATAATATTTTAATTTATAACAGGGGACAACTGAGTGGCTATTTGGCACTTTCTAGCCTTAAGATTCTGCTAATCTTATGAATATTTACAAGGACTGGCCTTAAGAGAATAGCAAACTAGATGGCTACATGATGCGCCAGGCTCTAAACACTGACTGTGTGCATATTGTAGGATGAACTATGCATAATGAATGAACTGCTTGGGAATTTATTTTAAAAGTGTATAAATAGGTAATCATGGTTTAATTTTATTTGAAACATGAATTCTAATTTCAATATCTTTCAAATGTATGTTTAAGAGGTTTGTTTTTGTTTGTTCTTTACACTAGTTTTGCATATTCACCATAATTTTTCCAGCCAGTGTCTTAAACCAATGCCAGATACATTTACTAGTTCTCAATAAATGTTGGAGGCTGTTCTGTGCTCCTGACACTGAGCAGTCTTTGGATCTGATGGTAATCTTCAGCTGCAAAGGAAAACATTTTAAACCACTACCTTTGGAAATCAGAAAATATAAATGTCACTTTCTGTACAAGGTACTGTTGATTTCTGAAATGTGCTGACAGATATCAGCAGAATGAAACAAATAGAGGAAACAAATTTGCTTTTGTTTTGCTGATGTGTATATATGCAAATGAAGCAGATTTAGTCACAGATACAGTATATCACCCATGCAAATCATATATTGTAAAAGATACCCGAAAGTAAACAAACAAGCAAGATAAGAGACACCTGAGGCTGATCTCTTGGAACAGTTCAGTCTAGTATTAGATCTGCAAAGATGAAAAGTATGTGTTCCTTCCTTCCTTCTGGGGGAGGGGGAACCTCATGTGATAGTCAGGAAAAAAACATCATTACAGTAGCATATCAGAATGAAGGCATATAATTCATAAATGTATGTATAAATCTATTGATACTTATAAATCAAATTTATAAGCCACCCAACTCATAAAAACTCTGAGTACTATAAATGTCCATCTATTGCAAATTTTACTTGCATTTGAAAAACTAGCATGCTACAGGAAAGGACTTGAGCCATGTGCTGTACTATTTTTTATCCTAAAGTAATTGAAGGTTTCTTTTCTTTTCTCATATACATGTAAACATGACTAGGTCATATTATATCTCTCCTAACCATGTTAATGCTCTCAGTGGCATTTGTTACCATTGGCTATAGCATCCTTTTGAACCATCTGTGATAGTGAAAAATGGAGGGCACTGCTCTGCAGTGGTTCCACTCCTTCCTAAGTGGGCAATTCCAATCAATGTTGGTGAGGAAGGAGAGGTCGAGTCCTTGGGCACTTCAGTGTGGGGTACCCCAGGTCTCAGCCCTTTCTCCTATTCTCTAACAACTACATGAAACTGTTGGGAGAAGTGGTTTAGGTGAGGTATCATCACTATAAATATCCACCCATGCAATGGAAGCTTTGACCTGATGCCTGGGGAATATGAGAGACCAAAGGGAGTGGAACAGACTTAGATTGAATCCCAACAAGATGAAGTTGCTGTTAGTACAGACACCCCTCAGGTACCACATATGTTCCATCTATTGCTTTTCATGGGATTGCAATTCCCCTGAAGGAGCAATTCCCCTGAAGGAGTGTGGGTGTTCTTCTTGACTTGCAACTCTTGCTATGACCTTTCTTGGATCGGGAGGCACCGAAGACAGTGACTCAAGCCATTGAAATCTCCTGGTTAGATTTCTGCAATTTATTTT
Source organism: Charina bottae (assembly GCA_023362775.1). Taxonomy (NCBI): domain Eukaryota; kingdom Metazoa; phylum Chordata; class Lepidosauria; order Squamata; family Charinaidae; genus Charina; species Charina bottae. The sequence goes on from JALMGJ010000004.1 coordinate 68,201,970, forward strand.
ATGTGTGGCTGCCCTTGACAATGACACAGAAGCTAAAGCTGGCACAGAATGTGGCTGCCTGCCTGTTGACTGATGCTAACTGATTTAGAAGAGTAATACCTACTGTAGAAGCTGCATTGCTTCTGGCTTCAATTCAAGATGTCAACTGTTACCTATGAAGACCTTTAAGGCTTCTTTAGGATTGCAAGACAATTGGCTCAAGCCAAGGTGAAATGCCAAAAAGGATTTTATTGAATAAATATTAAGAGAGTTACAGAGAAAGAAAGGTATACCAATCCATATTTCTTCAGCTTGCCAGAAGCCCCAGAAATGGTAGCACAAATCCCCTAGAGCCAGCGATTGTGCAGCACCTTTTCTTCCCAAGACGCTAGGTCTCTGCTGAAGTTCAAACTGTCTGGGGGATTTGCCACTTTTTAATACTTTTCTTAAGAGTCAGGTTATATAAGCAATAACACCTGGAGATGGCTTGGTAGCCCACTTTCCCATTGACCTTGAAATGTTGTTTCTAGTGTGCAGCCACTGCTCCCCCTCCTTAGCAGGTTGTTGGGGAACTCATGTTGTCTTCTTTATCTTAGTTGTTGCAAATAGGAATACAGATAAAAAGCTCAAATGTGAGAATGATTTACAATGCAATGATGCAATCTGCTTCCTAAATAACCTTTATTAACTGTGGAGTCCTGGGTGTTTTCTGAGCTTGGTTGTTTGTTTGCACACATTTCATTACCCGACTAGGTAACATCATCAGCACTAGTGAGTGTGGGGTTTGCTCCCTGTTTATACACAGTTGCTTGCCCTGCCAGTGTTGGTGGGGGTGTGGTTTTATCCTTGGTAGTTCCTTGATTAGGGTATTGTTTTCTGCTTGATTGTTTGGCTGGTGACCCCCCCACCCCACCCCTGGAAGTCAGGAAGACTGCCACCCTATTAAATTTTAGAAAGTCTATAAAAATGGTGCTACGGCTTTTAGCGTGGAGAACCTCAATTAGGCAGAGAACAGTAGTGGAATTTTAATTGCACTTTTAACTAATTACTGTTATGTTTTTATAAATGTAAGTTTCCTAGATTGTCAGGAAAGGCAGCATGCAAATGGCTGCATAAATAAATATTTTCCATATATCAAATTAATTGTATGAAAACCGATTAGACAAGGAATGATCTGTGGTTGGTTGGTTAGAGAAATGTCCTTGAAATTCCAACATGGAATTACTTCACAATACTGAGTGGCCTGCTGCCTTGTTATCCATAAAGACTAATCAAAGACAACTTCTTGTCAAAAAGGTAATCAATTCGCCACTAATTTTTCTGCCATTCTAGGAAGCTTGTATGGCCTTTTCCCAGCTGTAGTGTCCTATTATTTCTACTGTTCCATTAAGTAGGTTGGCTCATCTGAGATGACGTGTTAGGTCCTCTCTGCAGTTTTTATGAGAACAAACCAAATACCAGGCACAAATGCTTTTTTGAATTTTTCCACGAAATGTATAATCAATGAAACTCCTGCACAGGCTTTGGCCCCTTCATAACTAAATAAGTACAAGAAACCACAGTCTACCCATGGGTACGCCTCTAGAATTCTTTTCTCCTAATAAAAGAATTTTGAAAGCAAATACTTTTTTATCAAATCGAATGAAAAAATGTAGGGGGGAAATGCAAAATAATTTCTCTGCCTAGGGTTAGATTAACCCAACTCATATTATACCTTACCTTTCTCTGGTAGGAGTGGAGGAATTTCAGCCCATCATGTCTTGTACAGCTTTAATTCTGTTCAGCTTCAGATTCCATAAAACTTGCTGCTGATTTTTCTGTAGCTAGAAATAAGTCAACCTTAATTGGCTTCTTGGGGCTTTTAACATAGTAGTCATTTGCAATGTATTTGCATAGTATTTGCATAGTAGTCATTTGCAATGCATGGTAACATACCCTGGGAAAATTCTTTATTCCACTGCTCCTCTGCCAATATGATCTGATAATAATATGTGTGCCTCCCACCTTAGGGAAAGTGCTTTTATGGACCATCCCAAAGTGGCTTCAGTGGTTTGTTTGTTAAGCAGTCCTTTGCCAGTAAACAATATTTGAAATAAATCACTCTTGACATCAAAATCTTTCTAGTATTGAACACACAGAGTAATGCAAAAACCAACTAACTGACCTGGAAACCAAGGCTATTTCAGGGCAGGCTGAATATTCTTGTTTAAGGAAATACTAGAATACTTGGGACGTTTCTCTAAACACATTTTTTAAGGCTGAGAACAAAGTCAATTAATGCAGACTTTTACAAACAAAATGTTGGAACAGCTGTTTTAGTGTTCGTACTGAGGAAAAGAAAGAAAACTTATTCAAATGGCTGTGCTTTGGAGGAGGGACTTTTCTTGATCAAATTAGAAATTCAGCTTTTTTAAACACATTTTATTTCCACTTATACCCTGCCTTTACTATGGAGCTTTCATGATTTTTTCCCCAAAGTAACCTTACAGCTGCCATTTGAGAGAAGTGAGGTGGTGGCTGATCCAAGATCAGTCACTGGGTTTCATGTTTATGAGACGAACTGAATCAAGAATTGAATCAAGTCTACATATAAATATTTATTAAAATCTCAGTTTTATTGACTGAATTCAGTAATCCCCAGGCTGGAAGCAAGAGCTCCAGGGCAGCCTGAGAGGTATAATCCTTCTGATTCATTTCCGAAGCGTATAGGAGAACCCCAGAAGTAGTGGCTACTACACATGCTAGCTGCTGATTCATGAAGCTAGGAAGGATTTTATTCACCTACATAATGGCAGCTCTGTCCTCATAGCAAATTGGTTAGACCCTTTACAGACAAGATTTATTACTTTGTAAGTATTTGATGCCTTAGGCTGGATCTATTTTAGGGTTAAATTGGATTGTACTGCCCTAAAAGAAAGGGCTGACTTATAAGGGATCTTACAATAAGGTTTTTAAATGCTAGCCTTGCTCAAAGATTTGCAAATCTGCCTCATGCCTGGGTGGCAGGAATGACTTATACTCTGGGCCCATGATGGGCTTTTGCTTCCTGCCACTCTATTGCCAATAGTGTGCAAGTCAAGACGGACAATCAGCTAGAGGTCAGCCTTCTCTTTTACAGGTGCCACTCCTGTCTAAATAAACTAAAAAGTTATAGCCTGGTTAGGTAAACTGTGGCTCTCTTAGCTCCCACTGTCTTGTTCCACCTCACTCCCAATAAGCTTTGTAACTTTTGACATAGATCCAAGGTAAAATAGGATTGGACTACAACAGTGGCACACATATTTTAAATGCTATATGCATTTGTATTTTTCAGGTTGGTTAGTTTGAGATAATAAATCAAAAGCAAAGGGTAATCCAATTAGTTGTTCTATTTATAGCTTTCACTGTATCACTACATCTATGGCATTCATATATCTGCTCAAAATTGCTGTGGAAAGCTGAATTCAGTCCCAATCAACCTGCTCTGCATTTGTCTTCTGGCCAACACACTCTACTTCTCCCTTCCTTGAAAAATATAAGTCACTTGAAAGGAGATATAAGGAGTGGGGTTGGGGGAGAGACCTAAACTTTTCACATTGTTGTACAGTGTCACAAAAAAGTTTCCTGGTTATAAGTGGTCATGAATGATTTAAGCATTTTACATCAGAGTACTACCCATTTCTATTGAAAGGATTATTTCAAGGTATCCCGCTGTAGTATGTATGAATATGAAATGGATGAGGTTCATTCTATGATAAATATATTTTGGAATAAGCGACAGTGAAAAATTACTTAACAAGACCAGTACATTTGGATGGTGGCAGGTTTGGAAAGCCACTTTACAAATCAATATATTCAGTAATCCAAATGTAACACTTGTGGAAGTTCATGGGGCCTTGTCAACACAATGCCCTCCTCTGCTATTCTTAAAAAGTTGATTTTGTGTCTTAGGTGATTGACATTTCATCTGGCATCAGTCCACCTAAAGGGGGAACAAATACCAATAGAACAGGTTAATCACGATGCACTTAAATCCTATTGTTTCTGCAGGGACTTATTTACTAAATTGACTGCCTTTTGTATAGGAGCTGAAGTGGAGTACATAGTGTTCCCTCCTGCTGTTTTTCTCTGCAGCAACAGCCATTTGAGGTGGTGTAAAGGAATTTAGAGCTCACCTTGGAGAAGAAATGAAAGAGCAATCACATGATGGATTTGGACAAGATATTATACAGTCCAGAGATTGAAGGAAGCATGAGGAAGAAACTCAAACCCACCCTGCTTTTGTTTAGTATGAGATGGGACAGAGAGAAACTTGGACAGACCTTCAAGTTTCTGTTACAACAATAAAGTAACATTCCTGGAATCCCTACAGTGTATGTTTCTTGACGTGGCCTACCTCAAAGGGCAGACATGTACAGTAGTTTGGATTAAGAGAGAGTGACTGACCCAACATCACCCAGTGAGCTTCTGTGGCTGAGGGTGAATTGTAACCTAGTCTGCCCACTCCTAGTCCAACACCTAAATCACTACACTACATTGCCTTAGTGAATTTAATATGCAAATTAGGATGGAAATGTCCTGCAGCCTTTTGGGCCAATCGTCACTTCTTCAGTACAAATTTTAGCTAGAGCATTGTCATTTGCAGTAGGAAAATATTGGGTAGTAAAAAGGGATGAGGAATATAAAATTATAATGTGAAGAAGAAAAGAGGGATACATTTTTCTCCCTCTTTTAAAGAACTAGAATCTGGGGTTATCAAATGAATGTGAATGTTGATTCATGACAAATAAAAGGAAGCATTTCTCGATGTCTTATTGATGTGCAACATTTATGCCAGTTAAAACCTCTAAGAATTTGTGCAGTGTGGTCCTAAAGAATACAACTAAGCCTGATCTTTGTTGAGAAGGATTTCAGATATAGGTATGGCTTTGTACAGTGTGCTATGATGAAACCATTTTGGATAAAGATAAGCTTTACAGAAATCATCTTTGCAGATGAATTAACAGAAAATATATTCTCTAAAATGCAATTAATTATAGATTATCAACTAATTTTAAACCAAAAATACTTGCTTCCTAATCTACTTCATCCAAACAGAAATGCTTGTGCTTATAAGGTCCTAAGTACAGTACCTTGTAATGTACTTAGAGTAGTAAAAATGACAATTGCCAGTTTCTAGGGAAAGAAAGATCTTTTAACAATTTACAATGGCACAAACAGTGGGGAGAGAAATTACCTATAAAAAATTTACCTCAAATTCAGAATACTGCTTGTTCAGCTTTTATAACATATATCATCTTAATATATGGTCCTAGACCAACTTTAAAAAAAAATGAAGTTAAGCACAATACAGATTTAAAAGAATGTCACATATTAATACCCTAGTATCAGCAAGGGTCACGATCATAACACTAAAACTACTATTGAAACATATTTAATACTTGACCATGTATAGAAATGGCAACAGGACAAAATTGAATGACCTTCCTTGTAGTAACTGACGATTCATGTGGTAGTAGATGGATTTTGTAATCATTCCCCATCTTACTATTGCATTTAGTTCAGAGAGGTATTAATTAACCAGTGATAGTTCTTATAAGATGGGCTGTTCAGAAGTATGTGTGCACTTGCCTCCATTTCTCCAACTATACATGGACAAATCAGTTGTGATCTGAGTATAGACTGCTATATCTCCATCCCATGTGATGTGCTGGCAAACTTGAAATAGATGTAAAGATCCTCCTGCTAGCTCTTTCTCTTGAAAGGGAGGGGTGATATGCAAGTCTTTTGGACAGTCTATAATCAATACCCACCAATTGTAACTGTCTGATTTCAACCTCACCCATATCAAAACCCCTGAGAGTTTGTTTTCCCCAGAATGAAGTGTAAACATTCAGGAATACAAGGGATTAAAATCTTGAAAAAGATTATCACTGATACCAAGAATAAAGATGCATTGGGAAAATAGTAAAGATCAGGCCAACTTGAAGAAAATGGATTTCCAAGTCATGTAAAAGTTAAAGATTGCAACAAGTTCTCCTGATGAACACAGGGGCATATCTTTATCATCCTCTTGTCAACAATGTGGACGTGATTTGCTACTGCCTTCTTCTGAGATGGTTTTACAGACAAAACCTGGCAAGCTGAATCCAGGCCTCATTGATTTAGGCAAAGCTATAGTCAAGGGGGAAGACTCCCCTTTTCTTGTATATCTTCTCTCTTTCTCCCCCCAACCCAGCTCTTGCAGATCTGATCTATTACAGAACCCTTTTGATATTAGACTTAGGACTTCATGAAATACTGCTTTATGGTGCGTATTTTCCTAATATTTAATCCATGGAATTAATGTTACACTCTGCTGAATTTGATAAGAAATCATTCTGTTTCAGGGAAATACAGCCCATCTAGGACAGCAGATAAGTAAGAGCTACCTTAACGTTCCAACTCATCTCTAAAGCCCACTCCCCCAACCCTCCAGATATGGTGATTCTCAGTAACAGCATGTGATGTAAGCAAAGATAAACTTTACTTTTGAAGCTGATAATGAAAAGGTCCTCCCTGTCTAAAAATAAATACACTGAAACCTAGGACAACTTTAATTACACCTTAGAGGATCTGCAATCTTTGGCTTGATGATGTATTTATTCATCAGGAGAACTAGGAAGAAAACAACAAAAAGGAAATGAGGAGAAGCTGTTAGGAAAAAAAGAATGTGTTAAGTCCAATTTACTCAAATAGTGTCTATAGCAGACAAGGGACTTCCTGGAAAAAAACTCCCAGGGAGCATTAACTTTGCCATTAAGCTAAATCCCTTGGCATAACAGGTTTGTTTGTTTGTTTGCTAGCCATACTATGAGCAGTAACTTTTTAAAATGGAAACCTGTATGTCAGAACTTCAAAATTAAAACTGAATTCACTCATACAGCTCATTCACACATAAACATCACTAGATGTTCACAGCAGGAGATAAACAAATATGTCAGTTTTACAGTCTCCCGTATTCAGATATTTGAAATCTGAAGTTTTCCTATTCACAAGAAAATCTGTGGATTCTTGGAAAATTCTTTGTTAAATAGATGCTCCTTCCCCCTCCAAATCCTCATCCAATTTCACCAGCTATAGAAAAAGCCATGCTGCACATATTTGCCAGCTATTAAAAATAAATTAGAACTTTATCAGGAAAACAGAGATGGCAATCCTCTGTAGCTTGAATCATGTCAACTGGATTTCTATTTTCTCAGTGGAAACGATTCGCTCCTTATCCAAGGAGCTTCTTCAGTCTGAGCAAAGTTAGTAAGGGAATCCTTAAATATGTTTCTAGGTGGCTGTGTGACCTTGCACCTGGGGCTAGGTCATGGTTATTTTGAGATGTTATTTCTAAGTCCCTTTATCATCTAAAGGAGGATCGTAAAGATTACCATGCTGCTGTTGAGCTTGCGAAATGGTCTTAATCTTCCTAGGCACAGAAGACAAAGCAGGAAGGAAAATAGGGGAAAGATTGTGCCTGAGGCCCCCACCTCTATTCAAGGAAGGATTTTCCAAGTTGGCATAAATAGATTCCTTGACCCCTCTCTCAAACCACCTATCTTCTCTGTCTAAAATGTGAACATTTATGTCCTCAAATGAGTGTCCTTTTTCCTTTAGATGAAGATAAACTGCTGACTCTGGTCCTGTGGTGTTACTTCTCCTGTGTTGGGCCATCCTCCTGTACAAAGAGGTGGGGGCCTCAGGCACAATCTTTCCCCTATTTTCCTTCCTGCTTTGTCTTCTGTGCCTAGGAAGATTAAGACCATTTCGCAAGCTCAACAGCAGCATGGTAATCTTAACGATCCTCCTTTAGATGATAAAGGGACTTAGAAATAACATCTCAAAATAACCATGACCTAGCCCCAGGTGCAAGGTCACATAGCCACCTAGAAACATATTTAAGGATTCCCTTACTAACTTTGCTCAGACTGAAGAAGCTCCTTTGATAAGGAGCGAAACGTTTCCACTGAGAAAATAGAAATCCAGTTGACATGATTCAAGCTACAGACAATTCTGTATGGATGACTGAGAACCTTCATAGACATAGAGATGGCAATCCAAATTTAGCACCACAGAAATATGGTTTAACAGACAGGGATTCAGAGTAGTCTTTTATGAGCCCAGCACTCAAAGTTTAGATGGACATTTTTGCTTTCTCCCCCTTTAATATTTTTACTCTCAAATCCTTTCTTTTCCATTTATGAAACAATCTTTACATTTTCTGAATTCTTCTTAAAAAACAAACCAAATTACTTTTACATATATCCTTACGCACAGCTAAGTATAAATGACTCCATTGGAGAGCATTGTGCATCAGATGAAATGAGATGAGGCCAGCTATTTAGTTATGTTTGAGGATCTTAGTTGGCTTCTTCACAAGCTCAGGTTGATTGGTCGTCAAGTAGATTTGTTTGTTTGATTGATTTACTAGACATTAGATCTCTGTCTATTGAGTCATCTTAGTATTTCACAATAAAGCAAAAACAAAATTAAAACATTGAAAACTATAATGAAAAATAAAACCAAGAAACAGGTGTGATTTAGGAGCCTTTTAAATGCCACTAATAGACCGTTTAAGTTGGTTGGAGTGCATTCCTAAGAACTGAAATGGCTATAGAGAAGGCTTGATCCCAAATTGTTGTGAGACAAGGCCTTCTGAGAAGTGCAATCCAACCTCTCCCGATGATCTCAGTGAGTGGATGGCTCATATCAAAAAGAGACATTTTCTTCAGGAAACAGGTTCCAAGTCATATAGAGCTTTAAACCGGCATCCACTGCAGTTTCATTGGTACAGGTGTAATGTGTTCTTTTTCAGTTCTTCCAGAGACTCACCTGGCTGCTGAGTTATGTCCAGATTAGTTACAAAGGCAGCACACACAGAGTGTATTATAATAGTCAATTGGTAGCTTACCAGTTACATGCACCACAATTTTAAGATAATTTTCTCCCAAGGAGCTCAATTCACATATAAACGGAAACAGTTGCCAAATTTTGTGTTGCTGCAATGAAAATAAGACAAACCCAGATGAAAAAATAATTCCCTATTTTAAATGTATATTTTTAAATTGAAATATTTTAATTGATAATTTGTCAGGGGATATACAATTTTACTTTTATGTTATAATTTCTTACTGTATAACTTCTAATGTTCTAGGCTTACCCCATAATGGTAACAAATGTATTAACACAGTAATAGCAGAGTGAATGCTGTATTATTATGTGATATATTTTGTTAGTTTGTAGTTTATCATCGTATCTTCTGATTGTACTTTGTCTCTTTTTCTTTTAAATTTTGCTGGTCATTGACCGAAATGAAATAAACTAACATATAAAAGGAAGTTGATAAAAGGCACTCGAGGCCACTGTCTCAATCTGGGAAACCAGAGATATTTTTAATTCCAAAGCACCCGCAAGTAGTGTTCATCTCCTTCTGGGAGAGCATGGTTCTGTTCAGAACAGAGAAATTTGTTACTTCTCTGGAACTCCGATTACTAACAGTGAGCACTTTTGAGTGATCTGGTTTCCATTTCAAATTATTAGCTGCCTACCTATGTTGTCACTAAAAGTCAACACCAACTTGATGGCACATAATCAATCAAGACATTACTGACCTCAGGAAGGCATTCAGGAGATCCCACCATTATCTAAAGAAGTTACAGAGAAATAGATGTGTGTGTCATTAGCATATTAATAACCCTCAGCTGCAAATATCCTGGTTATCTCCATCCGTGGTTTCATGGAGATATTGAAAATCACTAGAGATAGAATGGACCAATTCAAGCAACAAATGTGTCCAGAGATATCATCTACTTGAGAAATAGGAATGGAATCACTGTAAAGGAGTGCCTCTTATTCCCAGACCTCCCAAGTGATCTAAAAGGATATCACAACTGATGGTATCAAAAGTCACAAAGATGTAAAAAACAATAAAGCCACTCTTCTCCCAGCTTCCAAATGAAGATAATCAATATACCATACAAGACAGTCTTAAACTTATAGCCCTGTCTGGATCCCTCTCTGGAGTTCAAATGGTTTGAAATAATTGATCAAAAATAAAAAACATATAAACATTTTTGTTCAACTTATCTTGATCTCAATACGTCCAGATCAAAATAATAATAATGTATACATATTTGCATGGAGGGGAAAGGACATTTTCAATAGGACATTCCTTTTCATTCACAGATGTAAGTGCTGCAAAACATTTTTCTTTTCCTATGTAAAATCATGGAGACCTGCTACCAATCCATGTAGACCAGAGCTTTCCAAACTTTTCATGTTGGTGACACACTTTTTAGACATGTATCATTTCGCGACACACTCTTACAGCAGGGGATCATTTTGCGACACACTCTTACAGCAGGGCACAAGGCAGGCACTAGGACCTGCGCGGAATCACAGCAGGTTTGGAGGCAGCAAGGTACAAGGCAGGCACTAGGACCTGCATGGAATCCTGGCAGGGCTTGGAGGCAGCAGCAGCCGCGACACACCCAGACACTGCAACCGACACACTAATGTGTCCCGACACACAGTTTGGAAAGCTCTGATGTAGACAATACTAACTTTCTGGTCTGGATTGGTCATTTTTTCTAAAAAAAAATTGGATTATAGGAAGGGAGAGAGGAGAATGTGGTATACTTCAGCGGCAACTGTTGGTTGCCTCTGCTGTGAAGCATGTCCTGTTTCGAACAGTTCCTCACAATCCAATGGCAAAAAATAGCTGATTTGGAGAACAAGAAAATAGATAGTTTTCATGGCATTATTATTTTTATAGAGCTGTTTGGCCTGTTTGAGTAATAGTAGGCTACCCAAAAGGCAATTATATCAGTGGCCAAAGCCTGTTGAGTGATCATGAAATTTAATGTCCAACACATCTTCAGGGCATGAGGTTGGGGCAGGCTGTTCTTGATCAGCTGTGATCTCTAACAGTTACCTTTGCTGTTAAAAGAGGAATGACATGTATAGAGCATTATTCTCAGTGACTCATGGACAAGTATATACTTCCTTCCTTTAGGAAGACAGGTAAAATGATATTTACTTATCATATTACTAATAGGTGGAATGAAGTGATGGGCAAAAAATAGTATTAGGAGCTCTTACAGGGTAAACATAATACAGGATGAACTTGATAACCTTGGAAATGATATTTTCAAAGGCTAATGATCTATTTGGGTTCCTTCACGTTTTATATCTTTCTCATTCAGTGTCAGGATACTAATGTTTAAATTGTGTGCTCCAAAGCTCTACCATATGCTTCTACAGTGCTCTAAAGCATTTTTGAAAAACTGTAATACGTTTCCTCTTAATTCAATGGGGTTGCATTTGGAAGATATTATTTGACCTCCAGTGGAGATGACCATCAGCCACCATCGTTATACAGTCATGGGCCACCACTTGCAGCTATGACGGAGTCCTCACTTATTGCCTCAGTTGCCCACTTACAGCCCCACAGCAAAGATGGAACTCTCCCTGATTAGATACTGATGTTACTGGAGTAGAGGGTTGGTGAGAAATGATGTTTTAACAACATTTATTGCTTGCTTCATCACAAAAATGTTCCTATCCTGATAACAAACTGACCCAAAACAAATAAACTTACCAAAACCCTCCCTCCCCTCCTTCTGTCCTCCAGCAGCCCCTTCGGAGCTAGCAGTGTAAATAATCATTCTTTCCATTCACTTAACAACTTTTTAAAGTTTCAGTGATTGTCATAGCACACTGCTCAAAAATGGGAACTGTTGGTTTTGAATTCAGGTTTGGGGGCTCTGTTTGTTTATTTATGTACGAACTGATACTTTCAGATAATGCTAAGAAAAATCTTCAGTAACGGACAGTCACTTTTCCTTGAGTCTTGAAAAGACCACTTCCCTCAGGTTCTTCAAAGGAGGGCAGTGAATGAATAATGTATGCCATCGCCATATACAGTATTTATCAGCACATATATACTGGAAATGAGCAGGAAGAGCCAGATGAAGCATCAATCTTTTGAAATGCTACGAAAAGTCCTAACTAGCAGTTTTCCATTCTATTAAACATCTAATGTACTGGGCTACATCTCTTCTCATTTCTCCTCCAACCATCTAGAGAGAAATAGACTAATGACAAGGGAATGGAGATAACTCTGTCTATGCACTATGTATTCCATGAGTGAGCAAATACCAAGCTTGTGGGATCTACTTATTATTACTACTATTACTATTATTATTAGATTCTCCCACCAAAGCCTGGTGTAAGACACATACAGTACGCTTAGTACTAAGAACCTTGAGTCTGGAAAATTCTTCTGAATGCTAGAAGTGCAAGAAATTTTCAGTCTATTCATGCAACAAAATTAATTGTAGTTATGGCAAGCTTTCTTAATTTCCAGAAATAACTTGGAGGAGGTATCATTTTGTCATTGTTGCTGGCAATCATAACATACTTGCCAATCTACTGCAATAACCTAGAAATCTACTGGATATATTTTCTTCACATCCTTTTTGAATAATATGCAACAATAGTACTCCATCTGGTAACTGACCAGTGAGCATTTTACAACCAATACATTCACATTTTCTTCTCAGTTTAATAGAATATATACTCAAATCTCCTTAGGTCAGATAAAAATGGGGGGGGGGGGAACTACGTATATGACTGCTGATGACATTGCTTTATATGAGAGGTGGTCAACCTGTGGCATGCTGGTCCACCGAGCTGCCAAGATTGGTGTAGTTCCAGTACTCCTTATGTAGAATGAAGACAAGAAGATTCTGTTTCATTTAATTTATGACCCATATCCACATGTGGAGTCTTTTGGGAAGAAATCTAAATCACTGTTTGAAGCAACAAGAAAGCCTTGAGGAACAATCAGTGAATGGATATGAGATACATAAGTTCTACATTTGCATAATCACTGGGATGCTAGAGCATAATTCTTGGACTACTTGCAGCTCTGCCCACTCTGAGATCTGCCATACTGCAACGGATCTAAGCTTTCACCTCTCCATTTGCATTACATAACTGGTTCAATATAGCAGAATGCTTTAAGATGGCGCTGCTCTTGATCTGGTGATTCACTGGCAAGATGTAGTAAAGAGTCATAGCTCGTGATGAGGCACCAATTAGAAGCTCAGGAAATACAGCCTCAGTGCATCTGTGACACAATCCAGAAGCAACACATCTAGCATCTGGCAGTCTTGTTGGAAGTCAGAACAGTCTACTGCCTTCTCCGCCAGCTAAAATACAGCCAGAACCTACATAGGGCCTGGAGGGCCATAGGAATGGAGGAGCTGTTGTCCAAAACTGTAATATCCTAATAGAAAAGAGTAAACAGAGCCAGGTGTTTTGTTTTGTTTTGTTTTGTTTTAAGAAATTAAGGCTACCTTGACAGAAATATTTTATTATTTATTTATTTATTTGTTTATTTGTCATATTTATATCCCGCCCATCTCCCACACAAGGAGGGACCCTGGTCGGTTCACAACAAAAGTTTAAAATCAGTAAAAAATATATAAATAACAATAATAAACAATAAAAATATCTAATACAGTCCAATCCAAGGAATGGTAGATCTTACTTATCCCATCGGTCGGTAAGGCTGGTCAGGGCAGATCTAAGAGACCAGCCAACCCCAAGACTGGCTGTTCCCCTCCCCTCCCCAAGCATGGTGACATAACCAGGTCTTCAGGTTTTTCCTAAAATCCAGGAGAGAGGGGGCCGATCTTATTTCAGGAGGAAGAAAATTCCAGAGGGCGGGGGCTACTGCAGAGAAGGCACACCTCCTGGACCCCGTCAGATGGAACTCTCTTACAGACGGGGCTCGCAGCGTGCCCTCTCTGCAGGACCGGGTGGGACGGGTTGAGGTAACAGGGATGAGATGGTCCCTCAGGTAACCTGATCCCATGCCATGTAGGGCTTTAAAGGTGATAACCAACACCTTGAATTGAATCTGGAAGCAAACTGGGACCCAATGCAGCTCGCGGAGCAAAGGTGTTATATGTGCTGATCTTGAGGCACCTAAAATTGCCCACGCAGCTGTATTCTGAACCAGCTGAAGCTTCCAGATGCTCTTCAAGGGTGGCCCCTTGATATGCAGGAAACCTTACCTAGGCAAAGTTTTTTAAGTCCTGAGAAACAAGATAACATTCAGAAGTGACTCAGGTAGACACCTCCTTAATTTGCTGAAATATAAGATGGAGGAGGAAGTAAAGCACAATCAGATTTGCAAGGCTCTTTTATTATAGCCAATCTCAGTGAAAGGAGTTTTAGCCTTCCTGTGGAGTCAATTCCCTGGTCTGGTTTACCGAGTGGGGCTGACAGCCATAGGCCATAGATTATTTTAATTAAAGAAACAAAAACTTTTCCTTATTTTTGCTTGTTCACTTGAAGCATTTATTAACCATTCTTCCAAATGAAATATTACAATCAAACATACAATAGAGAACATGTAAAGAACCATATAAGGGGCGTGGTGGCTCAGCGAGTAAGACACCAGGCTTGTCGATCAGAAGATCGCAAGTTCGGAAGTTTGAATCCCTAGCCCCGCGTGATGGAGTGAGCTCCCGCACTAGCCCCAGCTCTTGCCAACCTAGCAATTTGAAAGCATGCAAATGCAAGTAGATGAACAGGCACCACTTCGGTGGGTAGGTAACAGCATTCTGCATGCGTCATGCCAGCCACATGACTGTGGAAGCATCTTCGGACAACGCTGGCTCTTCAGCTAAGAAACGGAGATGAGCACCGGCCCCTAGAGTTGGACACGACTGCACAAATGTGCGGGGAAAACCTTTACCTTTTAAAGAACCATATGCAAGAAATAAATTACAACAGGCAGAAAATAATCAGCATAAAAGGACATCCTGCTCCATGATAATGCACCCTCTCCTTCAGCAGTTATCTCATATTATAATTCACCAACAGTCCTGGATCTTTTCTCCCTTGTACTTATTATTTATTTATTAGATTTATATCCTGACTTTCCTTCAGGAGCTCCAAGTGCCCTACGTAGTGCTCCCTTTTCCTATTTTACCCACAACAACCCTGTGAGGTAGGCTGGTTTGAGAGAGCATGACTGACCCAATTTTTTTGTGGCTGTGTGTGGACTAGATCCTGAATCTCCCCACTCCTAGACCAATGCTCTAAGTTCTACATGGCATTGGCTCTGTCTTCTCCCATCCCAAATCCCACCACCCTATTCTTGCGTCTCAGTAGAAGGCTTCATGTGTGACTTGTTGAATCGGATATCATTCCTTTCTGCCTATTGTTCCAGTTATTAAGAATCTTCTGGATCTTGATTCTATGGTCCCTTCCACACGCAAGGGATCTGCTGATCTGACATTGGCCCCAGCTTTTGGTGTGTTCTCGTAGCGTCATGGCGCTTCCAGTGTTTGTGGAGAGCCAAGCCAACTGTGTGGTTAGCACTGCAGGGCTTCCTCAGGAGATGCAAGGGGGGAGACTTCCAATTGGCTGGAACTTTCACTCACCCTACCTCTGGGATTTCTCTCTTTCTTTCAGAGGCCAAAGCAGAGGAGCAGCTTTCTCATTCCACAACAGTGGCCAGATTTTCTTTTGGTGGCCCTTTTCTTGTTGCAAAAGGCAACTGTATGGCAGGATAAAGAGTGGGAATGGGGGCAGGGAATTTGTTGCCGCGTTGTTTTGGGGTTCCCCCCATTGACTGGCTGAAGAGCATGCCAGCTGGTTCAAACGTTGATGGACATTGCATGAGTGTTCAAGAATGCTTCCACTGTATATCTTTGCATGGCAAAGCTGGTGGTACAGAAGGTTGTTGTCTTTTATGGTGACAGCTTCCTCTTCCATCTTACCTGTAAATATGACAAACAACCACTCTACACCGTCATTCGGGTAATTTTTAAAAAAATATACTGAGCAGTGTTAAAGTCTCTCTCCACTCTAGAGAGACCCTCCCCTCTTCAGTTTGATGCAGGGCCATCAACGAACATTCATTGAGTACAGCTGCTTACCCAGCTGGTAATCCTCTTAACGGTGGTAGCATGCAGCCCATTGTATTATCCTTGGTTACAAGGATAAAATGTGAGACTTCGACAAAATTAATCTACAACGTGTATTGCCTTCTTTAATCTTTTTATATCTGGATGGCCCAGTTTGACACAGGCAAATGTGTTTTTATTGTCCTCCTAAGCGAATTTTCTGACATAAGTGTATGGCATATGTGGGAAAAGAAAGGCTTGTTTTTAAAGATTTCAGTAAAAGATACTTGGAATATCATTACATAATATCTCAGGACCATTTATTTGGCACAGAGTTATAGTCTGAAATTATCTCTTTTTATTTTTTCTTGCAGTTGGAAGCATATCTTATTTAAATTGTTTTTTTATCTCCTCTTTCTTTGTGAGTTTTTAATGTATAATGTACTTTCAATGTATGATTTTTTTAATGATTTAACGGTAGAAAACTTATAGCATTTGACTAATCTCCACAGGAAGCACTGTGACAAAAAGGTGTATATTTTTATTGCTTTCATCAGTCTTTTCAAACAAAGCTGTCACTGTATTAAATTTTCTTCTTTTTCAGGAACAACAAAAAAAGCACTTGTATCAATTTGGCAGAATTACAGAAATCCTTTGTTTAGTGGACTTAGGATATCACAGGCTGATTTTTTGTTCAGACTGCACCATCATTTAACAGACTACTATCTGTTGCTGTGTCTGATAAATCAAGGTTTTATTACAAGCAACACCATTTACATCAATGACTTAGTTATAAAAATGAGGCAAGTTGCAGGAAATAAATTTGAATTTAATGGATGTTTAGATTTAATGGAGACTCCATCCCACTGAATGGTGCATTAAATCAAGGTTTTATTTTATAGCTACCTATGTAGTATGGTAAGTTTTTAATTATCATGATTTTAAAATATGTAAAAGCCTTTAGAGTAATTTAGAACTCCCTGGCTAAAAGTCAGATTCAATCCTGTAGTGAATTTGCCTGAGAATATTCTTCCCAAATCTGGGCAAATTCCAGATATGTTGACTTCCCAGAATTTTTCAGGTAGCATTAGCTATCATAGGAGTCGGTCAGTGCACCTGGAAATTGCCTAGGTTGGAAAATATTGCTGTAGAGCAGCGTTTCTCAACCTTGGCAGCTTGAAGATGTGTGGACTATGCTGGCTGGGGAATTCTGGGAGTTGAAGCCCACATATCTTCAAATTGCCAAGGTTGAGAAACATTGCCGTAGAGGAAACCATATCCATGTACAGAGGGGCAGGGTTGCATTGTTTGAAGGCCCTGAAGAGATGTCACCTAGTTTGTTCTTTATTGCTCCAGAAAGTTGGGCTAGAACATTAGGAGAAAGGTGTTAATGGTATACTCTAGAAAACTGGTGGGCTTCTCTCTTCATGAATAGAGGTCTCAAGCAGAGTATGGACAGAGTATGGAGTATGGACCCTTGATTTCCTGAGTGAACAATTGGTTGGACTAATGTCCTACAGAAATGATCCCCTCCCCCACTTATTCTTATCCCTGATCTATGTCAGTTTGCTCTGCTCATATTCCTAGCTTGCCTTCACAAACTTGCTGCAAGGGATTGGAGGATCTTCCAGAACAGAATAGGATATCATCTGAAGGGTAGCAGTACATACACTTTCCACTAAAGCAAAGCCCTAGTTCTATTTAAGAAATATGTGTTTCCTCATATGGACTATTGCAATTAAGGAAACAATGTTTGCATCTATGGCATACAAATAAGATGGGGGGGGGGAGAGAGAGAGAGAGAGAGAGAGAGAGAGAGACAAAGAGACAAAGCAGCCTACAGCCCTAGTGCAATAATCTGTGTATATTCACAAATAATCTTGTCTCTTGCAATTAAGCACCTCTGTGGAAAATTTTGAGGGAAGAAATTGTAGTTGCGATATAGAGGAAGAAGCACTACTATGTATGCTATTTAGCCACATGCATTCTGGGTAAGGTTATAGAGGAATCGTTTGGGTTAGGAAATAGGAGCTATGTGATTTAAAATTTTGCTTTAGGAAAACTCTACTTGGAAAGCTTGAAATATGTCTCAGAATCCTACATAGAAAATTACTTGAGAAAGAACTAAATATCTTTATTACAGTAACGCAACCCACTGCTGGGAGCAAAGGGAAGCATTGTTGGAGACCTTTAAAATACAACTTTTTGCTTAGTTGTTGGCTAAAGACATAAACCACAGACTGGATGAATCAAGAAGGATCAAGAAGTAGAAGCAATTTGCTTTTCAGAGCAATCTTAGCTGCTGACAATCTTTTTCTCCTCCCTCTGAAAGCCACCAGAAGTTGGCAAAGAAAACAAGGTAAGATCACTCACTTGCTTGAGTGGCAGAAGAATTGGAGGAAATTTTCCACCCTGTTTTCCTGGCAGGGAAGCTAAAACTCATTGGCAGTGTAGGAGTTCTTCCCACTGCTCATGTTTGACCTCTTGGTCCTCTTTTATCTCTCTTCTCGCCTTGGTGTGATGTTAGATGACGATGTACTGCCAGGTCCTTATATGTTATATACTGTATATGTTAGAAGATGATGTACTGCCACCTACAACAGTGTGTCTTCTTTGAATCCAAAGGACTACCTATATCAGAGCTTTCCAAACTGTGTGTCGCGACACAACAGTCTGGTGTGTCACCACACAACCCGGAAGTTTCCCGCGGCAACACACCAACTGCAGCGCGCAAAACCCGAAAGTGGAGCAGCGTTTCCGGGTTTTTGCGCGCTGCCACAAGGACGGCACTTCCGGGTTTTCCCGCCGCAACACACCAACGGCGGTTGGTGTGTCGCTGCGGGAAAAACTTTGGAAAGCCCTGACCTATATATACTGCCAGGTGTATCCAGTCTTCTAGGAGAGAAATGACTGACCCCATTAGAAGTTTCCATTCTGGCCCCACCCTACAGATATCCTGCAGAGCAATGGCCAGGAAAGACTAGGATTAGTCCTCAAATATCTTTTACTTCCCCAAGAGCATCAGAAGCCAGGGGCTGGGTTTTTAAGTGTGCATTATAACTGCAATGTACTTCCACAAATAATGCTATGGGTAACTTTGAAGAACTCTCATTAACATAATATCTAACTTCGTTTTCATCATAATTTTAGTGTTATATGAGGATTTAGTGATAATAAAAACCTTTCTTTCACAATCCTATTTTTTTCAAAACATTTTATATCCAAAATCTGAGTTTGTTATCTCACTTTTGGGGAAGCCAGCCACTCTACCAAAGACAGTAATTGGATTGGTGATCCAATTACTATTAAGTCTTGGTTAAACTATTCTCCTCCTCATTTAAATAGCATATTATTTTGCCCTCATTTTACCAACTAAGAGAGAGTCCCATCACTTTTTACCTTTGAAAAAAATGGATTTCCACAATGATGCCCAAAGAATTCTGTGTGACATGAAAAGCTCACAAATTTGGCAAGCTGTTTTATCACTTATTCTGGTAAGGTACATCCTCTCTTCTGCAATGAGCCTTGCTTTTGTTCTGCAAAATCAGTATGGCAGTGAGTCTGCTTGAAATCATTAGAATTTAACACTGTGTTAAGTCCTATTGATTTCCACAAACCTGGCACCTTAATCTTAAACACATTATATGAAATGCTCCATTGATTTCAACACCAACCATTATGGCCATATTGATTTTATATATTCCAAATAATGATCCCCTTAAACCTGCACATTTGCAAAAGTTTGAAGGGGAAAATAAGCTTTATAAAACTGAAAGAAGCATTTCGTGTGAACACAAAGCCTCTGTTCATAAATGAACGAGTGCTGAAGGTATTGAAATCGGTGCAACAAGATATGTATAAATGATTAAAGTATGTCTATTTTGTGCATCCAAAATATTTAGCAGGTCCCTTCTAAGCTGTTAAGATACTGATCTCACCTTGCTAAATAGGCCCTGATCCATCTCCAGTATAAACCCCCTTTACCTTGCTTTTCCAGTTCAGATAAGCTGCTCACAGCAGACCACAAAAACCCTTCAGAACACTGTAAGTAAACCAAAAGACCCAGTAGCCCAAGAAGAAAAAACAGGAGTTATCTACAACATACAGTGTAAGGACTGTAACAGCCACTATGTAGGACAGACTGGCAGAAGACTAGCAGAACGCATCCACAAACACCAACTAGCAGTCAGAAGACACGATGAAAACTCCTTAATCTCACAACACATGGACAGACTTAACCATACTTTCAACTGGGAAATTGTGAGCATTTTAAACCAAGCCAAGTCCAAAAATGCTAGAGAATTCCTGGAAGCTTGGCACACAGACAAAGCAGCAATCAATAGACACATAGAGGTAAACAACATTTACATACCATTCATAAGAGACAATAGAAAAGCCAGAAGACCAGAACACCTCCTTGCCAGCAATCAACAACAAGATAGGCAAAGATTAACAGCAAGATTAGCAGCAGAGGAGCAATCAAACAACACAATAGACCCTAATCAAGGAACTATTAACTCAGTCAATCAACCAAGCAGCAAACAACAACCCAATCAAAGTACTACCAAGGAGAATACAACACCCCCACCAACACAGGCAGGACAAGCCAGGGTATATAAACAGAGAGCAAGTTCCACTCCCTTTTCGCACTGAAGATGTTGCCTAGCCTGGCAATGAAACGTCTGCAAGAAAACAACAAGGCTCAGAGAGCACCAAGGACTCCACAGACCACAAAAAGTTTTTAAAAAATCAAACTTAGTACTTAAGAATATAAATAGAAACCAACACAACATATTTTTTCCCAGAAAAAGTTGAAAAAAGATGAAGAAACCCACACAGAATGGACCAACAACCAAACTAACCAGGTCCACATATTGCACTGAGCCATAAAGGGTTTTGTTTGATTTCAGTTTGGCATCTTTTGCAAACCCTGACAACAGGGATTCTTTCAGTGAACAATGGTTTTGCATCATCTGCAAACTAGGCCTTAATATAAGCTAGCCATATGTTTTAAGGCTGTAATCTCCTAATCAAGCACTAAACCAGAGCTATCAGATCTGGATTGACAAAATCCGGATGACCATTAGATCACAGCAAAACTAGTGATTATCTAGATCAGGGTTTCATGTTGGCTGGGGAATTCTGGGAGTTGAAGTCCACACATCTTAAAGTTGCCACGTTTGAGAAACTCTGATCTAGAGTGTTACCATCCTGATACTAAGTGTTACTAACATAGTCTTATGTTAACCAAGCCTAACCATGCTCAGACAAGGTAGACCAAGTGCTGTTATAAACTGAGATTGGGATCATTTAATAAACCTCATGGCATCTTTTGCCACTAGGGTGGAGACAGTGTACTGAATTTGGATGATGATGGTTATAGACAAGGAGGATGGGATAAGAAAATAGGGTGATAATAATTGGCAAAGTCAAAACACAAGAAAAGGACTGGAAATCTCATTGTCCTCCATTTCCCTGTGTATGAATTATACAGTTTTGGTAGACCCCCCCCCCCCATCCTGGTTTATGCCTATCATATGTTGCACTCTCCATGAGTCTAAAGGTGGTGGCCTTGCACTCCACCTCCGATGTTGTATGGTTTTCCCATCCCAAGAGGAGCATGATATCTTACAGACCACTGTATGACCATAAACACTGTACATGCCAAACTCCAGCTCATGTAGGAGCATGCGTGTCTAGCCATCTACATTAGAGATGTGCAGATCAGCCAAGATCCAATTCAAATTTGATATTCAAAGGATACAAGATCTGATACAAATTTAGGACTTCAGATTCAAAGCAACAAGAGTCAAGTCAACCAGATTTAAGGTTCAATTAATTAATTATGTAACTGTGGCTTATAACAGGGAACCATCAAGATGCTTGCGACTGCTTTTTTTCTCTTTTTTTGGTGGAAAAATGGGATGAAAGTAGTAGTGATAGTAAGCCCCCTAGAAGGCATTCACCCCACAAAATTTCAGCTAGGTAGTTTCAATAGTTCTCCCACATTTCTTTTAAGGCACAGATAATAGGGCTGAGGAAAGGACCTTACAGATAGCTCCAAAATGACTGGCGAAGAGCTTACAGAAGAGGTTGTGCTGAATCAACACAGAAAGTATTCTGCTCCAAACACTGTTTTAAAAGCAAACTTTTAGTAAAAATCATAGAGCCCATCATTCTTTGACCACTTGTTTTTCTGGGCTCCAATGCCTGGCCGTACATAAAGGTTTCAGCATTCCTGCAATAAATTGTGGGACAGACTGAAGTACTTAATTAGTATTAGTGCTAATTGAGTTTGTTTTGTGTATATAAAAAAATCAAGTTGCAAATAATGACTTAGTATTTGTACTGATACACTGACTGAAAACATAAAGCAGAAAAAGGAAAGGTTTTCTAAGAATACAAAGATGTAAGCCCATAAAACTGCAATGGTAGTTTTCTGGAGCAGTGAAGGCAAGAATTAACAGGAAAAGCTGTTCATGAAAAAAAAAAGTGCTCTGAAGTTATATAAAATAGCAGATAAAATGTAAAGTAAATAGCTGAAGTAATTCAATTTTTAATTGTCAATCAGTTGCCTTTCAGGAATGATTCAGGCCCTAAAGGGGTGTGTGTGCCCCTCTCAGAAATGTGCCCGGCTGGGTTTATGGTATGGCACCAGCCGAGACTCCAGGGCAGGGGAGGGGGGTGGCTGTTGTCATCCAGGAATCTCTGGTGGCCTTCAGGGGCGCTGCTCCACAAGTGGCTGGTTGTGGGACCCTGTTCCTGAAGTTGGGTTCCTGAGAACAGTTGGGATTGTTGCTATTGTACCAGCCTCCCTGCCACCCTAGTAACCTCCGTTCCTGAGCTGCTGGAGGCTGTCTCGGGGTTGGAGGTGGAGTTTCCCAGACTCATGGTTCTGGGACACTTCAACCTACCATCCCTGGGGTGTGCCTCGGAGGCAGCTTGGGAGTTCATGGCTACCATGGCAGCCATGGGCCTGTCCCAGATTATTTGGGACCCAACTCAGGACAGTGGCCTCACACCAGACTTGGTTTTCTTGTCAGAGCAGTGGCAATGTGATCTGAAGGGAGAATTAAATCTGTCCCCTCTGTCATGGTCAGATCATGCTCTGGTGGCCTTGAGATTCTCCTATGCTGCCCCCCTCTGCAGGGAGGCAGGACCCCACTCGATTGGTCTGCCCCTGGAGACTGATGGACCCGACAGGTTTCCAGAGGGAGCTGGGGGCTATACCCGAGGATCTACTGCACAGTTCAGCAGAGGCCCTGGCTGCCGCCTGGAGCAGGGAGGTGGCTGGGGCCTTGGACAAGATCACACCAGTGCAACCTCTCTTGTCCCATCGAACCCAACACTCACCATGGTTTACAGAGGAGTTGAGGGTTCTGAAGAGGATTAAGAGATATCTAGAGCGCCGCTGGAGGAAGACAAGGACCGAACCCGACCGAACACAAGCTAGAGCCGCTGTTAAGGCCTACCTTGTGGCAGTAAGAGCGGCAAAACATCAATATTTATCAGCTTTTATTGCATCCGCAGAATGCCGCCCAGCGGCCCTGTTCAAAATCACCCAATCCCTATTGGGGAAGGTAGGCCCAGTGACTCACCTACAGGGCCGTGCAGAGGAGTTTTCCAGGCATCTGGAGGATAAAATCGCTCAGATGCATGCCATGTTGGATGCCAAGCATGTGGCATGGCCTGTGGAGATGCCTGGGGAATGTACTTACCCAGTTATCTGGAAATGGTTTGATCCTGTTGGGCCCGAGAAAGTAGACAGGGTCCTCCAGACTGTAAATGCCACCACTTGCCAATTAGTGTTAGAGTTCTTGTGTTGACCTGGCGAATTATTCCTGTACAAAGCAAAGCGTTCTCATGGTGACGTGAATGCCAGGTGGCTGGATAACAGAGAAGCCTTGGCTTTGTTTACATCCTAACGAGATAGGGAGCGAGAAGGTACCATGTTATGGCTAGCAATGGAAATCTTCCCATGAGAGAAAATCCTCCTGATTTCCTTCTGTGGGAAGCCTTGCCCAGGCCCCCTGAGCAAGGAGGGGGGGAACTCACGTGCTTGCTGAGATGCAAGCCACTGCCACCCAATGCTGTGTGCTTTTGAGGCCTAGTGTGTGTCACAGCTAACATCCAGCCAATCAGAAAGCTAGAAGAACTGAATATACAACCATGCAAAATGGTGTTCTATGTTTCTTGATTTCTAGTGTCTTTTAGCCATGTAGTTCTTCACGTGTTCACTTCCCGTGGACTGGGCAGAGTGAGCTATGCCTGGCTTTGGGTATAGGCCATGGCAGGAACTCTGGCCCTGGGATCAATACACAGAACTCTGCTTATAAGTTTGTTTTGTTTTTCCTTTTACAATGATGTATCTTGTATATTCATCTTTTTCATTTTTGCGATAATGTACTGTATCTGCATTATTGCCTTATGCTACCAGTAAACACTGTTAGCCCTAACAAGCTGCATTCTTGTCTGTTTATTCTCAAGCCTCGGATTTTTCCCTTTAGGCCAGCATATATCCCATCAATTAGACCCATGCCCCTCCTGGCTGGTGAAAGCAGCTCGAGAAGTTATGTGTGAATGGGTCCAGGTGATGGTGAATTCATCCTTGAAGGAGGGAGTGTTCCTAGTAACCTTTAAAGAGGTGCTGGTGCACCCCCTCCTCAAGAAACTGTCACTGGATCCTACCATACTGGACAATTTTCGTCCAGTCTCCCACCTCCCCTTTTTAGGGAAGGTGGTTAAGAAAGTGGTGGCTTTGCAGCTCCAGAGGATTCTTGATGAAACGGATTATCTGGACCCTTTTCAGACAGGTTTCCGGCCCGGATATGGGACAGAAACAGCATTGGTCGCACTTTTGGATGATCTCTGGTGGGAGCGGGATGGTGGCAGTGCATCCATCCTTGCTCTTCTTGACCTCTCAGAGGCTTTCGAGATCATCGACCATGATATCCTTTTGGGTCAGCTTAGGGATTTGGGGGGGGGGGTGTGTGGCATGGTTCTGCACTGGTTTGCCTCCCTCTGGGGCCGGTCCCAATTGGTGTCGATAGGGAGTGAGAGATCTGGCCCACAGCCCCTCCTTTGTGGGGTGCTGCAGGGTTCGGTACTCTCCCCGTTCCTTTTTAACATCTACATGAAACTGCTGGGTGAGATCATCTGTCACCACGGGATGACGTATCATCAAACTGCTGATGATACCCAATTATACATCTCCATCCTGGGTGACTTAAGTGATGCTGTGACCACCCTCTCTCAGTGCCTGGAGGCTGTAGGGGTCTGGATGGGGAACAACAGGCTTCAGCTGAACCCTGGTAAGACGGAGTGGCTCTGGGTTGCGGGGTCCTCGGTATCTGGGAAATTACCATCTTTGGTTCTGGATGGGGTTGCACTACCCCAGACAGACCCGGTGAGGAATCTGGGGGTCCTCCTGGACTCACGACTCCTGCTCAAAGAGCAGGTGGCAGCCGTGGCCAGGAGGACCTTTGCCCAACTTTGTGTTGTGTGCCAGTTATACCCCTTCCTGGATCAGGAAGCCCTCAGATCAGTCATTCATGCCCTAGTCATCTCCCATATAGACTATTGCAATGCGTTCTACATGGGGCTACCCTTGAAGAGTATCTGGAAGCTACAGCTGGTTCATGCGACCGCGCGAGCAGTTTTAGGAGCCCCAAGGATGGCGCATGTAACACCTTTGCTATGCAAACTGCATTGGGTGCCAGTTTGCTTCTAGGTCCTATTCAAGGTGTTGCTCATTACCTTTAAAGCCCTACATGGCATGGGCCCAGGTTATCTGAGGGACCGCCTCATCCCCATTACAACATCCCGTCCTACCCGATCTTGCAGAGAGGGCAAGCTACGGACCCCGTCCATGAGAGATTGTCAATTGGTGGGGTCCAGGAAGAGAGCCTTCTCTGCCATGGCCTCCGCCCTGTGGAATACGTTGCCCCCAGAGGTGAGGCAAGCCCCCACTCTCCCGGCCTTCTGAAAGGGAGTGAAGACCTGGCTCTGCCATCTCGCCTGGGGCGGGGGGGGGGGGTAATCAATCATGGGGGTGGTTAGCGCCTTGAAGAGGCCTTGGGGAATTATATGTATTAAATTAAGATCTTTGTATTCGCCATCTTGGATTTTATATTTTATATTTATATTTATATTGTTATGAAGAATTTTGCTTTTATTGTATTTATTTTAATTTTATTGTAAACTGCCCAGAGTCACTCTTAGTGAGATGGGCGGTGACGGAATATGAAATATAAATAAATAAATTTGGGATTTGAAAAATTAGGAGTAGATACAAATAGTCTTTTTCAAAGTTAAATGAATCTTCTACGAAGGGACATAAAAATTACAAGAAACAGTGGCAATGCTTCTTGCAAATGCTAAATACACAAGCTGTAAATCCCAAAATGAAATAATTCACATCACAGGTAAAGCACTTGTATAAAAGATTATGGAGCAAATCAATAAAAGTACTTCTTTTGTGTTGTTAGCTGATGAAACTAGAGACAAGCAAGGTGTTGAAGATTTAGAAATTGCTCTCCAATAACTTGTAAACATGATGATGTGTTGCTATTTTTGAGCTTCTTTCACAAATTGCTCTTGTTCTTTCAATAAGGACATTACTAGAGGATTGAGCCCAGATGAACTTATTCTACATTCTGCAGCATCAAAGACAAAAAAGCTTTTTTTAAATAAAAAATACCCTGCTGTAGTTGCTTAATGAGAAAGGTTACTGTTCTTACTATGTTAATTTTTATTTAATTAATTAAAGATATTGGCTTGGAGTATTGCATCTTCTGTAGGCTTCTGCACATACATCAGTATGAATGCCACAGGCCAAAATGTGGCTTCATTGCACAAGATAACTTTCCTTCCCTCTCTTTTTATGTGGCACATGTTACACTGCCTACATGTTGCGCAGCTGTAGTCTCGACGAATAGGGAGACACCCAAGCTCGGCTTGTAAATTCTGAAGTCCAGGGACAGAGGTGAAGAAATTGTTTGAAGTTGGGAGTGATGCAGCCCTGTAGTGAGCAGCTTGTTCCTGTAAACTGGATTTAATAATACTGTGTTTCCCCACAATCTTGTCTGTTCTCTCATTGCTATAACAATCCACTAAACTCCAGCTGGCAAAACGTTTGGCCTCAAGAACTGCACAAGTTGGCAGATTTGGGGTAAGAAACTGCACACACCTGCGCCCCTTCATACACAAAGATACATACACATATACCCAGCTCAGTCTTTCCTTTTCTGCCCCCTCCCAACAACCCACTACAGTTATCTGGTTTCTTACTTCCATTAATGACAGGAAACCAAACCAGACTGAACTGACCCGTTCCTTTCATTTCCTGCTACTAACGGCAGTGATTGACTTCATGCTAGCCCACTGATCATATTACGGGGAATGTGGATAACTTGTGTCTTAGCCCCCCTCTTGCCACAAAATTAAAGCACAACCAGCATTTGCACTTACTACTTATACTATTGACCAATTCCAGGATGCATCTAGTGATGATGCTGTGTGGAAAGTGCATCTTGGCAACTACAGACATGTCCCGTCCCTTCCCCCAGCTTTTGATAGTCATGTTCCTGGCAGCTACATTTGCCTGCTGGAGTCAAGCCAACTGGGTATATCGGGGTATTCTGAAAAGTTTGGGTAATTGGATAGATTGGAGTTAGAAAAGATATATAGGTTGCTTGCATAGCAGGTTTTTCATCAGGCCTGTTTACTGAAATGGACTTCCAAGTAGTTACTGTATAATCTGCTTCAGGAGGCAGTACATCAGTTTGGCGCTTGCTTTGAATTTGATCCAAAATATCTTGGCTGTCTAGATAGAGCAGTGTAAACCTGTCAGTGGAGATATTAACAGGAATTATGAATTGGGGAGAGGATGGAGGAGGGAAATAGTTTGAGTGAAAATAAAAGAGATTTAGTACTTGCGCATCAATTCCACTGAATGTAGAGATAATCATGACATTCTCCAGAGAGGTCCCCAGAAGGATCTTTTATTGCTGTAGAACTGACGTGTTACACTGGTAGTGGTGAAGAGCCAAATTAATGGTCCACACACCTTAAAAGGCCCATGGGGTGAGAGTTAAATCGTAGAAAGAAACCCTTGGCTTAAAATCAAAAAAGTCCAGCTGCAGTAGCTGTTTTTTTTGGAACTGTTTGGAGGTAAAAGATAGTTCTCCATATTCAGCAGATTTGTATTTTGAGCAGGATTTGCCTAAAGACTAAAGCAGCCCTCTTCCATCTTTGTCCTTCCAAAGGTTTTGCAGTGACAACGGTCCTGCCGGCTGACAGTTCTGGGGGTTGTACTCCCCACACCAGGGGAAGGCACGTTCAGAAAATGTGAATAAAAGCTGAGTGTGAGTAAGGCCTATGGATGTATGCAAAAATACTTTTAAAAGCTAAGTCTCAAATCCTGACCCTGGGAGTGAGAGCCATTAAATTCATGGAAGCTTTTGACTAGATAAACATTTTAGGAGCGTATTAGTCGTGTCTCCGTTCAGGTTTAGCCAACCAAGTACAATTTTAATTCCAAATGATTTTGCAGTTAGGGTTAATACGCAAAGCCCAGATGTCTTCTGATGTAATTCTGCTGAAGATAATGGGGAATGAGATTATTTCTGCCCTGTGAATGTAAAATAAAACAAATAAATAAATAAATAAATAAAATTTACCAAAACATGAGATGTGAATCAGGGGACCCTAACTGCCATTTTTCAGAGCAACATTTCTCATGTAAGGGAAGCCCAAGGTGTGCCGGCATAATGCTAGAATCCTTGAATTCTTGGACTAAAGGCCGCCCTAACGTACCTGTTCCTGCACACAGTGGGGGTCCCTTCTGAATAATTTGAGCTGAATTCTGCAAATTTTAGAGAGTTTACATATCGCTCAGTAAGACACCCAGTAGTAAATAAATCAGGCAACCTTTGTAGTCCTCCAGTATCCAATGATCTTCCATTCATTTTGATGGGCGGGGCAGCTCAGCACAGTAAGGATCAACTTGGTTCTCTAACAGAGCATCGATCCGCTTAGCTTATGAATGTACATTCTGACTTCAGGATCACAACAGAATGATTCCCCAGCCCTGAAATCTATTAACAGCAAGTATGAGGAACCTGAAAATGGGAATTCTATGTATGCTGCACCTATCCTCTGCCCCACTGACAAGATCCCTTCTCAGGCAGAACTCTGAGTGTAAACTGGTGCTATGAATTGGGAATAGCATGTTTAAGGGTGGATGTAAACCATTTTTGTTTTGTGGATGTAAGCCAAAATTTGTTAGTTGGAAAAGATGCTACCAGGTTCCTTCTGATGTTTAGTGGAGTAATTGAGGGTTGCTTTTCCCATTAGCAGGGGATGCTCAGTGGGAAGGGAAATGGAGCTAGGGAACCAACCCATTGTTTTCCTTAACTTGTCCAGCATTACAACTATAGCACTCAACCATCCTTGGGACAGCAAAGTTTATGCTGGCAAACTTTTCTACCAGTCCAGAAAAGGAGGAATGCCTGTTAATATGGCTTTCTGACTGTGCCCTAAGTCTCTGGTGAGGGAGCAGCCTGAGCCTAAGTCTGCGGGACAACATTATAAATGCAGGAGGCAAGTTTAAATGTATGCATAACCATTTCAGAACCTGTGATTTTTTTTCTTTTTTCCTTCAAAGCTAGATTGCTACATTCATCTACATATAATGTCCCAATTAACCCGCCATTTGTTTGGAGATGCACCCACAGTAGCTGAGTAATTTTGCATGTATGACTATTTCTGTGTGTGAGGAAACGAAGTAGTGAATATTATTTACAGATATCCCCAGCCTGTTCTAGGAGACACATAGAACATCTGCATGTGTAAGGAACTGAGGCGCAGATGCCAATATTTTCTGATTTGACTAAATAAACAAGGCATCTAGGGAGTGAAGCTACTGGAACAGTTGCAGATAAAGCCTAGACTAGAAATGGCTATAATGCATATTTTACAAATGCAAGGGGACCTACTTTATTGCCTCCTCGAAAATCAGTAACAAACAAACAGTTCTGATACAAGTGTTGTGTTTCCTTAACTGACTTGAAACAGATTGGCAGAAATGTTTGTCTATGTTTACTAGGCATTGGAGATGCCATTTAGAGTTAAACTAAATTACTGGGGGGAGAGGGAGGTTAAGCACGGTTTTTCCCCTTCAAACAGTATTTAGCTTCACCATTTTTTTCCTTTTCTTGCTACTAACAAAACTTCACAGGCGAAAAAGAAAACTTCTATAAGCTCCAGTTTTTAACAGCTTTTTTCTGTGAATGGCTGCTGCTTTCTTTTTGTGTAGTGCAACTTTTAACAAAGAGTTTCTCTTTGCAATTTTGGTGGGTTGATTGAACAACACTCAGGTTGATTTGGAAACTGTGTCTTCTCATCTTCCGAGTCCTACCTACCACTTTATTAAAGAACAAAATTGAAACAAAAAGTCCATTTTTTTTTCTAAGAATGAAATTTATACACTTGTGCATCCCAATGATCCTATGAGCTCTACAGCTCAGAGTGCACGCTCCTGGAAGGATCACCCATGAGGGGCAGTTCATAAATGAGGGATCAAACAAAATATGTTCTACTGAAAATGGGGAGGGGGGAATGGACTATTGTTCTACCGAAGAAGGAAATGGTAACCTAGGGTAATATTCTGCCAAAAAACCAAAATGGATATTTGCATTCAGGACAATATCTATGTGATAATAGAAGATGAGTCTTTCAGGTCAGAAGGTATCTAGTGAGCTGTTAGGGAAGAACAGTCTTCTAGTCCAATTCCCTACTTAGGGCAGGAATCCTCCTACCATTCCAGACAAATGGCTATCCAAACTTTGCTTTAAAATCTCCAGTGATAGAGCACCTACAGCTCCAGGAGGCAGACTATTCTGCTGCTTAATAGCTCTTGCAGTCAGGAAATTCCCCCTTATTTCAAATTATCTTCCTCTGTAAAATTTCCACTCAAAGGTACTTGTTCTACTCTTGGGAGCTATGGAGAATAAAATTCTCTTCCCTGTGACAACCCTTCAAGTATTTTAAGACTGCTATTATGTCTGTCCTTAGCCATATCTTTGGCTAAACATACCTAGTTTGTTTCACTGTTCTTCATAGGATTTAGCGCCTAAGTCCTTCACCATTTTTGTCAGTCTTCTCTGCACTTTTTCCTGTTCCTTGGCATCCTTCTTGTATTGTGGTGACCAAAACTGAGCACAGTATTCCAAATGCAGTCTGACCAATGCAGCATAGAGCAGAGCTATCACTTCCCTTGATCTTGTCACTGTGCCTCTGTTATGCAGCCCACGATTACATCAGCTCTTTTGGCAGCTGCAGCACACTACTGGCTAATGCTTAATCTGAGGTCTACCAGGACACCCAGATCAGATCCTTCTCACAAATACTACTGCCAAGCCAGGAACCACCTATGTTGTACTTGTCCATTGGTTTTTCCCACTTAAGTGCAGCATATTACATGTCTCACTGTTGAATTGTATTTTGTG
This sequence comes from Charina bottae, assembly GCA_023362775.1. Classification (NCBI taxonomy): domain Eukaryota; kingdom Metazoa; phylum Chordata; class Lepidosauria; order Squamata; family Charinaidae; genus Charina; species Charina bottae. The sequence goes on from JALMGJ010000004.1 coordinate 68,233,390, forward strand.
GGATAGGGCTCAAAGTTCTAGTCTAGGAAGATCCTTTTGAAACTTGATCCTGTCTTCTGAAGGGTTAGCAATCCAAGAGTTCTGTCAAGATAATCTGATGTTCACAGGAAATATCCTTTTCCAAAAACCTAAAAGACAACTCAGTACATGGACACCATCAGAGGGACAATACTGAAATTCAACTGACTACATACTTCAGAAGCAAAGTTGGAAGAACTCTATTCAGTCAACAAAAACAAGACATAGTGGCTCAGAATATGAACTACATCTTGCCAAATTCCACCATAAACTGAAGAAAGCAAACAAAATCATCAAGTCAACAAGATACAATCTCAGCCATATTCCATCCAAATATGTAGTGAAGGTAAATAACAGATCTAATGGAGTAGATTTGATAGAGCGTCTGAAGAAGCAATCCTTGAAGCAATTAAAATATGTTGAAAATAGCTGAGTAAAGGCAAAAAGCATCAGTGAAAGAGTAAAATTTACCCAACTAAATGCCAGATTTCAGAGAAGAGTGTAAAGAAACAAGGTGGTCTGTCCAAATGAGCAATGAAAAAAATTGAGCACAACAGTCCAATGGGATGGACAAGAGATTCATTTAAGAGAACTAGAGAAATTAAGGGAAACTTTTACCCAAAGATGGACATGATAAAAGACAAATAGAGAAAGGAAATATAGAAGAATACATGAAAAAACTCTACAAAAAAGACCCCCCAAATCACTGGTACATACAAAGGTATGAGCACTAAGCTAAAACCAGACATTTGAAAAAGACACAAAAAAGCTGCAGCAATTGATAACATACAAGCAGATCTATTGGAAATCTTCCAAGACTGTAGTGTTAAAGTGCTCCTTGAAATTTGTATGCAGGTACAGAAAACACAGAACTGGCCAGAGAACTGAAAAAGATCAGACTTTATTCCAATACCAAAAAAGGTCAGAGCTAAGAGTATTCAGAGTACCAAACAATTATCCTTATCTCACAAGCTAGTAAGACAATGCTCAAGATTTTGCAGCCTGGACTTTAACAATACATGGAGCAAAAAGGACATGGAGATACTATCTGGTTTCAGCAGCAGCACCAAGGATCTCACTCCAAATATCTGACAGATAATGGAAAAGTTCCATTGGGGGAGATGGGCGGTTATATAAATTAAATAAATAAAATAAAATAAATAAATAAAAAAAGTCAATGAGTTCTGAAAAGACATTTATTTTTCCTGCACTGATTTTACCGAGGCTTTTGACTGCATGGGTCACAACAAAGTATGGACAGCCCTTAAAAACATAGGGTTACGTGTTTTTAGAGGCTGTCCATACCTAACATGTAAATATTTTATGTTGACTAGTAACGGTGAAAATGGACTATTGAGCAACTAACTGGTTCAAAAGGAGTGTGCCAAAGTTGTATACTATCATCCTATCTACTTACCATATGCAAAATATATCATGAGAAATGCTGGGCTACAAGAAATAGAAATTGGAACTAAAATTGCTGGAAGAAATATGAACAACCTCAGAAGTTGTGATGATACTACTTTGGTAGCCTAATCTTTTGCTGAAGGTGAAAAATGGGTGTACAAAAGCCAGGGTGGAAACAGTAACAGATTTTACCTTCCTGGCCTCAAAGGTCCACAGGGATGACGACTACAGCGATGAAATAGACACCTGCTTCTTGGGGAAAAGATCATGACAAGCCTGGACAAGATATTAAAGTGCAAAGACATCACATTACCCAAAAAATCTGTATTGCCAAGGCCACAAACTATTTGTAACAAATGGCTGTGAAAGCTGTACTAAAGAGAGACTAAATTTAGAGAGACTAAATAAAGAAAAATCAATGTATTTGAAATGTGGTGCTGTAAAAAATTGCTGAGAGTACCTTGGACAGCAAGAAGAACAAATAATTCAGTACTAGATTGGGTAAAAACAGCTCACTGGAAATGCTAATGATGAAATTAAGGCTTAAATATATTGGCCACATAGTGTGAAAGCAAGAGTCTTTGGAGAAGATCTAATGGTTAGAAAAATAGAATAGAAAAAGAGGCCAGCAGAAGACAAGAAACCTAGATACTATCACAGATATCACAAGCATGACCTTATAAGAACTCAAAGAAGCCGCTATTGGCAGACAATCCTGGCAAACTCTTGTCTGTCACATCACAAACAGTTGGAAGTACTGAACGACTAAACAACAAAAATGATACCCAGATTTGATCAGCATTTTTTTCTTCTTCTTCAGGTCTATCTTTCCATGTAGCTGGTGCTGCTACCTCTGCTAATGGTAGGCACTTATGGTATTTGCAAATTGCTGCCGCTGCTGCTGCTAATCCAGAGTGACCAGCAGCTGAGCCACAATGCTCTTCCAGAGAGGCTGGTTCTCCACAGCTGTCACTGACTGTTGAGCTGCTGCACTGGTGTGGATTACCTCTCACTGCTTTACTTTGGTTTTGTTGGAGCTCAGCTGGAGAGCTAGAGAAGGGAGACACACGCACAGGTTTGCTGTGGTTGCTAAGGAAAGGGAGTGCTGTGCCTCCAAACAGCTGGGGAATGCTCTCTCCTGCAAAGCTGTCTCCATTCCTTCTGACCACTAGCCGCCACCACCACCACCACCACCGCAACCAGTCCAAAGCAAACATTTGAATGTGTCAGTTACACTTCACATGTTTCATGGAGAATGAGATGAGGAAACTTGCGTATTCTTTTTAACTGGCACACACAAAATGAGAGCTACCCAAGCTATTTGGTTATATGCAGCTGGAAAGCAGCTGCATCATTCTAATCCGGCCACACTGCGGTCTTTGTAATCACTCTAATCAACCACAAAGATGCATTTTTGGGTTTTTATCATATAGTTGGAGGAGATCCTCTAGAACAGAGCTTTCCAAACTTTTCATGTTGGTGACACACATTTTAGACATGCATCATTTCACGACACACACTTACACACTTAGCAGGGCACAAGGCAGGCACTAGGACCTGCGTGGAATCCTGGCAGGGCTCGGAGGCAACAGCAGCCGCAACACACCCAGACACTGCAGCCGACACACTAACGTGTCCCGACACACAGTTTGGAAAGCTCTGCTCTAGACTTACTAAAATTCCCTGTTTGCTCTAGAGCTGTTGAATTGCAACTTTCATACTTCCAAGTCAATATGACTGATGGGTATTGTGGGAGTTGTATTCTAATATATCAAGAAATATCAGGTTGAGAAAGGCTCATTCCTACAATTCACTTTTGGTTGCTTGAAAGAAATTATGCCCACATGTTAAAATAAATAAGAGGAAACCTAGTGTTTGTACTTCCTTACTCCCAAGTTGAAGAAAGAAACACTAAATACTACTTGTTGGACAATCAAAATAATCAAAATTTCCCATGAACAAACTGTAGGTGTCCATCTCTCTCTATGCTGAGAATGAAGAAGGTGAGGAATCAAAATATTTAGCCTATTGTTGAATAGAGGGAAGCAGTTCTGGAGGAATCCCGTGCAAAGCGTTCAGCTACATTAACCATATGTTGCAGAAGTTCTTGTGCTGTTGTTCTTCCCTCATATGCAAATTTTATAAAAATCAGAGCAGTAGTAAATATTGCACTCTCTACTCTGGCAGAAGTACACATAGCAGGTGGCAGGGAGGGAATATGTTGTGCTAAAACAGTCACAGCAGGCAACTCTTGGAACTGGCAAATGCTGGAAAGAAGCCCACCTTCACTGCCTTCTTTTATCCTGTGATCTCATCAGAACAGATTACCATTAAATATCTGGCTTACCGGATTGTGCTGATGTCATGAATTGGCTGGATGACCTTTGATGTCTGCCAATTAATCTGTAAGTCCGCTTTCAAATGCAGAAGGCATTTAGTAAATGGAACCGCTGTACGGAAGCTTTTGATTAATTTGATGTGGCCCACATTTAACACCAAATGGTATTTGACTGCTTTGCAGCATTATTACTACCAGCATCAATGATATATAAGATACAATTTCTTTTCTCATATTTATTTGCCTTTTCGTAATTGGAATACATTCAGAACCTCAGTGTGAGTATCATATCCTTGCATTCAGAGAGAGAATAGGGCATTTGAATGGATCCAGATTTGCTTTGAATAGACACCTTGACATTAATGGGACATCCTAGCCATGAGTGCTGGAAGTCTCACTGATTTCAGTGTTTCTATAATAATTGTGATGAGGTACCTATTGCTGGAACATAAATGTAATTTTTAATGCCTCCATGTTTTAATCTGCATGATAGTTAAACTGTGTGACTTTTTAACTTTCAGTTGTTGTTTATATTTTATTTAATTGTTTAAATAAAAAGAATATTTGATTGCAGGCATCTTTTCTCCAGATATGTGAATTGCCTAATCTACTGATCTGAAAGAGCAACAAGATAGACCTTTGCATTTAAAGTCTCCCTGGTCTAGTCTCTGTAAAGCTGTGAAAGATTCCCATTTGAAACATGAGAGCAGCTGCTGATAAATACTAAAAAGCTAAATGGTCTGATTCAGCATGAAGCAACTTCAGTTATTTCTATGGATATCTCTATCATAGTTGCCAATCCCAGCTATCTTGAAAGGGTAGTCAAGGCAGTAAACATTCTTCAGTCCTGTGGAGTCCTTGGTGCTCTCTGAGCCTTGTTTTCTTGCAGACGTTTCATTGCCAGGCTAGGCAACATCTTCAGTGCAAAAAGGGAATGGGAAAAGGGAGAAAAGGATTCTTCAGTCCCTGTGGCAGGCCACTGTTCCCATCCCCTCAACTGTATATACCATAGTTAACATCTGAACAGATGTGTTCTGGAGGAGGCTCAGATGAGTCCCTTTTTGCAGCATTATCCAAGCCTTCTCTTACAAATAATCATTTGCTAATTAGTTGTTTTTATGCTACGGTTCTCCCTACCCTTCAGAGTGATGTGAAGCCTGCTATTTTGGTATGCCTGACAAACTGGATTTGTTGCCTACATTTTACAGGAGCTAGGGTGGGGCAGTGTGGTGGCAACAGGAATCCCCTCTGCTTCCATAATGCAAACTGCCCATGTTTCCATCTGCTGACCCCATCCAGACATGGCAGTCTATCCAGGCAGCTGCACCATTATTCCCAAGCCCCACATTCTCATTCATGCCATAGTTCGCCCTTTGTTAACCCGTTGGTAGCACACACCCTGCATCTGGACCTCCTTGCAAAATTCTGCATAGAAATGTCTTACTTTATTGAGGGATGGAGGATGGAGGAACATCAGATTAAGTGTAGACACTGACACTATAAATATCCCCTTTGAAGTAATATTTATGCACACATAGACTATTAAAGACTATTCACATCTGTTTCTGTGTGTGTATATATATGTATATAGGTGCAGTGGTTAAGGTATCAAGCCAGAAACCAGGAACTGTGAGTTCTAATCCCACCTTAGGCACAAAGCCAGCTGGGTGACCTTGGGCCAGTCACTTTCTCTCAGCCCTAGGAAGGAGGCAATGGCAACTTTGTCAACACTGACAGGTAGACAGTTTCCTGCACTTAAACCATGTTTAGGTAGTTGGGGGTGTTAAGGGCAGAATTGATGCTCCAAACCTTGCAGGGACTTAAAGTACCTATTTCACCGATTATTATTATTATTATTATTATTATTATTATTATTTCTGCATGTTTAAGGTTGTGTTAAGCCTCTACAAAGCTTAGGCACTTGTTTTGCTTCCTCAAATCTGCAACCTCATAAAAATGGCTGAAATACTGCAGCGAATGTATTTGTCACACGAATACAAGTCATACTGCAGCGAATGTATTTGTCACACGAATAAAAATCTCCAATATTGAAATTGCCAACTTGTATAAACCATCCACAGAACCATGGGATGATAGCGCGCTGTCCAACATACTGCACCCCGCAGTAATCATGGGCGACTTGAATAGCCGAAATACAATGTGGGGATATAGCGACACTAATGCAGATGGTGAAATGATAGCGCAGTGGGCAGACACTGAGAATGTTTTCCTGGTCCATGACGCGAAGGGCAAGGGTACGTTCCACTCGGCCAGATGGAGTAGGGATTATAACCCTGATTTATGTTTTGTCTCCAGGGATGCGCACAATAGACCATTACACTGCAATAAAGGAGTACTCCCAGATTTCCCCTGAAGTCAGCACAGACCTGTGCTGTTAAATGTCGGAGTACAGATACCAATTGTAAGATCAACCCGTACGCCTTGATGGAATTTTCAAAAAGCCAAATGGAAAGCATTTACTGCTGAACTTGATCATAACATCCAATGGATCCCCCCTAAGGCAGAAAACTATAATCGGTTTGTGAGATTGCTACTCTCTGTAGCTAAGAAGCATATTCCAAGGGGGTACAGAAAAATATATATCCCAGGATGGAGCTATACAATCTGTACGCGGAAAATCATGAGCCTGGAGTTGCTGATGAACTCCTCCAGTGTTTAGACTCCTCTAGGAAAGAAAAGTGGCACACTCTTATGGAGCAAATGAGTTTTCAACATGCCAGCAAAAAGGCTTGGTCCTTGCTTACAAAACTGGGAGATAGCTCCATGAAACAAACCCGGAATGTCGGTAACATTGGCCCTAATGACGTAGCAATTAGAATTTTAAATCTTACAAGGAAAACATCATGAACTAATAAAGGGGTAACTAGCGAAATGAAAAGGGAGAAAAAAGCCAGAGTCAATGAACTAACATCTGAGAATAACATCTCAGAAGAATTTTCTACATCAGAAATCGCTGAAGCATTGAAAGCGATAAAATTAGGGAAAGTGGCTGGCCTAGATGGGGTATATCCTGAGTTCCTGAAGCACTGCGGGCCGCACACTATACTCTGGCTCACACAATTTTACAATGATATTCAACGAACAGGGAGACTGCCAACAATTTTTAAAAGAGCAAAAATAGTTGCCATCTTAAAACCTGGCAAAGAGGGGAAATCTGTTGAAGATTTCAGACCTATAGTGCTCTTGAGCATCTCTTACAAACTGTTGGAGAGACTTATTTTAAACAGAATTAAACCTCTGGTCGAGGAACATATACCTATAGAACAGGCTGGATTTAGACCAAAAAGCAGCTGTTGTGACCAGGTGCTATCATTAACCTCTCACATAGAAAATGGATTTCAACGGGGGGGAAAATATGTTGCTGCCTGTATCGATCTATCATCGGCCTATGACACAGTGTGGAGAGAAGGGATGATCTTAAAATTTTTACGTCTGGTGTCCTGTAAGAAAACAGTTACCCTACTCAATAACATGCTTTCAAATAGATACATCGAAGTGCACCTAGATGGCCAGATCAGTCGTAAGTACAGGTTAAATGACGCCTTGCCACAAGGTTCTGTGCTGGCCCCGCTACTCTTTGATATTTATGTATCAGATCTACCAGGTACTGTTGCAAAAAAGTTTATATACGTTGATGACATCACATTGATTAAACAATCTGAAGACTTCAATATCTCTGAAAAAGCCCTCGAAAATGATCTAAAGGGAATGGAAAAGTTTTTTGAAATTTGGAGACTAAAACCTAACATCAACAAAACCGAGGTTGCTTGTTTTCATTTGAACAGACAAGCCAACTATACACCAAAAGTGGAATTTAGGAATCAGCTGCTGAAGTTTAACTGTAACCCAAAGTATTTAGGAGTGGGGGCTGGCCGGTAATTCTAACTGCGATTGCGGGAATGTCCTGCAAACTTTACATCACATTGAGATACAGTAGAATGCCCCCTCAGAAGGTTCCCTGGCTCCCTGCAAGAACTAAATCATCTTGAGGGCACTGCTGTCCAATGGCTTAATGATCTAGATACCCGGCCATAGGCTTAGCCACTTTAGTAACTGCTCATACATAATTTAATTCTATTTATAATTCCACTTAGTATTCACATTGTGTATTTTTAAAATAATCCACTGTTTCAACGTTTTACATTTTATACATATGTATATATTGTTCTGTGAATTTTTAAACAATAATGCTGTATTCTGCTATGCCATATGAAATAAAATAAAATAAATAAATGGCTGAAATGTTTGGCTCTTTCCAGTCAGGGAAAAATATTGCTTATTGCCACATATGGATGGCACTTTGGTCCACCAAGTGAGATAAGATGAATTTATGCCCTCATTCCTCAGAAAATAAATAAGCTGATAACATAGTTAATGTGGTAATTATCTCCAAGCTTCCAGTGAAGAGAAAAGTTTGGCATTTGTGCTGTTTTAATTAAAAGCACTGGATTTGTTGATATAATATAAGAATGCAGATCAAGAATACTGATCAAGTTGCAGTAATTTCATCCTAATATTTTATTTTAACATCAGTTAAAATGGTAAGTTATGGAAGAACTGGTACTGGATATCAATAGTACAGACTAAGCCACAGCATAAGCAGAATTGTTTTGATACCTGACAATTGGGTTTTAAATAGTGGTAATTTCTGTACATGCATCTAAATGTTTTATTTCTTCATTTCCGGATAGACCAGGAAGTGTTGATGGTGAAAATTGTGAGGTAGAGACTAAGACTGGGAGCCGCCCTTTTTCTTCTGGAATTTTCTGAACTGAGATTGTATCGCCACTGCAGCTTTCTCTGTCTCTGGTGCATCCATGTCTATATCAAAATCCTCTTGAACCTTCTTTTTTGTATCTATATCAAGAAAATGAATAAACACAAACACAATAAATTAGTACACATTTGAAAAGAAAATTACTAATGTGGGTTCTCTGAAGGGGAGCCAGGACAAAGAAACCTTGTGACTTCTTCCTCTCCTATTTCCATGTATCTGAGAGACCTTACCTAGCCACTAAATTGACAGTGTTCTGAGAAGTGGTGAGTGGCTGAGTCTAGACACTATTTTAAGTATCCCACATCTCCAACCAATGCTGACTGTTAGCAATGTGACAGATTAAAACCATTGGCTGGCGTCAGCCTCCTGGCTTTGCTTTAAGTTTGAGACCAGGAAAAAAAGGATTTAGGAAGGCTGAGATCAGACAGCAGCTGTCCAGGAATGACCAACATAGCTGTCAGCCTGGAACAAGCTACCTACAAGAATTTTTGTCAACTTGCTAAAGTTTTATTTTGATGAATAACTTATTTTGAGCAAGTTATTTGTTAAATGTTTCTAGGACTGAGGCACATTTGGAAGGTAGAAATGTTTGATAGTCTTGCGGACAAGATGACTCCTGCAAAAGACTTGCCGACTAACATGGCTGCCATGATGAGCATGGTCAGTCACTGAACACCATTTGCCAAAAGGCAAACTAGCTTTCTTGTGATGCTCTCAGTGGGACCTTTGCAAAGGCCAAAGGATTTTTGCAAATAAATGGAATGCGAGAGGCTGGCACTTTGCTCTGCAGAATGTCAATATCCTACTTTTTAATTAAAACATTTTTTTAAGAAGCTGGGAGGGAAGCTGGGCTTGGTGAGCACCAAGGGAATTGTCTGGAAACACACTGGTGCCTGAATGCAGTATGTTATGGATTCCTGGCTTGCATTATCTCTTCCAATGATAATTTAATTGACAAGCTTTTTCAAGTAGAATTTGCTCCTAATGTATTCTCAACTTCTTTAATTCTCAATTATTTTTAAACAAGCATTTATTGACCGTATCAATAGTGGTATTGAATATCTCATATCTATGTTAGCAGTAGAGAAACTAATTTAGAGCAAATGGATTGGAAACCCAATCCATTCACTCTATTATACGTCTTCTCATTCTACACATAGAGAAATACGGCCACAACTTTTTCACAAATGCCACTGAGCTCTACTGCTTTATTTATAACCCAGGAGTGCCTATGTTAGAAAATTATAATTGCTTTGTTTATTGTGTACTTTTAGCTACTTGGTGTTTGCTTTTTAACTGGGAACTTTTTGTGTGAGAAGTTTTCAAAAAGATGTTTGCTATAGTTAAATAGGTATTTAAAACAGATGATATAGATATACTGTATAACTTTAACGTGAAATAAATCCTGTGAAGGAATGAATGTGTCCATCATTTCACATATTCCATCTTACCTTTGTTCGGAGACAAATTTTTCTCTGGATCTTGGGCCCTATAGTGGAAGGCTGGTATTGCTAAGAATGCTTCTGGTCTTTGCTCACTCTTCACCCCACCGTACCCTTTCTAGCATGCCTCACTTCTTTGGAGATTTCTAAAGTCAGTAAGGACTAACTTCAGAGTCAATCAGCCACAGAAACTGGAGGGGAGAGTGAATTTCATGAGAGAATCCTTCCTTCAAAATTGGAGTCTTCTGTTTTTATTTGCCAAATTGTAGTAGTATGTAGATTTATAGATTAGGATTAGAGCACGGGAGAAGTTTTTTCAAACTATTTTTTGTTGATGTTGTTTATCATTTCCTCTAATGAGAATCATCTATATAGGATGTGTTGACATAGATTTTCTCAAATAGCAGATCTGGAAAGCGGCATGTTTATCTATTTGGAAAATAGTATGCACAGAAAATGTTAAATATACACACCCTCAGAGCTGCAGTTTCACTCTATGTTCTCTCATGCGCGCGCATACAGAAATGCCACCATTTCTGAGTGACCACTGGAAATCCAAGGGCTCTAGATTAAATTGAGAAGTTGAAAAACACCTCCCAAAAAGGCAGTAGGAAACCAACTCTACATTGTTGCCCTGAAAACTCATAGACTTACGTACATAGTCACCAGAAGTCAAGCTTAGCTCAAACTTTTCAGGAGTCAACATTATTATTTCATGCCCCTAACCAAGTTTACTCCAAAGAAGGTCCTACTTTATTAAGTTTTATGTACTCCCAATTGTGTATTTACTTTATTTTTATTTGTTTGTTTGTTTGATTTAGAGGTGGACAACTCAGTTCTCATATGGATTACTGTAACACACTCTACATGGGGCTGCCCTTGAAGAGCATCCAGAAGTTACAGCTGCTGTGGCGTGGGCAGTTATGTCTGCTCCTTGATCAGCGCACATTACACCTCTGCTCTGAGAGTTCTCCTGGTTGCCAGTATGCTTCTGGGTTCAATTCAAGGTGCTGGTTATAACCTGTAAAGCCCTACATGGCATGGGACCGAGATTTTTAAGGGACTGCCTCTCCCCAGTTACATCTACCTGTCCCATCAATTCTGGCAGAAGAGGCATGTTACAGGTCCCATCTATGAAGGAGTGTCATCTGACAGGACCCAGGAAAAAGCCTTTTCTGCTGCAGTGCCTGCCCTTTGGAACATCATCCCCCCCCCCCCCCGAGCTTAGATCAGCCCCGACGCCGGTGCCTTTGTTGCTCCGGTTGGGTGGTAGTGGAGAGCTTCTTCAGTGGTTACATTGAATGTGGTGTAGTGATTGATTTGTCCACTGATTTTGGCTTTTTGTTTTTAATGTTGTTTTTATTGATGGTTTTGCATGTTTGCATGTTTGTTTTTATTTGTTTTCTGTTTTTTGATGCTGTTTTTATTTGCTGTGAGTCACTTAGGGGAGATGGGTGGATATACAAATCAAATAAATAAGTAATAAAATAAATAAATTACTCTGGGTGGCTTACACTTTAAAAGCAAGAACAATAAAAGTAAGAAAGAAGCCATAGACATCCAGAAGAAAAGAGCCCACACAAAACAACCAAAACCCAACTATCCTGAGTCGTCCTCCTCAACTACTGTTCCCTTCTGGACACCATCTTAGTAGTATGCCTCTTTTCTGGAATATATTAGCTCCTTTGATATTTTGTTGCTCCAGGAAACATGGGCCATGGATGATATCTCTCTGTCTCTGGATACACTCCATACACATTCAAGACACTACCCAGTGTTAAAAATGGAAGACCCTTAGGAGGTTTGAGCTTGAGTTTGGTCTAAGTGGTTAAGGTGCTGGGCTAGAATCCAGGAGACTGAGAGTTCTAGTCCCGCCTTCGGCATGAAAGCTGGCTGGGTGACCTTGGGCCAGTCGCTCGCTCTCAGCCCAACTCACCTCACAGGGTTGTTGTTGTGGGGAAAATAGGAGGAAGGAGTATTAGGTATGTTAGCTGCCTTGAGTTAAAAAAAAATAAAGGTGGGATAAAAATTAATTAAATAAATAAATAATTGTCCCTGCAAAATTTAACATCTCTGTCACTGTGTTGGAGCCATGTGCCAGTATAGCCCAAGCCCATTTGCTTCATCTTAAGCCACACAATATGTTGTTCATCAATCTATATCTTCCCCTTTACACAGACATAATGAAGTTAAGTGTATTTGGGACCTTCTTGGCAACTATATCTCTAGTCTGCTTTGCCAGTACCCAGATGCATTACTAATTATTGCTGGTGATTTTGAAGCTCATATTGGAGAGTCAGATGCTTTTTTACAAGCTCATTTTAATTGGTTTCCCCCTTCAAATGAAGTAGTCTGCCCTTTACAGGCTCAACAACCTAAGGATAAATACTGTAATATGGCAGACTTCTGACTGGCCCAGCTTATAGATAGTCTGGACTTGGTCATATTAAATGGCTCCACTAGAGGAGACTTGAATGGGGAACTAACCTTCTGGGGCTCCAAAGGAGCAAGTGTGGTTGATTATTTTATGGTTCCACATACTTACGCTCATCTAATAACTTATTTCTATGTAGGGAGTCACCCAGATAGTGACCATTTCCCATTAATCTGCTGTCTGAATCCTAAAGTAACTATTTAGTTCCTAGCTGTAGCTCACTGTCCCCCCCGGGGCCAGAATAAAAAGACTCCTTCAAAATAAATGGTCTTCCAGAGTTGCAAAAAAATTGTTCACTCTGTTAAATTTAGAACCCCTCCATCAACTCTGCTCCCAAATTTGTTTAGCAGACTCCTCTGAACAGATATTATCACATACCAGTCTATTATCCACACTCTCCTGGCCCCATTATCTAGAGTTTCATCAATTAGTTCTACCCACCTTCATGTGAGATCCAAACCTTTGACACAGATTGTTGTAAAGCAAAAAAGGCCCTTCTTACTGCAGTCTATACTTTTCGATCTTTTTAACTCATTAGGTTCCTTTCACTCACTCAGAGAGCATAAGAAGTTTTAGAAAACACTTATAAAATCTAAGAACGAACAAGCACTGAGAGACGATTGGGGGAGATTATTTGCAGCAGCTAAGCATAAGAACCCTGCTTGGTTCTGGCGCCTAGCTAACTGCTCTCCTATGGGTAGTTGCTTAGGTCCCATCTGCCTAATACCTGCAGATATTTGGGAGAGTTACTTTCAGAACATTTTTAATCCATAACTGTTAAATAATGCAGTGGTAGTTCCCCACCCAATGGTGACTTCTCCTGAATGGCCTCCTGCGTCTATGTTGTTGTTGTTCAGTCATTTAGTCGTGTCCGACTCTTCGTGACCTCATGGACCATAGCACGCCAGGCCTTCCTGTCCTCCACTGTCTCCCGGAGTTTACTCAAATTCATGTTCGTTACATCGGTGATGCTATCTAACCATCTCATCCTCTGCCGTCCCCTTCTCCTTTTGCCTTCAGTCTTTCCCAGCATCAGGGTCTTTTCCAGTGAGTCCTCTCTTCGCATTAGGTGGCCAAAGTATTTGAGCTTCAGCTTCAGTATCTGTCCTTCCAATGAGCAGTCAGGGTTGATTTCCTTTAGGATTGACTGATTGGACCTCCTTGCAGTCCAAGGTTCGAAACCAGAGTTCAAAAGCATCAATTCTTCAGCGCTCAGCCTTCCTTATGGTCCAACTCTCACAGCCATACATTGCTACTGGGAAAACCATAGCTTTAATTATACGGACCTTTGTCAGCAAGGTGATGTCTCTGCTTTTTAATATGCTGTCTAGGTTTGCCATAGCTCTCCTCCCAAGGAGCAAGCGTCTTTTAATTTAATTCCTGTGTCTATAGCCGAGGCTAAGGATCTCATTGTACAATTGAAATCTGGGAAAGCTCCTGGGGTGATTTCATGCCTCCAGAGTTGCTAAAAGAAAATAAAGATTGGTGGGCCCCAGTGCTGGCTGCTTTTTTTACTTATATTAATAGTGCAGCACGTTTTCCATCTGAGTGGAATAAGTCCATAGCTTTCCCTCTCCATAAAAATACAGGAAATAGACTTAACCCTGCCAACTATAGACCAATTAGCTTGCTTAATACAATAAGCAAATTATATGCAAAGTATCTTTATTTAAAACTGTTGGATTGGGTCCAAAGTGAAAATATTCTTGTTGAGGAACAGGCAGGATTTAGAGGGGACCGTTGAACCTTAGACCACTGTCTGGTCTTGCACCATTAAGCTGGAAAATACACTTCACCACTCAAAGGCACCCTTTTTGCAGCCTTTGTGGATTTCAAATCAGCTTTTGATCTGATTCCAAGGGAGAAACTATGGCAAAAACTTCAGGAACACTCAGTGGATTCTTCTTTATGCTAACACCTCACTGAGAGTCAGATGTTCCCCTTGGGGGCACCTTTCTGGAGCTGTTTCCACCAAGAGAGGGGTAAGGCAAGAGTGTATTGTAGCCCCCTTCCTTTTTAATTTGTACATCACTTGAATGATTCAGGCTCTCTCATCTTCTAATCCTCACTCTCCAGTGTTAGCAGATTGTGCAATTCCAGCCTTGCTATATGCAGATGATGTAGTAATTTTGTATGTCTCCCAGGGGGGAAAGAGAAGGTCATTAGGGGCATTGGCTTCCTTTTGCCTAAAAGAACAACTTGTAGTAAATTATCAAAAAACTAAAGTGCTCGTGTTTGCATGACACAACGGTAGGTTATGTAAATGGCAAATTAATGGGATCCCAATAGAGCAGGTTGTTGTTGTTGTTGTTGTTGTTGTTGTTCAGTCGTTTAGTCATGTCCGACTCTTCGTGACCTCATACTTATAAATATCTTGGGGTGCAGTTCCAGGCTTCTTTATCTTGGAGCACACATTTCTCTTATCCGGCAAGTGTGGACCAACGTAGTTCTACAGATGGCTTAAGATTCTTCTATTCAAAGGGGGCACATTTTATTCCTGCAGCAGCTTGCAAGGTTTTTCTTGCTAAGCTCAGCTTCTTTATGGTGTTCCAATTTGCATTTTTACAAAGTTTAATATCCTGGAAGCTGTCCAATCCAAATTTATAAGAGCAATACTCACAGTTCCAAGATGCATCAAGAATGCTGTTTTATAGTTAGACAGGTTTGGTTTCTGTGGGTGCCAGAGCCTGGTTCTATCTCCTTAATTTCTGGTTGAAATTGATTTTTTTCCTGTGGGACTGGCTCTACTGGTTTTCAGAGACCGTTTTAAATCAACCTGCCTAACAACAACTAATAGCAAACTCTAGTTGTTAGGACTTTCTTTGGAAAATCTCTGTCCATTAGGGCTTGAAAACGCCAGGAGTCATCTTAAATAATGTGCCTGGGATAATGATTTATAAACCAGTTTAAGCCTAGTATCCAACCAGTTTATGGATTCTTCTCAAATGGGCATGTGCCATCATGTTATCTAATTCTGAAATTTCCAAGGGCTTTCACCATGGCCAGGTTAGATGAACTACCTTCTGCAGTTCTGTGGGGGCAATATAAAAACATCCCTTTTCAGCAGTGCTTATGTCCATGTGGAGATGGCTCTGTGGAATCCCTAAGCCATGTGCTCCTTTGTTGCTGTCTCTATAGAGAATCAAGGAAGATATATACAGTATGTATCCCATTTTAAAGAGCTACCTTGGTAGAGAGCACAATGTCTATCTGTCACTGCTTCTATCTGACCAGGACCCTGACATATCTTTCCAGGTTGCCCAATTTTGTGCTATCATTTGTTGTATCTGTCCTACCTATGGTTGAAGTTTAGCACAAATTTTGGTGATTGTCACTACTTGTACTACAGTTACTATAATAATGTATTTTATGTAATTTTATTTCATTTTTTAAAAGTCTTATTAATGATTATGGGTCTATGTATTTTACTATTGTGCTTTCTGGCCCAAAGGCCGTGATAAAGGTTTGATTTGATAAGCTACACTGAGCCCAACAGGACTTACTTCTGAATACCCAGGTATAGGCTTCTGCTATTAGTATCCTCGCTGCTTTTTAAAGCACCACCCTAGCCTGTTTTGCACTTGTCCAAACTATAATGTAACTTCTTTTCCTAAGACCAATTCCACCATGCAGCAAAGGTACAGATGCTGGAGGACAAGAGCACGGTGTTGAGGGGAGAATCATCCATCCCTTAATCAGACTTCAACCCCCAGTATTGAAAAAGCAGGCAACTCCAGCCCACTCGACTTTTGCACACAGAATAGGAGAGAATCCCATCTCATTCTTTGCTTCGGTAAAATATCCTGAGCTGGGCCTTATCAACTTTCCATTTGCAAATCCAGAATCCACAACACATTTTACTGTCACGATTGTTTCTCAAATATCTAGAATGTTTTATTACCACCCTTTTAGAATTCAGAAAAGTGGTGAAGACAGTGTTAAGCTTTGGGGGCATAAGGTGTCTGTTATCTATAGGTTTGCAGGTATTCCTAAATGTTTTCATGTTCAAATAGTGAATCTAGAATTTATGCAATAATCACAACTTACATAGAGATCATGACAAAAGCTGAAAGTAATTCATAGCTAAATTAGTTGGTTTTCTTAACTGCCCATCCCCACCCCCTATTTCAGCACTCAGCAACTTATACAAATGATATAACTGTGGAGTTAAATGAGCTATTCATTCCAATTGTGCAGCAAATAGGTTAGCTTTATAATGTGTTTTTGCACAGCACAATCAATAAAAAAGGAATGAATGGATGGCAAGTAAGCTCCTGAGAGTGCAAGTGTAATTACTCATGGCCAAGCCTTCAGCTAATTTCTTGATTTACTTTTAAAGTCAGAACTGAAATGAATGATGGCAATACTCGTAAATGAAAAGCATTCACCATTCCCAAATCACCTTGTGCTTGCATATGTATGTGAAACAATTTTACAAAGCTTTGTTTTTTGAGAAACAAAACTTTGAGGGGCAAAATTATGCTACCAGACCATATCCCATTCTTAGATTTTATCTTACTATAACTTAGTGATGAAATTATCTTATCCACATTGATCTCAAAAATGAAAAATGCAGATGATGAAAGAAAGATAATTTGCCATTTAATGTCCCAAATATTGCTCCACCCATTCAGATAATGAGCACTGAGCAATCAAAGAAGATTGAGTGCCTTTGATGTCTATGAGACTGGGATGAATGTGAACTGCATCATGTGAGGTATGTTACGTATTACAACTGCATCCGTGGCCTATGTTTCATCCAGGCAATCTCTGTCTCAAAATGCTTCACCAGATAACTCTTCTACGGTCAATGGTTTAGTTGCTGCAGATTTTTATGGTCAGCACACGGAATTTTGCTCTTCTTCTCCCCATCCCCCCATTATATATTAATGTTCTGTAAAGAAATTTGCAATATGATCTAAGAAAATAATAAAAATATAAAGAAGGGAGGGAGAAGAGATGACAGAGAGTCAAAATCTGTCCCCCAATCTTAGCTGCTTCTCTTTTCAAAACTATTTTTTCCTACTAGCTAGTTAATCTCATATCTTATTACAGGAATTATATACAGTAGTTACATGAGCACTCTGGAAACATCATATGAAAAGAAATTACTCTCTACATCCCTAAAGTGATTAATGATATTAATCACGTAGACATTTAGGCACTATTTGATCATCTCTGAGGAAATACTTCCAGTTGAGAAGATAAAATTAGGCTTGGCATTTATTTATTTCTATGGCTTTCGGTGTTTTGACAAATGAGTGCTCTTAGTGATGCAACATTTCAACCTACTGAGGATGCTCAGCCCAAGATAAAAATCCCTGATCCTAGGCACTTAATCTGTTGATTGTACATAGATGCACAGGAAATATATCTGGGGTACAGGAAAGTATAAAAAATATACCCATTCAAAGCACCAAAGGCAATGTACTTAAATGAAAGGAGCTGGTGATACAAACAAATGGATAACTTTTTCCTGTTTGTACAACATTGAGTTATTTTTAATATATCTGTTAAGACATTATCTGCCAACAAATTACCCTTTTATCAAAAGGAAGAAATCTTACTTGGGCAGTGTAGTATTCTTATTGTATGGACAATTATTTTTTATGTAAAGTATGATAGTTGCTGTGTTCTGACATTTGTCATTATTTTAGTACATGCCTTAGAATTCTTAATCTTTTCTGCAAGAGAAAGGGAGAGAGGTAGGCATATGTATATGTACATGCATATAAATTAGGTATATCAGCATAAATATTAAAAAGAATGGTAAAAAATCAGTGAATACTGTTGCTATTAAAGACATCCCCAATTCTTTCACTGACAATTGAAATGATGACAAATATCTAGCTTTATAAATTTTAATGTTAAGTTTTCAAATTTTAAGTTAGCAATTTATTGCAACTCTTTGAGGATTTCAGAAATGTTAATGTCAGCATTACAAGTTTGGATATTTCTATCACTGCATATCAGTATTACTTGAAGTGAGAGAGAAACAACAGTGAAATCCAATGTCCCTCCATGAAAACAAAAGTGCATGCAATGTCTACATTAGAACATATCAAATTGGGACCAAGACAGGCTGGTCTTTTATCATACAGATGCTCTATTTGGAAAATGGAAATGGAAAGCAAACTCATCAATCAAGAACATAAGAGATGAGATGGTGCCACAACAGCAGCTTACAGAGAACTGAAATGTGCATCTATACATCAGCACTTTGTAGAGCAAAGGAGTATTGCCTAATGCTTCATCTCCCTCTTTAGTGAGACAGATAATTATGACAATTTTAGAGGACCTATGTAAATCAAGATAATTCACTTAGCTGATAATGAAGCACTAGGTTTCATATCCTTATATCATTGACTGTGATAGCCTACAGAGGGCACCAATCCAATGGAATAATTATACTAGCTATAAATTCTTTACCTTTTAAAGGGACAATTAAATGCATGTATATATTTAAAAGATCATTATCATTAGAAAATGATAGAAATGGCATTTCTTTATAGATTTACAGGTCTGTAAGCATTATAGTTTACATGCTGTCATAGGAGATAGCTCACCAAGAACTGATTTTCCTAAAACCCACTCGAAGAGATTCAGCATGGTGTCAGGTTAGTGTTAGCTATTTACATTTTAATAGTGTGAGCAGAGATTAAAACAAAACAGTCATATACTGTATTCTTAACCATCTGTTAATATTTTATTTTGCCAAGCTGGATTCAGACTCAGTCAATGATCTCAGTTGCTACAGAATGATGAAGACCTCAGAAACTGATTATGCAACGACAAGAATACTTGTTTTTCAGTAAGGACAAAAGCCTCTCTGATGCTATTAGCAGTTGTGTGAACAGAACTCATACAATTACAGTTTTTACTCAGAACTGAGTCAACATAAGAGGCAGGCGGCACTGTTATGTAGCTGTGAAATAGGGTAATCTCTGCCTATTCACTGCAATGGAAGACATACTGTATTCTCCTCCTGCTGCTTAGCTTTGTGATGTCATTTTACAGTTTAATTTGATTGGCTTTCCTATCTATGGATGTAAATATTTATTTGCAGTCTTTTTATTCTCTGTTAAGGATTGTTCCCAAAGAACTTACATTGATTCAGACTCACATTCTGTAAAAGCAAGAGACAGGGAGTGGAAGAAAAAGGACAAGACAGATCAATTAATTGGTAAGCAATAAGTTTGAGCTAACCTTCCTTTTCTGAAGCTCTTAATGTTAATTGTTCCTCTCAGTTTTGTTTTGTTTTTGTTCAAAAATGCAAAATGCATGGTCCGTCAGCATCCCTTTTATGCTCCTCAATTGCTGCTCAGGGAAGGCAGGACCAAAAAACTTTGGCCCTGTTTTGCTCATCCTGGAACCTGGTCCAAGCCTACTTTAGGAGTGTAACTCTCAACATGCCAAAGACAAAGCCTGATATAGCCCTTCAGCCAAAAGAAGTTATGTGCGTGCTTGCTTGCTTGCTTTATTTATTTAATTTAATACACTGCCCATCTCACTATATAAGTGACTCTGAGCAGCTTACAAATAAAAGGTCATAAAAACCATTATAAAAACATACCAAGTTAAAAGTGAGAAGCTAAAAGGCGGCGAGAGTTTCCTCAAGCCACCAACCAACCCCAGGGCTGCCTACCACTATTGGATCCCTTAGTTGATGGATGGGACCAGCATTGTTCTAGACAATGGAGCCAGAATGTGCTGCCTTTGAGTTCTACCATCCCAGGAGAACTGTTAGAAAGGGCTGAGTGTTTTATGTGAGAGTAAGGGGCAAAGCCACTTCCTTGGAGCTATTGCTTCTTTGACCAATGTCAATACCCAGGCTGATCTTCCTTTGTCACACTGGCCTTCTTGCAAAGGAAGGCATGCAGGCTTCTAAGGGCCTTCTGTCATCAGCATATGAATGAAACCAGAGCCAGCCTATCTCAGTCATCCAGGTCGAATTGTCTGTAGGTTGAGTCATGGCAACTGGATTTCTTTCTTTTGGTTACTCAATTGCCCAGTTAACAAGCCAATCAGGTGTAAGGTCATTACATCCACCCTGGAAGACATATATGGGGTCCCCTCACCAACTTTTGCCCAGACTGAAGAAGCTACGTGGACAAGCAGCGAAACGTTTCAACCAAAAGAAAGAAATCCAGTTGCCATGACTCAACCTACAGACAATTCCACCTGGATGACTGAGAAACTTCATCTTCAGCTCTTGGGTCCCAGGGCTTCTATCAAAAGTGATTGGTTGCATGCTGACATGGCATCAACATCTTACTTACACGATTTTATTGCTTTATATTACTCTAGGAAAAAAATGTCATTTTTTAAATATGAAAATGGTCAAAGCCAAGGATCAAGAAAAGAAGCACTTCTGGACAAAACAGCCAGAAACTTCATGCTGCTACAAAATAAATCCAAAACTTCTGATTCAGTTTGGGATTGGCAAATCAGATGCACCCAACTTGCTTTTCTAAAAGTGCCCATTTATTCAGAAGATGTTGGCTGGTGAAAACTCAGTGCAGTCCTATTTAATATCTGTGTTTTATCAGCTTGTGCACCCTTATTTCTAAGGTGCAAAGGCATACTGACATTGGTCAGGCATGATTTGTTCTTAATCTGGATGAAATTTAGAAACATACCAAACACTTCAATCTAATCTGAAATAATGATAATGTGAATCTTTGTGCATCTTTTAATTAAGTTAATTCAAGTCCTATAGCGAGGATAGGCACTCAGTAGATTAATGGTGTCTGCTGATTGTCAATTGCTTTAATTCTTTTTGAAATGAGTAATCTATGATATATTTAGGGAGGGGAAAGCCACCTGAGGAATAAGGATCCACCTAAATTTTATTCTCATAGAGGCTCTGAATGCAGATGATCCATTTAACTATCACTCCCACTGAAACTGAAGTTATCAGCTCTTATGTAGCACTAATGGCAGTATCTATGCACAAGAAGGAGGTATCAGCATGTTTGGAGAATTAAGGGGAAGGAAATAAAAGGCACAAAACAAAACAAAGCCACACATCTGATAATGCCTGAGAACATCAGTAGCCACACAATACTGAGTCACTTGGATAGGAAGAGGGAGGTGCAGTAGAAATTGCCAGCAAAGAGAAAGGCATAGCCAGCAGTGTAGGAGGCGTTAAAATGTCAGCTGTTGTGAGAGCGGAGATTAGAGAAAAGGCAAGGAGGCAAAGCAGGGTGAGTAGGAAAATGGAAAGTGGATGGTCCTTTCTTTGTTTCTTTTCATTTCCTCCCGTAAGCAAAATGGGAAAAAGAAGACAATGGAAGAAGCAGATATAAAATGTAGAGAGAACCACTCATTGTCTGGAGAGTGAATTTCCAGGCTGACAATAAGAATCTCTTCAATTGACAATAAGAAGTTTTTTTGGAAAAAAAAAACTTCAGAGGCACAACTGATAGATGGAAGAGAATGGGCAGGGATGTGTCCACCCACATCCACCTACAAATTCCTACTCAGCTTTCACTTGAACAAAATGTTAGAAAATGCCTTTGCTAATGCAAATTCATTTCTTCGATATATTTGTCTAATTTTTTAAAGTAGTCTGAGACATTGCCCATCATCTCATTCTGTGACCCAAAGTTTAAAAGGTATTGCTTGAAATAGTACTGCTGTCCATTCTGAGTTTAGAGCTTATCATATTGTGACACCTGACAAACACTCCAGGTTTCCCAAGATCACACCACCCCAAAATGCAACAGCAAAACACCATTCTCTGTTAATTTCGGGAAGAAAACCTCCTATATGCTTAACATATTCTTCAAAAGTAAAAAAGAAAAATCCTTAATCACACCAAAAGGGATAAAATTGGTCCAAATATTCTAACCCCTTCCCTTTGGGTGGTTATTACGTGTCCCTGTGCCCTCCAAAATAATAAGGCTAATTACATTTACAAAGTATTGTAGGAATAAAGGTCTCCTATCTGTGTCAGTGGAAGAGGGTGAGAAGGAAGCATTAAACATTTTACTTTAAATATATTTCATAGAGATTAACATACATGAAGTGATGGGTAGAAAATTTATGTGATCTAACAACCCTTTTAGTTAGCCATCAATCAACATTGGCTAGCATTTTAAAAGGTGATTCTTACCATGGATTAAATCCAAAGCCATTAAAGGAAAAACATTTTTATAAAAAATAAATGATGCTATTTTAGGAGCAATGTTGAAAAATCCGGAAGGTATGTTAACAAGATCATGCGGGAAGAACCAGATGTTACCCATGGATAACCTTCTTCTACTGCAGCAAGACAATGTCATGCTGCCATTGTGTTATTCTGGCATCCAACAGAGAAATGTACAGACCAGAATCAGCTGCCTTTGCTTGATGCTAAACAAATGAAATGGCCAGTACTATTGTGCACTCATGACTAGGGTATAATCTATTACAAGGTCAATGGTATCAATAGGGGCAGGTCCAGAGTGCTGCATCTCAGAGAGCCCCAAATACAATACCACGCAAATGTTTTTGAAAGATCAGTACAGGTTCTGCTTGGCCCCTCTCCTCTCCTGAGCTGAGATCATCTGTAAAAATGAAACCTCTGGTAGGAAGGAACAAAATAAATGTGCTAAAGTCACTGCCTGCTTAGGTGGGAGCAGAGAAGGCTTGGAGAAACAGTGTGTATGACGGAAGAGACAAATGGTAACATGGGGAAAACGGTGAAACGTCTGCAAGAAAACAACCAGGCTCAGAGAGCACCGAGGACTCCACAGTTCAACCCTGAGCTACAGATATTCTCTTCGAAAAACGGTGAGGTTATGCACCCAAAGTAGTGTGTGTGTAGGCTTCAGAGGCCACTGTGCCCAAGACAGCCTCAACTGTATTAACATTACCACATAGGAAGACCCTGAATATGAATGCTTTAATTTGTGCTCTGCACTCAAGCAGCATTTGTTTAGTGAACTCCTTCCTATTCCTGATAGTCATACTATTGCCTCAAAAAAAAGGTAAAGGTTCCCCCCGCACATTTGTGCAGTCGTGTCCGACTCTAGGGGCCGGTGCTCATCTCCGTTTCTTAGCCGAAGAGCCAGCGTTGTCCGAAGACACTTCCAAGGTCATGTGGCCGCATGACGCGCGCGGGATCCTGTTACCTACCCACCAAAGTGGTATCTATTCATCTACTTGCATTTGCATGCTTTTGAATTGCTAGGTTGGCAAGAGCTGGAGCTAGTGCGGGAGCTCACTCCGCACGCAGGGCTAGGGATTCGAACTTGCGATCTTCCGATTGACAAGCCTGGCGTCTTACCCTCTGAGGCACCACACCCTTATCATTTGCCTCAAAAGCAGACTTGTAAAATATCACTTGCCAAGTTAAGAAAAACTTGCTCTTAAGTGATAAGGTCTCCCCACAAAGCCAGTGGCTTGCAAATCTTCTTTTAAAAGAGCACTGAAAGTTTAAAAAGGAAACCAAGCATGTGTCTCCCAGTCAAGTGCAGAAAAAAATTAACATTGTGCATTTCTAAGAATGAATTGTGCCTGCCTTAATATTTATGGCAGCTCTTTTCACCCTACCTGGTATCCATCATCCCCACCTGGGTGACTGGTTTGGGATGGCTCTTATTTCCAGATTTAGCACCTTTCATCAGGTGGTCTTTGGATTACCATTAATATAGACTTGCTCTCTCTGGTGTATTTAAAGCAACAATTACAGCTTTCAAATAAATGGGACAAATTTTTAGTTCAGCCTAAAGAAGAAAAGTTAGATAGGTTACAGTTATTTTAATTAATTTATCAGTCCTGTTGATTTTGCTAACTAGTGACCAGCATGATTTTGTTGTTTTTCTGTTTCTTTGGAGGAACATTCTTTCCATTTCTTGTCTACTTCCTGTTTACTGAACTTTTATAAACACTTGTATATTATAGAACTTTGGAAGGATCTGGGCTGGGTTGCAATAGGGTGCTCCTTAGCCTCATACTGTGGAAAAGATATTGAATCATCTACACAGACTATTCCTCAGGAAGACAACTCAAGGATTGCAGTATGAAATTTATCAGAAAATGATTCCCACTTATACATTTACCACTGGACTGTATCCCTATATTATTTGAGTGGTAGGGTAACAGATGTGGGAATCATAAAGCACTGGAAGTATCCTGTCCTGCCTCTGCATAGCCCCATAGGTAAAGCAACCCAAAAAATCAATCTACATGGGGGAGTAAGTTTTGCATTTGATAAGATCCTCCTCATCAAGGTACAGATTCCATTCTTTCAAAATGTATACTTGTGGTCTCCCAAGGACTGGGTCTATAGATACTGAGTTATTACTCTGATTATCTAAATATCATTATAATATTTAGAGGGGGATTTGAGTGGTACATAAGGGTTATCAAATTATACTGTACATTTTGTCTGCAAATATATCTTATTAGGAACTTTGCCCCAAATTTCCAATCCTTATTCATCCTATGGCCCATGCACACATAGGTAGCTTTAGCAGTTCTTCTACCAATGCTCATTATTTTTTGTATC
Organism: Charina bottae; assembly: GCA_023362775.1. Classification (NCBI taxonomy): domain Eukaryota; kingdom Metazoa; phylum Chordata; class Lepidosauria; order Squamata; family Charinaidae; genus Charina; species Charina bottae. The sequence goes on from JALMGJ010000004.1 coordinate 68,258,323, forward strand.
TAAAGTTTGGCTAGATGATGGACAAGTATCTGAAGTGCAAACAAAAGTATTTGCTCTCCAAGGCAAGTATAGGCAAGTATCTACTATTAGAGCAATTCCAAACTTAATATGGATGGGGGTGTTCAATTTGACTCTTTTTCCCCCTACCATCACTCCTGATCAAATGGCTATTGTATAGGTATTATTTATTCAGATTTTTGCTGTATACTATCCCCCCCCCAAATGTTCTCTGGACTGTGTACAGTCAGAGAATATTGGGGGAGGAGAATATTATTTTATTTATTTATTTATTTATTTATTTATTTTATTTATATTCCACCCATCTTACTATATAAGTGACTCTAGGTGGCTTACAGATAAAAAGAGAATAAAAAATATACAAAAATATACAAACTTAAAAAGACAGAGAGAGCATACCCCGCCCACCAACCACCCCCAGGGCTGCATACAACCATCAGATCCCCATGCTAGGTGGTAGAGCCAGATCTTAACTCTCTTCCAGAAGGCTTGAATAGTGGGGACCAACCTCACCTCTGGGGGCAAGATGTTCCACAGGGCACGGGCAACGGCAGAAAAGGCTTTCCTCCTGGACCCCGCCAGTTGGAATTCTTTGGCTGACGGGGTTCGTAACATGCCTCTCCTGCCAGACCGGGTGGGAAGGATCAATGTAATTGGGGTGAGTCGGTTCCTCAGATAACTTGGGCCCATGCCATGAAGGGCTTTAAAGGTCATAACCAACACCTTGAATTGGACCCAGAAGCAAACCGGCACTCAATGCAGCTCATGCAGCAGAGGTGTTATATGTGCAGCCCTAGATGCACCCATAACTGCCTGCGCTGCCACATTCTGCACCAGTTGCAGCTCCCGGATACTTTTCAAGGGTAGCCCCATGTAGAGCACGTTGCAATAATCCATTCGGGAGATGACTAGGGCATGAGTGACTGAGATAAATTATACTGATATTAGTTGATTGCCTACAGAGTGGGCATATATTCTTTCTTTTATCCCATTTTATTTTGATCTGGAATTTGCTATAATCAACAAAAATTTCTATAAAGGTAAAAAAAAATTACTTTCCTCAGGAGCAACTATGAGTCTTTACATATCTTTACATACAAATATTTGCTGCTAGACTTAACAGGAATAACAATGATGATTAACACTCTTGGAAGACCAGCAGTACATGCATCAAAAAAGGCATAGCACCCTTCTTAGCTGCTAGCTCATTAGTTAGAGTTGTTACACTGTTGGGCCAAAGCTAGAAGTCAATACTAGAGCTCTGTGAGACTTCTCTTACATGCCTTTTTATCTGCATTTATTGAGGGAGCAATGATGGTGGAGGATAATGCATTTCCCCCCCTTTTTTTGGTGCCTTTGAGTCAGTCTTGATTCCTGTGACTGCCTGGACAAATCCTGCAGTTTTCTTGGCAAGGTTTTTCAGAAGTGGTTAGCCATTGCCTGCTTTCTAGGGCTGAGAGAGTGTGACTGGCTGGCCCAAGGTCACCCAGCTGGCTTCATCCCTAAGGTGGGACTAGAACTCTCAGTCCTGGTTTCTAGCCTGGTGCCTTAACCACTATGCCAACCCGGCTCTCAATGCCATTTACCAAGCTTTTTTAAGCAGTTCAGATTCATGAGGAAGGTCAGGCATGATACCAAAGATTCCAAAGAATATTTTCTTCAGCTGAGATTTAAAATACAGTTCAGTCAAATATTTCTCAGGTTCACTGTTGCTCTTATTTGCCTTAAAGGAATGATTTGTAAGGCAGGCAGCAACCTTTGTTCTGTTCTTCTAATTATTTTTTTTCCTGTTCTTCACAGCTAGGCTTTCTCCCGTTCTGCTACTTTCAGATAATTCTTTCCTTTCTCTTTAAGTGATTCCAGCCAATTATTAGAATGGAATAGTATAACAAATCAATCAGATTTTGCTTTGGCCATTTAAACTTTAGAGTGAGAATAATGTTTCTTATTTGGGTCACATTAGTGATCTTTGCCAATAATAGACCACAAAATTTCTGTTGTGTCTCTTTCAGCTATTTCATTACATTAATGAACACTGTACTGCTGTCTCCTTTTTGGTAAGATTCTAATACAAACTTTAAAAATTTGGGGAGATCTGTTATTTTTCAGCAGAACTACAATATTTAAATTATTATCTATTTATTTTATTGCAATATTTTTATACTGCCACATTCCATAAGGACTCATGGCAATGTAAACCAAAGCCACAGTGACCAATGGAAAAGGAGAAAAAAATCAACAATAACAAAACAATAAATTCATCATGTATCCTCAAAGTAAGATATTTAGCATCCTAATGTCTAAATAAAGACCTTTCTAAGTCCTGAATGGGTTTCGTAAAGAGCAGGAGTGGTGCCATCATATATTAGTATGATGTTAAAGTGAGCTGCTTTTAATCTCATGCCCCACGTCTATGTTCTTTCTATGGAGTAAAGTGATTATTTTCTAAGTTTGAATAATGACTATTTATTCTGGTGTTGCAATCCAAAAATACAGAGAATGCCATTTACTGAAATCTGTTACACAGAAGAATGTCCTTAATTTTTACATTGGTGAGTTTCTGAAACAAATTTTATTTTTTCTGGTCTAAACAAGTCTGGTGTAAGCTAGCATCATGAATGTAACAGGTCTGAGCCAACAGTTAATACCACGAGAGTACATTACTAAGTCTCAATAAAAATTAGCTTGCAATAAAACACTTTCTAGGGAGTGAGCGCCACTAAACACAGTAGGATTTACTTCTAAAAAATACAAATAGGATTGCACTAAGGCAGGTAGAATTCACCCCTTCCCCCAGTAGTTTCCTAGCTGGTTGCTCCACATCTCAGTTGCTCCGTTCTAAATTGTGTTGGAAAAAGTAGACTTATGATTACTTTTAGTCTCTGCTTCTAAAGTAAACATCATCTGTCTTTTCTGGAAAAAACATGTTTCAGAATGATTCATCATGGAAATAAGAGAATACATTTTTATTCTTGGCCTCATTCCATCCCCTCTGAAGTGTTACTTACTCTTAGATGTCCTAGACTTCCAAAGTATTGTGGAGCATTTGTGAATATTTGCCTAGCTCCTGTCCTCTATTCTAGCAATCTTGGTTTCAAGCATCTTCATCTTTGAACTCCTTATGTTGCTATCCATGTGTTCTTATCACAATACCATAGAAAACTCAGCAACCCTCTGGCACTTCTGAGAGCATGCATGGCATGGAATTCTGCCATCTCTTCTTTAAACTACAGTGCTTGTTTGCCAATGAGAGAATAGTCCATGTGAGGTGCAAGGTGGACTCTGCATATAAGTGGTGTGCACATAATATTCAAGTAGCAGCTTTGGATAAACAAAAGTGTATGTATGCTTATTTCCTTGGAATTATTTAGTGCAATGATTTGTGAAAGTCAATCAGGTATATGAGCTATATTAGTATAAGTGTACTTTCTACCTTAACATTGGTGGATTGAAAGCACTGTGGTCAGGTATATTTGCAACTAGTTGAACAACAGTAAACATTGATTGTTAATGGCTTTGAAGCAAACTGGAAGTATTAAGTGGGATCCATTAGAGCTTTGCTCTTACTGTGTGCTATTAAATATCTTTATAAATGGCTGCAGGATGGAAAGGACCTGGAAATCCAACCCTATGAGGAATGGTCAGAAGAACTGGGCATGGTAAACTTGCAAAAGAGAAGGTTGATGGGAGATATTATAGGAGCGCTCCACTATCTAAAAGGCTATCAAGTGCATGGGAGAGCAGGTCTATTCTCTGTTGAAGTGCAGGGGCTTGCACTAGGCAGAAAGGAGATGCAGGCTGAATATTAGGAGGAGATTGCTGTTGGTAAGACAGTGGAGGACAGGAAGGCCTGGCGTGCTATGGTCCATGAGGTCACGAAGAGTCGGACACGACTAAACGACTGAAAAACAACAAGCACTGCCAAGCAACCGAACAGTCTGCCTAGAAGAGTGGGGGACTCACCTTCTGTGGCCATCTTCCATCAGGTCTAGATGGCTGCCTGGCAGGGATGGCTATCCCTGTCAATGGATTCCTAAATTGACAGTGTTTTTTGACTTCCCGGTACTACCTGATGTAGAGTGTCAAGCTACATTTTGCCAACGCAATGGATTTTAGGACTACTTCACAAATTACAAGCCATATCTGCCCTTCAGTGTGAAACTTGTCAGGGAATGATGGCCATTTCAGTGCAAAATGTTTGTACCTAAATAACTGGCAGAGAAGAGGTTCATACTTTTTTTGCAGACAGAAGCAAATAATTTTAGATACTCTTTAAAATGTAAAATGTGGAAGAATCCTTTGAATGTACCAATCAAAGGTTTTGCTTTGAATCTTAGCTTTCCCTATTTTATTTACCTTGGCTGCTCTATGTGGTTTTGTAGCTGAGTTTTTAATTCACTAAATAGGGACTGTTGAACCAAGGGGAAAAACCCCATTCAATCAGAAGTGCAGATTAATCTGACACTAGGCTTAATGTATTTGAATTATAATTGGCAAACTTTTTTTTGTTCAGTCCAATTTCATCACATTATTGATAACTTAGTTTCTAGGGGGGATAATCTAGGGAAGCATTCAATATGAAAGTTACTAGAGAGATAAGTAGAACTTCTCAGTTCCCAAGGGAATGTGTTCTGTTGCTGGGAATGACGACATAATCTGTCCTTCCTTTCTCTCCCTCCTTGCCTAGAACACTGAGATACGAAGTTTCCTGGGGTATCAAGGATTATGTGAGTTAAACTCTGGCACGCTGGGGAGGGGTTACCATGTCAGAGCAGACAATTTAAATAAGAAAAATAAAACTATAAAACAGGCTAAACTTAAACTTTCTTCCTCTCACCATTTTTAAATGATTCCCTGTCACATTGCGAGCCAGAATTTATGTAATATTAATATTGGTTCTGAAGTGCATGTGTGCAATGCAATACAATTCAAATATTTCAGGAGTTTTATAGAAGATAAATACATTCTATATAAATGCTTGGTTGTCAGTTTGCTCCTATGAAGAATGGTGAAGTACCAGCTTGGGGGTATGGATGCACTGATGGGAAAACCTATTTTTCTAAACTATCACCCAAAGATTTGTTATAGCTGCAGTGGTCCTGGAAGTATATGAATCCTTTCTAAACACACATTCATAAAACCCATCACAGTGATAAGTGTTTTGGTAGCAGTAGAGTAAAATGGAAACAATTTCTTTCCAAGCCGGTTTCCAGAATCTCTTAACACTGTGTATATTATAATCTTCATACTGAATAATCTTTTCTGAAAGGTTCTCCCCACCACCTCACCATGTGAGTCAGATGAGCATTTTAAATTCAGCCTGGATGAATGAGCATGTCAAATGTTTCACTAAAACGGATTGGCCAGGCTCTCTCTGTTGACAGCTTGCTGGGAAAGCCATGTTTTAGAGCAGACCATATTTCTTTCATTCATTAGTGTTCCAACTTCCCTCAGGGAAGTTTTTTCATATCTATTTTTCTGCCAAAAAAACTGTATGTATGGGCTGCCAACTCCCTGCAGGCTGTTCATTCCGAAGCGCATTCTAGAGCGCATTTAATGTTTGTTCCAGGTCTGAGCTTCCATTCAGTATTTCAGTGGCAATTCTGACTAGGACCCCTGGACGTTTCTGTTGTCTCCACCCATCAGAAGGTAATAGTTTGATGAGGACTGTTCTAGAGCCCACCCAAACTATAGAATAGCTATACCTGTTACCCAGCTCTACTGGGTATCCACCTGAATATTTGGGAACTGCTGCTGTGATGCCTTTATTTTAGCTTTGAACCTGTTTTCTAATAAAAAAAATATTAACAGTTCATATCAGAGTAGCAATTATTAAAAACCTAAGCAAACAAGTTCAACAATCTTGTTACTGAGGCTGTCTAGATAAGCTTCAGAGGAACTCCACAGTTCCTGGAAATATGGGTAAGATTCATCAGATTCACATACCTTTCAGGATGTTGCCCCTTTGTGTGGCGAAACAAGCACATTCCCTTCCCTTCTGTCATAGATAAAAGGTAGTATATGAGATGGAGGCTTCTAGCAAAGGAGATGTGTTTTTTGAAGAGGTATTTAACTGTCCTGCACAGCCTGAATTAAATGAACTGTGCATGCACCTCAATATCTGGGGACTACAAATGCTGCTGTAAAGCCTATATTTTAGCAGAGATGATTTACCTATTTTAGAAAAGTATATAATTTTCTGTAGATATTAAAACACAGTTCTTCATAAAATGTCACTCCTAAGTGGCAAAATGTAGCCATCCTTTTGCTGGCTATCTTGGATCAGAAGAGCACACGTGTGGATCTTGTGTCACTCTGAATATATGTGTACCATAGCCTGCAGTAATGAATTGGTTAACTGAAACTTGAAAGAAAAGGTCAGATAAAAACTGGTGTAATTTCCTTTTGCAGTCTCTCCAACCTTTCCTTCTCTTTGTGCTCTTATGAACTTTGATTATCAGAATCTACTGTGAATCTCCCCACTCCTATTAAGGATCAAATATACTGGTTGTCAGGAGGAACTAGAGAAAACATACTTATCAACAATTTTTAACAATTGTTAACAATGGTTAACCTTTAATTTAATATATTCAGCAGGCTCTTGACCGGAAGATGTCCTGGCAAATTGTAATCCCTGTCTGACAAACTAAGGTTGTGGCCTGGCTCACAATTCTCCCCTGTCCTGTACCACAAATGGCAACAAATCTTCTGAAAATCAGTGAGTGCTAAATTTTGCCTAAGCTGAATACAATCCAGCTAATTAAATAACAGATTACTATATTTAAGATAAATTATCACTGGAACACATTCCCAGTTTTAAAGGCTTCCCCTCTACCAGTCAAGAAAACTTGGGAGAGCTACTACAGTCAAATGATCAAATATTCTTGCTTGGTGTAAAATAATTCCTGGCATTTTCTCTCTTGGACTAATGAAAGGATGGAAAGGCATAGCAGTTTGATATCTACTTTGTTTTAAACCTCCAATTTCATTTTATGGAGGAACTCCATTTCACCTAACCCAACCTGGAGGGAAAAACTTTGCTGCTTGCTATTATCAGGATTTGCTGGGATAAAAGAACCATGGTAAGAGAAACCATTTTGCTGCTTCTTTTTTTTCACAGAGCACTGCAACCAGGGAGCAAACTCCATGAGTGGCTGGTTTGAAGCAGAGAGGGCATGTGCCAATTGGCTAGCATTCTCAAAGCTCAGCAACTGGTTAGCTGCGGCTGAGCAGTAATTGACTGCAGCTCTTCTTTGCAAACTCCAGACTCAAGTTTAATGCACATGGGATCTGTAAATGATGAAAACAATGAGAGAAAACTTAGGCTGCTTTTAAAGTGTGTTGGGGTGGTTTGCTGATAGAATGGTTGATGTGGTAAAGCTCACTGATCTATCACATTCACACAGGGTTATTTTTAGTCATAAAACCTGTCAGGAATCTGTCAGTTAAAAAAAAACAAAATTCTTTGCCATATGAATTTTCTCAGAGAATACCAAACATTTCAGAATACAATGTTTAATTTCTTTTATACAGGGAAAATCAGATATTTGAAGACCTTAAAGCACAAGGCCTCTTGGCTTACCTGATTAAAATCTTTTCAAGTGAAATTTTGTTTCTCGCAAACATAGCAAATTGTAAATCATCTCATGTAGACTGGATTACTTAGTGCAACAAAAGAATACTAGAAAAGGCACTGACAAATCATTGCAATTAATTCCGAAAGTTCATCTTCCTGGAATAGTTCAGCTGAACAAAAGCAACAATACTCTTAGCTAGTCAATGCTGCACCTGTTCTCACACAAGTCAATGGATGAATAGATCAATTTGCTTTATACCTGCATTTTTAATGCAGAAATGTCTGCTCTTTTACCAGAGCCAAAGCTGAATAACGTTTTTGTGGCTGAGGGATGCACTTAAATGCTTTTGGACAGGACCAAGTCTTAAACTGAAGATGTAATTTGCAAGGGGAAGGGACTGAATCATATACCTGAACAGGGATTTCCATTGGTGGGGGGAGATGGAGACATGTTAGATCTTTTCTCTATACTTTTAACTCTGTTAATCCTATGTTGGGGGCTTATAATTTAGTTTTCTATATTTCCCATCTCAACACTACACCACTAAAGTTTCACCTTTGCATAAGCTGGGTAATTGGAGTGAATTCTCAAGACTGGAAGAGTCTCTGTGGTTGTCTAGTGATTCAGTTCACGTCAGCTTTACATAAAAAATGTAAGAACATTTTATATGGTATGGTTATTACCTGGAAGAATTATTTTCAAGAATTTCCAGATAAGGGAGAAAAGTTTTTAAGCATATTTCCTTCTAAAACTTGATATTTAAGATTCAACTCAATTGTCAAATATTTCTTCAAGGGCTACCCTGAGCTGCTGGTAGTCACTGTGGAAGTACAGACTATCCAGATACATCAATGTGTACTAGCAACATTATGTTGTGCATCTATGAATGGTATGATAGATATGAGAAAGAAGTTAAAGAATATAATAGAATTATAATTGAATTTATGGGGTTGCGCATGCTTTTACATTTATTTGCACCCTTGCCATCCACAATTTAAAGATTTTTCAAGAATCTTTACTCATAAAAAAACAAAGAATAGTCTAGTCTAGTCTAGTTGCACTCGTGAAGCCAGACAACTAGCAAAGGAAAGGGTATCAGAGAGAGAAAAAACTAATTTTTCAAGTAATTAAGCAAGAGTATGCCTTTAAAAATCACTTTTCCTGCTCAGTTAGATTACTGGGCAGAGACCTCCATGGCTTGAATGCCAGGAGACCTATATCACTGCCAGCCATACCTCAGGCATGATCATTGCAGCAATCATGGAGACCAGAGGAGGCACTTCTGAATGGAGATTTCCTTCCCTGTGCACCCAGCTCTGCATGCTCAAGAGGGACAACTTAATGTAATATCCCTCAGGTTTTCCTCAGTGATTACATCAATTAAGCTGTTAGTCTGAAGTTTTCAAACTGCTGCCATTGAATTTAGTTGGATATGGATAAGCACGCTGAGTTTCACATTCTGTTGAGCATCACACAAGCTTAGGATTGGGCACATAGCCATTTCTACTTAGCAAGTTGAGGAACACAGTTTGAGGATGCACTTGGAAGGCCAGTTTGCACCAGAGACACCACTGGAAATATTCGAAATGTAACATTATAAATCCAAAATTCCAAGATTTTGCTGAATGTCAAAATGTACGTAAACTTTTCCTTTGGTGTGGTGGGTAAAAAAAGTTGTGCAATGTAAACATCTTGAAGGAAGGCTAAAATATGAATGTGTCCAATACATAAGTAACATAATGGGAAAAATATTCTTTCTGGGTGCTGCTTTGTTGCTGTATTCAGGATAATAGAAGAAACTAAACTTAGATGGTAACTGAACTTAAATGCTTTATCCTTATTGACAGCAGTGTTGATTGTTCCAGTAGAGTCCTTTCAGGAACTCTCTTCAAAACAATCTAAGTAACAATAGACACATATCTGCTCCTTATTTTTCGAGTCTTCTGCTATTCTAAATTCTGTCACTCTTTCAACTGGAGTCTTCCAATTACGGCAAATTACATGGTAATTTTGGAGCATCAAGCTAAATGTATTATGCTAGCAGCTCACATTAGAAACACAAAAAGGCTTCCAGATTATAATGATGATTAACATCTTATATTATACGCAGGTTAAGTGACATCAGTTTTAAAGATTTTCAGCTTTGCTCAAATTAAAAGCATACCATTTTATTAAAGAAAATGGGTTATGTAGTTACGTTTTTTAAAATGTGTTGCTTTTTTTTAAGGGATATTCATGACAAATCTGTGCCTGTTTCTTTCCCCATTAATTTCACCATAACTAGAAAGGGAGTATCAGGGCTTTGTGATGTTTTTTTTTATATATATATCCCACCTATATTATTTTTATAAATAACTCAAGGCAGTGAACATACCAAATACTCCTTCCTCCTCCTATTTTCCCCACAACAACCACCATGTGAGGTGAATTGGGCTGAGAGTGAGCGACTGGCCCAAGGTCACCCAGCCGGCTTTCATGCCTAAGGCGGGACTAGAACCCTCAGTCTCCTGGTTTCTAGCCCGTTGCCTTAATGTTCACAGAATTGCATAAAGAACAGAAACCTGGTAGCGTACCGTAAGACAAGAATACAATCCTACACCATGGGAACAGTATTGTGCCACATCTTGCACCCTTTCTCCAATGATGATGAGTTTACAGATGCTTTGGAATGAAGATTTTGAGGAATGTATCAGTGGTATTGTGGCATCAGCACAATGGCTCTATCCTCACTTACACCAGATCACAGCACAAATATGATCTGGCAACATCTTTTTTGTTCCTGCTGTGTTCCCATGCTATTGCCTTCTTCTTGTCTCCAAGGCTGCGAAAGACCAGTTGCCTTTCAACATCCCCCCCCCCCCCCCAAGTTTGTGAGCAGAGAAATTGGATGGCCGATTTCTCCAAATTCCTTCAGAAGGATACATTTGCAAATTGGCTAATTTTTGAAGGGCAGGAATCCCCCTTAGCTGTAACAGTAGCACTTGTATGTCCTGAAAAAGCGCAATAGGGGGAATTCCCTCATGATAGCTTCCCCTGAGATTTAATCCAAGCATGGCAAGCCACTGGAGAGATAAGTGTGCAAAGAAAGACAGGACATTCACATGCATGAATCCTCAAGAATTTCTCTAAACATGCTTTTTCATTGAAAGAAATTTAAAAAGAAAATCTATTTCTTCAAACTGAATGGGAAAATTTAATGCCTGCAATCCATTGTTCAAATTTGAGAACAAAACCTGACCTAATATGGATGGCAAAAGCAATAAATCATAGAGGAGGACTGGGACTCTTTGAGTGGCAAAGCTACTGTTGCAAATCATTAATGGAAAGTGTGAAGGCTGAGGGCTGCTATCAAATCCTCCCAACCCAACCAAAGAATAATGTGCTACCAGTGTCCTGAAGACATCTTGGTTATCTGGGGATTGGTGGAATCATCTGGTCTTCTGGTTTTGACCTGAGCTATGGCAGATGTGCAAGTTGAAGCCATGGCCAAGTTCTGTACTACACGCAACCTGTCCTGCAAGTGGCACAGAAGCCCAGATGTCCTGTCATTTCTGTTTATCCAGCTGTGGATTATGCCCTGATTTTGGGATAGACACTCAAATAAACTTTTATCTGATGTGGAGCTTAAATACACCAATATGTCATCCAAATCTCATGCACACAACAGATGCTGCATGTACAGTATAAGGGGGGTGTTTTATATTTACTTTGATAATATTTGCTGATGAGTTAGTGAACCACCTTTTGCTTTCACCATAGCCACATTCAAGGACCACCTTAAAGTTTATTTAAATTGTTGCCAAAGAAGGAGCATGCTAAACTCAGGAACCAAAGTTCAGCCAATTTTGAATGGATGTGCACTCCATCTAAAAATATAAGACCACCATCTAGGACAGAGCTTTCAAAACTTTTCACGTTGGCGACACAGCAATGGTGGCGGTGCGGCGGTGCAGCCTGCGGTGTCCTGGTGTGTCGCGTGCAAACCCGGAAGCACTGATGGGGGGAACCGGAAGAAGCCAGCGCTGATTGGCAGGGGTGCTACTTCTTCCGGTTCCCCCCATCAGCGCTTCCAGGTTTGCGCGCGACACACCAGAACACCGCAGGCGACACAGTAGTGTGTCACGACACACACTTTGGAAACCTATGATGTAGGAGTACTCCTTGATCCTTAGCTGTCACTGGTTTCCCAGGTGATAGCTGTGACAAAGAGCACTTTCATACAATGATGGCAACTGCAATAGTTGTGAAAGATCTTTAGCTGATTGGATTTGGTGGCAGTTGTAGATATCTTACCATATGTTTGATATGGGGGTTGAAAAGTAGCCAGAAATTGCAATTGGTAAAAAATAAAATCTCCCTTCAGTCAACCTGGATTCCTAGTGACTGCATGGACACATCCATGCTGTCTTCTTGGCAGTAATACAGATGTGTTTTGCCACTGCTTTCCTCTGGGATGTTTTTTCAAGCTCCCAGTCTAGGCTACAGTTCTGAGATTTTCTAGGGGTCTCCATATAAGTATGAATCAAGTCTAACCTTGCTTGATCAGCCAAGACTTGACTAGGTGCTGCCTCCTGCGGTAACATACAGTATCTATTGCTCTTTCATTTGCCTTAGAAAACATCTTCAATCAGCTTCAGTGTGCATATGTATGCACATACCTACAATCTAAAATAGAACGAACCATAGGAATTTGCATTCTGTGCAGACAGCATCTGATTCACCAGCTTCCACTGTGGCAAAAGCCAGTGCAACAAACAGAATAGAGAACAAAATGGATAGGCTTGATTTTGCTGCATTTTTGAAAAAGAAGAACTCATTTGAAGCTTGCCTCCCTCAGTTAAACAGTTTATGTTAGTAGCATTCTAGATTCATGCTGCCAAAATTTGTCCAAAAAATGGCTGAATATGGTGGTCTGATTTCACAGAGTTGTGAGAACAAGATGGTTGCAAGTTATTTCAAAGCTGAAGAAAGCAAGCACGTGTGTGTGCGTACACACACACACAGAGAGAGAGAGGAAGATCTCACAGTGAAATGTACCCATCCATGGTCATTGCCCACAAAAGAGTTATAGTGAATATTTCATTATCTAGCAATATAAAACCAGCTCTGAGAAATGCAGAATACATTAATTGCAAATGCTAAAAATGGTGTATACAAAATAGATATCCAGACCTGACATTTATTTCCCAGACCAAAAGAATGGCAAGAGGCAGAATGATGTATCTGCCATTTCCAAAGCTGGATTCCATCAGGAATGATGGACAGGCTAGCATAACCATTCATTGTGGTGGTTCTCTTTTTAAATAAGCTATTTTCTCTCTCACTGGTTTCAACAGGAGGAAAAATACAGCAGCTTCAGACTGACGTAACTGTAAATTGCATGTCAACTCCCCAGCTTTCTCCCAGTTATGCCCAGAAGTGATGGGGAATATTGTCGGCAGTTATAAATGGTGTACTGAGGTCACTTTATTACTCTGGCCTTGAAAAGTGAGCCCTGGCCTGCATATTTAGGTCTCTTCTGTGAGATTACTACACAGGGCTGCATAATTGCTGATGGCTCAAGGGGAGCCCCAAGTTTGCGTGGCATGTAGAGGGCAAAAAGAGGTACAGCCAGGGTCCACTGGGGGAAAGGGTTTCAGAAAGGGGTACCTTAAGCATTTGCAAGGTTTAAGGCTACCCATTTTGCACTGCAAACTTTCCAGGATTCCAAAATGCAGAAGCAGCTGGATGTTTTTGCTCTGACCTAATCTGGTAAGCTTGGGGGCCATAAAAATAACGCTGGCAGGCTGCACGTGGTCCACATTTTTGCATTCATATGCTGTAGTGCAGATGAGGACAATTCCACGTACAGTTTTTTTAAGTCTTTGCAATACAGTTTGCCTTTCAATTTCAAATTTGCCTTTGATGTCAAGATAGCAGAAATATGGGGGATCTTTTTACAAAAGGCTTTAATTAGTAACACAACATTTTCATTTTCCTTGACCAATCAATATGGATCCACCTTATTTTCCCCTTGGGCAAATCCTTAGAAAGCTATGAAAATTATGACTTATCATGCATTAATTTCATAATTATATAAACAATCATAGCTATCCAAAAATAACTTTCTTGGCCAAACAGGGCACATCCCTTTGTTTGTTTGTTTTTTAAAAGAAAGGGACAGGAGAGGAGTCAGTAATTCAGGATTGCAATTTTATGAGCTTTGGGGAATAAATGAATTGGGAAGCCAGACTTCACTGGCTTTGATGCAGTTTTCCACTTGTAAAATAGGTGAGACAGTTTGTATGGCAATACTTTTTAAGTTATGTAAGAGGCATGGAGGGTGGTGTGAAGGGAGTTGCCTCGCAGGAAGTGCTGAGCTATGGGAAATGTGCTTGTGACATCATGGAGGAATAAAAAAAGATGGATGTGCAAGCATAAGGAACAGGAGTTGGGGGGAAGGTCCTCCTCCTTGGGTTACTGTTATTTTCTGTGAAAAGAGGACGCCACACACATGGCCAGCCCCATCTGCCAGAGATGCTAAAGACTGGAAAACACTGGCTCTCGGTCTTCGAAGGGCAAAGACTCTCCAGCAGGTACGCTTGTTCAATCCAAGCAGCTGTTGGGTCTTGCCAAAATGTGCCTTTCTCTTTCTCTTTTCATTTGCATGGAATGCATAATTTAATTTTATTAAGAACATCGTGTTTCATTAATGTGTTATATAAACAGCACACAAGAGCAAGTCACCCAGCCTTATTAGGCAAGTAAGACCAACTCTGTGCCTCTTTCAGTGACTCAATCTCCAAATGCAAAACGATCCCATTTAAAAAAACAACAAATGCTCATAAGCTCAAGATTAGTTATAGCTGCTTTGCTGTGTAGCTGAAGCCATGAAGAGACCCTGGAATACTTCAGTATCAAGCTCCTGCACTGGATAAGAAGCAGCCTTTAGGGCTCTCACACAAAACTCTGCAAGAAAAACCCCAACACCAGTATAAAATGCACCATGGGTGGAAAACCCTTTGAGCCCCAAAGTCCATGCACATTGCCTACATCTGGTATGAGGGCCATACTCCTACACATGTGGAGTATTTTCCATTTCTCCAGCTCTGTGACACACATCCTTCACCCTACTCACCCTACCTACTCACCACCAATCCCCAATAACAGGAAACAAGAATTCAGGCTAGTCAGCTAATTAGTGGGGGAAGAATGGCAGGATATCTACCTGCTAACATGGAGAGTAGATTCTAATCCAATGATGGCAAACCTATGACATGCGTGTCAAAGGTGACAAGCCACAACATTTTGGGTGACATGCCAGCATTCACCAACACCCGACAACAACTATACTCCTTGTTTGAGTTACCAAAGAAACTGAACAAACAAAAGGCACTGCAACTCCCCCCACCCACTTATCTCCCCTCCCATCTCTGCCCTTTTGGCCACCCAAAATTGGATTCTATTTTTTAAAAAAAATGAATATGTAAAGAATTGTTTCTTTTTTGTTTGGGGGTGTGTGACACGTCAGCAGAGTCAAATTGGGCATTTTCCAAATTTTTGACACGCCAAGCCCAAAAGATTCACCATCACTGCTCTAATCTAATGACTGAGGTAACAGCTTGTACAGTTTTAATGGAAGGCATTGTTTCCTGTTTTGCCTAACAAGGTAGACAAGTTACTTGGAGAGGTGAATCCGGGAGAAGAGAATAGGGAGGGAGAATTCACCGGTATTTAGTCTGCTGGTCCTCTCAGTGTCATTCAGAACCATCAACCAGAATATTCCTGTGGGATATTTGACTGGCATGTGATGTGGGGCTGCCATTTTGCAGGGGTTCTACCCCTGTTTGGTTGAACATTCCTAAAGAGTGGCATTAACCTTTTGGCTCTCATTTTATCCCATGTCCTTTTAACATGTTTGTGTAGCCTCTCTGAAGAGTCATTCAAAGTTTGAGGTCATTAAGCTGAATCACCATCATCACCACCATGACCCAACTTTGCAGAAGAAAAAAAGAACCTTATGTTAGAAAACAAACAGGTGGGAATTCTCAAAACAGTTAAATAGTCAGAATACTCTCTGACTATTGCAGAGTGAGAGCCAGTTTGGTGTAGTGGTTAAGGCATCAGGCTAGAAACTGGGAGACTGTGAGTTCTAGTCCCACCTTGGACATGAAGCCAGCTGGGTGACTTTGGGCCAGTCACTCTCTCCAGCCCTAGGAAGGAGGCAATGGCAAACCACTTCTGAAAAACCTTGCCAAGAAAACTGCAGGGACTTGTCCAGGCAGTCTCCAAGAATCGGACACGATTGAACGGATTTAAAAAAAACTGCAGAGTAAGAGAACTGGGTGGCTGGAATCGTGAACAGGAGCACACTATTGCTGCAGATTTCAGTGCATCTAATAACTACTGGGCTGGGGGGGGGCTGTTCTCTTGAAAAACTGTACAACTTTCTGCACAGCTCTGACAGAGAAAGGGAAAATTTTGGATGGCTCTTTATCCACTGCAGATCTCAGTTACAGAAGTATCAGACATGAGATCGTATTGGGGGCACATTGTTCAAACTGAAGAATCCTCAACTGTTCCCATGCTGAATATCAGGCAGAGGTTTAAAAATGAAGGGCAAGCAATTGTTATATGGACACCCTTTTGCTTCCCCCATTTCATCTTTTGCTACCAATAGTTGTACGAGGTGAACCCACCCAGTCCACAAAAAGCCTTGCCTATTTCCCACTGAGAACAGTGATAACAAAAAAATCATGTTCTCAAAAAGGCAACTGCTATCACAACCTGAGCTAGCTTACTTGCTCATTGATTCACCTGACACAGACCAAATCAGCTCCGGTCCATTTATTTTTCTCCTGAATCAGCAAGCAAAATGCTGCTACATATGGCAGATGGGAAGCGAGAGACAACTTGACATGGGTATCTGACAGGGGCAGGATTTACTGCAGTTTAAGAGTGGCTTCTCATTAGTATTGTGCTTTTAAAGCACCATGTTATTCAACCTTAAGATAGCAAAGCTCTATGGCATTGTTCTAAAAGCACCTGAACGAACTATGGATACACTGAGAATATTATGCACAGCGCCTGGTACCATGATTCCATTTTTTTTCCAATGTTCAAGGTGAATGCACATGCATATGTAACCAGAATAGTACCATTGATATATCAGAGGTACTTTCAGAAGATTTAGGAAAACTTCAAGATATGTATAAAACTTGCACAGAAAAAAAATAACAGAAAGAAAAACATCTCCCCATTCATTCCCAGGGAAAAGCCTACCACAGGCGAAACATTCTTGGTGATCACAGAATGATAAATTATTATTGAAGAAAAATGGATGGCAGAAGGGGGGGGGGAACCAGTTTGCTTTGCTATCAGTGGTGGATCTAATAATGCATGGCCATGCCAGAGGAAAGTCTGACTGACAGGTGGGGGGGGGGGAGTGCATGGGCCTTCGGATGGCAGTAGTTCAGGACAATATTCTCTCTTTGAGAAAATTTGAACAGATTTACAGACCTATAGTTTTCCATCCCTCTCTCACACATACAGCCTTCCCATAACTCCTTGTCATACACAAACACTCAGCTACTTAAAGTTAGCTACTCTATTGTGGGAAGAGAAATTCTACTAGTTCAGCTCTTACCTGAATACTATCATCACCTTTTCTGCCAAAGCAGCAACTGTGCCTGTGAGCTTCATTTTTCTAGAATCACCCCACTCACTCCAGCCTGCGACAATAGTATGACTAGGAATACTTCCAGCCCGTCACAGGCAGATCAGAAGAACTGCTACTTCCACATTCAACTGAGGTTGCCCAAGCATAAGGCCTGCTTGCAGCATATGGTGAGGTCCCCCAAACCCTCTGGTAGGAAAAGGAAACATGGTTTGACTAGAAAATCCTTGGCGTTTTTCTTCATGGGAATAAAGAAGATTCCCATAGAAGAACAGCTGAAGCCATGATGTTTTCCAGATGGCCATCTCTACAAAACTGCAACCCTTTTGAACAGCAACCTGCTGCTTAGCATGATTAGAGAAGCAATGGAATGGGACAGCCATTTCTATGGAGGTATGGACTGTCCTCAGAATCACACAGAATCATCACACTGACTTGCAGAACATGACTTTCAGGGCAGCACAGAGGAAGAGTTATTTATGCGCACTTTTGTCCCATCATAACTACTTCATAATTCAGGGAATGGGCCAGGCCAAAGGCCTTAGGGCTCTGTAGGCTACAGCAGTCCCCAACCTTTTTGGCACCAGGGACCGGTCGTGGAAGACAATTTTTCCACAGACTGGGGTGGGTGGGTGGGTTTGCAGGCAGGAGCCAATCGCGTGCACCTGGGGCGGGGTTTGCAGGTGGAAGCCAATCGCATGCAGCGGGGGGCGGGGTTTGCAGACGGGAGCCCCGCAGCCCACTTCCTAACAGGCCGCGGCCCACTAGTGGGCTGTGGCCCACAGGTTGGGGACCCCTGCTCTAGGGCATACCTGTAATGGATTTCTAGCACATGAGAAGGAAGGTAAAAGAAATGAAGATTCATGGAGGAAGAAATGAAATGCTAAAAAGGTAAAATCAAACTGTAAAAACCACAAGTCACATCTTTGGATTGTACAAGCAAAAACTTCACCTTCTATGAATCATTTATATATTAAAATACAAATGATAAAAAGACTATCAAGTCTTTAAAGTAAGGCTGACTCAGAACCAGTTGGCTGTTTTTTAATTTGTGAGGGGAATTTTGACCAAGCCTGCTGTTCTAAGCAGGCTTACTAGGAAGTTGCCTTCACTAGTGTCTGATGGCAATTCGATCTGCTTTTAGGTTTTTATGCCGGAGCCAGTGCAGTGAAATACGATCCAACTATTCTTACCATTTTCATCAGGAGCCTTGCCTTTGCCGTCTGTTGCTCCAGCACCTTGTTTCTGAGAAAGAAAAGAGGAGGAAAGGGGTACTTGTTAGTAGTTACAGTTACATCAGAAAAATACATTGTTATGAGCCTAGTGCCGATTTCTGTTCACATGCAGTATTGGTGTAGTTGTGGTCTGAAAATTCTTCTCTGTCTTTCTATCAAGATTTCTGAGTTTTGAATTCTTTGGTCTTATTTTCAAAGAAAATCCAGTGCACTGTTCTGTGGTTTTGTTTCTGTATTTCCATGTATTGTTTTTCCTTGATTTGGTGCAAGTCTTGGTTACTGTATATGAACTGAAATCAATGCATTGTGAATTCTTCAATATGTGCATTTTGTTTTGTATTTAAATATTTCTATTTTTTTCTGAACTTAATATCAGAATATAAGACGACCAAAGGCCTACCTAATGCAGCTTTCTGTTCCTATAGTTGCAGATCAGATTCTAATGCTCTCCAGCAATTGTTACTCTGAGGCTTAATGTGACCTTCCAGTGTAGGAAATAATACAAGGCATCATGACATATTTATCTCTAAATTTTGTCTAATCCATTTGAAAGCAATCTAAGGTTATTGTCATCACTACACCTTCTGCTAATAAATTCCATGGCTTGACTGTGCGTTGTGTGAAAAACTATTTTTATTTATCTGTCTGAAACTCACACTATTTAGCTTTCTTGGATGGCCTCACATTCTAACATTATGAGATGGAAAACTATTATCTATCCACTTGTGCTGTCCTCCATTATATTCATCTGGCAAAATTAATTTTGATTCATTTCCTAATAATTCCCAGACACCAATATGAGTTTCCCCTTTTCACTGCAGCCACGCTCTGCATCAATATTTTCACTGAGGTATACACACAAGATCGTACTTGCTCCAGTATGGATCATGAAAAGGACTGACTGGAGGAGGAAGCTATCTTGATCAGATGTGGCTCACTCTGTAAATCATCCCTTGGTATTCTGTAGCTTTCTCTCGTGGACCTGCAGAATTGGATTCAATAGCCTTTCCGATATGTCTAAACCCCCCTCCTCAAATTCTTGATGTTTTGATCAGCGCATAGGAGCAAATATGTTGATCTGCTCATTGGCATTATTCCTATGAAGAATTATTTCATATTTCAGCTGTTGAAAGGAAAAACAAAACAAGAGAATGGCACTGGAGCAGAGGTGCAGGAATTTCTCAACCAAAACTGAAGGGAACTAGCCAGAATGAGCAATATTAGTACAACAAACAAAGCTGGCGTTATCTACTGCTGAAGATAATCAGCAGTTATCAATGCAGCCACTTTTCTTTCAGCTCAGAAGCCAGCTGCATCTTAGGGTTTCAAAAATGACACTGCTGTTGCAACAGGTTTGCAGGGAGTCAAAATTGTGAAGTGATTAGAGCAGGGCTTTCCAAACTTTTGCCGTTGGCAACACACCAACGGCCGGCGCATAAAAACCCGGAAGTGCTGCCACCGCTGCGGTGCGCAAAACCCCAGAAGTGCCGGTGGCGGCGCTTCCAGGTTGCCACCGCTGCACTTTCGGGTTTTTGTGTGTTGTGGTGGCGGCGGCAGCGGCGGCGTCCTGGAACCTGGAAGCGCTGATGGCCCGCCGCCACCACGCATGCTGCCCCACACAGTGGCAGCAGCGCGCCATCAGCGCTTCTGGGTTGTTGCACAACACACTTGGGGGCCCCAGGCGACACAGTAATGTGTCGCGACACACAGTTTGGAAAGCCCTGGATTAGAGTGTTGGGCTAATATTGGGAAGACTCAGATTCCCCCAACTATTAAACTCATTCATTGACTTTGGATCTGTCCATAAGAGATGGTGTGAAGATTCAGTGAAGGGAGGAGAAAGCAACTGATGCTGCCTGAATGTCTTGGAGGCCAGCAGTGCAAACATGTAGTTTAAAATGAATGTTTAAATCTTGGCAAATGTTTCTCACTATCTTGCCTTGGCAAAACCTCCAGTTCAGATGCCACTTGCCTCAAGATCCTAACCATGGAAACTAATGTTATAATAAATATATTATGTTTTAAAGTGCCACAAGACTATTGTTTTTATCTGAGTCTATTTAGTCAATTACTATGAGAGTTACCATAAATTGCCTTTGAGACTCCTGCATATTGAATGTCTGATTATGATAAATGGCTAGCAGAATGTAGGGAAGAGATTTTTTAAATACAAATCAGCATCCTCCTGGCCTTGGGTAGAGTTAAGATTCCTTCTATTAGAGTCACTCTACTAAGGACATAAGGAGATGTTTTAAAGGACTCACAGCAGCTGCTTTCTGTTATGCCCAACTGGTAAATACCTGGTTTAAGAAAAGAAAAGTGCACACATGATCTCATTATGTTCCATAGAGGGACATACTAAGCCGTGTCACATAAGCACATGTCCTTTATGAGGGGAAAAGCAATGTAAACCATCTCCAAGTTATTATTTTGGTCTAGTTTGGTCTAGTGGTTAAGGTGCTGGGCTAGAAACCAGGAGTCTGTGAGTTCTAGTCCCGCCTTAGGCGTGAAAGCTGGCTGGATGACCTTGGGCCAGTCACTCTCTCTCAGCCCAACTCACCTCACAGGGTTGTTGTTGTGGGGAAAATAGGAGGAGGAAGGAGTATTAGGTATGCTCGCCGCCTTGAGTTATTTATAAAAATAATAAAGGCGGGATAAAAATTAAATAAGTAAATAAATAAATAAATACATTTTATTTAAGCAATTTATACCCCACTCTACTATAGGTTCCTGCTTTGCTGACAGAGTTGCAATTATGACTAAAAACTGGTGATGTCCAACCCAAAGTCCACCCAGTTTGGAAGACACCGAGAGTGTGCAGATACCTATGGGCAAGGGCAAGACCAAATTCAGACTGGCTTTGCAACGATCAAGGTATTTGCTAATTAGAGGGAAACAATCTGGTCCATTTCTAAGTCAGAAATAGATCACTCATTTGTTCTATCAACTTCTGTCAACATTGTATGTTTTAATAATGATTCACTTTATTTTTTAAAAATAGAATACAAGGTAATATAATATAATAATATAATTAATATAATAATAATCCAAGCGTGAGACAGGATCTGTGGAGATGCCAGGGGCTCGTACTTACCATGTTATCTGGGAACAGTTTGATCCTGTTGCGCCTGAGGAAGTAGACAGGATCCTCCAGACTGTTAACGCCACCACATGCCAGCTTGACCCTTGTCCCTCCTGGCTGGTGAAATCGGCCAGTGAGGTGACATGTGGATGGGTCCAGGTGATGATTAACTTGTCCTTGAGTGAGGGGGTGTTCCCGGAGGCCTTTAAGGAGGCGCTGGTGCACCCCCTCCTCAAGAAGCCGTCCCTGGACCCTACCATCCTGGGCAATTTTCGCCCAGTCTCCCACCTTCCCTTTTTGGGAAAGGTGGTTGAGAAGGTGGTGGCGTGGCAACTCCAGAGGATTCTGGAGGAAACGGATTATCTAGACCCCTTTCAGTCAGGTTTCAGGCCGGGTTATGGGACGGAGACCGCATTGGTCGCGCTTATCGATGATCTCTGGCGAGAGCGGGATAGAGGGAGTGCGTCCATCCTAGCTCTCTTAGATCTCTCAGCGGCTTTCGATACCGTCGACCACAGTATACTTTTGGGACGGCTCAGGGAGTTGGGGGTGGGCGGCGTAGTTTTGCGCTGGTTCGCCTCCTTCCTCCAGGGCCGTTCCCAGTCGGTGTTGATAGGGGAGGAGAGAGCTGACCCGCGGCCCCTGATTTGTGGGGTGCCGCAGGGGTCGGTTCTCTCTCCTCTCCTGTTCAACATCTACATGAAGCCGCTGGGCGAGATCATCCGTCACCACGGGATGAGGTATCACCAATATGCTGATGATACCCAGTTATACATCTCCATCCCGGGTGAAATAGGTGATGCGGTCGATGCCCTATCTCAGTGTCTGGAGGCTGTGGGGGTCTGGATGGGGAACAACAGGCTTCAACTGAACCCTGGTAAGACGGAGTGGCTGTGGATTGATGGCCCCCCTAGATCCGGGAAGTTGCCATCTTTGGTTCTGGGTGGGGTGGCACTACCTCGCTCGGATCCAGTGCGGAATCTGGGGGTCCTCCTGGACTTGCGACTCCTGCTTGAAGAGCAGGTGGCAGTCACGGCCAGGAGGGCCTTTGCACAACTTCGTGTGGTGCGCCAGTTACGCCCTTTCCTGGATCGGGAGGCCCTCCAAACAGTCACTCACGCCCTTGTCATCTCCCGTATAGATTACTGTAATGCGCTCTACATGGGGCTACCCCTGAAGAGTATCCGGAAGCTTCAGCTGGTGCAGAATGCCGCGGCGCGAGCAGTTATGGGTGCCACGAGATCGGCACATGTAACACCTCTGCTACGCGAGCTGCATTGGCTACTAGTTTGCTTCCGGGTCCAATTCAAGGTGTTGGTGATTACCTTTAAAGCCCTACATGGCATAGGACCAGGGTACCTGAGGGACCGTCTCGTCCCGATAACGTTGGCCCGCCCCACCCGTGCATGCAGAGAGGGCATGCTTCGGACCCCCTCGACAAGAGAATTCCATCTAGCGGGGTCCAGGAGGCGTGCCTTCTCTGCGATAGCGCCCGCCTT
Organism: Charina bottae; assembly: GCA_023362775.1. Lineage (NCBI taxonomy): Eukaryota > Metazoa > Chordata > Lepidosauria > Squamata > Charinaidae > Charina > Charina bottae. Next base: position 68,281,389 of record JALMGJ010000004.1, read on the forward strand.
ATGGAATATCTTGCCCCCAGAGGTGAGACTGGCCCCTTCACTCCTGGCCTTTCGGAAGGCCCTTAAGACCTGGCTCTGCCGCCGGGCCTGGGACGACAGAGGCGGCAGTGCCTCCTGGGGTTGGCTGGCCCCGTAGTAATACAATCCATCCTACGGTCCCCCCATCTTGGATTTTATGTAATTTATTATTATTAGATTATTATTATTATTATTATTAGATGTATTTTAGATATTGTTTTTGTGTTTTTAAACTTCAATTGTTGTAACCCGCCCAGAGTCCCTTGCAAGGGAGATGGGCGGGGAATAAATTGAAATAATAAATAATATAATATAATATAATATAATATAATATAATATAATAAATATAATATAATAATATTAGTATAGTATAGTATAGTATAGTATAGTATAGTATAGTATAGTATAGTATTAGTATAGTCTAATAATATAATATAATAATCACACTAAAATAATAATACAGTCTTCTCCAAACAGATTAATTCAATATGTGTTGGACACCTGGTCCCATAATTCCTATTATTTGTGGTCAAAAAGATTTATGGGAGTTGTAGTCCAACACATCAAGAAGGCACCAGGTTGAACAAAGCAATCACCACTAGCCATGGCAAAGAAGGCAGAAGCATAATTTGTTTCACTACCTCTTATTGATGAGCTTTCTCAGCTAAAATTAACATGAATATAGAAACACAATATAGAAACACAATTAAATACATTTAAAAAGATAAACAATGTTGTTGTTATGAAGCTTAGGAGGAAACACAGTTTATGGCTGCTTGGGGCTATATAAATTTTTAATTTACTGGTTTTGCAAAACATCAAAGAGACATCATTAAAAAAACTGCATAGAAAACCAACCTCATTTTAAATTTGTCATTACAAAAAGGGAGAATGAAAAGTATAATGCAAGCCAAAGGTATAATATAAACCAAAGAGAATAATATGCATTATCTTGAGAATTATGTGGCATAAACCTTATGTTTCCAGGACTGTCAAAATCCCATTCCTAGCTGTGAAAAAAAAGTTGAAATCTCTTTTCTAAACTAAAAAATCTTAAAACTACTTGCATTAAGCCTTTTCATCTACTGTATTTCTCTCTCTCCTATCCTCTCTTCTATTTGTCATTTTTTAATGCCAGGGCAAATTGGTTGGGGGCTGCATGTTGTTGTTATTTTTATTTGACTTTTGGGGGCCTCAAATGACAAAGCTATGTTGTTGTTGGATAGGTGGGGCAGAACATTTTCAACCCAAGTTTTTTTATGCTTAAGGAGTTTGGGGGGATTAAAAAGACAACATTGGTATATGAATCTTGCAGAGGTTCAGCACATCCCTGTGGAGTCGTCATTTTAGGGAAAGAAATGCCCCAAATCCTGCCATCAACATACTGTAATTTGGAACTACCTAGGAGGCTGCAGAATGTTGGCTGCAGGGCAGGAGGTTGCCAAAATTGCCCACCCCTGTTCTAAGCTTATTTTACTTTTATTTTTCAGGGAGAGCTTGCACTGTATCTCAGGGGGGTTGCTACCCAGAGCCATGCTCCTTCAATAGCACAACATAGTCCTGGTAGAAGGATTTTTCTTCCCACCGACTTCTCTGAAAGAGGGAGGGGAATATCTGCTCCATGTCACCATCCTATCCTCATTGCCCATCAACAGGGTAGACTTCATAGTTCAACCTTGCACTCAATAACAGTACATCACTATCAATATAGGGAGACTGAACTTGGTGGATTGGGGCATGTGGGAGGGGACTGTATCACTTTTTCCCCTATTTCAAGGGAGAGACTTGGGTGATGGAAAATCTTTAAGGATGAGCATTTTCATGAAGGAGGAGGAGGAACAGAGATGACCAATATGCATTTTTTTTATAAATAAGGCAGAAAGAATTTGAAATTTAAACCAAAATGAAGAACACGAGAACATGAAGCTGACAGTTTTATTGATCCTTGCAGAGGGGCCTGAGTTTCCAGTGCTTAAGAGCCTAGGTTTGAATCTCTATGTATTCAGCTAATAAAGGTAAAGGCTCCCCCCGCACATTTGTGCAGTCGTGTCCGACTCTAGGGGCCAGTGCTCATCTCCGTTTCTTAGCCGAAGAGCCAGCGTTGTCCGAAGATGCTTCCACGGTCATGTGGCTGGCATGACGCACGCGGAACACTGTTACCTACCCACCGAAGTGGTACCTATTAATCTACTTGCATTTGCATGCTTTCGAATTGCTAGGTTGGCAAGAGCTGGAGCTAGTGCGGGAGCTCACTCCGCATGCAGGACTAGGGATTCGAACCTCCGAACTTGCGATCTTCCGATCGACAAGCCTGGCATCTTACCCGCTGAGCCACCACGCCCCCTGTATTCAGCTAATATTTACTAGGAATTCACTCCTAAATTTGGGTTGCTGCCACCTCTGGTTCTCTGACAGGCTCCTCATCTTGATCTGTTATATTGCAGGGAGGTGCAATAAGGTCCACTCTAGGTTGTCTTAGCTGAATTTAGCCAGTGCAAATGGGAGAAAATCTGGTTCATTTTTAGTAAGAACTTACGGAAATTAACAGATTTCACACAAATGGCCTGGGAAGATAGGGAGATTATTAAAAAAAGGAATGAGAAAGAAAATAAAACAGATATATGGTATGTAGAGGAGTTTAGAATTGAGTTCATACCCTTCAGTAATTTTTCAGGGACTGGTTTGCGACCCAGGGTGGCAGTATTCTGTGGTATATTTCTATAGTATTTGATGCAGCCTATCTTTTTTTCCTGCACAAGCCTAGATATTGATTTTAAAACAATTTAGTTAGATTGCTGTGGCTGTACTGGGTAATCCAAGTATGTCATCCTAAATTTATTTTCATTTTAACTCAATTACAGTCAACCTATTTTTGGATGCCTCTTAAAATCAGGACACATGATTTATATTTGCAAGACGACTTCCAAAAATGGTCTCCTTTAAAACAGATAGGGAAAGGCAAACATATAATACACATGTTTTGTAGTCTGTTGGTGAGGGTCTTATGCAGGCTTGCAAAAATCAAATGTGGACAACTCTGGGCAGTTTACAGCTAATAAAACAATATAAAATAAAATACAACTAACAGCAATAAAACTAAAAACAGAAAAACCTGGTGCCACAGCTGTTAGAGATATCGGGTTAGAGATATCGGGTTTCAATCAAGCACGTCTCACACAAGCTTGAAGGATCTGCTGTAACCTAATATTACTTGCTTTGTGTGGGAGGGGCTGAATCCCGGTTTCCTGTTTCCTGTTCCCTTCTCTTTCCCCTTTCTGCTCGAATCTCCTACCAAGGAGGATGGGCCAGCTATGGCTCCCACGTTGCTCATACGTCCATCCAGGTGGGCCACATTAGAGAAGCATGTGGGTCACGTCAGAACCAATTGCTCGCACGCATGGACCGTTTCTACTAAGGAACTATGAGTTACAATAAAATTGTAAACTCTTTTTATGTAAACGTATGAAGTGTGCTTATTTTGTGTTTTGAACTGATTAAGCCTTGTGCAAGTTTATGGGAATGCTTCTACTCTGATACATACATACATACATACATACATACATACATACATACATACATACGAAGCTGCGTGGAGTTCTGGTACTACCATCCCAGAATTCCTACAACAGCCACACTTCTCTGATGTCTCCACATTCTCATCCCACCTGGCCTTGTCCTATCCCAACGCCTAGGGAAGAGCCAGGTTTTAAGTGCTCTCCGGAAGGATAGAAGGGTGGGGGCCTGTCAGATGTCAGGGGGAGGGTGTTCCATAGGGCAGGGACTGCAGTGGAAAAGTCACACTTCCGAGGACCCACAAGATGGCAACGTTTAAGGGAATGGACTTAGAGCATGCCCATCCTATTCGCTCTGGTGGGATGAACAAATGTCCCTAGGGAGAGGTGGTCCCACAAAAAAACAGGTCCCGTGCCATGTAGGGCTTTAAAGGTAATAACCAGCACCTTGAATTGTACCCAGAAGAAAACTGGGAGCCAGTGCAGCTCATGCAACAGGAGTGTAACATGGGTGAACCTAGGGACACTCAACACTGAGTGTGCCACTGCATTCTGGACCAGTTGTAACTTCCGGGTGGTCTTCAAGTGCAGCCCCATGTAGAGTGCATTGTAGTAATCCAAACGAGAAGTTACTAAGGCATGAATTATGCATGGTTTAGGAGAAAGATGAGGTCAATGGGAGCTCAACTGCTGCTTCATAACATTATCCTTGATTCTTTATTAGCATAAGGTCAATGGGTGTGCCAAGAATCATGGGACCACTATAAAAGAGGGTCATCCCAGGTTTTCTTATAGGAAAGTCATGGATCCAATCCAGTGCCTCAAGTGTTTGCAGTGAAAAGCTGTCACCCATCTGTAGAGTAACACACATCACCACCAATATTGCTAATAAGAAGACAAATCCTCTACTGTATATCCCTTAGATAAACTGTAAATGTGAATAATTTCTGTCCATATCAGGATAATCAGAATTAAATAGATATGTGAATAAAACAAATTTTGAAGTAAATATATTGTTTGGCAGATCCAGATTCAAGGATCCTGGGATAAGAAATATTTCTTCAGTAGAAATTAACACCATTGGAAACTGATTTTACAAACAGCTGGAAAAAGGTAATTCCCTGATCCCCCGCCCTTTGAAAGAATATGGTTTTGATATTTGAATATTTATCTACATGGGTGCCCATATGTAATTTCATGTGCTTAAATAGGACAACTATATTACTATAGCCTGCAAGATCAAGATCAAATGTTCATGTACATTTTGGTAAATACTATATGCTTCCTTATCAAAGGGTAAGTACAAAAGACATGGTTAGCTGTTCCTGCCCTCCCACACAGAAACAATTGCTGTTATTTCTATCACCTATTATAATAAAGGATGTGATCTTTATTCTCATTAGAGTAGAAAAGAGGAATTGGATCCAAAAGAAGTATTTTAAGTTACACAATAAATGATCATATTTATAAAGTTAATGGAAATGAGCAACTCCTTAGAAGTGTTTCAAACCTGCCAGTTATCTACCAGCATCATAAAACTTTTGATAACTTGAGGCCTGTCCACACGTTACCTGTATGTAGAATGAAGTTGCTGTATCATATACAGCTGCTACGTTGCCCACAATGTTGCCCTGGTGCTGCTTACAGTGCCACAGCACTGCAACACTAGGCCTCCCTCAAGCATTGCAAGGGACGGTTGCCTTTGGACAGTTGTCTGAAGAAGGATCTTTACTCATGAGTAGCAGGGATTCCACAAGATAAAATGTAGCTCTTTGTAGCTTGAGATCTCTGTCTAAAGGACCACCTCTCCCACTGTGAACCTGCCCAGCTGTTAAGTCTATAGGAGAGTTTTTTCTGAAGAAGCCCCAGGTCCAAGTCCATCTTCTAGCACTCAGGAGAGAACCTTCTCCTGCGCTGTTCCCAACCTATGGAGCACTTTTCCTTGGAGGCTGCATTTGCCCCCCCCCTTAGCATTTCAAAAGCATCTCTCCTGCCAAGCTTTTAATTGTTAAGTGGTTTTGTCTTGGAGTATTGATTTTAACTTATGCTTTTAACTTTTTAGATGCTTCATTTTTTAAAATTTTGTCCACTACCTTGAGTACTTGTTGGATTACAAAGGCAGGGAATACAGGGGTGGAAGGAAGGAAGGAAGGAAGGAAGGAAGGAAGGAAGGAAGGAAGGAAGGAAGGAAGGACATTTTCATTTAAGTGTTTTGTTCAAAATTCAGAATGTTCACATCCCCATATAAATAACAATTCTCATCTACAACTTCTGACAAGAATTCAGGGATGGTTCTCATACACCAGGCATTCATTAACTGTTCTGACCCCAGACTCATCAAATCTTCTGTGATGTATACACAGATTCCTCTGCAAAGTGGGTATGTTCTGTGATGGATGGAATCACCTCTACTCTTGGATTGCTTTGTGTGCATTTAAGGGCCTTTTTTACTGATGTTAAACTGAGTGTGTTTATTAATGAAGGCATTGTGTCTGCCTGCTGGACCTTTCCCTTCTACAAGAGATGGCATTGTCAAAAAGCAAGCAAGCAAGCAAGCAAACCCCAACGTCTTTTGAAAAGTAATTTGTGTTGCCCCTTTGGAAGACACTGTATAGGAGACCAGTGAAATATGAATTATATGTACAAATGTAAATATTAGGTGAACGATCAATAAAACGTGGTTTAAGGGATCAATTAAGGGATTAGTTTTACCCAACTGAATACGGCAGAGTATTCTATCCTCTCTTGCTTGCTGAAGAAGCTAGGAGAAGGTGGAGGATGTGTATCCTTTCTCTATGCAAACTGAGCTTGGCCTCAGGGCACCTCCAAAAAACATACAGCAGGTAAAGGACAGAGAGGAGAAAGTAGGCAAAGGAGATGGGCTACCTAAAGCTGACAAAGAGGTAGACAGCCGAAGAACAAAGGAGGGAAAGGACAAACTCAGCCATACAGCAGCCTTCACAATTGTTATAAGCACAGAAGGAGTAGAGGAGAATCAAAGAGAACTGGGCAGAGAAAATCTGGGGGTTTTGCCAAACGAGCTCATTACAATTTTCCAATACAGATTCCAGAAGTGCAGTTGCAGCCATCCTTGGAAGGCTTGGCTAAATCCTTCTAAGGAGTCCCTTTCAGCAAACTCCACCAGTTGTAAAATTCTGGCAGCAGCACCAACTGCTTTTCAAGAAGCTGCTAGTAAATGTTTTGAAAAGGGTGGAGAGGCCCCGTTAGGTGCTCTGCTTTGCTGTATCTCAATTGCATCAGGCCCAAAACTTAACAGAGAAGACCTTGTGCTGTCGCATGGAGCTGGCACCTGCTGTAAATGCTATGCTTCTGAATATCCCATGCTGGGGAGGGGATTTTGTTAAAGAGACAGATTTATACCAGAAGTAAGGCATGTCTCAGTGTTAAAGGCAACAGGACAGTGGAATTTTTCAGACCCCTTGCCTTCTCCTGAAAGAGAAAGGTTGGGTACTATTGGAAGAGGCTATCTTTTAAGAGGTTCAACTAAGTTAGTAGATTATCCCTCATATATTTAATAATTTTCCCTTCCCATCACTCCAAAAATTATAATTCAGTAGCAGATTTGAGAAGGGCTCTGGGCACACGCAAGGCTTTAGGGCAGTGTTTTTCAAATGCAGCAACTCTAAGATGTGTGGACTTCAACTCCCAGAATTCCCCAGCCAGCATGCTTTGTTGGAAAAGTGTTTGTTTTGAAAAAGAGCATACTTCACAACAGTAGATAAATTCAGTAAAAAGAACACAGCAAGAATGTCAGTGGAGCATTGGACAACAAAGGATGAAGTGTGGAAAATTAATTTTAAGGCTAATCCCCAAATTAGAACAATAACAAGTAGTATAATTCAGGGCATCCTTGTTCAATAATAATTGTATAGTGCCCAAGACCTAACATTTTTTTGGGCAGTGAATAATAAGGATATAAAACTGTAAAAATACAATCATAGAACTAAACCTTCATATCTCTTACTTACTCTTACTCTCTGCTCCAAGCCTGTGCTACTGTATAGTCCATAATGTCTGCAAGCTCTGATAAAAAGAGACACTTAAGTGAGTAAGTGGGGAGATGAGAGAAAATTGCTGCTGTGGGGATTGTGCAATGAAGTGAGAGAAATATGAAATTAGTTATTATTAACAAAGAATTAATAAACTTAACCCATAAACCTACGTTGGACCTTTCCCTGTATTAGCTGACAAAACTTCTACCATAACCACATGAAGGAAATGAGAATATATTTTTAGCAAGCTGAATGTAACCCACATGCTATGGGAAACTTTGCGGTCCTTTGCTTTGAGAGCCAGTTTGGTCTACTGGTTAAGGTGCTGGGCTAGAAACCAGGAGACTGAGAGTTCTAGTCCCGCCTTAGGCATGAAAGCTGGCTGGGTGACCTTGGGCCAGTCACTCTCTCTCAGCCCAACTCACCTCACAGGGTTGCTGTTGTGGGGAAAATAGAGGAGGAAGGAGTACTTGGTATGTTCGCCGCCTTGAGTTATTTATAAAAATAATAAAGGCGGGATAGAAAATAAATAAATAAATAAATAAATGTGAAGTTATGAGCATTGCTTAAAGTAAGACACCTTCCTTACAAGGAAATAAATAAAGAAAGGGGAAGGGGAGGTGGTAAGTGGGTAGTGGGAGATGTAAACAGAGGTGGGACAATTGAGGAGGACGGTATAGGCTGTTCACTCCTGACTACCCAGCCTATGGGTAAAAGGAGGAGGGCTAAAGCGTCCGGGCAAAGGGCTATAAAAGATGAGCTCTAATTGTTGCTGGGGGGGGCTCTTCCCTAGTGCGACTTGTTTTCTAGCATGGTTGAGTCCACCAGCCTTTGCAAATGCTATAATAAATCCTTTTGTTTCTATTTTGACTTGACTCATATCTGACAAATTGGGGGCTCGTCTGGGATTCCTGAACGGCATCCGGTGAGTCTGGGCACTGGCCCCCACTATGGGAGGCATGCCCTACTGAGTTCAGTAGTCCAATGTGGGGTTCCTGAGCCTTGGACCCCGACGCCCGTGAAGGAACCAGACAACAAAAAGAGAGGTGAAATAGAAACAAAAGGTGTAGGGATCCAGGTAAGAGGGTTGCGCAAAGTGCATGGAATTCCTTGCCTGGGCCCTAAGCCAGCCAGCAGCTCGAGTCTGAAAATCCCCCGAGACAAATTACCAGGCAACTTCGTGCACGAACCCAGGTAAGAGGGTTGCGCAAAGCGCATGGAATGCCTTGCCTGGGCGGTATGGTTCTGGTTGGGTAGGCCTGTAAGATTCTTGAGACCGGTGTGATTTGAGACACCCCAAGGGCCATCAGGGCTGGCAAGGCGAAGTGAGTGTGGAGTTCAAACTCGCGGTTCTGAATCCTCGCGAGAGGTCCGGCCGGGTGCAAACGAAGTGGTTGGTGTGTGATAATTGGGTCTCAGTAGAAGAAGAATAACCTTTAAAAGTAGCCAGCACGGGCTGGGAGGTAATTGAGAATTAGGACCTTAAATTTGTCCGGTGAACAAGTCCAGCGACTGCTGGAGGCCCTGGTTCTAAGAAGGGAGGCCCTGGAAATACGGTCAATAGGGGATAGGCAGGATAGTTAAACCAACCATGGGAGGAGCCTCGAGTGTGGGGAAGGAAAGGTGCACTAAGAACATATGGAAAAATCCAACGATTTTTGCGGAAGAGGTGGCGAGGAGCATAAACAAAAGTGAAGGGATTTAGGGAAGAATGGGTTTCCAAAAACTTTGGAAATATGAGTGCAGGATTTGTTAGTGAAAAGCAGGCAACAGGCTGGGACAAACGAGATGCCTCTGAAAATAAAGTGCATCTCCCTTGTGTTTCCCCAGCCCTTGCAGCAAATTTAAACTGGGAAGGTCATGTGAGCTGTTTACTGAAGCGGCCAGATCTGTTTTAACAAGGCATTGCCCTTTTAAACACAGCGGCACTTGGCAATGCTGGAAGCATTGGGGAAACAGCAAAAGCCCTGTTCTAACAACATTGGCATGTGCAGGGCAGGGAAAGTTTTTACCCTCCGCTTTTTATACATGCCAGATTCTCCCATAAACGTGTTTTGTTAAAGTTAAGGGCCGGTGTGAGTTTTTGTGTGTGTGTTTGTTTGGGAAAATTATGTGAGTCTGTCTCTTTAAACACCAGATCTTTTTACGGTGGTAAAGATGCAGGTCCTGGCCATGCCTGCATCCTCCGTTAATCTGGTGTTTTTTTGTGTGTATTGTCATTTGTACAAACTTGTATGTGATATAATAAGGAAACTGAGAACTTCCTATCTCACCCAAGCCCCCCTTCTTGTTGAAGCTGCTTGAGGGTGAACTAAGGAAGAAGAAAAAAGGGAGGACAGAAGTGAAATACAATGCTTCCACATAAAATACTTTTCCCCATCTCTTTAGGATTTTCCTTCTTTTGTAATATAGTTTTTAAACTTTGCACCAAGATAAACTTGTAAGCTTCTTGTTTAAGTCTTTTCCTGCAGCTACTGCTGTTGGTGAAAAAAAAATTTTTTAGCTGTTCCTGTTAAGAAACAGCGGTTGCATCTTTCTAGATAGTAAGAGGGACCAATGTTCAGTTTTTAGCCCTACAGCAGGGCTTTCCAAAGTGCCGCCGCTGGCGACACACCCGGAGGTGGTGGCGGCAGCGGCGGCGACACGCGCGCACACGGCGGCGGCGCAGGGGGGCGTGCGGCGGCGCGCGTGCGTGCGGCGGCACCACAGAGGGGCATGCGGCAGCGCAGGGGGGTGTGCGGCGGCGCGGGGGGCGTGCGGCGGCGCGGGGGGGCGTGCGGCGCGGGGGGCGTGCGGCGGCGCGTGTGTGCATGGCAGCCGCCGTGCACGCGTGCGCCGCCGCTTCCGGGTGGTGTGGTGACACACCACGCTGTGTGTGGCGACACACTTTTGTGTCGCGACACACAGTTTGGAAAGCTCTGCCCTACAGGCTTAACATGTGGACTCAGATCAAGGGACATGTTTTAATTCTAAAGTATTGTAACATGTTATGAGAGGAATAGGAGTAGCATGGGATTTTAACACCCCGTGGAACCCGCCTTCTTCGGGAAAAGTAGAGTGAATGAACCAGATTCTAAAGAAGCATTTATCAAAATTGATTTTATAAAATAAGCTACCTTGGACTAAATGTTTACCTTTAGTATTGTTGAGAATTAGGACAAACCCTAGAAAGGATGTGGGAATTTCACCATATGAAATGTTGTTTGGCTTTCCTTATCTAGCAAATCCAGGAACGCTGCCACAGTTAGAAAACCAGGATGTATTTTTAAAGAACTATATACTGGGGTTGTCTTCTTCTTTGTCTTTCTTCAGACAGAAAGGTCTGTTGGCACAGACCCCACCACTTGAATTTGCAGGCCACCATATTAAACCATGAGAGCGGGTCCTGATAAAGCCCTGGAAGGAGTCGAAACTGCAACCTGAGTGGGAAGGTCCGTTCCAGGTGTTGCTCACAACAGAGACCACTGTACGAACGGCCGAAAAAGGCTGGACTCATTATACCAGGATAAAAGGGCCAGTGGACGAACCAACTCCAGAGTGGAGGGTGAAACCCAGCGAGGACCCGATGAAAATAAAGTTATACAAAAAAGTGGTGATACTTGAATATGGGGTACCAAGGGGAGTGCCTGATGAATTCAAAGCCAGAAATCAGGTTTTAGCAGGGTTTGAATCCTTTTTCTTTTGGTGGGTGACAGTCAATAAAAATGTGGACTGGATATAAATTATATATACTATAATCAACAAAGGTTTATAAATTACACCAGGGATGCTGTAAAAGGGATCTCAGAGCAATTGGATGCCACAAGTAGAATGGCCTGGGAAAATAGAATGATACTAGACATGATGTTGGCTGAAAAAGGGGGAGTATGTGTTATGCTTGGAGGGAGTTGTTGTACCTTTAAAATGTAATGCAAAACGCAACATTAGTATAAAAGAGGGGGAAACAGTGTTAATAATAATAGTATAAAAAAGAAAAAGGGTGGATTGAGAGAAATACGAAATTAATTATTATTAACAAAGAATTATTAAACTGAACCCATAAACCTACGTTGGACCTTTCCTGTATTAGCTGACAAAACTTCTACCATAACCACATGCAGGAAATGAGAATATATTTTTAGCAAGCTGAATGTAACCCACATGCTATAGGAAGCTTTGCGGTCAAAGGTGAAGTTATGAGCATTGCTTAAAGTAAGACACCTTCCTTACAAGGAAATAAATAAAGAAAGGGGAAGGGGAGGTGGCAAGTGGGTAGTGGGAGATGTAAACAGAGGCGGGACAATTGAGGCGGACGGTATAGGCTGTTCACTCCTGACTACCCAGCCTATGGGTAAAAGGAGGAGGGCTAAAGCGTCCGGGCAAAGGGCTATAAAAGATGAGCTCTAATTGTTGCTGGGGGGGGGCTCTTCCCTAGTGCGACTTGTTTTCTAGCACAGTTGAGTCCACCAGCCTTTGCAAATGCTATAATAAATCCTTTCGTTTCTATTTTGACTTGACTCATATCTGACAGAAGTCAGCTGACAGACTCAGAGTGTGCTCAGACGTTTGTAGAGGAAAGGAAGAAGAAACGCATTAGAATGGAAACGAGCCTTCAATGGAAGAAGATTTTGGTTTTGCTTTAAAGGGGGAGATTTGAGCTATAAACAGAGAGGAAAGAGAGATTAGAAGAAAATTAAATTTTCCAGGCAGCAAATCCATCTGTTATTTAGTTAATAGCTGTCTTCCAGAACAGTACAATTATTAATGGCAAAAACTTGTCCCCAACAAATCATCCCAAATTGATCCCATCTTTATTAAAGAGACTTTTCTGCTCCCAGAATTAATCACTGAATAAGGATTACCTTAAAGAGAATATAAGGACAACTCTTTGTGTCGTAGTTTTGTGGGGTGGTTGCTAACTTTATTCAACAACTTGTTTTGAGCAAACTTTGGAATTGGCCATTCGAAATGCACTAGACCTCAAAGAGGAATCTAAAGTCCTGGCTACCTGTCATTGCAGTGAAATGAACTTCTTGTAAAACTTGTAAACATATTGGCACTTAAATGACTTTAATCTTGAACAAAATTAATGTCCGATGCAAATACTTTTCGCAGAGTACACCAAGGGTATAATATTAAGTTAGCACAATTAAATTTTAATTAAAACCAAACAACTTTTGTACAGGAGGATGGCCCAACACAGGAGAAGTAACACCACAGGACCAGAGTCAGCAGTTTATCTTCATCTAAAGGAAAAAGGACACTCATTTGAGGACATTAATGTTCACATTTTAGACAGAGAAGATAGGTGGTTTGAGAGAGGGGTCAAGGAATCCATTTATGCCAACTTGGAAAATCCTTCCTTGAATAGAGGTGGGGGCCTCAGGCATAATCTTTCCCCCATCTTCCTCCCTGCTTTGTCTTCTGTGCCTAGGAAGATTAAGACCATTTCACAAGCTCAACAGCAGCATGGTGATCTTAACGATCCTCCTTTAGATGATAAAAGGACTTAAAATAACATCTCAATATAACCATGACCTAGCCCCAGGTGTAAGGTCACACAGCTACCTAGAAACATATTTAGGATTCCCTTACCAACTTTGCTCAGACTGAAGAAGCTCCTTGGATAAGGAGCGAAACGTTCCCACTGAGAAAATAGAAATCCAGTTGACATGATTCAAGCTACAGACAATTCCACCTGGATGACTGAGAACCTTCATAGACATACTTCCATATAGTTCTTTATTTCACATTATTTTAACCTGGGAGATGGCCCAGTGAGGTGTGGAAGGAGAGGCAGACCTATCAGTCTAGAGCAGGGCTTTCCAAAGTTTTCCCGTGGTGACACACCAACGGCGGCACGCGCCAAAACCTGGAAGCGCCGCTCCTGCGGCGGCACACAAAAAAACCAGAAGCGCCACCGCCGCTTTCGGTTTTTGTGCGCCGCCACCACTGCAGCGCTTTCGGATTTTCACGCACCACAGCAGTGGCAGTGTCCTTGTGTGCCGTGCGAAAACCCGGAAGCACTAATGGCCTGCCATCGTGCGCGCAACTGCGCGCAGCGGCACACCATCAGCACTTCCAGGTTTTGACGCGACACACCTGGGCCCCGCAGGTGACACACTTTTGTGTCGCAACACACAGTTTGGAAAGCTGTGGTCTAGAGAAGCCCAGGTCCTGAAGTCAGACCCTCCCCCTTTCTGCTGCAGTGCCTGGATTGGTCGATAGGTGCTGAAAGGGGATGGCAGGGGAAAAAAACCCCACCCAGCCACCTTGCCTATAGTGAGCAGTACACTCCCAAATCAGAAAAACATCATTTGATGGTACCCCAGAAGAGGTGCAATACAGGCAGGATGGGGATACGGAAAACAAGTTGTATGCCAGCACTGTTTTGTGCCAATTCAAGGATGGATGGAGATCAGTTTAAGCCAGAATTGGAGAAAGGGCTTTTGAGTACCATCCTGCTTTATCCATTTTTTACCGTTTTGAAAATTGATTATAATGGGAGATATATTGCACATTTTATGCAAAAGTACCTGATGGATTATAACTTACATGGCAGAGGAAGTCTAATACTACATTTTATTCAGTTTGTGAAGACTATACTGTAGGAGGAATAGGGATGGCAATTTTGCAAACTATAAAACATTACAAATGCATCCCTTGTTACCTAGGTGACTGCTGGAATGCAGGGCAACCAAACTCAAATGCCCTCAGGCATTATAAAATTACAGCATCTTTCACAAATGGGGTCACTTTTATTTTAAGCACCATCTGCATGTATAAGCTTCCATGTATTCATGATGTTATTAGCCTGTATCTTAGCCAATTTATTACGTATAGATTTTCAGAACATTCTTATTAGCCAGAAGAATCGGAACAAGACATACAGTATAGATTCATCCCTTCAGTATGTCAGAAGTTGCTCAAATAGCATTTAATATCAATAAAATGGGGGGGGGAGATAATATATAGGAAATAAATTAAAATGCACATAACTTGCCCAATATATTGTCTAATTTTCTGGATGTTTTGAGCATGCATTTGCTGCAGAACAGCTCCCAAAGCTTGTGCCTTCCAAGTGTGTTACATTACAATTTCCATCATCCCTAGCCAGCCTTGCAAATGAGCTTGCTGGCTAAGGATGAGGATGAGTAAATTCTTAAGTGTCTGGAGGGCATCAGCTTGAGGAAGGTACCATATTCTTAGAGCCTTTCCTCACTAGCAGTGGAAAGAGCTGCTGGAATAAGGATGATTGCCTTGCCTCTCTTTGCTGTCCTCTGTTTTCTGGCTAGCGGCTATTTTGTAGAATGGAAAACAGCTTGATTGAGCTGTGTAAACCACGTAGGCTAGAGAAAGCCAGCATTCATGGGACCTGAAGTTCAAATCAGGTTGAACTGCCCAGAGTCCCTCCTTGGGGGGGAGCTGGGCGGTCATAGAAATTTAATAATAAATAAAAATAAAATAAAACATTAGAATTCTTCCCAGGAGCACTGTTGAAGGCAGAGAGAAGCAAATATTTGGGGAGAGGGGGCTGCACTTAACATTTTTGGGGAGACTGAAGAATGTACCGGACAGGTTAACAAAGCCAAATGGGCAAGGCCATGTCAGGCATTCATGTGGGTGGATGCTTACTCACTCTGTGTTCTGAAGGGTAGTCCATGCATTGTTACAACAGAATAAAAATAAATAAGTGAACAAGCCCTTTAACTGAGGCTGGGAGTCCTTACCTACTGCACATTTCCTTGCTTGTGTGTCTGTGTGTGTGTTTAACTGACTGAAGCCTCATTTCTTTTTCTTCCTCTTAAATTATGCTGGTTTTGAGTAGCAAGAGCTTAAGCCCATTGCAAAAAGCTACTCTGCTCTATGCAACCACCAAAGGTTACAGAGGGGCTGGATGAACCTTAATAGCTATCACTTTATATGTCACTTCTGAATTTCAGTCTTACTTAAATTTCTGTATTAATATTATACCACCAGTAGCTGAGTGATATTCTTAACAAAAACCCAACTGGGCATACTAAGCAATCCATTAGTATTTTAATTACTCACTCGGTGCAATCATGTTCAAAAAGAGAGACTACCTCTGTTTCGGAAAGTCCCTGGCTAAACTAACTTCCTGCTTATCAATGGTGGGTGTCTCTTTGCTTGCATTGATCTGGATTCAGTCTGCATAATCACAGGGAAAAGCAGTTAGGGAGAACTCACACACCCCAAGAGGCAAGTTGGAAGAACACCAGCTGAGGCTCAGAGCTCTAAAGTTCAGCAATGGGTTGCTTCTTAGAGTATGGACCTGGCAGGATCCTGTGGCTGTGGATAAGACTGTTCACCCCAACTAGTGGCATAGGCCTTGTTACACCTGATCTGATTCAGCCCCTGGTCCTACGGGCCAATGTCTTTAAAACAGAAATGGTCAAGCATGCATATCAAAGCAAAAGAAGAAAATCCCGCCTGAATGAATTTTTGCCTATGAACTGCATGAAGCTATGTTTCATTCTGCAAGTCTGTTCCAAGAAATTTCTCTTCATCAAAGTAGAAAAAATTCATGGACAGAACATTCCATGCCTTAAATAAAGAACCAACTTTGGCTTTCCAACTCTATGAGGCTATTAGCCTTGTGCAAAATCTATGAGATAAGCAATACTAGATTTTTGGAAAATATGTACTAATATCACTCAAAGAAATATCTACCTTAGTAACAGATTCATTCATCTCTTTTGCCTTTTTCCCCCTTCCATCTTTAATAGCTATAGTTACAGGAAATGTATATAAGAGCTGACTTTTCTAATGGTCAATATTCCCTTGCTTGCAAACTGCAAACAAAGCAACATTGGATTCTTTGGTATGTTTCCAGGAAAAAAAATTGTCAAAAATAAATCATATTCCTAAACAGTGGTCTTGTAAAATAGGGAGCATTCACTAAGATTTGGGTGGGGATGAGTGGAGATTGAGAGATTTTTTTTAAAAGAAAGAATGGAAAGGAGCTTAATAAGGTGTTTGGACAATTTGCACAAAAGTTGAGCTAATGAAAAATATTGCTTTGTCCAGTATGTTTTGCATATTTTAAATCACCCAAACAGACATTGGAATAAGAATTCAAAACCTGACTGTTGAATGAAGGGACCAACAATGGACCATTAAAGTTTTTATATGTCACTAAAAGGCCCTCATTTTTTTTCCTTCCTAGTTTTCCCGTGGGTGCAGGGTCTGCTTTTTCCGGATCAACTGAATGTTGATCCGTTGGTTACAACAGGAATTGACCAACCAGCTTGTCGCCCGAGCCTGATGTCGTGGGCTGAGAGAGAGTGACTGGCCCAAAGTCACCCAGCCGGCTTTCATGCCTCAGGCGGGACTAGAACTCTCAGTCTCCTGGTTTCTAACCTGGAGCCTTAACCACTAGACCAAACTGGCTCTTTTTCTAAAAGGCTCAAAACCAGCTCTTCACCTGCTGGTTCCCTTGTCTCACTTTCCTAAGCTTGTTCATACAGTACATAGTACTAAGCCTTAACATGATTTATTTGGCTGTGGCTTAGCATGTTGTGTGAACCTAAGTATTGTAGTTTATAAACAATGGTTTATATTGTAGTTTGATAAATGAACTATGCTTGTTGTTACATCAATAAAACATGGTTAACTTTATCAGAAGATGTGAATTCAGCCATTTAGTTGCAAGGAGGCTAACTAACAACAGGAATGAGACTTGATTCTAAGCTCTAACAAAGGACTCTAAGCAATGTTCACAATCTCTATTGCCACTATGAACTCTGGGAAGTGTTATGCTTTTAATCCTCATAATTAAGCATGCTCAAAAACTTTTATTACAAAAGGTTAGGAACTTAAGATAAGCTGCCAGCTTTCACACACTGTTGGTGATTCTTTTTTTTTCCCCCTTGCCTTCACTTTGAAATCGTGGAAAATTTGCAAAAGTTTACGGAGGAGCTGCTTTGGACATGGACAAACTCTTGGAAGAAGCCCAGAATTTTTCTGAGAGCTGCAGGAGGAGAAAACATCAGACCATTTAAACCTAAATGGGGTTGGGTTTTGCCCATCAATACACAATAGCATTTTCTTAGGTATTTGCCAAAAGGTTCAGAAAGGTCCATGGATAGCAGGAATCACAGTTCAGTATTAGCAGAAGTAGAGAAAACAAATATCAATGAGGCAATGAGGTCCAAAGTTAATGGAGATTTTCAAGATAATTTTTAAAAACCCACTGCATTTTGCAAATATTTGTTTTGGGGGTTGATTTTAATGACAACTGTAGCACTAATATCAACAGAGGTGAATTATTCTCCCTACAGCCAAGTAGACATTATCTCTTTGACACCCTTACCAACTGCATTAGTCTTTGTAACTATTGTAATTGTATTGTATTGTAACTATTATTGTAATAGTTATTGTAATTGTAACTTTGTAATAATGAGCTGTCCAAAGGTATAAAAAGTGTCTCTAAAACCTTCTTTCTCCATTAGTGGAATGATACTTCTTGACTATGCTGATGCAGCTATACTCAAAACAATTGCAAAAAAAATGTATGTGGCTACATATCCTTTTAAATAGTTCCATCAGCAAAGCTTGGAGGGGTAACAAATCCTTAACCTGTCCCAAGTGGAAGCGTAGGCAAAGTGACAACTTTAAGATATCTTTTGCCCCCTTTCCTCGACTGACAGGTTCCCACCCATCTAATAAAGGGATGTCAGCTCAAAGTATTAAGTGATCTTCCTCTGCTTTCAGTCCCCCACCCCACCCCACCCACCCTATGTCAGCTGCAGAATTCTTTCCTCATCAAACTGATAAGTACCCAGTTTGTCCTAATTATAGCAAGCTATACATCTGATGCAGTATAGAGCTGGGCAGCTAGTGTGTGCACATGAGCATCCACTCACTAAGTGATGCAGTCAGGAATTTCATCCCACTCAGCCACAATTGGAGCATCGCAGGGTTGAACTACTTGGCCCTCTTTTAGCTTTAGATTGTTTTGTGTTGGGGAGAGGTGCATTCATTTCGAATTTTATTTTAAAACGGAGTCAATATATTGTAAGATATTGTTAGAATTTTTTTTTGTTTTTTTTTTAAATCCATTTGAGGTTTAAATTAATGAACACCTCAATGGTTATGAAAATAGAACTGTATTGTCATATTGGATATTTCCTATTGTATGTGTTTAATCCAAAGGCTCCGTATGCATTTTTTCCCCCTAGCTTCTACCACATTTATCCTTCTGATGGGAGCAAAGACGCTGCTGTGAGGGTTAAGCCATGCATAAGCTCAGTACATAGAGAGGCAACGGAACTGAGCCCACTGCCCCAACTCCATTCCTATGCTCCTTTGGCTTATCTTGAGGACTCCATGCTGAAAGTGCCAAAGCAAGCAGTGAAAGGCAGAGATAGATGTACCCACAGTGAAAGCTCACTGGACTGTATAGATCAGGGTTTCTCAGCCAGGGTTCCATGGAACCCTGGGATTCCACGAGAGGTCACTAGGGGTTCCCTGGGAGATCATGATTTATTTTAAAAAATTGTTTCAAATGTGGGCAACTTCACATTAAAGAGGTAACTTTCATTCTTTATTTTCAGTTTAAGAACACTGTTAATGCATATATACAGGACTACACATGAAACAAATATAATAATTTTGTAACTTCTGCCCTATATTTGAGCCTGAATGTGCAGGGGTTCCCTGAGTCCTGAAAAATATTTCAAGGGTTCCTCCAGGGTCAAAAGGTTGAGAAAGGCTGGTACAGATAATAGGGCTACAGAAAATAGCAAAACCAAGCTCTTATTGTGTAATTAAAAAAGATAGAAGGCTTTAGGTTTTGTTCTTTACAAAATACTATATGTGATTCAAATTTTAAGACTTTAAAAATTGTGTGTGTGCATGTGGGAGTATGTGTATAAGCTTTATATGGTTATTTTTAAAAAGAATAAAGCAAGTTCTGACTTCCTGGACACCCAGCCAACTGCATATATCCTGTCCCTTTAAATTTCTGATGTTTATACTCATAGTAACTATTAGATTAAATTTCAAGAGAACCTTCTAAAAATAAAAGAAAACATACCAAATTAACTGACATGGAGAAAACAAAAATATAAGATCAAAATAATGAATATGTTATGCTGTCCATTTTTTCTATAGCCAGATAAGACTAACAAAATTTATCCCCATCATAAAGAATTTAAATTAGAGAAATCATTAAATGCAATGAAATAAATGAACTGTGAAGATGAACATTTCAGAACAGTCTGGACTTAGTTGGAAGTATAATTACCCCTAGTATGAAATCACATCCTTTAGTCCATTCCCTCTTAGTAGTATGGACATCTATTTGGAGACAATGTTTTCCTAGCCATAGTTGAACTGCTCTATCCATTAAAGTATGTCAGATTTCATCTCCTTGAAGTTGGAGACAGAAAAAAAAATAAAGGACAGTTCACCAAAATTCTATCAAAAGCGCAATCCAAAATCTGTACATACAGAAAGCTCAAATCATTGCATTTCTATTACACTCTGGAACTGCCTTTTTTTTAAAAAAGCATTCTTTCTCCTTCAAATTGGTTTTTTTTCCCCCTTTGAATAAAAGACAATTACCAAGGGATGTGGTTTTATATTCTGGTACATTTTTCTTACAACTACTTTTTCAGAATTACAGCAACAACAGTGGCTTCCAAATATCCATAGGATAATGTAAATGTATCATTACACTAAAGGTTTGTAAATACTGATTCAGTCTTTAAATTATGTTGAATGACTCTGGCAGAATTTGATGCGCTGTAGCTCAGACACCCGTATGGCTCATGGAGCCTAAGTTTAGCAATCTTAGTTTTTTATTTTGGGTACACAGTTATTCCTATTTTTGGTGTGTGAGAAATTCCAGTTTATGCTGAACTGAAGGGGAGAGAGATTTTATCATGAGCTAAATGTATATTGTAGTACTGTACTATGAATAACAATTTTATGAATAGTTGGTGGCACCAGGAACAAAATCTGATTGGCAGATTACAGCTGTGCACAGGAGATTTATTATTTTTATAACTAACTCAAGGTGGCGAACATACCTAATATTTCTTCTTCCTCCTATTTTCCCCACAACAGCAACCCTGTGAGGTGAGTTGGGCTGAGAGTGTGTGACTGGCCCAAGGTCACCCAGCCGGCTTTCATGCCTAAGGCGGGACTAGAACTCACAGTCTCCTGGTTTGCTATTGGCTCCTTCCTAGGGCTGAGAGACAGGGACTGGCCCAAGGTCACCCAGCCGGCTTTCATGCCTAAGGCGGGACTAGAACTCTCAGTCTCCTGGTTTCTAGCCCAGCGCCTTCACCACTAGACCATTTAAACATTTAAAAAAGGAACTTTTAGGCTTAAAACAAAAGACTCGGAGCCAGATCAAATTAGCCAGTTAATTTGCTATATATAAGAAAAGAGAGTTTAATGTAATTATCTGAAAATATTGACCTTTTCCAGTTTATTTATTCAGCTATAAGCATCATGTTCAAAAATGAACAACCTGAGCACCTGGCTCTTAACCATGTTCTCGGTAAGCATGCTGAGACCGCCGGAGAGGAATTCCCCTGGTCCTGGGGCAGCTCTGTTCCCTGGGGTAGATGCCATGCTGGAGCTGCTGCTGCTGCTGCTGCGGCTCCGTAAAGAGTAATGCAGAGCTTTCCAAACTGTGTGTCGTGACACGTTAGTGTGTCGGCTGTAGTGTCTGGGTGTGTCGCAGCTGCTGCTACCTGCCAGGATTCCGCGCAGGTCCTAGTGCCTGCCTTGTGCCTTGCTGCCTCCAAACCTGCTGTGATTCCGCGCAGGTCCTAGGGCCTGCCTTGTGCCCTGCTGTAAGAGTGTGTCGCGAAATGATGCATGTCTAAAAAGTGCGTCACCAACATGAAAAGTTTGGAAAGCTCTGGAGTAAGGAATGGTGCCTACGGAAAAAGCAAGATTTCTTTCTTGCAACCACTGATTTTAGCCTCCCTTTTTAGTCAAGATAGTAGGTATTCTTCAAAAAATAGATCACAGTATCCCATAATAGCATTTGCTTCTGCCTATCCACTGCGCAAGTCAGTCTGATAGTGCATAGTGGGGAAAAGTTAGGCTCTTGCCCCAAATGACCTTTCCTTTATAATGGAAACAACAAGACGACTTGGGAGATGCGGTGGGAGAAATACAACTCTATTAGTAGTATTTTCAGTCAAGGACTGCTTGCGGCTGCCTTGCTACTAGAAAACTACATCTTTCACTAAGATAGATACATGTGGGCAGCCACAATTTTCTATATTTTAAAAACACAATGGCTACTGATACTCTGTAATTGCATTCTTCCTTATGTGTGCAAAGCAATATAAGTTAGTCAGTGGAAAAGTGGGGACAAACAGCATGATTTTTTTTTCCAGGTGATCTTTCCAAAATCGCTCCGATGTCTATCTAACTTTTGTATAACAGAAGCCTGATCTGGCTTTTTAAGGACACAGAACAAGAACTGAAATGCGTTCTTTTATATCCTCAGTGCATCATACATACCTAGAGAGCCCTCATTAAAGTATTTCCTAAAAATGAGAAAAGGGTAAGGTAAGGTTTTCCCCTTCCAGTCCTATCCGGCTCTAGGGGGCGGCGCTCATCTCCAATTCTCCGCCGAGGGAGCCAGCAACTAAGGGGTTTTTTTTCTCCAGTGGATTTTTACAAACTGCAGAATTGATGCTTCTGAGTTGGCCAAAGTTCCTAAGAGTAACCGTAGGCGATGTATTCATTTTAATTAAGCTTGTCAGCAATCCATATCTGCTCAGAGAAAGTTCTATGGCATTTCATTGAGCTTATCCAATTGGTGTAGGATTAATATCTTGGTGAGGATTACTTATTGATTTAAAAACAGTGCATATAAAATTCAGTAGTTGCACATATCCCACGGTCAGAAAAACAGGATGCACACATACACAGTCTAGCAATAGTTTTAAACAATAAGCTCTTCTGATACTAACATAACTCAAACTTAAATCATTCCAAACCTGACGTTTCTTTTGTTTTTAGCCTTCTAGCAAATTCATGCTTTGTTTCTTCAGCTATCTGCTTCCCTATCTCTCCCTGTCTCATAAATTAGAAGCATTTCTCCACTCACCTCACTCATGATGATGTGTTTAAAATGAGAGTTCACAGATCCCCGCTTCCTCAAAGCAGAGCTGCTGTACCACAAGCTCCGTGGACGGTTTCTAGCGTTTCTCTTTAAAACGGTTGCTCAGAAGCATCACGCTTCCAGTAAACCAATAAGGAGCTTTTACCTGCTGAAGCCCCGGCGTGTATCGGAGACCTCAAAGCGCCACCTTGTGGCAAGAACGAGAAATTGGGTTTCAGAAGCTGGATGCATTCTTCAAAAGACAACTGTATTTATCAGAAGAAAAGAAATAAGCAGGTATAGAATGCAGGTGTGAGAGCTGGGAAAAAAGAGCAGAGAAGGAGGTTGGGGAAGATGAAGCCTCTTATTATTCACTGATAGAAATCAAATGCATGGGAATCATAAAAGCAAAACATTAACCAGTTCATTAGAACTCATACCAAATATATTCCAAGATTTACAATTTTTCCCCAAGAGAACTTCCTGTGCCTTGAACATCTGCAAACTGCAGCTAGTGACACTTCCCACATCCCTTCATTTCATATAAAGAAAACATGAACATGAATATCTTGCATAGAAATCCTGGATTGGAAACTAAGAGGAGAAAACCTGGCTGGAAGTTTATCTGCCTGGTAAAATAAACACCTAGAGCCAGGGGGAAAAAATCAGCTGCACCGTTTCCAGGCACAACACACATGCACACAAACACACACCATGATCAAATCTGCCACCAGAAAAAAGACTTAGAATCAGCATTTCAAAAGTCTCCCGCAGCTGTGTTGTCTGGATTCCAGTTCACATTTCTGGTATCCTACTATGGGTTCCCTGATTGGCTGGAATAAATCATGGGGTAAATGAAACTGAGGGGGCGCGATGGCTCAGTGGTTAAGACGCCAGGCTTGTCGATCGGAAGGTCGGCGGTTCGAGACCCGAGTGCTGCGTGATGGAGTGAGCTCCCGCAGTTGCCCCAGCTCTTGCCAACCTAGCAATCCGAAAGCTTGCAAATGCAAGTAGATAAATAGGTACCACTTCCATGGGATGGTAACAGCGTTCCGCGCGCGTCATGCCAGCCACATGACCATGGAAACATCTTCGGACAGCACTGGCTCTTCGGCTAAGAAACGGAGATGAGCACCGCCCCCTAGAGTCGGACACGACTGTGCAGGGGAAAACCTTTACCTTTTAAATGAAACTGAGCGAGCACCAGGTAAGGAAAACAATAATCCCAAATAGGGTTTGGAAAAGTTGAATAATTGTCACTAAAATATTGATTCTTTCTCTAACTTTTCAGACTGAGAACTGAAATATTCGTAATAGCTCTATATGATGATATTTTTGAGATATTGTTTCCTTTAGCTCAGGGGTGGGGAACCTGTGGTCTCCTCATGTTGTTAAACCACAATTCCTCATCCTGGTTGTTGGTTGAAGCTGCTGAGAGTTGTTGGACCATAAGGTCCCAACCTGTATATATTTAGCTACCAAACTGATGACAAATCACTTTGAGCTTTGGCATATGTGATAGCATTATGGATCATGGAAACATCTCTTTATTCCTCAGTTGACATGCTTTTGTACAATTCTCCCTCTTTATGCAATCCGCCACCATCCTTGGCTCTGGAAGAGCCTCCCACCCTCCATAAAGGTACCTGCAGGGAGAAGGAGGAGCTGGAATTCTTCTCCCTCCACATTTTTTTCCTACCTATTTTCGGTATCTAGCTATATTTCACTTCCCTAAAGCTCAGGCATTAGCAAGGCTTGCACATAACACTAAGCCATTACATTGCTTGTTTGGTTTTTGTTCAGCATATTGGATAAATTATGGTTTATGCAATAAACCACAATTAATCAAAGCAGTACTTAGAGCAATGTATGAACCCAGCTATAGTTTTGTCTTGGCTAATAGTAATGGTGAACTCAGTGTTTACCGAATGCATTCCTCCGTTTTCTGTCTATATTTCATCTTCATTACTTTGTGCTCTATTCCATATCCTACCCAATATTTCATATCCAATATACCAATTTTTCTCTCTCCAGAGCTTATCTGTCTCACTAGCAAGGTCTTATAAGGAGAAACACCATCCAGCTGAGAATGCAATTCCACGCTTCAGTTTCACAAACATGACTGAACGTGGCCACCACTGACATGGGTCAAATGAAAATGACTTAACAGCTGGGGGGGGGGGTTTCCCTGATACTCTTTAAATTAAACCCATACACATGTATAAAACTTAGCACAAGATATTGGGAAACATGTGCAGATTCAGGGCAGCATTAAAGATTAAAAGAGTTGCTGGTGAAAAAATGACAAGGCATTTCTCTCTTTAAGAGAAGAATTGCTTGCTTCCATATTCCCATTTCTACTTGTTCTGTTCACTGTTGACCTGACTGCCTTGCTCAACATTACTTGTGCCTTTCAGCTATATGAGTATTCATGAAACTCTACCTATACTGTGAAATGGGTTTAGGGAAATCTCAGGAGAAGCTAACCATGCTCAATTTATTACAAAGCAATAGTATTGTGCCATGATCAGTATACTAGGTAGATCCTCAATCTTTTTGCATTGGTAGACACATTTAACTTGAGAATGTATTGTGGGTGATCTTTCAAAATGCCTGCCAGGTGGGCTCACTGATTCACAAAACATTTTTTTATGCCAGGATTGCTGGTGACAAAGCACTGATTTGCAATTGTGCTACCGGCCACTGCCTCTACAGTAGTCTTTCTTCCATAGGATGTTTTCTACCTTTGTCCTTTTTCTGGGCACTTCTAAATGAAGCACTAGATTTCAGCCATCTATCGTTTTTGTTTTCTATGTAAGATTATGGACCTACTTGGAGTTCAGAAGCATAATTTGAAAATGAAGGTGAAGCTGGAGGCCAGTGGTTTACTTTGCAGACTGTCTGCTTCTTATTATTATCACTCCCAATCAATCCAGTGCAGGATAAAGGCCTTTTCAATAAAAGTTATGGACCATAATCTACCATGATGGTCCAGTGTGGGTTGGTAGACAGATGTTTTTGACTATTCACTCTAGGCTGAGTGAGAGTGGCTGGCCTTAAGTCATCTCAGGTATATCTCTTAATATTTTAAAAGTGAAGCAAATATTTTCACTGTTCCTGCCTTCTGGACTTGATAGAGATACAAAGCTCAGCCAGAGGCAAGGAAGAATTCAATATATAATTGAATTATTATTATTATTATTATTATTATTATTATTATTATTAACTGATCCTTTACTGGGAGGGATAGAGGCAGTGTTTTTTCTTGGAATTTTAGTTTTTAATTCATGAATTCTGTTCCATATCTTTTATTCCTCCTAGATAGCCAGTTACCGTAGCTACCAGAAGGAGCCTAGGAAACTTTTGGAAGCAGCCCCCAACAGCTTTGCAGGGCATTCTTAATTTGTTACTGGTTTGAAGGATAATAGTCTGGGCCTGCCAGGGCTTGAATAAAGTGCCAGCCTCTATTAGAGCTCCTGTTTTTAAAAGCATATTCAGGTCAGTTAGTTCCATAATTCCCAAACGGGGAAAAAATAATAGCATGATATGTGGGCTTGGCATTCCATTGGCACAAAATATCTCATATGGTTATAAGGTATTCATCTCCACAATTATGATACTTTAAGGCTAAAATCCTGCATGCATTCGTTAGAGCAGAGAGGGGCTACTTTTTAATGCCAAGGGGATGTATTATGATCGTGAATGTTTTTGTTATGAACCAGGAGCAGGCCGTGACAAAGAAGTGGATGTGCAAAACCTAAATTTGTGAGAAAACATTACTGGGAGAAGTGTACAGTTAGCTGCATATATTTCTAAAGGCTAGACTTTTACATCAGTACAGTCTGATTAACTCTCCAGAGTCACAATATTAAATCAAGCATTAATGAAATATTAATTCCAACTTTACTATAAATATAAATTATACATGCTCCAAGGGAGTCTAGGTAAAGTAAAGATAAAGTCTCCTTCGAGTCAAGCTCAGTGCCTGGTGACTCCATGGAGTGACTTGCCTCATACCTCATGCTACTTTATCCGGGTAGTCTTCTGGCCACAGTCTTCTGGCCCAGGGGCATCTGCAGGAATGTTCAAAAAAGGCAAGACTGTGGCCGTACCTACACAATCAAAGTCCTGCCCTTTTTACTGTATATGTGCTCCTTGTGTGATATATGTAGAAAAGGGGTGGGGTTTCAATTGCCTGGTCACGGCCACCCTCTTTTGACTCCCCTGAGGGCACCCTCGGCCTTGACCTTGGCCTTGTCTTTTCTTCTCTTATGTCTCAACCCAGCCTATAGCCTTGCTATTTCCTGGTGTCTTCTGTCCAAATGCTGAACATCTCCTAGACACTTGAGGGATAGACATGCATATAAATTATCATGTTGGATGTGGAAAATATTGAACTAAATTGTTCATGACATGAAAAACAAGTAAATTAATATTCTGTTTGTTCAGAGGCAGTGTCCTTGACCATTTGAGTAACCTGGTTCATATACTGTATGAAAATAATGACTGGTTTGATTTTGGTGTAATTCATTGTATGAACAATGAATGAGCTACTGGGCTGTAAAACCATGGTTTGCAGCTTAGCACATTGTGTGGATTCAGTCAACTGTGCTGCATTCAATCTACCATGGTTAATAAACATGACTTAAGGGTAACCTGTGAACAATGGAGGTTTATTTAATAAATATGGTTAAAGAAACTATAGGTAGCATAGTGTGTCAACCTAATCAATGTGAGCTAAGTTCTATTTGTGTATGGAATGTAATTCACCATGAACACCAACGCTTACTTTCTGCACCGCCTGTTATAACTTGGTGATGACCTACTGAATGCAGATGTAATTGTATTTTAAGGAAAACTTACACAGACACCTAACTTTCAGCAAAACTTTTTTTAATAACCTCCTTACAATGTGAGAGAGGCAGGTGTGATCTGGTGCAGCTCTTGCTAGTACAAGAGTCTAGCTTGTACAAAAGCAGCACCAGCAGCTGATGAGAAAATAGGGGTCTAACATAGCATTTTCTTTCTGCAAGAAGACCTACAGTCCATGAAACATGCAAGAATTGTTCTCTTCTTTGTTTGACATCTCTGAATTGACTCTCCACTTTTAGCTGTAACTCTTGGGGAATTATCACCACTAAGACCAGATGATTTAACAATTGCCAATCATTCTCCCACTGGATACATATCAGTTCTATAAAGCCATGTTTTCAAGATGGAGAAAAATAATAATTGTTATTGTATCTGTTATATCTGAATGGAGGAGCTAATAGACTGAACTGTTATTCAGTTTTACTGCTTAATCATAAAAAAATCTGTTCAGTGCCTCTGTTTTAAACTGAGTGGGAGACAAACTTCAGAGTGAATGTCAGAGTTTCATTTGGAAAAAAATCAATCTTGAGAGAAAGAAGGGAGTGGGATGGGTGATACAATGGAACACACACACACACACACACACACACACACACAATGCATGTTGTAATTACAGGCTAATTTATTCCTGGAAAGGAAACGAATTAACAAACACTGTATGATAAATATTGCAGTCCAATTATTTGTAGCTAGTAATTTTTTTGATAAACTCTGAACAGTTCAGAAATTAACATCGAGCTTCATAAGCAGAAAAGATATCAAATTCAAATTCTTCTTTTCTACCCCTTGGCAGACTGGACTCTCATGTCACAATAAGATATTGTTGGTTTAACCATGATTTGCTGGCTAGATGAGTGGATTTGCATTATACACCAAGTGATAAACTATCATATAGAAAGCACAATAGCTGGGCTCACTTTATGTAGACAAAATCAAGGCAGCCACATCATGGTTTATACCAGGCTTGAGACTGCATTTGCATCATTGCTCTTTCTTCCTTAGAGGAAAGGCTTAATGTTTGCATATTAGGCTTCTGTGAGGGGGCCAGGAACATAATAACATCAAACAATAAAAACCGGCACAATAGAGCAGGTCACATTCATTATCACCCCTGCTCATCTGTATCCCTAGTGTCTTCTTAATGTTTGTTTGTTTATGCATACTTACGTATATGTACATAAAATTGACATCCTGCCATTTACACTCAAGGCAGTTTGAGACTGGCATGGAGCACAATTATTTAAGTTTGCAATCTGAAAAACTCTACACCAAGTGTTACAGTATGACCCGCTTCTCCAAGCTTTGAGACGATCCAGGGGTCCAAGTGGTTATATGGGCTTAGTCTCCTTTAGCAGGAGATGACTGAAGACATATAAAATTCTCTAGTAGTTCATTATATTTCCATATATAGAGGCTGGTTTGCTTGTTTACAGTACTTGTAAACTGTTCTAATTGCTACGACTGTAGGCAATGTACAGCAAAGCAAGAATAAACATAAAAGAAACATGGCAATAAATTAATCAGACACCCAAGATAAGCACTCCCAATCGGTTCAGCTGCAGGACCGGAAAACATGTCGGGCAGTGTCCTATGAGGGCAACTTCCCCACTGCTTCCCAGCCATCTCTCGGTATACACAGTAGGTCTGGGTGCTTGTCCACCAAAATTTCATAGATGGATCTGGTCTTATTCCACACAGACCTGGCATTTACTGTACCAGCAGCAGCTGGAAACCAACAATTTGTCCATCTGGGCTCAAGACCGGGGCAGCTGGCAGAGGGATATACACCAATATGTGCCCCCCTTCCAACTAATATTGGAACTAATTAACTAACAACTAGTTTGGGCACCATCTTAAAAAAAAAGAAGTCAGCTGAATGGAAAAGCTCAATCGTCCTGACTGACTGCATTCACATAACATGCTAAACTGAACCAACCAACCAACCAACCAACCACATGATGACTTAGCATTATGCAAGAACCAGGCCTGCATGTTCATACTAAATAATCACTTGAAATAAGGAAGAATTGCTGCCGGAAGACACTTCCCAAGCCCCACAAAAAGTGACATGGCGAGTACAGCAGCAAGTCTTTGCCTTTCTGACATTTTGGTTGCTATTGATCCTGAGAAAGGGGGATTGTCATGCCTGATGGAAGGTGCTGAGCTGCAATTCACTGAAAAAAAGGATCAGTAGCTTCCAAACACAATGCAATGAGCACCTTAGTTATCAGAGTGGATCCCCCCCCCTCCAATTGCTCAAGGAAGCATCCAAAGCAGTCCCTCCCCCAGTTTTTCCCACAGCAATAAACCTGAGAGAGAGTGGCTGGCTGAAAGTTACCTACTGAGCTTCCCTAGATGAAAGCAGTCTTCACCTGGGGTTTTCCTGGTGCCACACCAACACCCTCCTCACTACACCACACCACATCAGGATTTGCTGTATGAAGGTGCAAAAGTCAAATCCAAGGGATGCAAGTAATTGAAAAGTCTTTGGAGATGCACTACTGGGCTTCTTGGGCGGGGGGGGGGGGGAGGACAGTGTGCCAGAAAGGAATGCCTCAGCACTTATCCATGGCAGTTAACTTTTAATTAAAAGGGAATGAGACATATTAATGATCAGTTAACCATTTTCAATTTCCATGCCAACGAGAGAATTAACATGTACAGGAAAATCCTCCAGCAGTATTTCTTTAAATTTCAAAAGGCTGAAGCTAAAAGTACACCCTTTCTCCAACTATTTCCGATTGACGCTTGGAGAAGTCGAGGCAGAGAACAAGTTTCATTCAATGTCTCTTTCTCTATGTCTTGTTTAGCATTGTGGAATTCTAAAAGAAAGCTTTTTGTAACAAGCAAAAGAACTGTCTTTCACATTATCAAAAATAGGCTTTGGGAAAAGATAATTTTTCATTTGATAATTGTTAAGGTAGGATCTATGTGAACACAGGGCCCATAAACCCATTCCTAATTACTATATAAAATCTCCAAGTGAGATAGCTGCCTCACTTTTGTAATGGGCCGGCAGGCTGCTGGCAAAGTAACATTTGAACTGGACTCAGAACTTGTGGCTGGCCCTTGGGAGGATCCAAGCCGGAGTGTGGACTGCGGGGCGGGGTTTGCAGGCGGGAGCCAATCGCATGGACCGGGGGTGGAGTTTGCAGGCGGCAGCCAATCGCACAGACCGGGGGCAGGGTTTGCAGGCGGGAGCCAGTTGCATGGACTAGGAGGCGGGGTTTGCAGGCGGGAGCCAATCGCGTGGACCGGGTGAAGCGGGGTTTGCAGGCGGGAGCCAATCGTGCAGACCGGGGGGCGGGGACCCCTGTCTTTTTCATGAATATGGAATATTACATAAGACCCCGTCCCGTTTTGCCATCTTGAAATATGGTCAGCCTACCTATATGGAGTCAGAAGACAGAAAGTGCAAACAATGTGCTGGAGATGTGTTATCTAGGAACTTGTAAAAAAAACAGGGTCTAAGGCAGCCTTTCTCAACCTTTTGACCCTGGAGGAACCCTTGAAATATTTTTCAGGCCTCGGGGAACCCCTGGACATTCAGGCTCAAATATAGGGCAGAAGTTACAAAATTATTATATTCATTTCATGTGTAGGCCTGTATATATGCATTAACAGTGTTCTTTAACTAAAAATAAAAAATGAAAGTTACCTCTTTAATGTGAAGTTGCCCAAATTTGAAATATTTTTTTAAATAAATCGTGATCTCCCAGGGAACACCTAGTGACCTCTCACGGAACCCTAGGTTTCTATGGAACCCTGGTTGAGAAACCCTGGTCTAAGCTACCATGCCATATTTGGCTGTGTGTATCATTTGTTCATACAGTTCCACCCACATGCTTTGATTTTACATGTCATGCTGTACAAATGCAGGGCTGCTGAGTTTCAAATTAAAGCAGTATTTATGCATGGATTTGTCTACTCATGATGCTATCAGACTGTACCATGCTGAAGGCTACATCTTCAAACATTTGCAACTGAAGCAAAGCTGAACAGAAAGCACCAACAGTTATCTTGACCCTGGAATGCTAAAACCTGGGGACCCATTTTCTAAATATATTCTGAACTGATATAAACTTATCAGCCTCATAATATGACTTCATATTCACAAGGAAAGAATAATTTAATATTTGATACACAAGCAAAAGTTTTCAGCAGATTGATGGGGGAATTTTTTTACTCCTTTTGGGGGAGATGGGCGGTGATAGAAATGTGAATAATAATAATAATAATAATAATAATAATAATAATAATAATACATACATACATACATACATACTTTGTTATGCAAATGATTCATTCATTCATATAGGAATGAAAGAATCACTAGGTGACTTCTACTCTGAATGTAAGCATTTTGCAGCCATATAGATTTTTGAAAACAGGAAAAAATATAATATTTTCTTACAGTAAACCAACTCCACTTAGCTAGGAAAAATGTGTTTTCCATTCCCGTAGTGTGCAATTCCCACAACTGACACCTCCCTCCACAAGTTTAAGCAATTTGATGTTTGAGGGAGACAGTTCTGTCTTCCTCCTATCCATTTTCCTTCATTCCTCCCTTCTCAGTGGATACCCTGGTATTCTGTGCCTTTGCTGTTTTCAACTTTAGACTTAACTAATAATATTCACAATCTATATGACATTTATATATTCATGTTCTGTATCTAGAAATATTTTGTAAATCCAGGATCTCACAGGTATTTTTGAGGCCACTGAGATAATTAGATTTTCTTTAAATTCACAGATGTAGACTTTAGTATGCCTAGAGAGTATTCCAAGTACATCAAAAAGCACTCTTTTATGTTTGGGTGTCTCTGTTTTGTTTCTAAAATTAGGTACTCAATGACTTTAGTTTACTATTAGATGGCATAATATACTGGAACACAGCAAATTGGCTGTGTTGTCCATTCTTTTTCATGATCACCATTCTGCCATCTGTGTGCAAATAAACAGAGCAGGGAAATGTGGGTTTTGCTGAATAAATAACTAATGTCCTTCAAATTAATGCAGACAGTGTTTAATTCAGCAATAGTTTTAGTAAGACTTTCCCAATGGAGAGGCAATGTACACCCCGCAAAACAAGTTCACACAGATTTGAAAGCCAAGAATTTGATGCAAATCATCCAGTATCAGAATGTCTCCCAATACTAATACTATTGTTGTTAATTACTTTAAAGCACATATGAGGATGCTGACTCTTGCTGAAGTAGTGGGGGTGGAAATTGAAGTCTTTTCCTACACACTGTTTTCCTGACCTAAATCTCCTCCCTGGGAGAAGACTCGGAATATAGCATAATAAAACAATTCTTATGTTGTTTTTCCTCTGAGGATTAACTGTAACTTTATAGATGTGGGAGTTTAGATGCACAGTGTCTTAAGGAAGGTAGTTAAAAACCTATTACTCCAATCAAAATTTCAATTGCTTTGAAGTAGGTGATTCTGCTTTATTTTATTATTTTATTTTATTTTATTATTTTGCAAATTTATTGGCGATCACTCGTAGCCGAGTAAGATTGTCTTCCAAGGGTAAAATTTTAACAGTGGATCCGTAAGTGGCTGTAAAGGCCAATTCTGGATCCGCACAACCTCCCACAATGAGGGCATAGGTTTCCAGGTGGGAGACGGTCATGATGAGGGTTTGCTTGACGTGCCTTCCTTTTAGCTCGTTTCTCCCTTTTGCCCTGTACTCGTGCTTCTTCAAAGTCCATAGCGCCTTTAATAAAGGATGACCTCCAATTGAAACGCTCATGAGTTAGGGCTTCCCAGTTCTCAATGCTGATATTACATTTTTTAAAATTAGCTTTGAGAGTGTCTTTGAATCTCTTTTGCTGTCCACCAATATTCTGTTTTCCATTCTTAAGTTGGGAGTAAAGTAGCTGCTTTGGAAGACGATGGTCAGGCATTCAAACAACATGGCCGGTCCAGCGAAGTTGATGTTGGATGATCATTGTTTCAATGCTGGTGGTTTTCGCTTCTTCTAATATGCTAACATTAGTCCGCCTATCTTCCCAAGTAATTTGCAGAATATTTTGGAGGCAGCCTTGATGGAATCTTTCAAGAAGTTGGAGGTGGCGTTTGTAGAGGATCCATGTTTCACAGGCGTACAGAAGGGTTGGTAGTACAGTGGCTTTGTAAACAAGCATTTTGGTCTCCCTGCGAATGTCCCGATCCTCAAACACTCTACGCTTCATTCGGGAGAAAGCTACACTCGCAGAGCTCAGGCGATGCTGAATTTAAGCGTCGATGTCAGCTTTTGTACATAGATGGCTGCCGAGATAAGAAAAGTGGTCGACATTTTCTAGTGACACACCTTTAAGCTGGATTGATGGCGCTGCAGAGGGATAGGTTCGAACTTGCTGGTAAAGCACTTTGGTTTTTTTAATGTTAATAGAGAGGCCAAGCTTTTCATATGCTTCTGCAAAGATGTTTAGGATAGTTTGAAGATCTTCCTCGGAGTGTGCACAGACTACGTTATCATCAGCATATTGAAGTTCTATAACAGAAGTTGTAATTACCTTATTTTTTGCTTTCAGCCTACTAAGATTAAAAAGCTTTCCATCTGTTCGATATATAATTTCTACACCAGTAGGAAGTTTCTCTTCAACAAGGTGTATAATCATAGCGATGAAGATAGCGAATAAGGTTGGAGCAATAACACATCCCTGTTTAACGCCGGATTCCACTTTAAATGGATCGCTTTGAGAGACATTGTTATCCAGGATTGTTGCCATCATGTCGTCATGGAGTAGCCGCAAGATGTTCACAAATTTATCAGGGCATCCGATTTTCAGAAGGATGGTCCAGAGAGCAGTACGATTTACAGTATCAAAAGCTTTAGTCAGATCAATAAACGCCATGTACAGAGGGCGGTTTTGCTCCTTGCATTTTTCTTGAAGCTGTCGTGCAGTGAAGATCATATCCACTGTTCCCCTGGAAGGGCGGAAGCCATTTTGCGTTTCAGGGAGGATGTCTTCTGATATACAGTAGATAGGAGATGGTTTGCGATGATCTTTGCCAGGATTTTGCCTGCTGTAGCTAGAAGGGAGATGCCTCGATAGTTTCCACAGTCTGTTCTATCACCCTTTTTAAAGAGAGTGATAATTATGGCATCCCTAAAGTCTGCTGGAATCTCCTCCCTCATCCAGATTTTTTCGATGAGCTTATGAAGTTGTTGTGTAAGTTCAGGCCCGCCTTCTTTAAAGACTTCAGCAGGAATCCCATCAGGTCCACTAGCTTTGTTATTTTTCATTTGTTTTTGTGGGATTTGCAAGAAGACTTCATCAGCCACAGTAGAGTGATGGTTAAGGAGATTGTAGTAATGCTCTTTCCAGCACAGTGCGATAGATTCTTTGTCCTTTAGAAGTTTAGCACCATCTACTGAGCGTAAGGGATTTGTACCATGGTTTGTTGGTCCATAGATGGCCTTTATGGCATTAAAAAAGCCCCATGCATCATGAGCATCTGCAAAATGTTGGGTTTCTTGGGCTTTTTTTATCCACCATATGTTCTTAAGTTCTCTAGTTCTTCTTTGGACTTCTGCCTTTGCACTGGCATAGATTTTTTTCTTAACGGCACAGTTAATATCTTTTTGCCATATCCGGAAGGCTTTCCTTTTCTTGTCAATAATATCTTCAATCTCACTATCATTCTCATCAAACCAGTCCTGATGTCTCTTAGTTTGGTATCCGATAGTTTGTTCACAGGCTGAAATAATAGAAGTCTTCAATTTAATCCAGTGTTCCTCAACATTTTCAGGGAGTCCCATAGGCAGATGTTCCTTGAGAGTTGATTGAAAGCAAGCTCGTTTAGTAGAATCTTGAAGGGCCAGTGTATTCATTTTACGCCTTGGTTTTCTTCCTTGGAGCCTACGATGAGGGACAATCTTTATGGCCACCGTGGATCGAATTAATCGATGGTCTGTCCAGCAGTCATCAGCGCTCGTCATGGCTCTGGTGAGAAGTACATCACGGCGATCTCTAGCACGGACAATTACATAATCTAAAAGATGCCAGTGCTTCGACCGTGGGTGCTTCCATGATGTTTTAAATTTATTTTTCTGGCGAAAGAGTGTGTTAGTAATGACAAGGTTATGCTCTGCACATTTAGTCAGAAGTAAGATTCCATTCATGTTGCTATTGTCAACTCCTTCTTTCCCAATGATCCCCGGCCACAAATCAAAGTCACGCCCAACTCTTGCATTGAAATCGCCCAGGAGGATAATTTTATCCTCCTTTGGTATCTCTGATAAGATGGTGTCCAGCTGGGTATAAAATTTTTCCTTGATATCCTCATCTGCATCTAGTGTTGGTGCGTAAGCACTTAGGATAGTTGCCTGTTGGTTTTTGGCGAGTTTTATTCGGAGAATTGAGAGTTGTTCGTTAATCCCAGTGGGAACTTCTGACAAGAGCTTCACAAGGTTGTTTTTGATAGCAAAGCCTACCCCATGTATTCGTCGTTCTTGTTCAGGCAGTCCTTTCCAAAAGAAGGTATAACCTCCTTTTTCTTCCTTCAACTGTCCTTCTCCTGCTCTTCGAGTTTCTTGGAGTGCTGCTATATCAATATTAAAACGTCTCAGCTCCCTTGCAATAATGGCAGTCCTACGTTCAGGTCGTTCACTATCCATGTTGTCTTGCAGTGTCCATATATTCCATGTTCCAAAATTCATGAGTCTTTTATGACCGCTAGATGGTGACCCCACTGGTCGCGGTAGTCCAGTCAGGGAGAAAATGAGGCAGACTATGTTTAGGGCACCTTTTCTAGCCCCCTCCCCATGTGGGGTGAGCAGAGTGGATCCTAAATAGGGCTGCTCAGTCGTGGATACAGCTGCTGAACTACTCAACTGCCTCGATCCTTGAGTCAGGACAACTGAATCTGTATCCACCACCCATGTGCTGGTCCATGACTAGGAGCTTCCGGATTTCACAGTCCTGCTCCCGTTGCCATTCATCAATCACCATGGGACTTTTGGTTGTTTTGGGTTTGGTGTGGTTGGAAGACGCCTGTGTGTGAGTTTGTTTTATGTGTGGAGATCGGTGCACAACGATTAGCACACAACCTTCACAGAAAAAGGCTCTAATCCAATGGCATGGGTACCATGACTATTGGTGACCTTTTGTCTGCTGCAGCGATCTCCACACATAAAACAAATTCACGCACAGGCGTCTTCCAACCACACCAAACCCAAAACAACCAAAAGTCCCATGGCGATTGATGAATGGCAACGGGGGCAGGACTATTTTGCAAATATACTGTATATGGCCGCCCATCTCATATAAACACTCTGCTAGTGTTTTAATTGGACCCAGGAGATGTTGGAGATCGGGTGGACTTGGGGAGAAGAACCCGAGACTCAGACATTGGACACTGGACTGGCCTTAACATTGTTTGCCACAAGGACTAACATCATAGAGGACTGTTTGTTTGAATATAACAACTTGGAGTGATCCATTGGTTCCTTCCCAGGCAAGCGGCAGTGGGTTGGGTCCCTTGGTGTGAGTGCTGGCCCCTCAGTAGGTGAGAGATACTGGGTGGGGCTAGGAGTGTTTGTTTGTGTGTTTGAGTGCTCCCTGAGTGTTCTCAGTGGTGTAGGAATGATTGAGATGCCCCTCCTCCACTAGTGAGAGGAGTTGAGGGGGGTGCATAGTAGAAGTGTTAGTAGTGTATGTTGGAGAGTGTTGGGATCCCAACAGTGCCGAGAGCGTGAGCTGGTGCACTGGGGGTCCCTCCACTGCCTAGGATTGAATGTGCTTGAGAGGATGAGTGTATGGTGCAAGGGACCTATGTTGAGACCCAGGATTTCCGGGGGTTCGGGAGTGGAGGCTACTGACCTAGGAAGCTCGGGGGGCTGCAGGGCGAGCCAACTGATAAAAGTGGTGATGGGTCGGGGATGTTATAACGGGAACTGGAGGGCAGGCCATCATCGGGGAAGACGCCCCCGGTGTTTGTTACCGGTGGCGTGTTCCGGCCCTCCAAGTTCATTCCCAGGCCCTGGACGACAGATCCTTGAGGGCCCTGGTCTCCGGCTGCTGCTTCTCAATGCCAGGTCGGTGAACAACAAGGCCCCTCTCATATGCGATTTGATTGCAGAGGAGGGGGCAGACCTGGCTTGTATCACCGAGACCTGGCTGGGCCCTGAGGGAGGGGTTGCCCTCTCGGAAATGTGCCCAGCCGGGTTTCAGGTGTGGCACCAGCCGAGACACCGGGGCAGGGGAGGTGGGGTGGCAGTTATCATCCGAGAGTCTCTAATGGCTCACAGGGGCATTGCTCCACAAGTGGCCGGTTGTGAGACCCTGTTTTTTAAGTTGGGTTCCCGAGAACAGTTGGGAGTGTTGCTGCTGTACCAGCCTCCCTGCTGCGTAGCAACCTCCCTGCCTGAGCTGCTGGAGGCCGTCTCCGGGCTGGCAGTGGAGTTCCCCAGACTTATGGTTTTGGGGGACTTTAATCTGCCATCCCTGGGACGGGCCTCGGAAGCGGCCCAGGAGTTCATGGCTACCATGGCAGCCATGGGCCTGTCTCAGATAATTAGGGACCCGACTAGAGACAGTGGCCTCACTCCGGACTTGGTATTCTTGTCTGAGCAATGGCAAAGTGATCTGAGGGGAGAGTTAGACCTGTCCCCGTTGTCATGGTCAGACCACGCCCTGGTGACTCTGAGACTCTCGTGCACCGCCCCACTCCGCAGGGAGGCGGGACCCATTCGATTGGTCCACCCCCAGCGACTGATGGACCCTATGAGGTTTCAGAGGGAGCTGGGGAGTATACCCGAGGATCTGTTGCACGGTCCAGCAGAGGCCCTGGCGGCAGCCTGGAATAAAGGGGCCGCCGGGGCCCTGGATAGGATCGCGCCTATGCGACCTCTCTTCCCTCATTCGACCCGTCACTCCCCGTGGTTTACGGAGGAGTTGAGGGTTTTGAAGAGGGTTAAGAGACATCTGGAGCGCCGCTGGAGGAAGACAAGGACTGAACCTGATCGGACACAAGCTAGAGCCGCTGTTAAGGCCTACCTTGTGGCGGTAAGAGCGGCGAAACGTGTATATTTCTCCGCTCTTATTGCCTCTGCAGAATGCCAACCGACGACCCTGTTTAAGATAACGAGATCTTTGTTAGGTCAATCTAAACCAGTGACCTATTTACAGGGTCGATCGGAGGAGTTTTCTGAGCATCTGCAAGAGAAAATCGCTCAGATTCATTCTAAGTTGGACTCTATGCGTGATACACGGTCTGGGGAGATGACGGAGACACGTACTTACTCTGTTATCTGGGAACAGTTTGATCCTGTTGGACCTGAGGAAGTGGACAGAGTCCTCCGGATTGTGAAGGCCACCACTTGTTATCTAGATCCATGTCCCTCCTGGCTAGTAAAATCGGCTTGGGAGGTGACTTATGGTTGGGTCCAGGCGATGATCAATGCATCTCTGGGGGAGGGGGTGTTCCCAGCAGCCTTTAAGGAGGCCCTGGTGTACCCCCTCCTCAAGAAGCCATCCCTGGACCCTACTGTTCTGGACAATTTTCGTCCAGTGGTGGAGAAAGTGGTGGCGTCACAACTCCAGAGGATTCTGGATGAAACGGATTATCTAGACCCCTTTCAGTCAGGTTTCAGGCCGGGATATGGGACGGAGACTGCATTGGTCGCGCTTATAGATGATCTCTGGCAAGGACGGGATGGTGGTAGTGCATCCATCCTTATCCTTTTAGATCTCTCAGCGGCTTTTGATACCATCGACCATGGTATCCTTTTGGGACGGCTCAGGGAGTTGGGGGTGGGCGGTGTGGTGTTGCAGTGGTTCGCCTCCTTCCACCAGGGCTGTTCCCAATCAGTGATGATAGGGGAGGAGAGATCTGACCCACGGCCCCTCCTGTGTGGGGTGCCACAGGGTTCGGTGCTCTCCCCTCTCCTGTTTAACATCTATATGAAGCCGCTGGGTGAGATCATCCGTCACCACGGGATGAAATACCATCTATATGCTGATGATACACAGCTGTATATTTCCATCCCGGGTGAAGTAAGTGATGCAGTTGCCACCCTATCTCAGTGTCTGGAGGCTGTGGGGGCCTGGATGGGGAACAACAGGCTTTGACTGAACCCTAGTAAGATGGAGTGGCTGTGGATTGATGGCCGCTCGGGTCCTAGGAAGTTGTCATCTTTGGCTCTAGATGGGGTTGCACTACCCCATTCGGAGCCTGTGCGGAATCTGGGGGTTCTCCTGGACTCATGACTCCTGCTGGAAGAGCAGGTGGCAGTCGTGGCCAGGAGGGCCTTTGCACAACTTCGGATTGTGCACCAGTTACGCCCTTTCCTGGACCGAGATGCCCTCCGAACAGTCACTCATGCCCTCGTCATCTCCCACATAGACTATTGTAATGCGCTCTACATGGGGCTACCCTTGAGGAGTATCCGGAAGCTTCAACTGGTCCAGAATGCGGCTGCGAGGACAATTATTGGGGCCAGAAGATCGGCCCATGTGACACCGTTGTTACGCGAGCTGCATTGGGTACCGGTTTGCTTCCGGGTACAATTCAAGGTGTTGGTTATCACCTTTAAAGCCCTACATGGCATAGGACCAGGTTACCTGAGGGACCGTCTCATCCCCAGAACATCGACCCATCCCACCCGTTCAGCTAGAGAGGGCTTGCTACGGACCCAATCGTTTAAAGAGTTTCACCTAGTGGGGTCCAGGAAGTGGGCCTTCTCTGCAGTTGCACCCGCCCTTTGGAATATCTTACCCCCGGAGCTGAGGCTGATGTCCTCGCTCCCAGCCTTCCGGAAAGGCTTAAAGACCTGGTTCTGCCGTCTTGCCTGGGAGGGAAACGTCAACAGTTCCTCTTGGGGATGGCTAGCCCCTTGAAGCCTCCCAGTGACTTATTTTAATATTCTTCTTGGAATTCATATTTTGTATTCATGTAATTTTATATATTTTTAATCTCTATTTTGTTGTGCACCGCCCAGGGTCCCCGTTGGGGGAGATGGGCGGTAATATAAATTTAATAAAATAAATAAATAAATAAATAAATAAATAACATGACTCTGGATGGCATACAAATACAGCAACAATTAAAACAACATAGCAAATCTTAAAACACTGAACATAAATCAAAATAAAAACATGAAAAAGCCAAGATCGCAGGAGAATAACAATCACCTCATATCATAAAACTACCTCACAGGTTCCCCATGGGATCCCCAAGCTTTCTGGAAAAACCACTTTTTAAAGGGTTTTTGGAAGGCTAACAGGGATAGGCCCAACCTCACCTATACCTTCGTAGTATCTGTTTAATCCCATTAAAGCAGCAATGTTGAAAGGAACACCCGAAGATAGGCATGGAATCATGAAAGGAGTCACTGAGCTGAAGCCTCCATGACAGATATTCTTCTTTGCTGATCTGAATGATTGTTGATGGGTGTTCATGTTGATGTTAATGCATCATGTGCTTCAATGCATTCTAATGCATTCAAATTAATTCAAATGCATTCAAATGCTTATATGTGCAGACTTTTGATTGTGAGTAGGATTCAATTGCAAGAAAAGCCTGGGAACTAATCAATATTAGATGTATTATGGTATATCCTTGCACATGCACACACAATCACACAAACACACACACACACATGCATATGTTTAAGTATTAACTTTCTAACAGATCCCTGCTATTGATAGGCTGACCATATTTCCTTGAGACAAAAACGGGATATTGGGATGGCAAAATGGGATGGGGTCTTATGTAATATTCCGTATTCATGAAAAAGACAGGGGTCCCTTCTCCCCGTTCTGTGCGATTGGCTCCCACCTGCAAACCCCGCCCCTGTCCACACGATTGGCTCCCGCCTGCAAACCCCTCCCTCCTTTGCCGCGCGCTGATAGGCGGGAGGGTTTCCTCTTCCGGGTTGCCTCCAATCAGCAGCTCCAGCTAGGATCATCCTTCTGTGCCATTCCCACTGGGTTTAAAAAACGGGACAAAATTGAGATTTTTATCAAAATGACGGGACGGTTGAAAAATGCTAAAAAAACAGGACTGTCCCGTTCAAAACAGGATGTATGGTCAGCCTAGCTATTGATCAAGTTTCTAGAGGGAGCTTAAATATGCAGAAATCTTACAATAAGTTTTTAGATCACCATTTTTTGGGGGGGAAGGATATTTGTGGAGTTCTTGGTACTCTCTGAGCTTGGTTGTTTGCTCGCAGATGTTTCATTACCCAACTAGGTACCATCATCAGTGCTAGTGAGTGTGGGGTTTGCTCCCTGTTTATATACAGTAGCTTGCAAGCTGCCAGTGTTGGTGGGGGTGTGGTTTCCCCTTTGGGAGTTCCTTGATTAGGGTATTGTTTTCTGCTTGATTGTTTATCTGGTGTTAATCCCTGCTTATCTGGGTGTTGATTGCTGCAGAAGATGTGTTCTGGGTCTTTTTGTTTCCTTCTTAGCTTTTTTATTCTCTCTTTTGAATGATGTGTTATTCTCAAGAGAAATTGAAAAATGAGCTATCCACCAATAGGTAAAAAATATGTTATAGAAATTATTAGAACAAAGTGGAGCCATATAGTTTGAATCACATTTTTAGAAATGTTCACCATTAGGTTAGTTGAATTACCAAGTATTACTTTGAAATGAAATTAAACTGCTTCATCTATAATTGATTTGGTGCCATATCAAAATATAATGTTTTCAAGGGTACAGAGTCAGGTCAACATTTTCTGACATGAAGCTGTGATTGGTAAAAAGTTTGCTCCTTGCAAAGATTTTGCTGAGAAATTACTGTATATTTAACTAAAACCTTGTGCACAGATCCATAAACACCAGCTGGTTCTTCCTAAGACAATTTCTCTCTCAAGAGTTTATGAGTATGGCCAATTCTTAATTTAGAATATTTATCAAGCAAACATTCATTGAGATACTGATTTATTTGGATACTGATGTCCAAAAATGCACAATGAGTTTTGTTTCATTTAACTCCCGTAACCTCACTGCAATTAATAATAAAAATAATAACATATGGCCCATGGCTGAGTCCTAACAGACAGAAAATTATATGTTGTTTCCATATGTATGTAAAGTGTGTTTGTGTATGTACAGGTGTGTGTGTCCACATACGTATACAGTAGGTGTGTGCATTACAAATTATGTAATTTACTATAGATAAATGAAATATAAACATAATATTGTATTTATACTGCTGAGATACATGTTACTTTCCCTCGTGGCTTTTACTTCACCATCATGAATTTTCAAACCTTTGGAGTGAGATTAATCTTTAAGCTGCTATCACAATACACTGAAACTCTTTATATATGGAATCGGTGGTAACTAATATACAAACTGCATGTTTTTTTCAAAATGTATTGGTACTCAAATGTTACTGAAACTGCACACTTTATCATTGTTCAAAATACCCTGAAGTGATTGCCCAATCACTTCATTTATTTTTGAAATGAGGTATGCATAGAGGCTCTATTCCATAAAATGTGCCATTATATTATACTATCAATATTGTGACAGCAATCACCAGCAAATTTGAAATTATACATTAGTTAGTTCAGTGGCCCACTCAAGTTCAAGACGCTTTCAGCTGTCAAGAAAAAAACTCAGTGGAAAGCTATAAGCTATTTTTAAGTATGTGTGACTCAGCGGATTCAGGTAATTTATTCTATGTGAAATTCAAAACTGAAAAGGAAAACTTGAGGAAAGTTTATACAGGTCTGAAATCCTATATGTTTGCGTAACATTTGTTTCTAGAAACCCAAGCCACAAGTTAAGCTTAGAATACTACTGGTTTTTCAGAATTTTGCAACAATACTATTTTGAACAAGATTGTCAGGTTCTGCACAGCAGCGCTTAAAATTCATCAGATGATGACCGGTGCCATAAACTAATTTTAATGAGCATCTAATTCATCACACTAGAGTGTTCTGTACTGATAGACATACTACCCTTTATACATACTACCCTACACCCATCTAACGTTCCTACTCCTCCTTTTAGATTTTTTCTTTTATTTTAGACATTTGTGTGTGATATACGTATACATATACATATACATATACATATACATATACATATACATATAACCTATACATATAACCTATACATATACATATACATATACATATACATATACATATACATATACATATACATATACATATACATATAACCTATACATATACATATACATATACATATACATATACATATACATATACATATACATATACATATACATATACATATACATATTAGCTTTTATATTATTCTTTAGATTTTCATGTATTTTCTATGCTTTTAACTAACTGTACAACATCCTCCTTATACTGGTCTTTGACCATAATAAAGATTTGATTTGATTTTGAACAAGAAAAATGAAAAAATAGTGCCAAAACATAAAGAATGGGAGTACTCCTGCATGATTTG
Organism: Charina bottae; assembly: GCA_023362775.1. Classification (NCBI taxonomy): domain Eukaryota; kingdom Metazoa; phylum Chordata; class Lepidosauria; order Squamata; family Charinaidae; genus Charina; species Charina bottae. The sequence goes on from JALMGJ010000004.1 coordinate 68,325,289, forward strand.
TGGCCTATCAGCTGATTGGAGCCCACTAGACTGTAGGTATCTCATCAGGGCTCATCTGAAGCAACAAAAACAAGGAGGTATAAAGCATTTGGTAAGGTCACCCAGGTAGCGTGGTGGCTCAGTGGGTAAGACGCCAGGCTTGTTGATCGGAAGATTGCAAGTTCGGAGGTTCGAATCCCTAGCCCTGCGTGCGAAGTGAGCTCCCGCACTAGCTCCAGCTCTTGCCAACCTAGCAATTCGAAAGCATGCAAATGCAAGTAGATGAATAGGTACCACTTCGGTGGGTAGGTAACAGCGTTCCGCGCATGTCATGCGGCCACATGACCGTGGAAGCGTCTTCGGACAACGCTGGCTCTTCGGCTAACAAACGGAGATGAGCACCGGCCCCTAGAGTCGGACACGACTGCACAAATGTGCGGGGGGTACCTTTACCTTAAGGTCACCCAAAGCCTATAATATAAAAACGATGGGTGTACACTCTTGTGTGTGCACCAGACAGAAAACCGAAGCATTTTCTGGTATTTCAGGAGTTGTGAAACATATTATACATCTGATAAAATCAAACAAACTTGTTATATTATACCTGCATCATTTCTAGATTGATAATTTAGATTAATTTGATCCATTGTAATGAATGTGTGTGTGTATGTATCTGTATCTGTATGTTTGTGTGTGGGGGGGGTAGGTGTTTTCTGCATTTAGAAAGATATTTTTCTTTTTTGCGAGTGTGTCTCTTTTATTGCTAGGTAGAAACATTCACCACAATTTTGTGTGTTGTCTCATGAACACTGTGGCTCAAAATGAGAGTGTAAGATATTTTAAACCAGGAGGAAGTACCCTTGAAATTTCCTGCCAAGACTGAATGAACATGAAGAAGTTACGCTATCTATATTTTATGATAGTCACTCTAATATTTCTCACACTTCAAAATTATACTAGTTCACCTATTAATTGGCAATGTAGAATCCCAAGATTTCAAGTCTCCTTTACACGAAATATTTCAAACTCCACATAAAGCTTTGTGATATAGGAAGCATCATTAATGCAAGAAATTTATTTATTTGTTTAAAGAACATAAATGACTGCCTATCCCTATCCCACACTATTTTTTTTCCTTCTGGCTCTAGAAGTCTCTTCTGAGTCTTCCATGGTCTTCATGTATTTCCTCATTATCCCTCAAGTGTAACTTTTATTAGATTTTGCAGGCAAACATGCTTTTGGACAGCCCAGAAAGAAGTGTTGCTTTGTAAACACAAAGCTTGTTTTGAGTACCTTTTTTCTGCACTCCTATTTTCAGTAATCACAATCTAGTGAAGCCATGTTGTAGTTAAGAAAAGTTTCTCCCTTTCACCTTTTAGATTCAAACGTATGTTAAAGAGGTCCATATTCTCCCGTGTGGGGACAGATCATAAAGGAAGAAAAAAAGCCTAACTCTCTTCTGCTACCTCTTGCCTTTATTTCAGTTTTCAGCATTCAGATAGTCCTCGACTTACAACCATTCATTTAACAACTGTTCAAAGTTACAACAGTACTGGGAAAAGTGACTTATGACCAGTCCTTGCACTTATAGCCATTGCAGCATCCCCACATCATGTGATCAAAATTCAGGTGCTTGGCAACCAGCTTGTATTTACAACAGTTGCAGCATCCCAGAGTCATGTGATCACAATTTGTGACCTTCCCAGGGGGCTTCCGGCAAGCAAATTCAATGGGGGAAGTCGGATTCACTTAATGACCGCTGTGATTCACTTATCAACCATAGCAAAAAGGTCCTAAAATTGGGCAGGACTCACTTAACGACCACATTGCTTAGCGACAGAAGTTCTGGTCCCAATTGTGGCCATAAGTCGAGGATTACCTGTAATTCTTCCTTCTGTTCCTTTCTTTGAAGTCAAGTAACCACTGTTTATTCTCTGCAGTTGGCAGCCTCACTCACGCGCACCCTGTCTTGCTTCCATTCTGAGGAGAGCATGCACTGAGAGTCGTAAAATATATGTGCAGGCAAGTGGGAAAGCCAGGAAGAAAGAGGTGATGAAATCAGCTACATAATTTCTGGTTATTTAACAAAAAATGAAAGCTAAGAATTTTACAAAGTTCAAGCAGGGGGCTCTATAGAAATTACTTTTATGAAAAAAGTAAATATTTGCATCTTCATATTTATAGACTGAAAGAAGAACGAGATTTCAATGAGCACAACAGGGTAGTCTGCTAAGCATAAAATAGCCAATTACATTATTCTAGCAGAGTAACTATTTTAATCCCTTGCAGAAGAAACAATTTTGTGTATGCTCAAAGAGCAGGAAAGTTATTGTGGTCTTAAAATAGATTGAATGGCTAAGCATAGTCAGATCTATTTAGTACTCAGATGGTATACTATCATGAAATAGAAAAGCTGTAGATTAGACTGGGAAACTTTTGGAAAAAATGAAAAAAATGATTTTGAAAAAAATGATACAAGAAGGAAAAAGTGATTTGAGACACTCAACTTATTGAAGGAGACAAGCCCAATAAATTTTAATAACTCCTACTTCCAACTATGATCTTAAATGACAGGTATATAACACAGAGAAAACCAGCAGTACTGTATGTAAACTAAATAATAAAAGTATAATCAAATGAACAATATACCTCAGAGAAATGGTAAGTGAAACCTGAGAGAGTTAAGTTGATTGGCAAAATAATATCTGAAATATTAATAGCAAACATTTAAGTTGACAATTTATCATTTTCCTTTTCTAGAAATGTAAATTATTTAAAAATCATAAACTCTGATTTCCTAATTATACTACCTGTTTACCAGTCCAATTATTATTGCAAATGTTCAGTTCAATATAAAAGTTTTATTTTACTGCCCACATTAAGAGAAGATTCCAGAGTTTCAATGGATGTTTAACAAAATAATAATTAAGCACATCTGTTCTGATTTGTCACTTACAATTTTACTTAACATGGAGCTTCTATATGCAATTTCCCCTAATAAATATAGTTTGTGTTCATACTTACATGTGTAACAAAGCTTTCCCAAAATATATTGGAAATATATTGCTATATACTATATATTTTCCTGCATAAGCATTTTAATTTAATTGTTTAGATGTAATCTCTTTTAACAATTACCCAAATAGATAACCCTTTAAAATGCAAATTTCAGATATATTCACTATTTTACATACTGTACATATTTTACAAACAAATGGTGCTGTGCGTGTACTTTTTGACTGGAGAAGCATCAATACTATTGAAACTATTCAATGCTGTGTCACAATGGATTCCATTTTATTTAAGCTTTCATACCTGCTCCCATAGAAATCCATGTTGGATTTATTTTAAATCTGAATTGTAGATATCCTTGCATGTGTTCCTATTGCCATGTCAGCACTATCTGATGTATGCAACCAGAAATATATTTGCTTTATTAATATAAAACAATATTATTAATATTGGATCATAAGTGCTTGCATTTTAAAAATAAAATTAATCATTGATCTCATGATTTAGAATATGACTGATATACAAAAAGAGATGATTAATTAAACAAAATCTTATTTTGAATTAACAGATCAAAGGTGATAGTGGATTGATGGCCTCTCGATTTCCAGGAAGTTGTCATCTTTAACTCTGGATGGGGTTGCACTACCCCGTTCAGATTCAGTACGGAACTTGGGGGTCCTCTTGGACTCACGACTCCTGCTCGAGGAGCAGGTGGCAGTCGTGGCCAGGAGGGCCTTTGCACAGCTTCGGCTTGTGCGCCAGTTGCGCCCCTTCCTGGATCAGGAGGCCCTCCGAACAGTCACTCATGCCCTTGTCATCTCCCATATAGATTATTGCAACGCGCTCTACATGGGGCTACCCTTGAAGAGTATCCGGAAGCTTCAGCTGGTCCAGAATGTGGCTGCACGGGTAGTTCTGGGTGCTAGGAGATCCGCACATGTAACACCGCTACTCCGTGAGCTGCATTGGGTACCAGTTTGCTTCCGGATCCAATTCAAGGTGTTGGTTATTACCTTTAAAGCCCTACATGGCATGGGACCAGGGTATCTGAGGGACCGTCTTGTCCCGACCATGTCCGCCTGCCCCACCCAATCATGCAGGGAGGGCATGCTTCGGATCCCTCCATTAAAAGAATTCCATCTGGCGGGGTCCAGGAGGCGTGCCTTCTCTGTAGTAGCACCCGCCCTGTGGGATAACTTGCCCCCTGAGGTGAGACTGGCACCCTCGCTCCTAGCCTTTAGGAAGTCCTTGAAGACCTGGCTCTGCCGCCTTGCCTGGAGTGAAGGAAAGGACAGTTCCTCCTGGGGGTGGTTGGTTTAGTGGTTTCCTCCTTTTAAGAACAGACCATCTTCTGGATTTCTGCTTTTTATTTTTATAGTAGTTTTAAATGTCTAGGTTTTATCGTTTATATTTTGATTGTAAACCGCCCAGAGTCTGCCATGGCAGAGATGGGCGGGGATAAATCTAAATAATAAATAAATAAATAAATAAATAAATAAATAGTGAAACTTTCACTATTTTACAGTGAAAATTTACAATAAATTTTACAGTAGTCAGAAAATAAATATACAAAGAGAAATTCATTCTGTTTTTATTCTAAATTGCCTTTGTGGGGGTGGGGGGAACAGCAGTGGCTTCTTCATTAAAGTTCCTCAGAGATTATTACTTACTGATTCTGATTCTCAGATAAAACAAATGAAGAAATTGTAAGAAATGATACTGGTGTTGTGAGTGCTTTCCTATATTAGTGTCACATTTCTGATTTTGTGTGGATTAACTGGGTAAACAGTAGTTCTTGAAGGAAGTTCTCCAGTTTGAAGTTCATTGTTAGATACCTAGTAGATTAAATAGATCACAATGTATTAACAAGGTATTTCTAAATATTATCTATTCACTGTAAATGGCAGTTTTAAAAATCAGAAGCTTGAGTAGGTAAATTTATAAAAACCTTGGCTAAGAACATAATAGCTTGGTCCATACAATACTTGTTTTTGGCTTAATTTGAAGTTTGAACCCATCTATTTTAGCTTAATATTGTGTATGAACCAGGCCAATAAATCTAACAAATTCAGAGGAATTTAGTCTTTTGTAACTAACATAGCCATGACTAATTGTACCAAGTCCAATAAATTAAGTGACCAAATGTCTTTCTTTCAGAAATATGACTCCTGAAAGGTGGTAATAGAGTTATCATTCTTCAATTGATTTGTTTGCCACATAAAATGACTGTTCTATATTCATGAGCTGGCATTTAACATGGGATCAAATATTTATCTCTTGCCAAATAATTTTCAAAAGTAGGTACTATATGTTCAATAATAATAAGGGAATAATGTCAGAGAGAAGTGCACTCTTTTGCATGCAGAATTTTAGGCCTTTTATGTTATTGCTACTGGGAAAAGTATTAAATAAAATACCAGTGGTAATTAAGATCAGTGGTTGGAAAATGATCAAAAAATCACAGTAGAAAGTTTAGTAAGAACTGTATTTTCTGTCATCCTATCTTGAAACTATTTCTGCATCACTCTAATTTCTTCATATACATTATATAAATCAGCTGATAGTGGATTTGATTTATTGCATTGTGGTGCAACATTTTTATTTAATACGTTTATATTCCATCTGTATATGTATCCACATGCTTCCTAAATGGATTCACATTTTGGTGACCTGAAAATGTTATCAAGAAGCCCCTCATAGTTGTCTATTTTTGTATGCTTTGCTATAAATTTAATACACAACATATTTTATTAACTAAAAACACATGTGCTCTCCGTCTTTGACCTCTTCTCACCAACACACAGCAGAGGTCAGGATGCAAGACACTGGGACAACTGAGGCACTTGGTGGGCTATCAGGAAGATCAGGAGGAAGACAAGGAAAAGCAGCTTCTAGAAGGCAGTGTGGCACTTTAGGCTGCCCAGGAAATGGGTATGAGTAAGGTGAGATTGTAGGAAATATCTTGAGAGGCTATAGCCTTTTTTGCGTATAGTTATCTGGCTTCTAAGGTAAGTAGGTATGAAATGCCAATTTATTCTTTTACTTGCAAGTCTCAGAATTTTGGCCAAGAAGAAAAAGTCATCTCTATGAACTATGTTACAATCTCAAAAAGATTATTCCAGTTACCTCTGATGGAGAGCTCACGTTCAGATCTTGCTTTGAATTATAAAAGTTTTGTTTAACTGGGAAGGAAGTGTGATCTCCTGAAAAACAGAAGATAACATACAAAATAATGGGGCTACTGGGTATCCAAAATGGCAGGAACTATAACATTGTTCAGAAGGCAAAAAACATATGAGAATTTCCTGAAAAAGAGCAGATAGCTTGTCATGAGACAAAATAATCTATACATAGATTCAGTTGATATTTTCTAAAAATGCTAGTAAGAAACTGAAAAAAAATGTTTAAATGACTCATGCCTGTCAATATCAAAATGCTTTCTGTGAATCAATAAAGGTGACAACATTTTGTATTTTATTATGCTTAGGGGAGAAAAGATAAAAAGGTGGTTAACATATCTGGAAGCCATAACTCATCCCTTTTCTGTGCAGGGAGCAACTGGGCGTGAAAAGATCACTATTATTGGAGAAAATGAAGCTGTGGAAAAAGCAGTTCAGCTTAAGGAGCAGTATATTTTTCAGCTACTCTTCTCTTTCATCTCCATTGAATGACACAATGCCTATGTAGAACCCAAAACCAAACAAGAATAAGACAAGATTCCAAATTTAGACATAAATCACAGTTAGAAAATAACTCAGGATTCATGCACTAAATTCTAGTTATAGTTTCAAATGGCGGTTTGTTGCTTCAATGATTTTTTTCCATTGGAATAGTTCAGCTGTTAAAACAAATTCGGCAAAACAAATCTTGGCTTAGTGTTATGTGACACAGAAGAAACTGCTAGAACCAAGCAAATAAAATTATTCAGCTTGCATCCAACTTCCATTGCATATACAGCAAAATGTATAAAATTAAACCTGTATAGGTATGTCTGCAGGCCTTTTGATCATACAACCCAGCATCCACTCCTTTTTCAAGATACTAGCATGTCCTATGGGTTTATCAGTCCAGATTATAGTCTAGATGGGGAAGCAGATAGAAGCTTGAAGCTGGCTTCTGTGCTTCTCTCTGCATAAGACTTGGATCCTGGGGCCATGTCCTGATTGATATACATTCTCAATTAGTTTCCTCTGCAACAAATTTGGCTGGAAATATCCTTTTAAAGAGAACATTAGTTGTCAGTTTTAACCAGTCTAGATCATGCCTTTAAATGAAATTTCTTCAGGAAGTAATTCAGAGAGCTCACCTTTTTGCTACTGATTAAAATATACTGTAAAAAACAGGACCCATATCTTCATTTTATTTTAACTGTTCAAATCATTCAATTAAAGATTTCACCATTCCAGGGCTATTATATCTGCGCTGTAAACATCCATGCTCGCTAGATGGCAGGAAGGACATATACTGTATCAAAATGGCAGACACAACTGTGCAATTGAAACTCCAGCCCTTTTTATGTGTGGTGAGATGGGGCTACAATTGCCTGCATGCCTGCAATCTTGACATCATTTGCGCATGTGCGTGCGCGCGCACACAAACACCGCTGATGGCAGCAACGCTAGCGGCTGTCTGGATTTTTGCAACCCAGGCTTTTTAGCCTATATTAACCAAGCTCATTTCTACTTGGCTTCCAAGCCCAGGTAAAGTAGACCAGGTGCTGTATCTCTTTGCTACCATCTAATAGTTGTCAGAATGTTTTCAGGCCAGAAATGGTAGCCCAATACTATTTTAAGGAAAGCTAATATTTGGCTATTTTCTGGCCATTAAAGGGCTGAATTTAAAAATGCATATATGAAGTAAGTGCTATAATAGAACATTTTTTTTTCATTTAAAGGTTACTTACGTGTAATTTGCTCTGCACTGTAGCCATAGTTTTCCTTTCCACTGTGACTCACAGTCTCCAAATCTCTATCTTTTTCTTTCTTCCCTGAAATCTTTCTAGAAAATAAAAATGGCTGACATTGGCATCCAAATCATTTAAGACATATGTATGAATAGAAGATACTCTCCTCAGGCTTTGAACCTTACTGCTTATAGAAAATTTTATCAGATATGTGGTTAAGCCAACCAACGCCACTGCTTGGTGGCTGTTACTAGTAATCAGGTGGGTGTGCATTATCTTTAGCCAGTGAATGACCACATGGGTGCTGGGTACTTATAGGACCATCTTCTCCATCCATCCTACCAGTATGTGTACACCCAGAAAAACCTTTTCATGGCCTCCTAGTTTCGTGAAGGGGGCAGGGACTCACGGACAGGGTGGCCCCTGTGCTTCGCCACAGCCTCCTCCTAGAAGTAAGGATAGCTTCCTTCAGAAAAGAATTGTTCCAGAGGGCATCTGGGGATTCAGGAGTGGTTGCCATCTATCTTTCTATTTCCGGGCTGTCATTCTAGTTCTTTTTTGTATTTTAATGCTATATATGGGTGGTATACTTTATTTGGTTTGAATGTATTTTATAAGTTTAGATTTGATGGGTGTAAACTGCCAGGAGTCTGTGCAGATTTCTGCGGTGTACAAATACAGCAAACGAACAAACAAACAAGCCATGAGGGACAAACTGCCATTTATAATCTTCCCACACAGTGGTATCCACGGGAACCTGACACTTCTGTGAGATTGAGGCTAAACCCTTTTGGAGAATATGTGTGATATTATGACACACATGGAAAAAGGGCAACACTTGTGCAGCAATGCTGCAACATTGCTGACATCCTTCTGATTTCCTCCACCCTTGCCCCTGCCCACAGATGCCATTGCTCCCATAATTCCTTCCACCCTTTTCCTACCACACAAACTCTATTAGGAATGGAAAGATGGAAGATTTGCACAATGTCTTTTGATTGGTGGTGCTTGGAGCTGGCTATCTGGAACCACCTGAATACCTCCATTTGGCCTAACTGAGCTAAATGTTTCATTTCATTTCCCATCTACTACCCTGAAATCTCTGAGTTAATCAGCTTTCAGTTTAAGTCCAACTTGTAAAAGTAATTTATCAGGATCTTTTGGCAAGGTTTATTTGCAGCACCAGACTTTTCAGAAAAAAGTTATTAATAAGCTAAGGAACAGTCTGATCCATCACTCTTACACTAATGTATTAGGATTAAAGCTGCTTTGCAGAAACACTTCATAGATCAGCTACTATAGCAAAAGCATTATCAGGAGTCTAGCAAGCAGAAATTAATCACTGGGCTCTATTTTATATTGTTCCACCTCCTCTCCTGAATATTTACTGTGAGAAAAGGCATTCCGAGCTTTCAGATGTCTTTATTCTGCTGTAACAGAGAACTGTTTGAAATTCTTCCCACCCAGGGAAAACCATAGCAATGTATTTGTCCCAATAACCAATCACAGGTGCTTCTGTGAAACAAACCATCTACTCCAGGTGCCAGCATTATTGGAGGTAAAAAAATGGTTGGTTCTACAGTAAGGACTCCCCCCCCCCGCCCAATTTCTGGAATGCTCAGGTAAAGCCTTTAGACTTAAGCAACTGTTTTAATTTGGAAGAGGACCCTTCTGGTTTAAATATTCTCTGTTCTTGAGGTTTAGGTTTGTACAAAGCAAATATCGGTTAATATCAGACCTGCCACACAGATCTAGCTTTGTTAAATAAAAGGTAGCAAAACATTTTTTTTCCCTTTTCTGGAAAAGACTAGCTTTATTGAAGCCTAAGGAAACAAACAATGAATCTGCTAGAATGGGAGATGTATTTCTTTGTCAGAATGTGTGTCTCTAAAGAAGTTGGCAGAGATTTAAGGAAAGGCTTAGCCAAATTTGAGTTGTATAACTTTAGGGAGGCCACTGTGTCCCTACGTCTAGAAATCTGGTGGGGAATCAATTCACTTTGAAACATTGGTTGGAGTTACTACTGTGAACTTCCACCTAATTTTAACTGTATAACTTTAGGGAGGTTACTGTGTCCTCCCTCTAGAAATCTGATGGGGAATCAATCCACTTTGACACATTGGTTGGAGTGACTACTATGAACTTTTACCTAATGTCCAATGTTCATATTTGTAAATAAATGCAAATGTTACAAACAAGAACCACAAGTACATGCTGGAATCACAGAAATCCTGCCATCTGGAAAACTATGGTGCATATCATAACATTTGTATTTTGCCAGAACTATAAATAAAGCACTTAAATAGTATCCACATCTAGCGCCTGCAGTCAATCAACTGCTGTTTTTACTAGAGTAGTAAAGTCTGACAAAACGTGGTCCACTGGAGGAGGGAATGGCAAACCACTCCAGTATCTTTGCCAGTATCCAGTATCCTTGCCAAGAAAACCCATGGACAGTATCAAAAGGCTAAAAGATATGACGCCGGAAGATGAGCCCCTCAGGTCGGAAGGTGTCCAAAATGCTACTGGGGAAGAGCGGAGGGCAATTCCGAGTAGCTCCAGAAAGTGTGAAACGGCTGGGCCAAAGCCGAAAGGACGCTCAGTTGTGGATGTGTCTGGAAGTGGAAGGAAAGTCTGATGCTGTAAAGAACAATATTGCATAGGAACCTGGAATGTAAGAACTATGAATCAAGGTAAGCTGGATGTGGTCAAACATGAGATGACAAGATTGAACATCGACATCTTGGGAATCAGCGAACTAAAATGGACAGGAATGGGCGAATTTAATTCAGGAGACCATTATATATACTACTGTGGGCAAGAATCCCTTAGAAGAAATGGAGTAGCTCTCATAGTCAATAAAAGAGTGGGAAAGGCAGTACTGGGGTACAACCTCAAAAACGACAGAATGCTTTCAGTTCGAATCCAAGGCAAACCATTCAACATCACAGTGATCCAAGTCTATGCCCCAACCACTGATGCCAAAGAAGCTGAAGTTGACCGGTTCTATGAAGACCTACAACACCTTCTAGAACTAACACCAAAAAAAGATATCCTTTTCATCATAGGGGACTGGAATGCTAAGGTAGGAAGTCAAAAAATAACCGGAATAACGCAAGTTCGGCCTCGGAGTACAAAATGAAGCAGGGCAAAGGCTAATAGAGTTTTGTCAAGAGAACACGCTGGTCATAGCAAACACTCTTTTCCAACAACACAAGAGACGACTCTACACATGGACATCACCAGATGGTCAATACCGAAATCAGATTGATTATATAATTTGCAGCCAAAGATGGAGAAGCTCTATACAATCAGCAAAAACAAGACCTGGAGCTGACTGTGGCTCAGATCATGAGCTTCTTATTGCAAAATTTAGGCTTAAATTGAAGAACGTAGAGAAAACCACTAGACCAATCAGGTATGACCTAAATCATATCCCTTATGAATATACAGTGGAGGTGAGGAATAGATTTAAAGGATTAGATCTGGTAGACAGAGTGCCTGAAGAACTATGGATGGAGGTTCGTAACATTGTACAGGAGGCAGCAACTAAAACCATCCCAAAGAAAAAGAAATGCAAGAAAGCAAAGTGGCTGACTGATGAGGCTTTACAAATAGCTGAGGAAAGAAGGGAAGCAAAAGGCAAGGGAGAAAGGGAAAGATATAAACAACTGAATGCAGAATTCCAGAGAATAGCAAGGAGAGATAAGAAGGCCTTCTTAAATGAACAATGCAAAGAAATCGAGGAAAACAATAGAATGGGGAAGACTAGAGATCTCTTCAAGAAAATCGGAGATATCAAGGGAACGTTTTGTGCAAAGATGGGCATGATAAAGGACAAAAAAGGCAGGGACCTAACAGAAGCAGAAGAGATTAAGAAGAGGTGGCAAGAATACACAGAAGAACTATACAAGAAAGATCTTAATATCCCTGATAAATACGATGGTGTGGTCACTGACCTTGAGCCGGACATCCTAGAGAGTGAAGTCAAGTGGGCCTTAGGAAGCATTACTAAAAACAAAGCTAGTGGAGAAGACAGTATCCCAGCTGAGCTATTTAAAATCCTAAAAGATGATGCTGTTAAAGTGCTGCACTCAATATGCCAACAAATTTGGAAAACTCAACAGTGGCCACAGGATTGGAAAAGGTCAGTTTACGTTCCAATTCCAAAGAAAGGCAATGCCAAAGAATGTTCAAACTACCGTACAATTGCGCTCATTTCACATGCCAGCAAGGTTATGCTCAAAATCCTACAAGCTAGGCTTCAGCAGTATGTGAACCGAGAACTACCAGAAGTGCAAGCTGGGTTTCGAAGAGGCAGAGGAACTAGAGATCAGATTGCCAACATTCGCTGGATCATGGAAAAAGCAAGAGAGTTCCAGAAAAACATCTACTTCTGCTTCATTGACTACGCTAAAGCCTTTGATTGTGTGGATCACAACAAACTGGCAAAGTCTTAAAGAGATGGGAGTACCAGACCACCTTACCTGTCTCCTGAGAAACCTGTATGTGGGTCAAGAAGCAACAGTTAGAACCGGACATGGAACAACCGACTGGTTCAAAATTGGGAAAGGAGTACGACAAGGCTGTATATTATCACCCTGCTTATTTAACTTATATGCAGAGTACATCATGAGAAATGCCGGGCTGGATGAATCACAAGCCGGAGTTAAGATTGCCGGGAAAAATATCAACAACCTCAGATATGCAGACGATACCACCCTAATGGCAGAAAGTGAAGAGGAACTAAAGAGCCTCTTGATGAGGGTGAAAGAGGAGAGTGCAAAAGCTGGCTTGAAACTCAACATTAAAAAAACCCAGATCATGGCATCTGGTCCCATCACTTCCTGGCAAATAGAAGGGGAAGAAATGGAAGCAGTGACAGATTTTATTTTCTTGGGCTCCAAGATCACCGCAGACGGTGACTGCAGCCATGAAATTAAAAGACGCTTGCTCCTTGGAAGGAAAGCTATGGCAAACCTAGACAGCATATTAAAAAGCAGAGACATCACCTTGCCGACAAAGGTCCGTATAGTTAAAGCTATGGTTTTTCCAGTAGCAATGTATGGCTGTGAGAGTTGGACCATAAGGAAGGCTGAGCGCCGAAGAATTGATGCTTTCGAGCTGTGGTGCTGGAGAAGACTCTTGAGAGTCCCTTGGACTGCAAGGAGGTCAAACCAGTCAATCCTAAAGGAAATCAACCCTGACTGCTCATTGGAATGACAGATGCTGAAGCTGAAGCTCAAATACTTTGGCCACCTAATGAGAAGAGAGGACTCACTGGAAAAGACCCTGATGCTGGGAAAGACTGAAGGCAAAAGGAGAAGGGGACGGCAGAGGATGAGATGGTTAGATAGCATCACCGATGTAATGAACATGAATTTGAGTAAACTCCGAGAGACAGTGGAGGACAGGAAGGCCTGGCGTGCTATGGTCCATGAGGTCACGAAGAGCCGGACACGACTGAACGACTGAACAACAACAAAAGAAAAATCTTTGCAAAACTTAGCCCAATGGTACCAGCATTTAGCAACTGATGATGCTACAGCAAATGTCCAGACTATCATCACCCATTGTAGGTATTCTGAACTGAGTGTCTCCAGTTTGGATTTGCTGTAACCCCTGTAATATCCCAACACTTCATAGAGACTACTTTCTGGAATCCTGGGTATTCTGCCACACTTTGATGATGCCCGGATTATGGGATCAACAGTGCAAGCAGTTTAGTTGCTACTAAACTTCAGGAAGTTCTGCACCATTTTGACAAATCTGGTTTTAAAACCAATCAAGAGACATTCTTCAGAGTGAGTTGTCAGCCAGAATCATCCTTTTCCAATGTAGCCTGCTACGTTTACTGAAGAATTACTAGAGCCAATTGGAGATGACACTGATCATTGTTCTTGGCCTTGGATGTCCACCAGTTCAAACTAAAAGCCACTCCATGGAAGGGTTACCCCTAACCAGATGGACTAAGGGAGGAGGGATGTTATGTATACTAGGTGCAGGTTAGGCTTACTGCAACTCATCTAGTTATGAAAAAGCTTTAGATGTTAGATAGGGTTTTGTCAGCAGTCTTAGCAGTTCATCCATGAAGTATAGTTGTGTTGGGGTCTGTGTTACTTAAGTGCTTCCATTACAATACTCTATAAACACACAGGGGGTTGGATTTTTTTTTGCTTTTGTTCTTTGTTAGTTCTTTAAAACTTTGTATTTTCAAGTTCTTGTTTCAGTAAAAAAAAAAACCAATGAAAAAGAAGGAAACTGTACCATAATTCTGGGCTAAGCTTCCTTCTTTCCTTTGAGAAAAAAAGAAAGGTTTCAATGCACATGCCTTTAAAAGTGAACAAAAACCGAAGCCCTTGGGAATCTTCCACAAAGATGTGTTAAACATTCAGGATTCTTAATTGTAGTGTCTTAATTAATAACAGTGAAAATCTCTTTCATTTTTAAATTTGGAAGGCCCAGAGCATTCTAATATAACATTTAGCTTGCATCTCTGCAAGTGATTAAAGCTCGTTTTGCTAATTTGGAAACAATCTGTTATGAAGCATTGCCTTTCAAGAGGCTGCTTTCAAAGTTCTTAGAACACCAGAGGATGTAACCTAATTTGCTTGGCAGTTGCACTCGGCGAACCACCTCAACCTGTCTCAGTTACAGATCTCTTTCTGTAGCAGAAATTCTATACTAAGAGCCTGTGGAACACAAGCGCCAATGCAGTGAGCTATTTTGGTGCACAGTGACCTCCTGTGGTATATGTTTCAAGTACTAAATATGAAAGCTTTAAAAAGAAAGGCTGGCTCCGAAACAGATATTTCCTGAAGCCCTGCACTGAAATTTTCATTTGGAGCATTTCTGGCCTGAACACTATGTTCCTTTTCACCTTTTTTGAAGAGTGCAAAGCCTTGTCTAAACTCGGAGTATGTAAGAAACCATAGCTATCATCAAAAGTTTTATAATCAGCCAAATGAGGAGTAGTAATCCTTCAGAGGTTGCATTTGTATTTTGGGTTGGGGATGAGAACTCCAAGATGCGTACCATTTTGTGAATTGTCTCATTAAAAGAGCTACCTGCTTCATGGGGTCCCTGAGGCCATTTTAGGTGGTCTCAGCATCTGCTCTGAGGTTGGAAACACATAGAAACGGTAATACAAGACGCCTTCATCATACAAAATAGTAGAATAAAACAGAATGGTTTGGAGATTTGGGAATGAAGAAAATGACTGTTGTACAACCAAGAATCTGTATTTAGTTCAACCAGGAAAGATAGGAGGGGTAGGCAGCAAACCCACAAATTGGTTTACATCGTGTGCCGAGATTACCCAAAACCATATAAAACTCCTGTTTTAAATTTGTTTGATATCTGTTACTGATTTAAACATGGTACCTGGATTAAAGATTAGCCATTTTTTCCCCATGTACCTCTCTTCTACCATTTCTCCTTTTTTCTCCTTTGTTCCCCATCCTCTTTGCCTATGATGAATTCTTAAGAACTCAAAAGCTTGCTCACTACTGGGTAACTTTTAATTGGACTAATAATACTGCCGTAACATGGCTTATGGAATCTTTCTTCTAGTCAACATGGTTTCCCTTGCTCTGCTTGTTAGCCATATTTTATGTTCAGTAAGAACCTAAGTCTGAAAAAGCCTTGAACATTCTAGCCTGGAACCATTTCTATTTTTGGCTGAAGTGACTACACAAAATGCTTACAATACAACTGGTACGATAGTGTTATTTGCAGCTAAGGAAACCACCCGGTTCTGCCCCGTTTTCCTATCAGCTCTGTCCCACATACTATGTCGTTTACCAGCATGAGTGTATTTCTTTTGGGGGCAGCTTCTGTAATTCCTGGTGTATCCTGTACAGGAAGTTATAGACAAATTTGTTCCCATCTTAATTCCTTCCTTATCCTGAACCAAAAAAAAAAAAGTCCTTACATCACATAGCATCTGAACTACTACAATATATACTCAAATGCCAGTAAAACCAAGAAACTGTAGTTTCTTTTTCTTACAAGTCAAATGATCCTGGGAAAAGGGGCGCATGTGCATTGACATGATAGCCTTGCATCCAGTCAGAAAGATACTCTGCAGCATGGCTAGGCTGACCATATTTCCTTCAGACGAAAACGGGACTTTGGGGATGGCAAAACGGGACAGGGCCTTATGCCACCATGCCGGCCTCCAAACCCCGCCCCCCAGTCCACGCAATTGGCTCCCGCCTGCAAACCCCGCCCCCGCCCCACACGATTGGCTCCTGCCTGCAAACCCCGCCCCCATCAGCACGATTGGCTCAGATTTTAATATTTTTTTCGATTTTTAAAGATTTTGTTTTCCTTCTAGCAGTAAATGGTGCGGCAGAGCTGATGTGTTTGGGGAAGGCCGGAGCACACACACTGTGCACACAGCACTGTCATCAGCCGGGGGACAAGGGGTGGGGATGGAGGGGATGGAGGCCCACCACTGCCCCATCCCCCTCGGGCTTGGCCGAGGGAGGAAGGAGAGGCTTGGCTGAGGGAGGAAGGAGAGTCGCTGCTGCTGCTGCTGCCACCACCGCACAGTAGAAACAGGAGCTGGCCGAGCTAGGGGACTTCAGCCACACCACTCCGCCCCTTGCCGCCTGCCAGGCTGCAGGAGCTCCCGCAGCCCGGCGGGCGGCAAGGGGCGGCATGGTGCGGCTGAAGCCCCCCAGCGCGGCCGGCTTCTGCCGAGGACACAAGCCCACCACTGCCCCAGCCTCCTCAGACTTGGCCGAGGGAGGGAGGAGAGTTGCTACTGCTGCCGCCGCCGCACAGGAGAAGCAGGAGCTGGGCGAGCTGTTGGGCTTCAGCCACACCACTCTGCCCCTTGCCGCCCGCCAGGAGCTCCCGCAGCCCGGCGGGTGGCAAGGGGTGGCATGGTGCGGCTGAAGCCCCCCAGCGCAACCGGCTCCTGCAGAGGACGGAGGCTCACCGCCGCCCCAACGCGGATGTGGTTGACCAGATTGCATTTGGCCTTGAAGGGCGATTACTCTGAGCGCGTGCGCACGTACACAGGGAGGAAAGCGATGTGCACGCACGTGTGGGCGAGCGAGAGTGGCCGCTTCTTCCTTACACTCCGCACGACTTCCGAAAACAAACACGCTGTCCTCCGCCACACTCCTCCCCCTCCCCTCCCCTCTCCGAGGCTCCCCCCGGCCCTGCTTGGGGGCTTCCGAGGATCACTGCCTTTCTTCTCCTTCGCCTCTCCCCACCATTCGCTTTCGCCAAACTTGCCGCTGCCGCTGCCGCTGCCGCCACCACCACTTCCTCAGCGAGGAAGGAAACGGGCACCTCTTTCTCGCCACAACCACCCAACCGCTCACTTTAAGTTGGGAAGGAGGGGAGGGGAAGGAGGGAAGGAGGGAGGGAGGGCGATGAGGGGGATTGAAAAAAGCAAAGGAAAAAGAAGGCAGTCCAGAACAATAACGCAGGCGGTGGGAAGTGCCCAATGTGCGTCCCTCAGTCTGGGTGCGGGTCCCACTCAGGCATGGCTAGTGCCCGCCATGGAGATGCTCCAACCGTGAGGGGGAGCGGGGAGACCTGGTCCATCCCCCTCCCCCTCCTCCTTTTGGCACGTGTGGGGGGGGCGTCTTCCCTGGTCTTCCCTTCGCCTCTCCGCCTCGTCTGCTCATGGGTAGGATCAGGTAAGGAGGCAGCAACCGGGTGGACTGTGGTGCTGTGTCTGCTGCTGGGCTCGCACGTGGCAACTGGGTTTCCAGTTGCCGCGCTGATAGGGCCTCTTCCGGGCTGCCTCCAATGGCAAGTCCGGCTCCAGTCCTCCTTCCTGTCTTCCTGTCCTCCTTCCCGCCGGGTTTAAAAAAGGGACAAAATTGAGATTTTGATCAAAACGATGGGACGGTTGAAAAATGCTTAAATAATGGGACTGTCCCGTTCAAAACGGGACGTATGGTCAGCCTAAGCATGGCATAACATTAGAGAACTGTTTTTTCACAAGAAGCATAAAGTACAGTAGTTCTTTTCTCTGTTGGAGGTCCAAATCCAGTGGCACTAACTCTTCAACGGCTCATGTTCTACTAACCACATGGGGCAGTGGGGTCTAGCTAGAGAGTTAAGAATTTATTGTGCGCCCCCTTTTTGTCACTCTGCTTTTTATCAAAGAGAGCACCAACCTGAGGTCACTTCTTTCTGCCTCTTTTCCTCAGGCACACGTGCACAGAGCAGGTGCTTTTTCAGTCTCTGTCTTGTAGGGTGTAGCCAGGTAGGTGCTAGGTTTTGCCTATCCTCATAATGTACTTTCTGTAAATCAATTTCCTTTCTGTTATAGTTACAAAACCCGCTTCACTAATCTTTGCTCAGGCCAGATTCCTACTTTCAGAAACACTCATGTGTACCTACAAAAAGCTTCAACCCCAACAGTTTCAATTAGGTTGATAATGTGCAGATGATGATCTAAGGATGTAATCTGACACTGGTCGTGGTGATTATTATCAGAAACACAAACCATATCTTAACATTGGTCATGCATAAGAGATTCAAAGGTAATTTAAGCTTCAATCATAAAAGTGCCCCGATCTTATAAACCTTGCTGTTAGGGATGCTAACTAAATAGGTTGTACTATTTCTATGACTGAATAGTATATCATTCTATGTTAGTTAGTTAGTTAGTTAGTGATTGATTGATTGATTGATTGATTGATTGATTGATTGAATTTCTCGGCCGCCCATCTTGTACACAACAACTCTGGGCGGCTTACAACAATAAAATAACAATTATTAAAACCACTACAATAAAATCCCTACATACACACACACACACACACACACACACACAAACATAAAATAAATACTAAAAATACAAAAATATAAAATATAAAAATTCAAGATGGACATATGCTGTTATTTTGGCACGATCATGGCACCAGCCACCCCCATGAGTGACTATCCCCCCTCTCATCCCAGGTGAGGTGGCATAACCATGTCTTCACCCCCTTCTGGAAGGCCAGGAGAGTGGGGGCCTGTCTTACCTCCAGGGGTAGGTTGTTCCAAATGACGGGTGCTATGGCAGAGAAGGCCCTCCTCCTGGACCCTGCCAATCGGCAATCCTTCATGGACAGGGTCCATAACATGCCCTCTCTGCCTGCCCGGGTAGGATGGGTCAATGTAACGGGGGTGAGGCGGTTCCTCAGGTAACCTGGACCCATGCCATGTAGGGCTTTAAAGGTGATAACCAACACCTTGAATTGAACCTGGAAGCAGACTGACACCCAATGCAGCTTGCGGACCAACGGTGTTATATGTGCCCTCCTTGGGGCTCCTAAGACTGCTCACGCGGCCGCATTCTGGACCAGCTGTAACTTCCGGATACTCTTCAAGGGTAGCCCCATGTAGAGCGCATTACAGTAGTGTATATGGGAGGTGACTAGGGCATGAGTGACCATTCTAAGGGACTCCCAATCCAGGAGGGGCTGATCTGGCGCACAACACAAAGTTGTGCAAAGGCTTCCCTGGCCACGACTGCCACCTGCTCTTCGAGCAGGAGTCGTGAGTCCAGGAGAACCCCCAGGTTCCGCACCGGGTCTGTCTGGGGCAGTGCAACCCCATCCAGAACCAAAGATGGCAAGTTCCTGGATACCCGGGAGCCCCTAATCCATAGCCACTCCATCTTGCCAGGGTTCAGCTGAAGCCTGTTGTTCCCCATCCAGACCCCCACAGCCTCCAGGCACCAAGAGAGGGCAGTCACAGCCTCACGTCACCCAGGATGGAGATATATAGTTGAGTATTATCAGCATATTGATGATACATCATCCCGTGGCGACAGATGATCTCACCCAGTGGTTTCATGTAGATTTTAAAAAGGAGTGGAGAGAGCACCGAACCCTGCGGCACCCCACAGAGCAGGGGCCAAGGGTTGGACCTCTTGCTCCCTATCGACACCAATTGGAACCGGCCCCGGAGGAAGGAGGCAAACCAGCGCAGAACCACACCACCCACCCCAACTCCCTGAGCCGACCCAAAAGGATACCATGGTCGATGGTATCGAAAGCCACTGAGAGGTCAAGAAGAGCAAGGATGGATGTACTGCCCCCATCCCGCTCCCACCAGAGATCATCCAAAAGTGCGACCAATGCTGTTTCCGTCCCATATCCGGGCCTGAAACCCGACTGAAATGGGTCCAGATAATCCGTTTCATCCAGAATCCTCTGGAGCTGCAAAGCCACCACTTTCTCAACCACCTTCCCTAAAAAGGGGAGGTGGGAGACTGGACGAAAATTGCCCAGGATGGTAGGGTCCAGTGATGGTTTCTTGAGGAGAAACCAGCGCCTCTTTAAAGGCTGCCGGAAATACTCCCTCCTCTAAGGATGAATTCACCATCACCTGGACCCACCTGCACGTCACCTCCCGAGCTGCTTTTACTAGCCAGGAGGGACAAGGATCTAATTGGCAAGCGGTGGTGTTTACAGACCCAAGAACCCTGTCCGCTTCCTCAGGTCCAAAAGAATCAAACCGTTCCCAGATAACTGGGCAAGTCTGCTTCCCAGACATCTCCTCAGACCCTGCTACACGCTTGGCATCCAACTTGGAATGAATCTGAGCGACTTCATCCTCCAGATGCCATTATATTATATTATATTATATTATATTATATTATATTATATTATATTATATTATATTATTATTATATTATTATATTATTATTATATTATTATAATATTAATATATATATTCCCTTTGGGATATATTTGCAGCATTATGCAAAGCAGACTATTATATGACAATGAATTTAATGATTTAAAAACACTGTCCTTAATCCTTAATTCTAAACTCAATAGTGTTATGCAGATGTACACCACAATTTCAAGCAATGAGACGTTTCAGGGCTCTAGCAGCTACCCTGAGTTTTGCTTCCTTGGAAGAGCATTTCCAGACACTATATGTAGTCTTCACTTAACAACCACAATTGAGCCCAGATTTTCAGTTGTAAGTAATAACGGTTGTTAAGTAAGTCCAGACTCATTTTTATGACCTTTTTTTACCCTGGTTGTTAAATGAGTCACAGCGGTCATTAAGTGATTCAAGATTGGGGCTTGTGGTTTCCTTTGGTTGTTAAGTGAACGGTGCGGTTGTTAAGTAAACCAGGAGTTACTTTACAGTACTGTGGGGGGTGGAGTGTGATAGTCATATGTTTTCCACCAAAACATGACTATGGAAATCCTTCTGTGGCTACAGTAGTATTATTTTCAGTTAATATTACTGTTATTTTCAACTAATATTATTGGGTGATTATCAAAAACTTTGAGAGGGGCGTGATGGCTCAGTGGTTAAGATGCCAGGCTTGTCGATCAGAAGGTTGGCAGTTCGAGACCCGAGCACCACGTGACAGAGTGAGCTCCCGCACTCGCCCCAGCTCTTGCCAACCTAGCAATTCAAAAGTATGCAAATGCAAGTAGATAAATAGGTACTACTTCGGTAGGATGGTAACAGCATTCCGCGCGTGTCTTGCCGGCCACATGACCGCGGAAGCGTCTTCGGACAGCGCTGGCTCTTCGGCTAAGAAACAGAGATGAGCACCGCCCCCTAGAGTCGGACACGACTGTGCAGGGAAAAACTTTTACCTTTACCTCTATTAAAAACTTTTACTTTAAGGTCTTCATTGGAATCTTTGTTCTACAGTACAGTACTAAACAGGTTTAAAGATACTGTACTGTACTGTAACTTTTTTTTCCTGCTGTAGTAAACTTTGCAGCTTTTGTTACTGTGCAGTACTGTATATAAATCTGATTTTTATAAAACAACTGTTTTAAAAACAGTAAACCAGCATTCAGTATTGTTAAACATAATTAAAAATTATACAGGCAGAGGATGGAACATGCATGCCACCATACAAATCTCTACTTAAGTTAAACGAAAACTGGGGAAAAATTAAAGGCAAGCATACAGTACTGTATGGAAAAAGTACTTACTTTTCCTGTACAGTAATGAAGGCTCCCTCTTTCGGCTGCTAAATCAAAGGAAGTAGTGCAACCACGTGACCGGGCCTGCTGCCTCAGAAATCCAGCATTGTAAGCCTGGAGGACTTCCTGGTACCAAAGGGCGGTCATGTAACCCAAAATGGCCACCGCTTCCAGGATGGCTGAATCTGGGTCACGTGATCGCAGAGGCCTTGTGTGGGTCGTAATTTTGGGCCCCAGTCAGAAATCTAATTTTGGGGTACCATCGTAACTTCGAACGGCCTTTAAGCGGCCAGTCAGTAAGTGAAGACTACCTGTAGTTGCCTTTTGATTATTATTTATATACACAAACTGAGCATAAGATTCATAGCATTAAATTCCTGAGTCCCATCTGGTTTCTTGAAATTTCATGGAAAGCAAGATTAGTTCTCGCCTTCCTTCCTCATCTCCAAAACAATTATTATGTTTACTCCAACCATTTATAATCTAACATGTTGAGTGATTCCACTCCATGCTATTACTTTATTAGATAAACCATGATTTGGTTAACCATGGGTAAGCATGTCATATGAATATAGTAAACATTAAGGGACAGCCAAGGCTGGTAGATCAAAAAGGTATGTCATCTCCCATTTGGATAATTCCTCTCCAAATCTTTCTTAATTTCACTCACTGTTCTTACTTTTTCTCTTTTGTTTACTCCTCCCTCAATTATCATAATTTATATAGAGGAAAGAATTATATTAAGCAGTTTGAGCCATGTTAGTGATTTCTTTCCACAGCCATAGGGTTCTTCCTCACAGCCAATTAAACCCTTAGGAGTCACCTGACTACATCAGCAATAGAATGGTCACTGAAGCATGCAAGCTTATATACATGTCAAATTTGTGTCAGGATAAGAGGCAAAACACTATTTTAAAACCAGAACAGCTAAGGACAACTTAAGTTTGTCTCAATCTGGATGGCAATCAGGTGAAGGCACATCATGAGAACATGAAAACAGAGCAGAAAGCTTGAAAAGGGTTGCTGGGGCATGTTTGTGCTGTGGTGAGAAAAGGTTCACAGACTCTAACGATGGAGGGCCATCTGAGAGATCATACAGATTTCATCACATTACAATTTTTTAATATTTTTTTAATCCTGCCATCACTTTTCTATGTTTGCCTTTTTGTTTGTTTGTATTAATGTCACTTGTGATCTTAAGCAAATACAATACATGTTTTAGCATCAATTAAAAAAAGGCAGGGACCTAACAGAAGCAGAAGAGATTAAGAAGAGGTGGCAAGAATACACAGAAGAACTATACAAGAAAGATCTTAATATCCCTGATAAATACGATGGTGTGGTCACTGACCTTGAGCCAGACATCCTAGAGAGTGAAGTCAAGTGGGCCTTAGGAAGCATTACTAACAACAAAGCTAGCGGAGAAGACAGTATCCCAGCTGAGCTATTTAAAATCCTAAAAGATGATGCTGTTAAAGTGCTGCACTCAATATGCCAACAAATTTGGAAAACTCAACAGTGGCCACAGGATTGGAAAAGGTCAGTTTACGTTCCAATTCCAAAGAAAGGCAATGCCAAAGAATGTTCAAACTACCGTACAATTGCGCTCATTTCACACGCTAGCAAGGTTATGCTCAAAATCCTACAAGCTAGGCTTCAGCAGTATGTGAACCGAGAACTACCAGAAGTGCAAGCTGGGTTTCGAAGAGGCAGAGGAACTAGAGATCAGATTGCCAACATTCGCTGGATCATGGAAAAAGCAAGAAAGTTCCAGAAAAACATCTACTTCTGCTTCATTGACTACGCTAAAGCCTTTGATTGTGTGGATCACAACAAACTGTGGCAAAGTCTTAAAGAGATGGGAGTACCAGACCACCTTACCTGTCTCCTGAGAAACCTGTATGTGGGTCAAGAAGCAACAGTTAGAACCGGACATGGAACAACCAACTGGTTCAAAATTGGGACAGGAGTACGACAAGGCTGTATATTATCACCCTGCTTATTTAACTTATATGCAGAGTACATCATGAGAAATGCCGGGCTGGATGAATCACAAGCCGGAGTTAAGATTGCCGGGAGAAATATCAACAACCTCAGATAAGCAGACGATACCACCCTAATGGCAGAAAGTGAAGAGGAACTAAAGAGCCTCTTGATGAGGGTGAAAGAGGAGAGTGCAAAAGCTGGCTCGAAACTCAACATTAAAAAAACCCAGATCATGGCATCTGGTCCCATCACTTCCTGGCAAATAGAAGGGGAAGAAATGGAAGCAGTGACAGATTTTATTTTCTTGGGCTCTAAGATCACCGCAGACGGTGACTGCAGCCATGAACTTAAAAGATGCTTGCTCCTTGGGAGGAAAGCTATGGCAAACCTAGACAGCATATTAAAAAGCAGAGACATCACCTTGCCGACAAAGGTCCGTATAGTTAAAGCTATGGTTTTTCCAGTAGTATATTATCACCCTGCTTATTTAACTTATATGCAGAGTACATCATGAGAAATGCCGGGCTGGATGAATCACAGAAAGTGAAGAGGAACTAAAGAGCCTCTTGATGAGGGTGAAAGAGGAAAGTGCAAAAGCTGGCTTGAAACTCAACATTAAAAAAACTCAGATCATGGCATCTGGTCCCATCACTTCCTGGCAAATAGAAGGGGAGGAAATGGAAGCAGTGACAGATTTTATTTTCTTGGGCTCCAAGATCACCGCAGACGGTGACTGCAGCCATGAAATTAAAAGACACTTGCTCCTTGGGAGGAAAGCTATGGCAAACCTAGACAGCATATTAAAAAGCAGAGATATCACCTTGCCGACAAAGGTCCGTATAGTTAAAGCTATGGTTTTCCCAGTAGTAATGTATGGCTGTGAGAGTTGGACCATAAGGAAGGCTGAGCGCCAAAGAATTGATGCTTTCGAACTGTGGTGCTGGAGAAGACTCTTGAGAGTCCCTTGGACTGCAAGGAGGTCAAACCAGTCAATCCTAAAGGAAATCAACCCTGACTGCTCATTGGAAGGACAGATGCTGAAGCTGAAGCTCAAATACTTTGGCCACCTAATGCGAAGAGAGGACTCACTGGAAAAGACCCTGATGCTGGGAAAGACTGAAGGCAAAAGGAGAAGGGGACGGCAGAGGATGAGATGGTTAGATAGCATCACCGATGTAATGAACATGAATTTGAGTAAACTCCGAGAGACAGTGGAGGACAGGAAGGCCTGGCGTGCTACGGTCCATGAGGTCACGAAGAGTTGGACACAACTAAACGACTGAACAACAACAAAAAAAGGACACTAAAAGTGATAATCACCTTACCTTAGCTCCTTTTGATAGTTGGACTCTGGAAAAGTAAAAGGACAGATTTTAGAATATAGCAAAAAAGCATGGCAACTTACTAGGAAATAATTTTTTTATAATGCTGATCGGTTTTAAAAGAGAAGGTTGATCCAGCATCCAATAATGTTTTGCAGGCACAAGCATTCTTAATCATTTGAACAGAAATAGGTGGGTTTTTTTTGTGGACCTATACCTTCACTGAAATGAAAGAGAACAGTGTTACTGTGAGGAACCAAGAACTTTCCATTCATAAACCATGCATCTAGCACCAAATTATGTATTCTGTGTATTATTGATGAAAAATCTGCTCTCTAATGAATTACAAACACGAGCTGCAATCTGATTCCCTCTGTACATGGAGTGCCAGATTTGGAGGACCCAGCACCCTACTATCTCTACTTCCTCCCATATACCGACTCCAGCTATTGCTGTGGATGCCAGACTGGGGCACAAGATGACTCTTGACTTCAAGTCCAGCTCCTCAACTTTGGCTTTCTGGAAGCTCACTCTTCCTTGCTGGCAAGCCCTAATGATGCCCTTAGCAGAATTAGGAGAGGCACAAAATATGAGATTGTGTGAAGGGACAGATCCCTGAAAACTTCACATTCATCATTGAGGGAGAACCTCTGCTTGAAATGAAATCAGTGGTCACATTGCAGGATACCTAGTTCTTAATATTTTGGGGGGTCTTCATATTTTATTCTATGTCAGTGCAATATACTGGCTAGAAGCTGGACTGGGATTTAGAAGAAGATTTAGTTTCCTTTCTATCTTCAGTTCTGGAAGCTTGGTATCTCTTAACCTATTTCACAAGGATGTTACTTTAAAGAAAAACTGAAGGAGACTGCATTGAACTACTGGAGGAATTGTAGGCTTTATATCAAATGAACAAGCAAAGAAATAACAAATCTGAAATAACTAATTCCAAATTATTGAAAATTTGACATGTAAACCATTACAGTGCATTTTAAAGAGGCAAAGTATATTGTTTTGTGAATGCTAGTGTCTTTTTTTTCCTTACAAGTTATTCATAGCCAGATTTTATCCTGCAGAGAAACAATTTTTAATATATACAAGTGGGGAATCTGTTTCTGGCACAAAACTAACAGATTTAGATTTGTCTACTATATTTATAATTAAGGTTTAAGATGCAAAGCCACTTCCAGAAGGCCCACATACCTTTCCTTCTTGTGCAGCAACATATAATAAGGAGAATAATAAGGATCAGAAGGAGTAACAGAACAACTGACAACACAACCGCTAAAATTATAGTTCGGATTCGCCAATCTTCATTATCACATCCTACTAAATAAAAATTAAAAAATGTTAAACAGTACAATAAATTAGCATGAACATTTTACAATGTTCCTAAGGGTTTTGATGAGTTCCTATGAACTCATTCTTATTTATTTTAATTTTAATGAGTAATGTTTCCTAGTGGAGATTTCTGGAAATCCCAGATTATTCATCAATTTATTTTCTCTTTTATTACTTTTATTTTTCTTGTACCAGTATCCAATTATAATTTGTAGTGAACAAATTAATCATCAATAATTCCTAGTTTGAACATCCTGAGAAACTGAATGGCATAATGTAACAAAGGTCAATGGGGCTAGAGGAAGCCAATGGATGCTCTTTGATTTTACAGTGTGTGTTTGCAGCTGGTCCTTATGCCTGATTTCTCAGACTTAAGTGCCACTGAATTCACCGAGCCTTCCCCCATGAAAATGCCTGCAAGATTGCTACTGAATCATTAAATCCACCCCCACCCAAATTGCATAAAAGAACTGCAAAATATAATGTAACACAATATACAAGATCCACCAAAGAATCCATTGGCACTATTGGACATAATACACTGTAAATGTTTACACAGCAAATCCTCCACTTTTCCAAGCTTCTTCCTCCTTCCCCCTACTTTTATTTGAAGGGAGAGAAGTGATCTAGACTTATTCCATTTCTGCCATGGTTTAAATTGTATGTTTGGCCTCAAATATTTTATTTTTATTTGAAATATTTATGCAGACTCTATCAAGCAATGTATATCCAGTTTGTACCTGCATACCCAGAATATTTAATTCCCAGTGAAAGTAAAGCTGCTGTTCATGTAGGATTTAGGATAATTGGTCATATTTTTAAGCTAATGATTTATGGGAAATGCTTTTGAACATTTCTCAAAAATTCAGTTGAGGTTTGTGCCGATTAAATTCTTAGTGGATTGTGCACGCTTCAGGGTTTGATATGCAGCTTCAAATTCACTTTTCAGTAAATAGATGCAAATAGACTAAGGACTAAGTTCTAGAATCAGATCCAAAGGGATATATTCAAGACTGAAAGCAATAGCATGGATCTGAATTTTTCCTCCTCAAGGCCTCCTTCTGTTTATGGAAAGGCTTGTAAATCTGCTGGCAAAAGTGAAGCTAAGACACTTTCATCCATTTCTTATCTTCTCCTACTGAACCGTCATCACTACAGAGCTGATGTGAGGGCATGGATATATGCTTTCAAATCAGTGTTGACTCCAGGCAACTGCCTGGACAAGTCCCTGCAGTTTTCTTGGCAAGATTTTTAGAAGTGGTTTGCTACTGCCTTCTTCCTAGGGATGTGTGTGTGTGACAGGCCCGAAGGTCATCCATTTGGCTTGATGCCTAAGGCAGGACTAGAACTCACGGTCTCCCAGTTTCTAGCCTAGCGCCTTAACCACTACACCAAACTGGCTTTCCTTTCCTGCTCCTTTCCTTCAGGGAAGCAGGAGTTGAAGAAGGTAGAAAGAAGACACTTCCATTCTTCCATTTGTGGGGATATTCCATGAGTGTTATTGTACTTAGAAGAACCTCCATAACACTGAATAATTCTGCAATCTATTTCAGTCAGCTGTGGTTTTGAAAATGTTGGCTTAACAAATGTATATTTACAGTCATTAGCAAGGTTTGAATATATCCTGTCCCTTGGAACTACGCTTTATACTATCCGTTGTGGTTTCCTCCTGCATAAGTTTTCTGAGCTAGGTGCTTGGTGATTATTCTACTTACACTTTGAAGGACAACTAAAATTTTGCTTGTTGCTTGACCCCATGGCAACTGTGCTTTGGCTGTCACAATATTCTATTCTTATCTGTTTAAAACATGTCTATACCATTTCCCAGTCTTTTACCTTTTTATACTATTCCATGACCATGCCAGGTTTAAAGCACTGGTCTTAAGCAACACAGCTCTAAGTGTGAGATCAGGTCATGTCATAGATTGCAAAGATTTTTTTTTTAAAGGAAACTGTAAGATCTTATTTGAAGGGCTTGTTCTATGTAAATAAGATAAGCTGGGTGGTTACCATCTGTCAACCATGGTCTGTTAATGGTAACCTATGGAACAGCCTGCCTATAATGTTTGTTTGAAATCTTTTTATGCTTTTTACAGTGGTAACTTTTTATCATGCATAAAAAGTTATGTTTGAACCTTGAGCTTTTGTCCTTTATAATGCTCATTGTTTTAATGTGAACTAATTTATCTTCCTCTATTTAAAAAAATATGCTGCATCTATATTGTTTTCTGGGTTTACTTACTGTACATGATTTTTTAGTGTTTTATTTGCTTTGCTTGGGCTAGGCAAATCATCCAGAAAATATGTTGATAGCAGCCATATCAGTTTGATAAATAAATACTGACAGCACATGAATTTTCTACATTGGAGCTGACATGCCTCCATTTCAGCTGAATCATTAGAAAGACTGTATATTCTCACTCTGTATGTGTCTTTGGAACAAAATTGGGCTGTCATTGAAAAATGAATGATCTTTCTCCATAATCAGTTAAGTATGCCATTATTACGCTTAATGGCATTTGCTTTTCTTCCATTCTGAGCTGAAGGATCCGAAGGGGGAAGTCAAAAAAGTCAGGATGGCAGCTGCAGCTCCACAGTCAAAGCCCTGTCCCTTATTTTACATGTGTCATGCATGTGACTTGTGTAAAAAAGGGGTGGAGCTTCAGTTGTATTAGCCATCTTGACTTTTTTGGTGCGCACATACACACACACACACACATATAGTGGTCACTTCTGATTCTGAGTTGTGTCATGTAACTATGGCAAATTGAAAAATATACTTATGCAGGACAATTTATTTACCCCCACAAAACCACTATAATGATAAATATGGTTTATTTAGTAAACATGTCACTTTATTTCTTAAATCATATGTGGGGGAAAATAATATTCCTTATGTTTTCTGTTCCTTATGGTTTCTGAAATGTATATTAGACAGAGCAGAGAAACTTTAACAGCTTGATGACTATGGAGCAGAAAGAGACAGATTACAGAAACCAGATTGTTGCCTTTTCCCTGGTATGAAAAAGAGATCCTATATGGCAGGGCTTTCCAAAGTGCTGCCGCTGGCGACACGCTGGCGGCGGTGCGGCAGCGGCGGCACAGCGGCGGTGCGGGGGCATGCGCGTGCGGCGGCAACACAGGAGGGTGTGCGGCGGCGCGCGCGCACACGGCGGCAGCGCGGGGGCGTACGGCAGCGCAGAGGGGCGTGCGGCGGTGCGCGCGTGCACGGCGGCGGCAGCAGCGGCTGCCGCTGCCACCGTGCACACACGCGCCGCTGCTTCCGGGTGGTGTGGCGACACACCACGCTGTGTGTGGCGACACACTTTTGTGTCACGACACACAGTTTGGAAAGCTCTGCTATATGGGTACCATAAAGGACTTTGTTTATCTTAGAGGGTGCTAGTATCAGTAGAAGTGGTAGAAGTAGAAGTAGAATAGCAACTAAGATTGTGTCAACAGCTACTCCAAATCAGTACAAATAGCTGGAGAAGAGGTTGAAGTACTACTAGAGTTTATTTCCCTCAGTTTAAACATTCATGGGAATGTTAACCCTAACCATGAAATAAAGAGATTTCTGCTACTTGGGAGAAAAGACTGCCAGATTCAAACAAAATATTAGTGCGTAGAGACAACGTCACACCAAGAAAGGTATATTTTGTATACATAATGTTATCAAGAACATGGTTTTCCCAGTTGTAACATGACTGTGAAAGCTGGACAATCAGAAAAGCTGAATGAAGAAAAATTTGAATTTTAGGCCTGGAAAAAATTGCTGAGAATGCTGTGGACTATGAGAAGAATAAATTATTTGAGGAAATAAAACCAGATTGCTCAATGGAAACACTAATAATGAAGCTAAAGTTTGGACATGTAATGCAAGGGCAAAAGTCCTGAGAAGAGACACCATTGCTTGGAAAAATTGAAGGCAATCGGAAAAGAGCCTGACAGAAGACAAGTCACGAGATGCTGTCACTGATGACAAGCATGAAGAATGCAATGAAGCAAATAATCCTAGCAAATGGCATATAATCCTGGCAAAGTGTTGTCTGCCGCACCACGAAGAATCAGAAGTTACTGAATGGTAGCAACAATAACCACATACCTCTGTATAATATGGTAGTGCAAGCCCATTTTCCCTCAGATAGCTCCTTGAATGATATAACATAACAAAAGCTGCCTAAAACAATAACTGTCTATTACTTTTCATGAGAACATTTCCTCATGACTGAGATAAAAATGAGTGAGTTGTACTTCCAGTTAGAATAGTGTAAGAATCTTTCCTATACCTCATTCAAAGGATGCCCCTGCACTGTGAGCAAAGATGAAGATGGAGGCTGCCACAGACAACCCCATGCACATAGAGTTTTCTCTCCCCTTATCCTTTTTACCACTAAACTTTCCTTTGCATGATGGCATTTTATTACTTTGACCCAAACCTGTTATTAGTATATATCAATCAAAGAGAAAATATGTTTCTCTATTGTTTCTATATGTTTCTATATATATTGTTTCTATATGTTTCTCTATACTCATTAGTATATATTGCCAAAATGGTAATGGGAGCATCTTCAAGATCAGTCTTTATTGAATTGGTACCCTCCAGATGTTAGATAAAAATTTCCATCATCCCCAATTGTACCTATGCTGATTGGAGATGATGAGAACTATTGTCCCACAAATCTGGGAGGCAACAGGTTGGCGAAGACAATTCCAGAGTTAATTTCATAGGATACACAGACAAACTGAAACATATCTGAGGAGACTCATCAGAATCTACCGACCTGACAGCACTGAGTAAACCAAATTCTATATCTTTTATTGGTACATATTAGAGCGCATTTAAAAAAATAATTTCAACAAACATGAACTACGCTGATAAGATGTTCACTTACTTGGGGAAGGTTCATACACAGTCACAGTTACAGTTGCAGACTGAGGTTTAGAGAGTGCATCTATGGTAGCTAAGCAAGTCACGGTGCTATTGGTCAGTGGGGTCAGAGTTAAGATGCTCTCTTCATTGTATAAGCCATTCGATACCTGACTGTAGTTGGAAACATACATGGAATGATCTAATAAATGATTGTTTCCCATCCAGGAAATGTATGGAGCAGGAGACCATCCAAAGGCTTCACAGACTATTTCAATTGTTGTGTTCTTTTTCACTATGAAGTTGATATATTTGATATTCAAAGATCCATTAACTGTTCAGGGAAAAAAATTATTTTCTTCTTTACCATTTTATGGTCCCAAATTTAAGATAAGAAAAACCATTAAAAAAAGTAGTTTAATTTAATTTCAATATTGGAAAAAGTAACCATAGACTATGTCTATGAAGGTTCTCAGTCATCCAGGTGGAATTGTCTGTAGCTTGAATCATGTCAACTGGATTTCTATTTTCTTAGTGGAAACGTTTCGCTCCTTATCCAAGGAGCTTCTTCAGTCTGAGCAAAGTTGGTAAGGGAATCCTAAATATGTTCCTAGGTAGCTGTGTGTACACACAGCTACCTAGGAACATATTTAGGATTCCCTTACCAACTTTGCTCAGACTGAAGAAGCTCCTTGGATAAGGAGCGAAACATTTCCACTAAGAAAATAGAAATCCAGTTGACATGATTCAAGCTACAGATAACCATAGACTATCATTGCTTTCTGATGCTTTAAGATGCTGTTTCCCATATGATTGTAATGATAATTATTGATGATTTCTTGTCATACAGATACATCCTTCCAGTCTATAGAACTAAGAAGTACAGTATAAGTATTTTCTTTTTTTTACCACTTTTAAATAATTACCTTTTAAATTGATCAAAAATCTTATTAAGATGGAAACATATTTTATTTGAGGTGAATAGATGAGGTTTTCATATCTGAGATGTATTCCCTAATTATGGATGGACAACTTGAAGCCCATAGTGAATTTTCAAAGTCCCTTGTGAGTTAGCCACATATATCCTCTATTTCTCCTCCACACTGCTTCATCATTCCCAGCAGCCTACCAATCAGCTCCTTGTCTAGCCGGATATCAGTCTCTTGTTTTTCCCTCATATGATTTTGAACAGCAAATAATTTATATACATATATGCTAAAAAGAGAATATGTGTTACAAATATATGCTTCCATCCATAAGCCCTCCCATAGTAACAAGTCTCAGTTTTCCTAGACTTCATGACCTTTTGGCTCCCTGTTTTGATTTTTTTTCTTTCTATATCTATGTGTGTATTATACCTGCTAACTGTGAACAGGATTCTATATCCACCAGTGTAGTTCACAGAGGCTTATGCCGCCTTCCCCGTCACCAAAATGTTGCAGTTAAAGATGCCGCAAAATCTTTACAGTTTTTACAGAAGAAAATACAGAAAAAATAGAAAATGTCCAATGTGAAATGATTAATGAACAATTTTTGCAGTAAGCCTAATTTTTTTTAAAAAAAGCTATATGAATAATCATGGAAAGACATACTTACTTTGTACAGAAAGAAATGCATATCTATTGTCATCATTATACTGGAGGCTACATCTGATTTGTCCAGAATCTTTCAGCTGAACATTATGGATCATCAGCTCTGAAGTAAACCTGTTACCACTTTGGTTATAACCTTTCTGAGTATATCGGTCATCTGTTACAATAGTTTCTCCAGAGCTCAATACAGACAGCTTAGGATTTCCATTGAAAAGCCATATCAAAATTTTCCACCCATCTGATACTGTGCAGTTAAATCGGGCCACCGAACCCACAAGAACTGTTAAATCTTGGGGGCCTTCTATGATGGCATAGCCAAAGCCAGGATCTGTAAAGCAAAACAAACAGGAATTAAAACTATACCAACACCAATATCAGTAAAAGTGTTTCTAGCTTATCTTGCATATGGGACTTGATAACAGTTATGAAATCAAGGAATAATAGACTAAAGTGTGAGTGAAATCTGAAGCATAGTTACAGTTCTATGTGAACAAAGAAGATGAAAGAGGTATTGACTTGGTAATACATTGGTGATACAAACTGAAGCTGGATAATGTACATGAAATCTGAAGGGCATTCTTGTCCATGTTAGTAACAAAAGCAAGCAACCATTTTGTATTACATGTTTGCCCTGTGCTTCAAGATAATAAAAATCTGGTTGCAGTATTATTAACTAAGGCTGAACATTTATAGGGCAAAGTACATATTGCATAGTAAAATGCACTATAGTGCCCTGATGTCACTTGCATAAAAAAGGCAAAGTTATTTTGGTTTTAAAACTCTGGTGTTATTTCTTTACACACAGAGAAACAAACACATATATAGTTTTGGAACACTTTAATTTTAAGGAAAAGTATTATTGGCAAAGTATACTTCAAAGTATACTGTTTTATCTGCTAAGATTTTCACATCTTAAACGCATTTTGCTGGCTGCTGCCAGGATATTTAGTTTACTTCTTCATATTCTTAGTTTATTAAAGACAAGGTTGGATGCTCCCTACCCATTTTTTGTTTGGTCCCATCTACAAACTGAATTGCAATGACCTTGACCTACCCTGCTGGCCATAATCAGGAGAAGGTATCGGGGTCATACACTTCCCCTCTGCTTTCATTCTTGTGTGGCTGGGATGAAATCAGATTTCATTCTGCTTTTAGATGCATCAAAGCTGCTTCTTAGTTTCAGGGAACTCATTTGTTTATTAATGGATTATAAACAAACCACAATTATATCTGAATACTCATTCAATAAAAACATCATCCAAGCAAACATGGGATGTTTGGGATGTACACTTTGTAGTTTAACAAGGTAGAAGCCTCCAAAGGAGGGAACTCCTCTAAAGGGTCACTATAGGGTGGACATGCCATGTCCATAAGTAGTTAAGTTATTTAAAAATAATGATCCATGTTTGTTCCCCTACAATTATCAGGGTAATTCTGAGATGGAATATAAAATCAGGGGGACATCTATAGGAGAAAGTATTTTAATAATAAGTAACCAATCAAAGAGAATATTTGTAGCTCAGGATTGAACTGTGGAGTCCTTGGTGCTCTCTGAGCCTTGTTGTTTTCTTGCAGACGTTTCATTGCCAGGCTAGGCAACATCTTCAGTGCGAAAAGGGAGTGGGACTTGCTCTCTGTTTATATACCCTGGCTTGTCCTGCCTGTGTTGGTGGGGGTGTTGTACTCTCCTTGGTAGTTCC
The DNA here is from genome assembly GCA_023362775.1 of Charina bottae. Taxonomy (NCBI): domain Eukaryota; kingdom Metazoa; phylum Chordata; class Lepidosauria; order Squamata; family Charinaidae; genus Charina; species Charina bottae. Next base: position 68,359,922 of record JALMGJ010000004.1, read on the forward strand.
TTGGTTGCATGTTACAACCACATGGCATCACCGTAGCACATAAACCAACCAAAACCCTTCAGAACATCGTAAGTAACTCAAAAGTAACTCAAAAGACCCAGTAGCCAAAGAAGAAAAAACAGGAGTTATCTACAACATACAGTGTAAGGACTGTAGCAGCCACTATGTAGGACAGACTGGCAGAAGACTAGCAGAACGCATCCATGAACACCAACTAGCAGTCAGAAGACATGATGAAAACTCCTTAATCTCACAACACATGGACAGACTTAACCATACTTTCAACTGGGAAACTGTGAGCATCTTAAACCAAGCCAAATCCAAAATGCTAGAGAATTCCTGGAAGCTTGGCACTCAGACAAAGCAGCCATCAACAGACACATAGAGCTAAACAACATTTACATACCATTCATAAGAGACAACAGAAAAGCCAGAAGACCAGAACACCTCCTTGCCAGCAATCAACACCCAGATAGGCAAAGATTAACACCAAGATTAGCACCAGAGGAGCAATCAAACAACACAATAGACCCTAATCAAGGAACTATTAACTCAGTCAATCAACCAAGCAGCAAACAACAGCCCAACCAAGGAACTACCAAGGAGAGTACAACACCCCCACCAACACAGGCAGGACAAGCCAGGGTATATAAACAGAGAGCAAGCCCCACTCCCTTTTCGCACTGAAGATGTTGCCTAGCCTGGCAATGAAACGTCTGCAAAAAAACAACAAGGCTCAGAGAGCACCAAGGACTCCACAATAATAAGTAAGTACCCTCAATCGACTGGAGAAATGTGTGCCTTATAAAGAGATAAAAACAGATATGACCACATATTAGCATGGTGCTAACTGAGGGTACTTCCACATCATCTTTCTACTCCCCAATCTCTCTCAAAATACATTGAAGCCACTCTGTGATCATCTTAGTTTCAGGTGACTTCAAAACACTGAGAATACACAGTGAACTCTGGAGCCAATCAGTGCTGACCCTCCAGCTAAAGAATGCCATCCAATCAGTGGCCTAATCTAAGCTACTGAAGACTCTGGAACAATGAAAATTCATTGTTCCAGAATGAAAGAGAAATTAAATAAATTCCTAGTATTCCCCCCACTTCCCCCAATGTTTAAAGCTCTTGTTTATCCTTAAAGAAGCCGAGGTACCATAATATGAAAGGCTTCTCTTGAAGAAAATCAAGTTCCTCTTTCAGGTCAGTGATCAGTTACCATAAAACATAACTGCTAATGTAAAGTTTCTAAATGAAGAGTTGACAAATAAGAGACCTGCATGTGTTATCATAACCTGAGAACATGAGATAATGCTCCACCATTGGCTCAAATTCAACATTTTAAAAAATGCTTAATTATTTGAATGTTTTAAAATTATATATTTAAATTTTAAAATGTATACATTTTAAAATTTCCTATTTACTTTTGGTGTCTATGACCACACAAAATCACCCAGTAGTTGGTGATTTACTTTTGGTGTCTATGATCACACAAAATCACCCAGTAGTTGTCAGCCCTTCAAGGTAGACCAGACAAGGAAACCAATGCCATGTAGGTCAGTACTACTTTTATTGTAAAGCTATATAACAGAGTCTTGCAAGTCTGAATGCACTTCTCCCTCCCTTTCTCTTTGTGTGAATTAGGGGGGGGATGTCTGACACATTTACTCACATTACTTTCTTTTATCTAACTCTTCTTCCTTTTGTTCAAGGCCATTCCCTCTGCCCTCTACAGTAATGTCCATTGTTCACTACTTGAAAGGGTTTTTGATCCATGCCAGTTTTAACAGTACCTTAATCATTCTTCTCACTTTGAAGGTTTGGAGGGCATGGAGGAAGCTGAACTGTTATTTGAAACTCAAGGCACGACATAAAATTGTAACTTTAATGTGTCTCTTAGCTAAGCTGAACATATTTCCTTGAGACAAAAACGGGACATTGGGATGGCAAAAATGGGACGGGGTTAAACTTATGTAATATTCCGTATTCATGAAAAAGTAAGATGATAAAAAGAGTTTTTAAGAGTTTTTAAGATCCATTTGCTGGTCCTTAAACAGATTACTGTATATATAAAAATATTTTTGTTTTCATTAAAATGAAAAAGTTTTATTATTCTTCAGTGACAGAACTCATACTTGGCAGCAGGGCGAGGCTTGACTCAGAGTTCTAAGTGGAAGCAAGGCCAGGCTTAAGAACAAGGCAAGGCTTGACTCAGGAGTTCTACATGGAAGCAAGGCAAGACTAAGAGCAAGGCAGCGTTCCTACTTGACAGCAAGGAAACAGGAAGGCACTAGGACCGACACGGAATCTCAGCAGATATTGGAGGCAGCAGCAGCTCAGCAAGAACCGGAGGCAGCAATGAGGCATGGAAATGGCAAGACACTTGGCAAGGCAGGAGGGCAGGTCAGTGGAGCATCGGTGCAGGGTAGTCAGGACAGTTGTCTCCGACAACCAGCTCCTGTGCCTGCCATCTTTTTATCTGCTGAGTTTCCCGCTGCTGACGAGCAGGAGCCAATCGCTGCTGTCGTTGTGCAGCTCTCTTCTCAGCTCTCCTAGCTCATGCGCTGATTGGCGGTGGGGAACTCACCTCTAGTCTGCTCTCTGCCAGCTGATCGGCTTCCCCATCAAACCTTCCCACGCTTTCCCCAACAACATTTCCCACGCTTTCCCTAACAGGCTCTTCACCCTCCTCCTCTGACCCAAACTCCATCCTTACAGGTTTTTTAAAAAATGGGACAAAATTGACATTTATATTAAAATGACGGGACTGTCGGGAAATGTGAAAAAAACAGTACCGTCCCGTTCAAAACGGTACGTATGGTCAGCCTACTCTTAACATCTGTCATGTTGGTGTTTCAATGTGCTGTTGAATTACAGCAAATAATCAGGCCCAAATCAAAGACGTATTATGATAGGTATTGTGAGAGGCCTTATTTTTTCAGCCAATCAGGAGAGACATACTTTGGGTCGTGTCTGCTAAGGAGTGTCAGCTGGTGGGGCCCAGGAGGAGAGCCTTTTCTGCCATGGCACCCTCCCTCTGGAACATCATCCCTCTGGAGATTAGATTGGCCCATCCCTGTTGGCCTTCCATAAGGCCTTGAAGACTTGGCTCTGTGCTTGAGATGCCAAGTATCTGACAAAGCCCATTTCTTGGTTGTGTTGAGTGATTGACTGATGTTTTTGTAATTTTTCCCAGCTGCTATGTGTTTTATGTTTTATGTTGTGTGTGTGTGTATCATTTTTAATATTGTTAGCTGCCCAGAGTCATGTATTTGAGATGGGCAGCCATATAAACCTAATAAATAAATACACAAAGGATCATACCTGTTAGGTAGACCATAAGACTGATAATCAGCCCAATCCATCCCTGAAGTCTGTCCATTGAGCAAGCTGTTCCCTTGAATCTGAAAAATGACAGCCATACAACACGATATATTATAAATTATATTTTAGTAACCACTTGAAGCTAACACATTAAAAAACAAAAGAAACAAAATAATGACCCTTCAAACATTCTGAACAAGAAAGTGATGCATATAAGTAGAAAAATAATAAGCACAGTATAAAGAAAATTACATTAATTAGATGATGTACTTCATTTCTTTCCAGAATAACATGAGAGACTGAGAAAAAAAATGCATGCCTGGTCTCCTGTGTGAGATCAATCTAAATGCCTAAGAGGTCCAGAGTCCAGTTCTCCCAGTGGCTTTCTACATTCACAGAGGAAAATTATAAATAGGACATGAGCTTAATCACATCTTCACATGACAAAATAATGAACAGAATTGCTGTGTCAGTCTGTTCAGGAGAATCAACCCATAAAGTCTTCAATATTGTTTTTTTTTAATAAGAATTTTATTAAGTTTAGAGCAAAGATAAAAATTACAAAAAAGCAAAAAAAGCCTACAAAAAAAAGTGAGAAACTCAAGAAAAAGAATTTTAAAGATTACATAAGAAGTGACTGCCGACTTTCAACAAGAATATATACCAATTTCCATAATTAATCCCTTACTCTAAATCTAACCAAGATCACATTATTTCTACAAATCATCCCATAAACATTGTAGAAATCAAGTAAAAGCAATTGCTTCTTCCCCTTATATATAAAGAAAAATAAACAAATATATAAATATATAAACCTCCAAATCAACTTCCCCCCCCATAGAAACCCATTTATAAAGTGTTTCTCTCCTATCACTATTCTATATACTGTATTTCTGGCCAGTATATTAACAACCAAACTATAAAAACATTTTAAAAAAACATTTAAGTTATCTACTTTTATGCTTAGTACTACTATAACAATCTTATCCCTATTAAACCTTAAAAAACAAACTTTAAGTCATTACAGAAAAATAGAATCGTACAGCCTTAAAATCAATCCATATACTTATTCTTAATTTCTTATCCCACCTCAAAATAAACAAATTTAAACTAAAGAATCTGGATTTTTTTCAGAGGTTATAGGAGTTGTTATAAAAATGACAGTTCTTCTTGTTAAAAAATGAATCAGACTGCTATTCGTGATACAGGTTTTTTAATGTCTTAAATTTCATAAAATATTTTAAAGGATCAGTACAAGAAGCAGACAGCATCATCTATTACATACCAGTTTATCTGGAAGTCTCATTAGTTCTATCAGAAATACCAGTTACCTGAATGCTGTTTTCAGGCTGTAATTCTAAACAGCTGTTTTAGCCTGAAAATGGCATTCAGATTACTAGTATTTTTGACAATCTGTGACAGAGATGAATAGCAAAACAGTTGAGTGTGGTGCTTGGAAGATCTCCTAAGATCTTTAGACCCTACTTAGATAACAGTTGGCAACCAATAATCATGTATAGGTGAATACGCAACCTGCAGATGAAAAACAAAGTGTTCTGGTCTACTCCATGCCTGTTACTCTGTTCTGTGTATAGAAATACTATTTTCTTTGTCCCTTTCCAAGCACACTAGGAAAACCTGTTGTAGGTGAACAACTTGTCAGAGTGTATTTACAGAGCTGTTCTATGGGCCAACAGAATAATCCTAGTACAATTACTATAAATAATTTTGTTCATTAAATTAGGAGTCAATAGAGTCAGCCCCACGGAATACAGAGAGATTTTCTTTCAGCAAGTATGCATAAAACTGTGGTGTGCAGATGACTTGCAAAAAAAAAATCAACGTGATAGCACTAGATTTCTTGCTTTTTAAAAAATTTTGACATTTTAATTTGTATGGGCTGAATGTATAATTGGTAATCGTAGATCTTTTCCCCAGGAAATACATTTTGAGGCTGTTCATCCACATTATGTGTATCACTACAAAGAATTATCTTACCTTTTTAGTTGAAGATCATTGTTTAGAAATGTCTCTATAGGAAAAAGAACACCATGTTTGAAATCCTTTCCATATAAACAGCTGCTCCAGCAGACACACAATCAAATATTCTGAACAACTCTCAGTTTCTCTCCATAGTTTAACAGGAAGGTCCTACCAAAATATTTCAGCTTGTGGTTCCTGATTGTGTCCTATATGACTGCTACAGTCACTTTTTATCTCATTGTAAGATAAGGCCTAGTCCTGCAACCAATGTGTCTCTCTTGGTTTTTAATAATTAACAAGTATTGCCAAAGGTAAAATGCAGCAATGAAACTATTTCTAATGAGATCTCCTAAGCAGTTAAAGCAACAATAACACCTGTTGTCATAACTAAGTAATATTCTGCTCCTGTTAGTAAGTAAAGGACAGAAACAGAACGATTGAGCTTCACTGTCTGGCATTTTCATGATTGCCATAAGATGTAGAACATTTCTTTTATAGTATTTCTACATGAAAACATGCTCCAACTGCTGAATTATTGGGTACTCTAGAGAATAGAAAAAGGGGTGTGGTGGGTCAGCGGGTAAGACGCCAGGCTTGTCGATCGGAAGATTGCAAGTTCGGAGGATCGAATCCCTAGCCCTGCTTGCGGAGTGAGCTCCCGCACTAGCTCCAGCTCTTGCCAACCTAGCAATTCGAAAGCATGCAAAGGAAAGTAGATTAATAGGTACCACTTCGGTGGGTAGGTAACAGTGTTCCGCGTGTGTCATGCGGCCACATGACCGTGGAAGCGTCTTCGGACAACGCTGGCTCTTCGGCTAACAAACGGAGATGAGCACTGGCCCCTAGAGTCGGACACGACTGCACAAATGTGCAGGAGGAACCTTTACCTTTTTACCTTTAAGGGATTGATTAGAGAAATTGCTTTATATTCTTGATGTTCAGAGTTGGAAATCACCTCTGATTGTAATCTTTAAAATTCTTTTTTCTTGTGTTTCACACTTTTCTTGTAGAAATCAAATGGCCCAGCTGCCCTCCCTTAAAAATTCAAACCTCTCAGCAAAAAAACTCCCACAAAACATATTCTCTTCTCTCTCATAACAATCCTTCAGAAAGACATAACTTTTCCCCAGAAAAACAAAACTCTTTATAATCTGCAGTTCAGACTATCGCTTTAACCCTTTCAACACCAAGATGTAGTCTTCACCTGGCATTACTTCAGTGTCACTGACAACAAGAACATCTCCATCTTTGCCAAGATCTTCATCTTCCTCCATAACATCTTCAGCCAGATGGTACACTTTAGAAATAATCTATTCCCCAATGTCCTGTATATTCTGCAGAATAGCTTGACAGCACTCTGAAAAAATATCTTTAAAGGACTGCTTACACTCACGATGAAACTCAATATGGCCCGTTTCTGGATGCTGGGCCATATTGGTAAGCAAGCAATTTTTGGAGGTTCCTGATTTTTAGTTTGTTATATTATACTAATGTAGAAGCAAAAACTAATAAAAATGGAGGAAAAATCCATCTGCCAGTCCCAAAAGAGAAACAAAAAGTCAAGTTTTTAATAAACAAATGTGGATATAAATGTTCACTACTGTATTGGGTATTTGTTGTTAACTGTACAGCTTGTTTTTCATAAATGAAACTCTGGTGGACCATACCTTATAGATTCTATTTCTACCTTGTCTTTTTCAATATTGCGTGCAGAAGGAGCACCCATGCCCTTAACACTCTTCCTTGCAAAATTGGTTCAGGTGGACTTGTGTCCTTTTAAGTTGCATATTTCCCTGCATCAGAAATAATCTAGTGTTGTTTACCGGATTATTGAAAAGCTTGCTGACCAGAATACCTGAGGGACCGTCTTGTCCCCAGGTTATCGACCCGCCCCACCCGATCGTTCAGAGAGGGCCTGCTGCGAGCCCCATCAATTAAAGAATGTCATCTGATGGGGGCTAGGAGGCGGGCCTTCTCTGTAGCAGCACCCACACTATGGAACATCTTGCCCCCGGAGTTGAGACAGATCCCCTCCCTCCCGACCTTTAGAAAAGAACTGAAGACCTGGTTCTGCCGCCTGGCATGGGAGGGAGGAAACGATAGTTCCTCATGGGGGTGGTTAATCCCGTAATTTTATAATGCCCTTCTTTTATTAATACTATCTCCCACTTGGATTTTTATTTTATTTTATTTTATTTTATATTATATTAATTGTATAAATTGTTAGTTTATATATTTTATATTTTATGCTTTTATCTAATTTTATTTATTGTAAACCGCCCAGAGTTCCCCGTTGGGGGAGATGGGCGGTTATATAAATTAAATAAATAAATAAATAAATAAATAAATTTTAGTTGATCTTAATAATGACATTGTTTTCTGGGAATCTATTCTGACAGAAGAATGCACGACACAAATGCTTTAGGATGCAGTTACTGTAATTGAAGTTAAGTCCATTTAACATCTTGCCTCAGGCTATGGCAGTTGCCAGCATCGCTATAAAAGATGGACTTAAAATTGTCAGTAGGTCTGGCACCTATATGGTCCAACCTTCCCTGTTGGTAACTTCAGTGTGCAAATTTCACACTGGTACTGCAGTTGGTAACACATTGGCTTGGTATGAATTTTGCAAGTGTAACTGAATGTGTAAACTCCAAAGGTTATCCTCTGTGACAGGTTCTAAATCTTGTGAATTTTTAAAAATAAGTTCTACTTTAATTTGCTTGTGTGCTGTATCCGCTCCTTTTTTTCCTACCGAAATTACTACTTAGGATACATTTTTTATTTTCCTCTTGATAAACTGTTTTTCTTCCTACAATAGCATTAAGATCTTTAATGGGGACTAGCTAGCCATAATGAAGTCTCAAAGTTTAGATGATGCATACAGGATTAACAGTGCAGTTCAGTTTGCAGCTGAAAACAAATGGCAATGCATGTTTGCATTAAGTGGAAAATAGTATTCTACAGTGCATATACAATGCAACTTTAATGATATTTAAATAATTTAATCCCTGCTTTGGGATTGTTTTTAATAGTAAAGCAGGATAGACATTTTATAAATAAACTAATTGTTGCATTGTAAAATTAATGCATTATTCATTTTCTAAAATAAGCAAGCATTGCATGTGATGATCACTCATCTGTGGCCTAATCCTACTGTAGAATTTTTTTATGCTATTAATTGGCTGATCTTGAAAAGCTAAGCAAAATGGACCTGGTTAGCATTTGGATGGGAGAGCACCAAAAAAAATACCAAAGTTGTATGCAAGACTGGGAAGTTGAAAAAACATCGCAGAAGAAGACAATGGCAAACCACTTCCATATTGTTGTCAAGAAAACAGTATTGGCATATCCATAATATCATTAGGAACTGAGTTTTACTCAAGGAAGATTTTAGTTTTTGAGCATGCCCTCTGTGTGTGTTTGTATGTGCACATTTACATATAGAATCACCATATTTATTTAATATGCAGCTTGTGAGTTGAACAAACACATAACTAAATAAAAAAGATAAGGCTGCCTATACCTGGAAGGGAAAGTGTGAGTAAATTAAACATAACTTTAAAGACAGATTATAGAGAGATCCTTCTGGAATGACATTCATTAGAAGTTAAGAAATATTAAAATGCTTAAGTTAATAATGTGCTGGGAGGTAAAGACCTAGAAGGAAAATAACAATCTGACATTTGGACAGCATCACACAGTATAAATGAAGGTGTACATCCTATTAAAGGGAGCTTTGTTGGGTTTGGGGGGAGAGAAATTTTGGGAAAACTGATTTGGTTTTGGCATTCCTGGGGTTGCAGACTATGTATTGATTGTTAATTGACTGAAAAAAGAGTAACCATCACATACAACTTTTTTGGGGCGGGGGAGCTGTTCATTTATTTTTCTCCCATCTCATACACAAAGCAGTAGCATCAAATGAATCTGGGTTGGAACTTGGCAGTAGTAGTTATGGGAGGTTATGCACAGCAGGTGAATTCAGGCTTACATTCCTTAAATTCTTTTGCTCGATAATACCCCTGTTCTTGCTATGCTATGAAGCTCTACTTGACCAATGAAGCCATGTCAAAATCACAAACCTTTCTTTTGCGTCAGAAGCATAAGGACCCATGTTCCATTTGCCCCATTCCCATATTTTCAGATTTTGCAGCTGAGGTGATACAAAATGCTGAAGAAGTTGATTTAAGATGCTGATGCATATGAAGAAGTTGGGAAAAGAGGACAAGGTTATCCCATTTACAGAAAAGTAGAGCAAAGAATCAATGGGAGGGATGAGCCAATAGGTTGTTGGAGAAAGCAGATCCTGCGCTCGCCTCGGTCAGGCTATCCTGGTGCTTTCCGCTTTCCTCAGCATCCTTCTTGTACCTGATGAACTATTAAAGAATTCTACAATGGAAGGTATGACAAGCTTAAATACAATTGAAAGATTTTAAAAAGACTTCCTTCTCTTCCCCTTCCCCTTTCCACTTTTTCCCATTTCCCCTTCTCCTTTCCTTAGATGGTAATAGCTTGTCAAACTTTTAATGTTTAACCCTCTAATTTTTGCTTCCGGGTCCAATTCAAGGTGTTGGTTATCACCTTTAAAGCCATACATGGCATGGGGCCAGGTTACCTGAGGGACCATCTCATCCCTGTAACATTGACCCGCCCCACCCGGTCATGCAGAGAGGGCATGCTCCGGACCCCGTTGACAAGGGAATTGCATCTGGCAGGGTCCAGGAGATGGGCCTTCTCTGCAGTAGCACCCGCCCTTTGGAATATTCTGCCCCCAGAGGTGAGGCGGGCCCCTGCACTCCTGACCTTCCAGAAGAATCTGAAGAGCTGGCTCTGCCACCTTGCTTGGGACGGGAAGGGCAATAGTTCTTCCTGGGGGTGGCTGGAGCCATAGAGCCCTCCCGATTGAATGAGATTGCATCGCCACATGGATTTTATATTTATTTACTGTCTATTTATATTTGTTGTCTGAGTGTAATTTTATATTTGAATGGTTTTTAATTCTTGTTTTTATTGTGAACCACCCAGAGTCCCCCTTTTGGGGAAGATGGGCAGTGATAGAAATATGAAAAATAAATAAATAAATAAATAAATAAATAAATAAATAAATAAATAAATAAACTCTTATCAGACTTTATACTTCAGTTTTGTAACCAATTCTAAGCCACAAGAACAAGAAACAAGATCTGATTTTGTTTGTTTTACAAATCATCCACCAACATTATAGTGCTATAAACAGCAAACTTTGTTTTTCCTTCATGCCATAGGATGCAGTGGCAAATGCTTATCATACCTAACATCCCACAGGATTAAGAAGGAACAGGTCAACAGCTTGCAGAATTGCACAAGCTTGCACCGCTTGAATGTTGTGGCTTGGCCATGTCAAATTGAGTGAAGTCTATGGATAAGAAAGAGATGGTTTTAAGATATCTTGGGGCAAAATTTTGGTAAAGGTAGTCTGGGAATCTTTTGGGGCGAATAGAGATAATTCTGTTAAAATCAATTTAGGTATCTTGAAGTAAAATCTGGTAGAGATATTTCTATAGGCTGACCATATGTCCTGTTTTGAACGGGACAGTCCCATTTTTTTAGCATTTTTTCAACCGTCCCGTCGTTTTGATAAAAATCTCAATTTTGTCCCATTTCTTAAACCTGGTGGGAATGGCGTGGAAGGAGGATCCAAGCCAGAGATGCCGATTGGAGGCAGCCCAGAAGAGGAAGCCCTCCCACCTATCAGCGCGCGGCAAAGGAGAGACCGGGGGTGGGGTGGGGTTTGCAGGCAGGAACCAATTGTGCGGACCAGGGGCGGGGTTTGCAGGTGGGAGCCAATCACGCAGACCAGGGTCAGGGTTTGCAGGTGGGAGCCAATCGCGCAGACCAGGGGCGGGGTTTGCAGGCAGGAGCCAATTGTGCGGACCGGGGGGCGGGCACCCGTCATTTTCATGAATACGGAATATTACATAAGACCCCGTCCCGTTTTGCTATCCCAATGTCCCATTTTTGTCTCAAGGAAATATGGTCAGCCTATATTTCTATGACACCTTGGAGCTGGATTTGATAGAGATATTCTGAATTAGTTAAACAAATACAGTGCCTGGAGGAGTTTCTGGGATGTTTGGGGGCCACATCTGATAGAGATATTATTAAGATATCTTAGGTCAATGTCCTAATCACATCTTAGGTTTCCTAGAGACATCACTGAAGGGTGGGCCAGCTGATAGGCTTAGGCTGTCAAAAGCAAGAAACTCAGAAGAGTGTTCCTGGATGCTGGGTTAATTGCTAGACCTCAGTCCGGGACACAAAGTGAGGTCTGTGAGAGAAAAAGAAAGTGTGCTGTCACACCCCTTGCTTGAGCTAACACTCTTATGGTACTGTTTGCTCCCAAAGGGCATGAGGAAACTATATGCAAAAGCATTACTCACAGTGAATGGAAGGTAAAGGTTTGTTTTTCAACATATTGTTTTTTTCTTGCAGAACAGGAGCCCTCAATCTAGTAAACATCTGCTACCCAAGACCTCTGATTTTAACAAACAGATAAATGAATAGCTATGTTAATTTTAATTTTGAAGAAAGGTAAGTTAGTAGCTCCAAAAATAAAGAGCACAACCACATCATATGAAAAAGCTACACATTTTGATATACAAAGCAAAGATTTACTTATAAGTTCTGCAGGAGCATATTTCAATAACACAAAAATGTAAATTTATTTATTTATTTATTTATTTATTTATTTATTTATTTATTTTACACAAAAATGTAGAACTTGACAAATATGTGATAGCAATGCTTCTATGAAATCTTGCTTCTGATCTTTCGAGCAACATTTCTTGGTCACTGGTAAGCCAAAATTCTGGAATAGATGGTGGTTTGATGCAAAATACTAATTTTCATTTTCTGTATCACCTTATACAACTTCTGCAACAATTTGCTTTGCGCTAAAATGCTGGTAACCTCTACATTTGCTGATCCACTTGAATCAACAACACCTATCCCACTGACATTTTTCTTCACAAGCTTCACTAAAAAAACCTTTAAAGTATCTTTTTACTGGAAAATTTCAAAATACTTAAAAGAAAACTTGTATGTGTACACATGATTGTGCTATTTAAATAAATAAAGAACACCGTTTATAATCATTGTAGTAAATGAAACTATGTAACATGCAGAAAAATTGCAAAACTATAGACATTTAAACAGGTGGAGGTCCAAATTAACTCAGTGGGATTGATTTCTAAACAGACACCAACAGAACCGGGTTGCAAGTCAGTTACAGTATGCTTCTAAACAAGTTTGCCCAAGTTTACCTGCCAATGTAGTCCCATACTCAGAAATCAGTCTCACTAAGTTCAATAGAGCTAATCCATAAATAAGTGGGCTCAGGTCTGCAACAGTAGATTCATGGATCTAATAATGATGGTTAGAATGTTTGTAATTAAGTATTTTTAGAACAGAAACTTTAGAAAGTTAAGTTTTTTTAAAAAAAATAAGGTAACTGTTTCAAAAACATGTATAGTGCTTTTCTCTCATTGTATCTATATTTTAATTTCATTGCTTGAATAAACGCTGAGAAATTTACTGTTTACAATAATATAAGTTTGGTCTAAATTTGTAAACTTTTTTGATCATTTGGACATTTTTCATCCATAAACCTTTCCAGTGCATTCCAATAAATAAGGATTTGGTTAGGAGTGGTAAAATGGCTTGTAACAATTTTCCTGTAGTGGCAAGGAGAAAAAAGAACTTTGCTTGTAAAAAAGACAGGTTCTGAATGAAGATTTTCAGGTTGGATTTTGAGTTTTGCAACACAGATACCTACAAACACATCTTCCAGCTTAATAATAGTGATCTGTTTTGAAACTATATAAACTTGACTAGCAACATCGGAGGAGAGAAGATAACCAGTTCCTGAACAAAAGGGAGGGTAAAATTTCTCTGGATATTCCTCTCTGCTTATGTACCATTTTAGGTCTGGATTCCTTATTGGTTTTTCATCCATTTTTACAGAACCTGTATATAACCGGGTAGTACTCTTTCGTTTCCAAAGAAGTTCTGTCAGATAATAGACATTCACAAACATATCAGAATCAGTTTTCATCACAAAAGTAGCTTGTGGACAGAATGTATGTATCCATTCAAAGCCCATTAAAGTCTTTAAAGTTAAATTATTGTATGAATCCATAAAGTTCTTTTGGATGATATCTTTATAATGTAAGCTTTCCATAGTCACATTAAATAGTTTATATGGCCAGAAATGATTTCCCAAAAGGAAAAATGTCACAATGAGTTTGTCAGCTATTACTCTTTCCTTTCCCCACGTTTTACGAATTATCATCCGGGTCTTTCTTTCATCAGGTTCTGATGATACCAATATTACTAGGAATGGAGGATTCTTACGGCAATCTATATCAGGCAATTCCAGAAAACTTTTCCTCATAATAAATGTGACAACACAATCCACGAGGATGATTGTGATCAAACAAGCCAGGACCAATAAAAGATAAATAAGGAGCTGTCTCTTGAAAGAAATCTGAAAAAGAAGAAAATTAATATACACACATACACACACACGCACATATTCTGGTCTGATGTTATTAATTAATTATAACCATTTTAATTGTCACTCTTCAAAACCATTTTCCTAGGCTGGCTTATAGCACTAAAACCAGTTAAATTTAAAAAGCATGAAATGGTGAATAAAATGCAAAGATAAACAATAAAAACATGGACTGTAGATACAGATTGGTTAAAAACCTCTATTGCAACATGGAAATTTGAAATATAAACATAGCAATATATTAACAGGATTATGAGAATAAAAAAATGTAACAAAATATGGTGCTAGACACACATTACTGGAGAAATTTCAGAGAATGGGACAGGGTGGGATGGGTGACAGAGAAAGTCCACTCCTGGGTAGCATGGGAAGGTACCTGGAAAAGGGCTTCTGTGAACAATTTTAGAGTACAGGTAGGAGCATATGTGAAAATCTAAAATCTTACGTGTGGAAGATGTTTGAATGCATATGTGAAAGACACTGAGGTGCTTTTACATTTGTACCACAAATATAATGTGATAGGCTGGCTTTAAAAAAATGTAGGGAAGAAAAAATAAGAACTGAGAGGCTCAAGAATGCAGTGAATGAGAAGAAAAAGAGGGAGAGCGGAAGAGGTAAGAGAATTCATAGTAGTTGGGGGAGACAGAGAAAAGTATAAACCAGAACTGAGAGTAGATGTCATATCACACATTGTATTATGGTAGGATAGGTAATATGGTATCTGCTGGCTTCAATAAACCATCAGATGCTTCACCTGTTGGTGGCTGCTTGGTTTTTTAAAAAACCTTTTAATAAAAATAATAAATAGAAAGCTGCTGGCATTCTACAAAAGAAAAGGCCGTATTTCACACAAGCATGGTATTTTGTAGCAAAGAGACTGGACCACCCGGACTATAAAAGCATCCAAGGCCATCTGGAAGCTTTAGCTGGTCCAGAATACAGCTGCTCATGTAGTGATGGGAGTTCCAAAGTTCTACTTCAAGAGCTACACTAGTTATTAGCTTCCAAGTGCAATTCAAGGTGCTGGGTGTCATCTTTAAACCCCTATATGGCTTGGGACCTAGAGATCTATGGGATCATCCAGTCCCAGTAGCTTCTGCCCATCATATAAAATCAAACAGAATAGGCTCACTCCAGGTCCCTTCCCTTAGAACAGGGTTTCTCAACCAGGGTTCCATGGAATCCTGGGGTTCCGTGAGAGATCACTACGGGTTCCCTGGGAGATCACAATTTATTTTAAAAATTATTTCAAATGTGGGCAACTTCACATTAAAGAGGTAAGTTTCATTCTTTATTTTTAGTTTAAGAACACTGTTAATGCATATATACAGGCCTACACATGAAATAAATATAATAATTTTGTAACTTCTGCCCTATATTTGAGCCTGAATGTGCAGGGGTTCCCCGAGGCCTGAAAAACATTTCAAGGGTTCCTCCAGGGTGAAAAGGTTGAGAAAGGCTGCCTTAGAGACTGCCATCTACAGGGCCTAAGGAATGGAACCTTTTCTATTGCAGCCCCACTTCTTTGGAATCCACCTTGCTGTGTTTTAGGAGACTTGTTAAAACCTGGCTTTAAAGCCCTGAAAGGTTTTCTAATATAATCCGTGTTGTGCTTGAATGCTTTTGTTCTCAATGGCATTAGTTTCTTTCTTATCAATGTTTGTTGTTTTTATTTTGTACCAGTTTGTTATTTCATTATACCATGCTTGTATTTTAACATTTTACTGTAAGAAGGAAATGTAAGCTACTGTTGAGTCCTGCTAGATTCAAGCAGCACATAAGCGTATTAAATAAATCAGTACATTCCGTATGTTTCGTTGACCTCAAAAAGTTGCTTATCCCAATAGTGGGAGACTTGATTCCTGTCACATTTAGAGTAAGCCAACTGAAATGAAAGGTCTTTTAAGCTGGGACTGTATTTAAATGTGTGTACTCTGGTTATGTTTGTATACAGCTGTACGACCTGAGATTATCTACTCACAGCAATTATCAGATTCAGAGGAGGAATATTTTTCATATCTACATAACTACAAGAGAGGAAAAAACGTAACTACAAGAATCCCTATTAATGTCACCCTTCCCACCCTGAAACTTTCTGCTTATTTAAAACTTGCACCTTAAATGCAAATATGAATTTCTCATCAACCTCTTTAATGAGTAGCTGTAAAAATGCACTGAAGAAACTGAAGGTTCAGTTTTAGTACAGTTTTCAGTTGTATCTTTATCCGTATCTGGTTGGCAAGATACAACTGGCTTTAAAATGAAACCAACAAACCCCAAAAAGAAAAAAAAATCAGAAAGGAATAAGCTCGTGAGCATTGAAACAAAATAGAATATTTTTATAGTTTTACCATCTCCGATATAAGAGATGCTGGCCACGATTGCAAAAAGCCTTCCCACCTTCGCTTGTGGTTGTCTGCAGAGAAATCCCAAGTGAAATTCTCCAAGGAGATCAGCTCCATAAGAAATCTTTTCCATCAGGCCTAGTTACAGCAGGCCCCACCTCTGACACCCACCAAGCCCTTCACCTCCACCCCTGGCCCACCCTTCCTTCTCACAACCCGTCCCTACACTTTAATGCTTTGCTAGCTGCCTTTCAAACAGTGAAAGACCCACTTTCTTTGTAGCCGCTTGAAGCCTCCTCACGGCAGGGGCAGCCATCTTCCTTCTTGCCCAGGAAGAGCCTCCCGATGGAAACTTGGGCCCGGCAGCCTAAAGGGGGCGGTAGAAGCCTGTGTCAGCACAAAACCCTAACGATTTCCCCAAAGTCAGGACATAGTAATATTCTTGTTTTCTTTAAGAGCATTAACAGAATAAGAAGGAAAAAAGAGGGTCAAATATCATGAGTGGGCAAAAATGTTCTTATTGGATGGCAAAGAAAAAGAAATCTTTATACGGTATCTCAGCTGTTCGTCCATAGATCTGTTTAAAATATGGCCAACTTATGCTATGTAGGCCTTGCACAGCGCCTAATTTCAGACAATTTTAACAAACCCTTTGGCTTATGGTAATACAAAATATTTGGGAGTTAAGAGTGTGCTGAATACTTAAAAACAAAAAACACTTTTTGACCACATTAAATTAATGTCTTCTCTAACCTGCTACCTACAACCCTAGCCAGCGGTTACAGGCTTTTCCACTATTATTCCTCAAAAACTGACAGTTTACACCAGAATCTTATATACATTTACTCAAAAATAAATGCTGTATGTTTCAGAGAGGCTTACTTTCAGATAACTGTGGACAGGATTGGAGGGGGATCAAAAAAAGTCAAGATTGAGCCCTGACTGCGCAATCAAAGCCCCTCCTGGTTTTTTGCATGTGTCACATGCAGCACATGTAAAAAAAGGGGCTCAGCTTCCATCACAAAGTCATGGCTGACATCTTGACTTCTTTTATCCCCCCCCCACTCCCTCATGGAAGCCTCTCAATCGGTTTATAGCCTGAATATCATAATAAGGTTCATAGATACTGTAAGGTACCCTTGCTTGCAATATTTCCCAAGTTCCAGAGTTACCAAAGAAGAAACTTGAGCGAGGCTTGGATGTAGTAAAGAAATAAAACAAGTTTATTTGATCAAATAGAGCTGGATGGAATCCCAGGCGGGCGTTGTGACAGCCGAACGCTCGTGTAGGGAAGCCATACCCATGAAAAGGTTCCACAAGCATTTATACTTTCAATCATAGCAAGGTCATAAACAGTCACATAAGCAAAAAGAACAAAGGCGCCTTTTAGTCTCCTTCCAGTACTTGGGCATTGCTTATGGCCCTTACTATCTTCCCTGTTCCTTCCCTTTGTTACTTTTTTCACTGGAAGGTGCTACATTCTTCACTGAATAGTGGGCAATTATCTCTGGGCTAGACGTTAATGTTCCCACCTTGTATCTGCCTCCTAGTTCCTGATATGTGTCCGAACGTGTCTGGTGAAATGGCAGTCTCTAGCACAAGCGTGATACAGAAGCAAAGATGGTGCGGGTTATGCCACGCAAGAACAGGCTTTGAGAGCATGATTAGGTTCTGTTAATACAGCATATAAATCAATCAATACAACAGTACAATTCTAAAAAGGCTCATACATCAGCAATACAAAATACAATGTATTGTCGAAGGCTTTCACGGCCGGAGTTCAATGGCTGTTGTGGGTCTTCCGGGCTGTGTGGCCGTGTTCTGGAAGTTGTGGTTCCTAACGTTTCGCCAGCATCTGTGGCCAGCATCTTCAGAGGGCAGGAGCACAGATAGAAGCAAAATCTCTGTGCCCAGGTAGAGTGGCAATGTTCTATTTATAGAGCTAAATTATAGGAGATTAGGTGGGGTTTTTTGTTGTGTTGAAATGTTAACGAGTGGCTGATGAGCGTGATTAGCATGTTCATTGTGAGAAGTATTCCCATGTCCTGGTGGTTGGACTGAGTTCGTTGACCTTTTGCAGGCTGTGTTTTTCAGGACTGGTAGCCAGGTTTTGCTAATTTTTAAACTTTCTTCTTTTTTATTGTAACTGTGCTGGTGTTTGTGAATTTCAAAGGCTTCTCTGTATAATCTGGTGTAGTGGCTTTTGGTGTTGTCCAGTATTACTGTGTTTTCAAATAGGATTTTGTGTCCCGTTTGCTTGAGAGCATGTTCAGCTACTGAAGATTTTTCCGGTTGCTGTAGTCTGCAGTGTCTTTCATGTTCTTTTATCCTGGTGTGAATGCTTCGTTTTGTGGTTCCGATGTATACTTGTCCACAGCTGCATGGTATGTGGTATACTCCTGCAGCGGTGCGGGGGTCCCTTTTGTCTTTTGCTGATTTTAGCATTTGTTGTATTTTTCTGGTGGGTCTGAAGACTGTTTGAAAGTTGTGTTTTTCCATCAGTTTTCCCATGCGGTCAGTGACTCCTTTGATGTAGGGCAGGAATACTTTGTTTGTGGGGGGCTGTTTTTCTTCAGTTGGATGTTGTTTTCTTGGTTTGATGGCTCTTTTTTTCTTCTTCTTTTTTCATTCTTGGAATAGCCATTTGCCTGTAGGACCCAATTCAGATGGTTAAGTTCATTGTTGAGAAATTGGGTTTCACAGTTTCGATTAGCACGATCCACCAGGTTTTGATCATGCCTCTCTTTTGTCGTGGGTGGTGATTGGAATTTTTGTGTAGATATCGGTCCGTATGGGTGGGTTTTCTGTATACTTTGTGTCCTAGTTTGAGGTCTGGATTGCGTATGACCAGCGTATCTAAAAATGGAAGTTTGCCATCAGTTTCTTTTTCCATGGTGAATTGTATATTGGGGTGGATGCCGTTTAGGTGGTCCAGAAATTTCTCCAGTTCTTCTTCAGTATGACTCCAAATTGCGAAGGTGTCATCCACGAACCGGAACCAGACTGTTGGTGTAATGGGTGCCGATTCCAAAGCCTGTTTTTCAAAGTGTTCCATGTAAAAGTTTGCTATGACTGGGCTCAGGGGGCTTCCCATGGCAACGCCATCCATCTGTTCGTAGAACTCATTCTCCCACTGAAAGTAACTAGTTGTTAGGCAGTGTTGAAATAAAGCTGTAATGTCTTCTGGGAAGATTTGCTTGATGAGTGCCAGGGTGTCCCTTACTGGCACCTTGGTAAACAGGGAGACCACATCAAAGCTGACCAGTTTGTCCGTGTGGTTGAGTTTTAGGGTGCTGATTTTGTTGATGAAGTGTCCTGAGTCTTTGATGTGGGATGGAGTCTGTCCGATGTGGGTCTGTAAAAGGGTTGCCAAATGTTTGGATAATTCATATGTCGGGGAGCCAATGGCACTTACAATGGGTCTGAGTGGGATCGAGTCTTTGTGGATTTTGGGGAGTCCGTATAGTCTAGGTGAGAGAGCTTCTGTCTTGCAAATACGTTGTAGTACGTTGGGATGCAGGGAGAAGCTCTTTATCAGTGTGTTGGTTTGCTTCATGATTTTGCTGGTCGGATCCCGTCTTATTGTTCTGTATGTGGTGGGGTCTAGTAATTCTCTAATTTTGTCTTTGTATTCATCTATGTTCATAATTACCGTGGCATTGCCTTTGTCCGCTGGAAGGATGATGATGTCTGGGTCCGAATTGAGAGTCTCTATGGCGTTTCTCTCCTTCTTAGTAATGTTGCTGGTGGGGGGCTTTGCTTTCCTTAGGATTCTTGCCACTTCACCCCTTATTTCTTCTGCTTCTTCCTCTGGACGTTGGTGAATGGCTGATTCCACATTGGCAATGATATCTTCCACTGGAATTCTGGTGGGTGTAATTGCAAATTGCAAGAAAAAAAAAAGAGCCATCAAACCAAAAAAACAACATCCAACTGAAGAAAAACAGCCCCCCACAAACAAAGTATTCCTGCCCTACATCAAAGGAGTCACTGACCGCATGGGAAAACTGATGGAAAAACACAACTTTCAAACAGTCTTCAGACCCACCAGAAAAATACAACAAATGCTAAAATCAGCAAAAGACAAAAGGGACCCCCGCACCGCTGCAGGAGTATACCACATACCATGCAGCTGTGGACAAGTATACATCAGAACCACAAAACAAAGCATTCTCACCAGGATAAAAGAACATGAAAGACACTGCAGACTACAGCAACCGGAAAAATCTTCAGTAGCTGAACATGCTCTCAAGCAAACGGGACACAAAATCCTATTTGAAAACACAGAATTACTGGACAACACCAAAAGCCACTACACCAGATTATACAGAGAAGCCTTTGAAATTCACAAACACCAGCACAGTTACAATAAAAAAAGAAGAAAGTTTAAAAATTAGCAAAACCTGGCTACCAGTCCTGAAAAACACAGCCTGCAAAAGGTCAACGAACTCAGTCCAACCACCAGGACATGGGAATACTTCTCACAATGAACATGCTAATCACGCTCATCAGCCACTCGTTAACATTTCAACACAACAAAAAACCCCACCTAATCTCCTATAATTTAGCTCTATAAATAGAACATTGCCACTCTACCTGGGCACAGAGATTTTGCTTCTATCTGTGCTCCTGCCCTCTGAAGATGCTGGCCACAGATGCTGGCGAAACGTTAGGAACCACAACTTCCAGAACACGGCCACACAGCCCGGAAGACCCACAACAGCCAATACAAAATACAGTTCATAAATCATTAATACAAAACACAGTGTGATTATACTAGACCCCTTCAATACAAACACTTTATATTTGATCCATTAACATATAGTAAAGACTCCCTTAACCTGAACTCAGTTTCTGATAACTTTATGGATACATACAAAAAACGTAGGTTTTTTGGGATTTTTTGTAATAGTAGTTTACCATTGTCTTCTGAGATGTTCCTTTAATTTCCCTAATCTACAGATCTGGTAATTTTGTGGTATTCTCCCCTTCAGATAATTTCCAAGTCTGATCCTGCTGAATATCACATTACAGGTCATTGGCGATCACTCGTAGCCGAGTAAGATTGTCTTCCAAAGGTAAAATTTTAACAGTGGATCCGTAAGTGGCTATAAAGGCCAATTCTGGATCCGCACAACCTCCCACAGTGAGGGCATAGGTTTCCGAGTGGGAGACGGTCATGATGAGGGTTTGCCTGACGTGCCTTCCTTTTAGCTCTTTTCTCCCTTTCGCCCTGTACTCGTGCTTCTTCAAAGTCCATAGCGCCATTAATAAAGGCTGACCTCCAATTGAAATGCTCATGAGTTAGGGCTTCCCAGTTCTCAATGCTGATATTACATTTTTTTAAATTAGCTTTGAGAGTGTCTTTGAATCTCTTTTGCTGTCCACCAATATTCCGTTTTCCATTCTTAGTAGCTGCTTTGGAAGATGATGGTCAGGCATTCGAACAACATGGCCGGTCCAGCGAAGTTGATGTTGGATGATCATTGTTTCAATGCTGGTGGTTTTCGCTTCTTCTAATACGCTCATATTAGTCCGCCTATCTTCCCAAGTAATTTGCAGAATTTTTCGGAGGCAGCGTTGATGGAATCTTTCAAGAAGTTGGAGGTAGTCCTCTGTTAACGATAGTACTTGGGACCGGAATTTCCATCGCTAAATGATGCTGTTGTAAAGCAAGACGTTATGTGACCGCATCACTTAGCGATGGCAATCCCAGCAGGCCCCATTGCCATCATTAAGCAAGAATCGTGAGTTGTTAAGCGAGGACCTCCTTGCAACTTCCTGCCAGCTTCCAACAAGCAAAGTCAGTGGAGAAGCCGGCAGGAAGTTGCAAGTCCCAGGTGGTTTACAACCAGGCCGGCACGCAGGCAAGTGGCTCCTGCTGGGTGGGGGAGGGTACATGAGAGTGTGCGGGTGGCTGGTGAAGTGCAGGGTGAGCGCAGCGGGGCTGGGGGAGAGTGCACAAGGGTGCGTGGGTGGCTGGCGAGAGGCGGGGCAAGTGCAGCAGGGCTGTTCAATGCTTCACCAAGAGTTCCTATTTTCTATGTTTATCCCCAAAAAATTTGCAGAATCCCCTAGTACACCAATTGTTTCAGGTTTAGAACCATTATGCAAGTACATAGAGTATTTTTAAAAATTATTTGTCCTACAAATTTCATCCTGTACTAGAGATGCACAGACTTTTTTACAAACTTGGAAAAATAGATTCCATGGTACACGATGCTAATTTAGCTATTATGTCTTTATATACTAACATTTGTTTAGCTAAGCCCTTATGTTTATAGAGAATATCTTAAACTTTGGAAAGTCTACAGTCTTCCTATTCATTTCATTCTAGACTCAGCAGAAATTGCTTTATTTTTTCTTAATAAAAATAATGCCTTGCAGACTAAAGCGGTAGCCATGAGTTCCCCTATGAGTTCTGAACAAGCTTTTTAAAAGTAAACAGAAGTGAATTTATTTGACCAGCGTTAAAATATATATGTATGTTGTGGTTTCTGGTAGTTATTAATGGGACTTTTTTTTTACCAGGACTGAACAACAACGTTTTAAGGAACTGTTTAGAAGTAGGGAGAGATTTCTTTTGCTTTACTTCTTAGAGAAAGTGATACAAAATGTATTTTTTGATTAAAGATAAAATACATATGTTATTTCTGGTAGCTCTTAATAGACTTTTGCTAATTAGGACTGTATGATGATTTTTTATAATTTGTTTATTGAGAAGGGATTAGATATGGGAAGAAGAGATCACGTTTTTTTTCCTTTTTTTATACTAGAGAAGGTGTTAAGTTACTGAAATTGTTTATATTGTCCGGAGGGAGGGGGATCATCTTTTATATATCTTCCTTTTCTTTTCTTTTTCTTTTTTCTACCTCTTTGTACTTCTCTTTTTCTTTTCTTTACTCTTTAAATTTTCTTTAGCTTGTATTAGTCTTTTATCTTTGTATTTGTAAACTCTAATAACATTATTTAAAAAAAGATATTTTTCCTAGAAACACACTAGAATGGAGATTAGTAATAAAACATAATTACTTTCCTTCTTTTAATAAAAAATTTGAAAAATAAAATTAGACTGAGACATCTGCTGATATTGAAAGGGTCTAAGCAAACTTGGGCCACAGAGTTTGGCTTGGAAAACACCATGCTGTAATGCTCCCCATAGTGCAACACTGTTAGAACTCCACAGAGCCAAAGTTAGTGCTTGAACCAAAGACCTGTTACCCAAGGGTGACCCTTGAGATGGGAGCCAGCAAGGCCCAAAAGAATGCTGCATAGAAATGCTAAGTGTTAAGCTCTGAAACTAATTCTAATTCTACCTCTATCAGGAATGCATACCAGCCTGGGACCACCCATCTGGTCAGCATCCCCTTCCTGAGACAAGTTAACATATTTACCTGGCTATTCTGTAGTAAATCCTTTGTTTCCCTCCTAAAATATAAATGTGCAAAGATGTGATTTTATGGTTTTGACCTCTTGTAACTTACTTTGCTTGTATAAACCGAATGTTCCTAAACCGTTACTGTTATCTGTATAAGATGCAAGTATTAATCTGTGTCCTCCAGGATGAACCCATAGAACAATTGGTGTGAATGTTCACAAGATTCCATCCCTTGTAACTATGTTGATGACCCACGTCACCCTCATGACCTGACGGATCCCAGAATCCCTCAGCCCTGGGCGGGACCCTGATCCCCAAAAGCTAGCCAATCCCAAGAGATGGTCAGAGGACACCACACCCTCATATGGGCATACCATCATCATCCTCATTTCCTGCTTGTAATCTCTGTATAAAAGTTTGTGCTCTATTGTCTCTCGGGATGGCTGCTCCACTCAGAGGTCACCTGCACATGACACCTGTAGGACTGCCATCCAGCAACCTTGCTTGGCGCCAAATAAATTTGCTGCTGTTCCTTTTACAAAGTCTCAGTTGTGTACTTGGTATTTCTCTAAATTTTCTTTAGCTTGTATTAGTCTTTTATCTTTGTATTTGTAAACTCTAATAACATTATTTAAAAAAAGATATTTTTCCTAGAAACACACTAGAATGGAGATTAGTAATAAAACATAATTACTTTCCTTCTTTTAATAAAAAATTTGAAAAATAAAATTAGACTGAGACATCTGCTGATATGAATATTTGCAAATGATGATTTTACATGTATATGCATTACAAATATAGCCTTTCTACTCAAATTGTTTGTTAATTTTTATTTGCACAGAGATAGAAATATTCAACACTACCCACTATGGAGGAATGGTTGGTGAAGTTAACAGATTTTGCTGAAATGGATAAAATGGATAAATTGACTTCTTTGATTAGAGAAAATACATTATCTACATTTATTGATGACTGGAAGCCTCTTATGGACTTTTTGCATAAAAATGAGGAAAAAAAAGAACTTCTTGTTGGAATTATCAGGGGTCAACTCAGCATTGTCTCATAAGCATAAGGGGGGTCCTTTCTAGTAAATGCATCTCTATTGTGCTTGTGGGATGTCACATGGATCACCTGATTTCCACTTCCTCCTTCTTCTTGAGTTTGTGGGATTAACAATCTCCATTACTCTTTGGGCACATGTGCAAGCAGGAGGTGCTGCAGAATGCAGCTCTCATCCATTTCATTTATGATTTTGATGATTAGATAGGATAGATCAGGGCTTTCCAAAGTGCCGCCGCTGGCGACACACCCAGCGGCGGCGGCGGCGGCGACACGCCGTGCACGCGCGCGCCGCCGCTTCCGGGTGGTGTGGTGACACACCACGTTGTGTGTGGCGACACACTTTTGTGTCGCGACACACAGTTTGGAAAGCTCTGGGATAGATAGAAAGAAGAGTAATATGGTGTAACCTGGAGAGAGAGGTTAAAATATATTTGTACTTATAACTTCTGTGAAGAATATCTGAAACCACTTCTTTATATATTTTTTCTTTCTTTTCTATTTTTCTCCAACTTTTTTCTTTTCTTGCATTTTTGTTGTTTCATTGATTTCTTTCTTCCCCCCCTTACTTTATATTAGTTTTTATTAGTTTTTATCCTCTTGTTTAAAAGGTTCAATAAAAATTATATTTAAAAAATAAAATATATAGCTTCTTAAAATATTTATTACATTTTCCCGCAACATGGAGGCTTTGGACGTTAGTTCCTGTAAATCAGCCTTGACTCTGGATGGCGCCAGGCTGGGGAAAGCTTTGTTGCTGCCTTGAACTTTTCAGCTCAAATCAGCTTGAAAGCCAATGTTGAAACATGTTAATAGCAACTACTTACTGTACATGTTTGAGAATGTTCAAGGACAGAGATATTCCTGTTCCACATAAACTTCCTTCTTTGTTTCAGTAAACAGACATGCCCATTTAAAGAAAGAAATATTTTGTACATCGGATTTCCTTGCAGATATATGCACATCTAATTCTCTCCAAGGGCCAGCTTGGAAATAAGTTTGTTGGAAATTACAAGAATTTAATGTTCATCCATGCATTTTGTTTTGTTTTAATAAAATAGACATTACAGTACTTCATTGGATGAAAATTGAAAAGAAATTGAATGTTTGCCAGTTAACAATATAATTTATTTAGCATCTCATTGGAATCAACAGAATCGTTCAATTATGTTCAATGATTAGAGAACTTTAGCATCTGAATTCTAAATGCCCTGCTTCAATTGTCCCAGGTGGCTGGGACATTTTTAAAAAAATTAAAATTCTCTATGCTTTTACCTAAGTTTCTACATATTCATTTACTTATTCAAAAGATTTATATGGTCATCCATCTCATGAAATACAGCTCTGGGTGACTCACAATAACAACAACAATAATATTTTTTAAAAAACAGTGAAACCAAGAAGTTTGTTCTCTAGGACTTCATAAGAACAACAACAAAATGTTGATAAATGACAAAGGATAACGTTATGAGAGGAAATGAGATTTTCAAATTGTAACCTTAAGGACACATTGAAGGGCACATTATTTAAGGTAATAATGTTATGCAATTTAATTAAGGAGTAAGCCCATTAAATACAACAGGACTTACTTCTTAGCCAACACGCAGAGGATTGGTATGTAAAATAATATTGCCAGAACCCCTTTACCTAAATCAGTGTTTCCCAACTTTGACAACTTTAATATGTGTGGACTTCAATTCCCAGAATTCCCCACCAAGCATAGTCGTTGCTAAGCATAATAGGAATTAAAGTCCGCACATTCTACATTTGCAGAGACTGGGAAACACTGAGCTAAATGAACTGTGAAACCTCTGAGGAAAGATTTGAGTATTTAAGGTTTTTGCCTCTTGCTGGCCTAGTTGAAGATTATTTTGACACAGTTCCCCACAACACCACCTGCCCCCAGTTCAGTAGAGTTTCAGCCACCAGGGCATTTTTCATCCATGGATCTCTCCAGTGCATTCCAATAGATCAGCAGCTCATCAGGTCTCACATAATGGCTTGCCACAATTTTCTTAAAGTGGCAAAGGGAAAATTCAAGCCTTGAAGGGAAGAAGGTTTGCTTGGAATGGAGGTTTACCAGCGTGATATTGAGTTCAGCAAGGCACAAGCCGATGAACACATCCTCCAGCTTAAGAAAGGGGATATTGTCAGAAATTCTGTACACCAGACTAGCAACATCAGCTGAGAACACATAGCCAATCCCTGGACAAAAAGGAGGGTATGTATTTCTTGGATATTCATTTTCACTCACATACCATTTACTGGACATTTGCCGTACTGGATGGTCATTTAGTCTTAAAAAGCCAGTGAAGAATCTGGTACTCTGGTTTCTTTTTAGAAGGAGTTCAGTCAGGTAGTAAGTATTAACAAACACATCTGTGTCTGTTTTCATTACAAAGCTAGACTGTGGGCAGAATTTGTGAATCCATTCAACGCCCATCATAGTCTTTAATGTTAAATTATAATAAGTGTCTATAAAATTCTTCTGGATAATGTCTCCATATTTCAGGCTCTCATTAATCACAGCAACCTGGGCTTCAGGATTCAAGGTAGTTCCCAAAAGAAAATAGCTTACAATCAGTTTGTTCGCTATTACTTGTTTTTTGCCCCAGTTCTTACCCGAACTTTTACTTGTGTAGGAGGAGAAGTTACAAGAATGACCAGAAATGGAGGGTTCTGACTGCAATCCGAATGAGGTACCAACAAAAATTTTTCACTGTCTTGTTTTAAAAATGTGTCCTCAGTTTTGGTCTGACAGAAAGCACATATTCCAACTGAAGTCCACTTGATCGAAAAACATAACCCAGCAAAGACCAGTGCTATTGTCAAAAAAAGCACATTTCTGAGTCTCTTGGAAGCCATCTAGGAAAAAAAGAAAAGGAAAAGAAAGGCTAAATGGAAAAGATTAGATCCCTGTACTGACATAAAAGAAGGACGAGGCCTTAACCACTACACCAAACTGGCTCACAGAGCTGTTCTATGGGCCAACAAAATAATCCTAGTACAATTACTCTAAATAATTTTGTTCATTAAATTAAGAGTCAGTAGAGTCAACCCCATTGAACACACAGAGATTTTCTTTCAGCAAACATGCATAAAGTTGTGGTGTGCAGAGGACTTGCAAAAAAAAATAAATCTGATAGTATGATTGGTAATCGTAGATCTTTTCCACAGGAAATATATTTTGAGGCTGTTCATCCACATTACGTGTATCACTACAAAGAATTATCTTACCTTTTTAGTTGAAGATCATTGTTTAGAAATGTCTCTTTAGGAAAAAGAACACCATGTTTGAAATCCTTTCCATATAAACAGCTGCTCCAGCAGACACACAATCAAATATTCTGAACAACTCTCAGTTGAAAAAGAACAACATGTTTGAAATCCTTTCCATATAAACAGCTGCTCCAGCAGACACACAATCAAATATTCTGAACAACACTCAGTTTCTCTCCATAGTTTAACAGGAAGGTCCTACCAAAATATTTCAGCTTGTGGTTCCTGATTGTGTCCTGTATGACTGCTACAGTCACTTTTTATCTCTTTTAAACCATTGTATTGTTAGATTAGATAAGATAAGATAAGATCTGCAACCAATGTTTGATTCTTGGTTTTTAATAATTAACAAATATAGTTATGAGGTCAAATGCAGCAATGAAACTATTTCTAATGAGATCTCTTAAGCAGTTAAAGCAATAATGACACTTGTTGTCATAACTAACTAATATTCTGCTCCTGTTAGTAAGTAAAAAACTGAAACAGAATGATTGAGCTTCACTGTCTGGCATTTTCATGATTGCCATAAGATGTAGAACATTTCTTTTATAGTATTTCTAGATCAGAGCTTTCTAAACTGTGTGTCGGGACACGTTAGTGTGTCGGCTGCAGTGTCTGGATGTGTCCTGGCTGCTGCTGCCTCCGAGCCCTGCCAGGATTCCATGCAGGTCCTAGTGCCTGCTTTGTGCCTTGCTGCCTCCAAACCTGCTGTGATTCCGCGCAGGTCCTAGTGCCTGCCTTGTGCCATGCTGTAAGAGTGTGTCGCAAAATGATGCATGTCTAAAAAGTGTGTCACCAACATGAAAAGTTTGGAAAGCTCTGTTCTAGATGAAACATGCTCCAACTGCTGAATTATTGGATACTCTAGAGCAGGGGTCCCCAACCCCTGGGCCGCAGACCGGTACCGGCCCATGGCCTGTTAGGAACCGGGCCGCCATGCCAGTCTCCAAACCCCGCCCCCGGTCCACGTGATTGGCGCCCGCCTGCAAACCCCACCCCCGATATGCAAGATTGGCTCCCGCCTGCATATCCTGCCCCCCGGTCCACGCGATTGCCTACCACCTGCAAACCCCACCTGCCTGGTCCGCGCAATTGGCTCCCGCCTGCAAACCCCGCCACCCAGTCTGCATGATTGGCTGCCACCTGTAAACCCCGCCCTCCCCAGCCTGTGGAAAAATTGTCTTCCATGAAACCGGTCCCTCGTGTCAAAAAGGTTGGGTATCCCTGCTCTAGAGTATAGAAGAATCCCTGGTAGGAACAAGAAAGTAGCAATTTTAGTGGAAGACTGCAGCTTTCTTTAGTTTTGCTTTCCACAGTTTCAGAACCCTTCTATGTTATGTGATGCAAATGAGCAACAATTTAGTATAAATCTAAAGTTATATTTGTGTACTCAAGGGCTCCCAGATCTGAGTCTCTAAAATCCAGGTAGATCACTAGGTGGCAGGAAAAAGTTTCATTTTTCGATATCTCTTTGCTGCCACCCAGTGGTCATGGGGAGTTTTGCAGCATAACTCTAGGAGCCGTAATATATTAAAAATATTTACCATTATTAAATTATTCAGTAATATATTCTAGGCCGGGTTTAAGTCTTCTTTTGCTTCATGCTTCCTATACTCTTAGGGTTTTTTACATTAATATGTTCTCCTCGAGTCCTTGTAGGAATACTTTAGTCCAATCTCATTGCTTAGCCCTATTCTGCCTTAGCAACAAGGCCAAACACTGGTATAGTCCTCACAGGTTTAACAGATTTAACAGCAGGGCTGTTCAATGCTTCACCAAGAGTTCCTATTTTCTATGTTTATCCCCAAAAAATTTGCAGAATCCCCTAGTACACCAATTGTTTCAGGTTTAGAACCATTATGCAAGTACGTAGAGTATTTTTTAAAATTATTTGTCCTACAAATTTCATCCTGTACTAGAGATGCACAGATTTTTTTATAAACTTGGAAAAATAGATTCCATGGTACACAATGCTAATTTAGCTATTATGTCTTTATATACTAACATTTGTTTAGCTAAGCCCTTAGGTTTATAGAGAATATCTTAAACTTTGGAAAGTCTACAGTCTTCCTATTCATTTCATTCTAGACTCAGCAGAAATTGCTTTATTTTTTCTTAATAAAAATAATGCCTTGCAGACTAAAGAGGTAGCCATGAGTTCCCCTATGAGTTCTGAACAAGCTTTTTAAAAGTAAACAGAGGTGAATTTATTTGACAAGTATTAAAATATATACGTATGTTGTAGTTTCTGGTAGTTATTAATGGGACTTCTTTTTACCAGGACAGAACAACGTTTTAAGGAACTGTTTAGAAGTGGGAGAGATTTATTTTGCTTTACTTCTTAGAGAATTTTTTACTTCTTCTTTACTTCTTTTCTTTTTCCTTTTTCTACCACTTTGTACTTCTCTTTTTCTTTTCTTTACTCTTTATATTTTCTTTAGCTTGTATTAGTCTTTTATCTTTGTATTTGTAAACTCTAATAACATTATTAAAAAAAAGATATTTTTCCTTGAAACACACTAGAATGGAGATTAGTAATAAAATATAATTACTTTCCTTCTTTTAATAAAACAAATTGAAAAATAAAATTAGATTGAGTCACTCCCTGCCCTCGGCACCATATTTAGGAACCAGATGCATCATTAGCAGTTTTCAAGAATTTTATAATGAGGCTGTGAAAGCTATAAAAATAGCATTAATACAAATAGTTGGATGTCAAAAGGAATGTGAAATGCAAAGCATTAATTGAATGCTCAAGGAAAAAAATAAGCAGCCCAAAGCCACACACTGCAATATCCAACAGTAGAAAAAGCATTTTATTTAATATAATATTTAAACATTACAGCTTCTATTTTTACGTAATGGAATTTATGTTTCTCATAAACAATGTGATATACTGTAGGCTTCTGATATGAATATTTGCAAATGACGTTTTTACATGTATATACATTACAAATATAGCCTTTCTACTCAAATTGTTTGTTAATTTCAAACTTCAGATATCCAAAATTTTTATGGCTAGTAAATCGTTGTGCTCTTAGAATATAGTTACTTATTGTCGGTATGGTCATTAAGTGAGGCATCATGTGACCGCACCCGGTTTTACAACATTTTTTGCAGCAGTCGTTAAGCGAATTATACGGTTCCCCATTGATTTTGCTGTCAGAAGCTGGCTGGGAAGGTCGCAAATGGCAATCACATGACCCTGGGATGCTGCAACTATTGTAAATACATGCCGGTTGCCAAGCGCCTGAATTTTGATCACATGACTGCGGGGACACTGCAAAGGTCATATGTGCAAGGACCGGTCGTAAGTCACTTTTTTCAGCGCTGTTGTAACTTTGAACGGTCACTAAACGAATGGTCATAAGTCAAGGACTACCTGTAGCTTCTTGCTTCTGGGTGAAGGGTTATGGCCAGTTAAACATCTCTGCGAGTGGCTTTGCAAGCAGAGATAGCACAGTGGTGGAATCGCCATCCAGGAGACAGTTCTGGCTGACAGAAATTTCTCCAGAGGAAGGAGAAATCATGGGATCACCCACTTGTGCTCTGGTAGAGTTGCTCCTTATGAGGAAACCACAGGAATTTAGTTTCCTGTGGCTGATTGTGGGTCAAGTGGCTTGGGAGTCGAGGGATTTGCAACATGCCCTGAACTGCTATGCAGCCTGCATGACGTTTGAGTCATGTCATCATAGATATGATTTGGATTTCTAAGATTTTGTCTAATAATGTCTATAAAGTGGAGACATTACCAAAAACATTTTCAGACAATAATCCAGTGACTTTAACTTTTAAAAGGAAAAATGAATATTTAGGTGGAGATTGAATGAGATGTTATTACAAAAAGAAATGGTGGTAGAGGATTGTAAATAGTAGTTAAAGGAATATTTTGAGAATAATCTTAATAAAGGCACAGAAGTTAGGATGGTTTGGGATGCAAGTAAAGCTTTTGTAAGAGGATATTTTATACAATGCAATAGTGAATTTAAAAAGAGAAGGCAAGAGGAAATACAAATGATGTTGGATGAGATTAAAAAAAAGGAAGATGAATTTAAATATATCTCCAGGAATGACAACTATTACCAAATTAAGCTTTTACAGAGGCAATTATCTATGTTAACAGTGAGAGAGATGGAAATAAAGATGAACTATGCAAAACAAAGAAATTTTGAATTTGCAAATAAACCAGGGAGAAGGTTGGCATACAAGTTGCAAAAAGGAAAAGAAAAAGAAAAGAAAGTGATATTAAAGTTACAAGAAGGAAATATTGTAATAACAGGTAATGTAAATATGCAAAAAGTGTTTTATCAGTATTATACTACTTTATACAAAGGTCAAGAAATTTCCTCGGAAAAAGTGGATGAATAATTGCACAAACAGAATTTACCAAAGATTACAGACAACCATAGACAAATTTTGAATGGATCTATAACAATAAGGGAGCTGTGTGAAGCTATTAAAAAGACTAAAATAGGAAAGGTACCTGGTCCAGATGGGTTGCTGGCCTCTTACTATAAATGTTTTGAAGATGAGCTTTTGCAACCTTTATAACAAATGATGAATAGTATTCTACAGAAGGAAAGATTCCTGATAGTTAGAAAGAGGTTAATATAACATTAAGACGCTTCCACGATCATGTGGCCGGCATGACGTGCGCAGAACGCTGTTACCTACCCACTGAAGTGGTACCTATTCATCTACTTGCATTTGCATGCTTTTGAATTGCTAGGTAGGCAAGAGCTGGGGCAAGTGCGGGAGCTCACTCCGTCATGCGGGGCTAGGGATTTGAACCTCCGAACTTGCAATCTTCCGATCGACAAGCCTGGCATCTTACCCGCTGAGCCACCATGCCCCATACATTTATATTTATATATTTATGGTATATTTATGGTACGATAAAGTTAAAATTAATGTGGACTTTAAAAATCATTTTATTAGATGTTCAATATTGAGAATATGGAATAGATATAAACCCAGGTTGTGCCCGAAAATGCCTTTATGGATCTCAGCTCAAGAAGCATATTGTAGAAAAGAACTGGCAGACAAAGATAGATGGTTGATGTACCATGACTTATTGGAAAACTATCAAGGGGAATTTAAAATTAAATCAATAGAGCAATTAATAGCAGAAGGATATAGTTGTCCCATTTACAGTTATCTGAAAGATTTAAAATGGATAAAAAGACTTATGGTATGGAGCACAGTAAGAGAATTTGAAATTCAGATGTGTACAGATGATGAACATGTAATTGCTAAAATTTATAAATCTTTGTTGAAATTTGAAACTGAAGAAGGACAGGTTAAAGAATGTATGAGAAAGTGGGCTAAGAATTTTGGTTATAATATACAGATGGATCAATGGGAAAATATGTGGTTAAAAGGGTTGAAATTTATATTGTGTGATCTCAAAGAGAATTTTTATAAAATGATGTATCATTGGTACATGATGCCAGAGAAATTATCTAGAATGTATAAAGGCACTTCAAATGTATGTTGGAAATGTGAACAACATGAAGGCACATTTTATCATGCTTAGTGGACATGTAAAAAAGCTGAAAAATGGTGGATTCAAATACATACTTTGATACAGAGGATTTTAAAGATCAATATTCAATTGAAGCCAGAACTTTTCCTTTAAGGATTAATGGATAAACAGTTAGAAAAAAACATGGAAAATTATTTCAATATATGATTACTGCAGTGAGATTACTATATGCACAGAGGTAGAAAGATTCAACACTACCCACTATGGAGGAATGGTTGGTGAAGTTAATGTATTTTGCTGAAATTGATAAATTGACTTCTTTGATTAGAGAAAAGACATTATCTACATTTATTGATGACTGGAAGCCTCTTATGGACTTTCTGCATAAAAATGAAAAAAATAAACTTCTGACTTACGGTTTTGATGATTAGATAGGATAGATTATAGAAAGAAGAGTAATATGATGTAACTTGGAGAGGTTAAAATATATTTGTACTTATAACTTCTGTGAAGAATATCCGAAACCACTTCTTTATATATTTTTTCTTTCTTTTCTATTTTTCTCCAACTTTTTTCTTTTCTTGCATTTTTGTTGTTTCATTGATTTCTTTCTCCCCCCCTTACTTTATATTAGTTTTTATTAGTTTTTATCCTCTTGTTTAAAAGGTTCAATAAAAATTATATTTAAAAAATAAAATATATGGCTTCTTAAAATATTTATTACATTTTCCCGCAACATGGAGGCTTTGGACGTTAGTTCCTGTAAATCAGCCTTGACTCTGGATGCCACCAGGCTGGGGAAAACTTTGTTGCTGCCTTGAACTTTTCAACTCAAATCAGCTTGAAAGCCAATGTTGAAACATGTTAATAGTAACTACTTATTGTGCATGTTTGAGAATGTTCAAGGACAGAGATATTCCTGTTCCACATAAACTTCCTTCTTTGTTTCAGTAAACAGACATGCCCATTTAAAGAAAGAAATATTTTGTACATCGGATTTCCTTGCAGATATATGCACATCTAATTCTCTCCAAGGGCCAGCTTGGAAATAAGTTTGTTGGAAATTACAAGAATTTAATGTTCATCCATGCATTTTGTTTTGTTTTAATAAAATAGACATTACAGTACTTCATTGGATGAAAATTGAAAAGAAATTGAATGTTTGCCAGTTAACAATATAATTTATTTAGCATCTCATTGGAATCAACAGAGCTTTCCAAACTGTGTGTCGCGACACAAAAGTGTGTCGCCACACACAACGTGGTGTGTCGCCACACCACCCGGAAGCGGCGGCGCGCGCGTGCACGGCGGCCGCCATGCACGCGCCACCGCCGCACGCCCCTGCGCCGCCAGCATGCGCGCGCGCACCGCCGCACGCCCCTCCCGCGCCGCCGCCGTGCGCGCGCCACTGTGCGCGTGCCGCTGCCGCACGCCCCTCCCGCGCCACCGCCATGTGTGCGCGCGCCGCCGCACGCTCCATGTGTCGCCGCCGCGCGCGCGCCGCCGCACGCCCCCCCGCGCCGCCGCTGTGCGCGCGCGTGTCGCCGCCGCCGCCGCCGCTGGGTGTGTCGCCAGCGGCGGCACTTTGGAAAGCCCTGATTTAAGGTAATAATGTTATGCAATTTAATTAAGGAGTAAGCCCATTAAATACAACAGGACTTACTTCTTAGCCAACACGCAGAGGATTGGTGTGTAAAATAATATTGCCAGAACCCCTTTACCTAAATCAGTGTTTCCCAACTTTGACAACTTTAATATGTGTGGACTTCAATTCCCAGAATTCCCCACCAAGCATAGTCGTTGCTAAGCATAATAGGAATTAAAGTCCGCACATTCTACATTTGCAGAGACTGGGAAACACTGAGCTAAATGAACTGTGAAACCTCTGAGGAAAGATTTGAGTATTTAAGGTTTTTGCCTCTTGCTGGCCTAGTTGAAGATTATTTTGACACAGTTCCCCACAACACCACCTGCCCCCAGTTCAGTAGAGTTTCAGCCACCAGGGCATTTTTCATCCATGGATCTCTCCAGTGCATTCCAATAGATCAGCAGCTCATCAGGTCTCACATAATGGCTTGCCACAATTTTCTTAAAGTGGCAAAGGGAAAATTCAAGCCTTGAAGGGAAGAAGGTTTGCTTGGAATGGAGGTTTACCAGCGTGATATTGAGTTCAGCAAGGCACAAGCCGATGAACACATCCTCCAGCTTAAGAAAGGGGATATTGTCAGAAATTCTGTACACCAGACTAGCAACATCAGCTGAGAAAACATAGCCAATCCCTGAACAAAAAGGAGGGTATGTATTTCTTGGATATTCATTTTCACTCACATACCATTTACTGGACATTTGCCGTATTGGATGGTCATTTAGTTTTAAAAAGCCAGTGAAGAATCTGGTATTCTGGTTTCTTTTTAGAAGGAGTTCAGTCAGGTAATAAGTATTAACAAACACATCTATGTCTGTTTTCATTACAAAGCTAGACTGTGGGCAGAATTTGTGAATCCATTCAACGCCCATCATAGTCTTTAATGTTAAATTATAATAGGTGTCTATAAAATTCTTCTGGATAATGTCTCCATATTTCAGGCTCTCATTAATCACAGCAACCTGGGCTTCAGGATTCAAGGTAGTTCCCAAAAGAAAATAGCTTACAATCAGTTTGTTCGCTATTACTTGTTTTTTGCCCCAGGTCTCACGGATTATTACCCGAACTTTAACTTGTGTAGGAGGAGAAGTTACAAGAATGACCAGAAATGGAGGGTTCTGACTGCAATCCGAATGAGGTACCAACAAAAAATTTTCACTGTCTTGTTTTAAAAATGTGTCCTCAGTTTTGGTCTGACAGAAAGCACATATTCCAACTGAAGTCCACTTGATCGAAAAACATAACCCAGCAAAGACCAGTGCTATTGTCAAAAAAAGCACATTTCTGAGTCTCTTGGAAGCCATCTAGGAAAAAAAGAAAATAAAAAGAAAGGCTAAATGGAAAAGATTAGTTCCCTGTACTGACATAAAAGAAGGACGAGGCCTTAACCACTACACCAAACTGGCTCACAGAGCTGTTCTATGGGCCAACAAAACAATCCTAGTACAATTACTCTAAATAATTTTGTTCATTAAATTAAGAGTCAGTAGAGTCAACCCCATTGAACACACAGAGATTTTCTTTCAGCAAACATGCATAAAGTTGTGGTGTGCAGATGACTTGCAAAAAAAAATCAATCTAATAGAACTAGATTTCTTTCTTTTTAAAATTTTTGATGTTTTAATTTCTATGGGCTGAACGTATGATTGGTAATCGTAGATCTTTTCCACAGGAAATACATTTTGAGGCTGTTCATCCACATTACGTGTATCACTACAAAGAATTATCTTACCTTTTTAGTTGAAGATCATTGTTTAGAAATGTCTCTATAGGAAAAAGAACAGCATGTTTGAAATCCTTTCCATATAAACAGCTGCTCCAGCAGACACAAGACAACAGACCAAGAAGCCATGGATCAACAGCTGTCAATGGAAAACGTACAGCTATCCCAGCAGGTCGCCCAACTCAGTGACCAAAACAACCAACTGAGCCAGCTGATCGCCCACTTGAGCACGCAAGTGGCCCAGCTGCAAGGACAACAGGCGGCGGTTGCACCGGTTGTCAGCCAGAGAACCAAATGTCCGGTACAAGTGCCGGAGAAGTTTGATGGGACCATTGCCAAGTTTCCGACCTTCCTGGCACAATGTCAGCTGTACCAGAGCCTTCGCCCAGAGGAATTCCCAACAGACCGACACAAGGTGGATCTCGCCGCTGATAATCCAACAAGACCCGCTCCTAGATAACTATGGCGGGTTTTGTGACCAACTCCGGGCAATGTATGTGGACCCGGTCAAGCTCCAAACCGCTGCCAGGCAGATTAAGGGATTGCAACAGGGGGCCAGGCCAGTGGCCGAATATATCAGTGATTTCAGGTTGCTGGCGCAAGACCTGGACTGGAACGAACCTGCCTTGGTAGACCACTTCCAGGATGGACTATCTTCAGAGCTCCTTGACAAACTAGCCAGGACCAAGTGCCCTAGAAACCTCCCAGACCTGACCCAACTTTGCCTGCAGATCAATGGGCGACTACAGCAACGGAGGTCAAGGAGGCATTTCGCCCAACCTCCACCCTTCATTCCGCACACTCCGCCTCCGCGTTCTCGAGTCATAGAGGAGCCGATGCAGTTGGGGGGTGCCAGACCCCGCCTCACATCTACCGAGAAGGACTGCCACCACCGGGAAGGTCTATGCCTGTACTGCACGGGAGCGGGTCACCGCGCTGCAAATAGTCCCGCCAAGTCTCCAGTCGCTTCCTTGTCGGGAAATGGACTCGGCTCAGCCTAAATGGGCAATTAGGTTGGGCCAAGCTGGCGTCTAGCCAGTCACCATTGCCCATTCTGGCTCCCCCCAAGCACCTCTCCATCACCGTCACACTCCAGGTGCCGACGGATCCTACACTGAGGGTCCAAGCCATGGTAGACTCGGGGGCTACTTTTAACTTCATGGACACTGGGTTCACTGAGAAGTGGGGAATTCCCCAATGTGAGGTTTACCCTCCGCTGGTGGTTGAGACAATCGATGGCCGCACCCTCTGTTCTGGTCCCGTGACCACTGCCACCCAGTGCATACTAATGTGTGTGGGGAACCATCAGGAGTGGCTGGAGTTTTATGTGGTTACTACTCCCCACTGCCCCCTTGTGCTGGGATTAGTGTGGCTCCAGACACACGAACCACAAATCACCTGGACAACGGGGAGGGTCGTGTTCTCCCACCCAAGTTGCATCGCCCATGCCAGCAACACTCTCACCACGTTGCAACCGGCCACCCCAAAACCCCAGCTCCCTGTGCAATTCCGGGGCTACGCGGACATTTTTGATGAAGGGGAGGCAGACCAACTTCCCCCACATTGGCCTTACGACTGCGCTATTGACCTGGTTCCAGGCGCAAGGCTCCCAGTAGGCCAGATATACTCTCTATCAGAACCGGAGCGAGCAGCCCTCAAGGACTTTATTGACACCAACCTCAGGAGGGGATTCATCCGACCCTCTACCTCCCCAATGGCTGCCCCCGTGTTGTTTGTCAAAAAGAAATCGGGTGAGCTCAGGATGTGCTGTGATTACTGGAAATTGAACGAGATCATGGTCAAGAACCGGTACCCCCTGCTGCTGATACCAGAGCTCCTGGAGTGACTCCGCAACGCTCGTCTGTTCACGAAGTTGCACCTGAGGGGGGCGTACAACCTGGTCCGTATCCGACAGGGCGATGAGTGGAAGACCGCGTTCCGTACTCGCTACGGCCACTATGAGTTTACGGTCGTCCCATTTGGACCGCCCCTGCGGTCTTCATGCACTTCATGAATGACATCTTCAAGGATATCCTGGACCAGTACCTGATAATCTACCTGGATGACATTCTGATCTTTTCATCCTCCCTGAGCGACCACGAACAGCAGGTCCGCACCGTATTGCAGTGACTGCGGGAGCACCACCTGTACGCCAAGTTGGAGAAGTGCCAATTTGCCTGCGAGACCATAGAATTCTTGGGACATCGAATCTTCGCTACCGGCATCACCATGGAACCAGGCAAGGTAGAGGCATTGCAAACTTGGCAGCCTCCACGTTGGGCCAAGGACGTTCAACGACTGCTCGGGTTTCCTAACTACTATCGGAATTTTATTCCTCAATTCGCAGAACTAACCACAGCCTTATACAACCTACTCTGGAAGAAAACCAAGTTTCATTGGGGAGACATGGAACAACGAGCTTTCGCTAGACTAAAACTAGCCTTTACCACTGAGCCTATCCTCAGGCACCCAGACCCGCTCCGGCCATTCATGGTTGAAACGGATGCATCCGATGTAGCCGTTGGCGCTATCTTGCTCCAGGCTGACCCCCAGACCGGCATCCTTTGCCCGTGTGCTTATCACTCCCAGAAGCTCACCCCGGCCTATACCATTTGGGACAAGGAGCTTCTGGCCATCAAGGTGGCATTCGAGGCATGGAGGCACCATTTGGAAGGGGCGCGACACACCGTGGAGGTAAGAACCGACCAGCGGAACCTGGAACATCTAAAGACCGCCAGGACCTTGAACCAGTGGCAAATACGATGGTCCCTGTTCTTCTCCCTGTTCGACTTCAAGGAAACTTACATTCTGAGAGGCCAGAACAGAGGGCAGACACGCTTTTGAGGAAACCCAAATACGACCACCTAGAGTCGCCAGTACCACCTCAACCTGTCATCTCTCTGGAGTGGTTTGCCACCATCTCCGTACAGGGTGATCTACACCAACGGATTCGAGAACAACAAGGAGCTGACCCCTGGGCCAGGAAAAAGAGACAAGAGCTGGCGCATCTCCCCGCAGACCAGGCAGCTCAGTGGAAATGGAGTCATGACACGCTATGCTTCCGAGGACGCTACTACATACCCCTGGGAGAGCTCCGCAAACTGGCTCTGCAACTCTGCCACGATAACCCCACCGCTGGCCATTTCGGGTTCTTCAAAACACTGAACCTGGTCTCCCGAGAGTTTTTGTGGCCGCGCATACGGGATGATGTTAAACAATATGTGTTCTCCTGCCCAGATTGTCGCAGGGCAAAAAATCAGACAGGCAAGCCTTCTGGTCTCCTAATGCCCTTACCCACACCTGAACAACCATGGAAGGCTATTTCCATGGATTTCATCACGGACCTTCCCAAGTCCCAGGACACCATTGCTATTCTGGTAGTGGTGGATTCCATGACCAAGATGGCCCACTTCATCGCTTATAAAGGCTTACCCACGGCCCAAGAGACGGTGCGCCTTTACATCAAACATGTATTCAAATTGCATGGAATAGCGAAGAGTGTGGTATCAGACCGAGGCTCCCAGTTCACCACCCATTTCTGGAAGGCACTCCTCCAGAATCTAGGTAGCCAAGGCCACTTATCCACCGCATTTCATCCGCAATCAGATGGAGGGACGGAAAGGGTGAACGCCATCCTGGAACAGCACCTGCATGGTTACGTAAACTACCAGCAGGACAATTGGGCAGACCTCCTAGCCTTGGCGGAGTTTGCGTACAACAACACACAACACTCTTCGACCCAGATGGCCCCATTCACTGCAAATTATGGGTTCCACCCGCGATTGTTTCCTCTCACCGCGCCGGACTCAGCCATGCCAGCCGCAAATCAGTTCTTCCAAGAACTATAGGCCAGCCACCAAATGCTTAGAGACCAGTTGGAAAAGGCCAAGGATGACTACAAACACTTCGCCGACTGTCACTGGAAGATGGGACCCCCATTAAAGGTTGGTGACATGGTGTGGTTGTCAACAAAACACCTATCCTCTTCACGACCATCTTGGAAGCTGGACCACCGGTTCCTGGGACCATTCCCAGTAGAAGCTGTAGTCAATCCAGTCGCCTTCCGATTAACCCTTCCGGGCCACATGCGCATACACCCCATGTTCCACAGGTCCTTACTGGTCCCCACTTGGGCCGACAGTCCACTCAGAACCAGAAAGACACCACCTCCTCCTGTCATCATCCAAGGAGAGACCGAATACGAGGTTGCTCGCATCCTGGACTCACGCAAACGTCGTGGTCGTCTCCAGTACCTAATAGACTGGAAGGGCTACGGCCCAGATGAGTACTCCTGGGAAGATGCTGCGGATGTCCACGCGCCATTACGAGTACAACAAGGTCCTGCAGGGGGGGATAGTGTTAGGTTCGCACCGCTTACCTGGCTGCCGGCCGACATGCTGGATTCCGAGCCAGAAGAGGAGCCAGTCTCCGGAAGCAGCAGGCTTGGCACGAACCCGGCTGAAGAAACGGAGACGCTGATTGGCAGAGGCTCGGAAGGAAGGACGCCTCCACCGATCAGCGTGCGCCAGAGAAGAGCAGAAAGGTGGGCCGAGCAACACGAAACCCGATTGGCCCCTGCTCCCCAATGGTGTGAAAATCGAAATAAAAGACCGGCGCAACGAACCTCGGTTGCCAGAGACAACCGATCCTACCCGCGACCGGAACCCTTGCCTGTGACCGATCCTCCCGCCACGTGGACTACCCTAGCCGAGCCGAGCCGTGAGCCTCGCATCGAAGCAACCCCAGTAACCAACCTGATCATTGCGGAGGAACCGGAGTTAAGAGAAAGATCTCCCTACCTGTCGTCGCCGAGCTCCGAGCCACTTCCTGTCGCCGCGCCTTCGCCCAGCGAACATCCAGATCCCGGACATCATTCAGAGCCCTCCTTGTTCCCTGCAGAAGAAGCCACTACCGGGGTAAGCGCCGCTGCCTGCTCCTTCTCCAACTGCCCGTGCCACAGATTCCCCGCTGATCTCTGAACCCGAGCAAGCCAATGCTGGCTACCAGTGGGCTGCTTTCGTCGGGTCCCGGTCTACCCATACACCCACTAGCCAAGATCCTCAGCCGAGCCCAGCCAACGCCGGTCACCAGTGGGCTGCCTTCATCGGGCCCCGGTCTACCCTTACATCCCCCAGTCAAGATCCTCAGCCGAGCCCAGCTGACGCCAGCCACCAGTGGGTTGCTTTCGTTGGGCCCCGGTCTACTCCGAGCCCCATCAGCCAAGCTAACTCCACGCCCACCATCAGCTTACCTGCTACCTCCGGATCGTTGTCGGCTGCAGCATTGACCACAGCGCCTGCACACACACTGGTCCCCCCTGTTGGGCCAGGAGCATCCCCCAGACTTATTGTTATACAGCCTGCAGAAGAAGAGGACAGTATAAATTGGGCTGCTTGTGTAACTGTGTAAATAAAGTTAATTTCAGTAACCCTTCCATGTCCAGTCTTAGTCAGAACAGGACACTGCTACAGTCACTTTTTATCTCTTTTAAATAATTGTATTGTAAGATAAGATAAGATCTGCAACCAATGTTTGTCTCTTGGTTTTTAATAATTAACAAATATTGTCATGAGGTGAAATGCAGCAATGAAACTATTTCTAATGAGATCTCTTAAGCAGTTAAAGCAATAATGACACCAGTTGTCATAACTAAGTAATATTCTGCTCCTGTTAGTAAGTAAAAAACTGAAACAGAGTAATTGAGCTTCACTGTCTGGCATTTTCATGATGTCATGATACTCTAGAGAATAGAAGAATCCCTGGTAGGAACAAGAAAGTAGCAATTTTAGTGGAAGACTGCAGCTTTCTTTAGTTTTGCTTTCCACAGTTTCAGAACCCTTCTATGTTATGTGATGCAAATGAGCAACAATTTAGTATAAGTCTAAAGTTATATTTGTGCACTCAAGGGCTCCCAGACCTGAGTCTCTAAAATCCAGGTGATCACTAGGTGGCAGAAAAAAGTTTCATTTTTCGATATCTCTTTGCTGCCAAGTGGTCATGGGGAGTTTTGCAGCATAACTCTAGGAGCCGTAATATATTAAAAACATTTACCATCAAATTATTCAGTAATATATTCTAGGCCGGGTTTAAGTCTTCTTTTGCTTCATGCTTCCTATACTCTTAGGGTTATTTTACATGAATACGTTCTCCTCAAGTCCTTGTAGGAATGTCTATGAAGGTTCTCAGTCATCCAGGTGGAATTGTCTGTAGCTTGAAGAATGTCAACTGGATTTCTATTTTCTCAGTGGAAACGTTTCGCTCCTTATCCAAGGAGCTTCTTCAGTCTGAGCAAAGTTAGTAAGGGAATCCTTAAATATGTTTCTAGGTGGCTGTGTGACCTTACACCTGGGGCTAGGTCATGGTTATTTTGAGATGTTATTTCTAAGTCCCTTTATCATCTAAAGGAGGATCGTTAAGATTACCATGCTGCTGTTGAGCTTGCGAAATGGTCTTAATCTTCCTAGGCACAGAAGACAAAGCAGGGAGGAAAATAGGGGAAAGATTGTGCCTGAGGCCCCCACCTCTATTCAAGGAAGGATTTTCCAAGTTGGCATAAATGGATTCCTTGACCCCTCTCTCAAACCACCTATCTTCTCTGTCTAAAATGTGAACATTAATGTCCTCAAATGAGTGTCCTTTTTTCCTTTAGATGAAGATAAACTGCTGACTCTGGTCCTGTGGTGTTACTTCTCCTGTGTTGGGCCATCCTCCTGTCCAAAGGTTGTTTGGTTTCTCCAATGTAGAGTTCAGAGCACTCCTCACTGCACTGGATTGCATAAACTACATTGCTTTTCTTGTGTTTTGGAGTTTGATCTTTGGGGTGTACAAGCCTCTGTCTCAGTGTGTTGGTAGGTTTGAAATATACAGGTATGTGGTGTTTGCCAAATATCCGTTTTATCTTTTCAGACACGCCAGCCATGTAAGAAATGACCAGGTTCTTCCGTTTACTCTGAGTCTCAGCCCTATCTATCGCTGTTTTAGGTCTGGTAGATTTAGATTTAGTGAAGGCCCAATTTGGATATCCACAGGACTTCAGAGCTGTTCTCAGGTGCTGATTTTCATTCTTTTTGGAATCCATGGAGGTGGGGATGGTTTCTGCTCTGTGTGACAATGTCCTGGTGACTCCTAGTTTGTGCTGCAGTGGATGGTGGGAGTCAAACATCAGATATTGATCTGTGTGTGTGGGTTTCCTGTAGATCCCTATTTCTAGGTTGCCACCGGTCCCAATGAGGACTTCACAGTCTAGGAATGCCAGTCTGTTGTAGGAATACTTTAGGCCAATCTCATTGCTTAGCCCTATTCTGCCTTAGCAACAAGGCCAAACACTGGTATAGTCCTCACAAATTTAAC
Organism: Charina bottae; assembly: GCA_023362775.1. Classification (NCBI taxonomy): domain Eukaryota; kingdom Metazoa; phylum Chordata; class Lepidosauria; order Squamata; family Charinaidae; genus Charina; species Charina bottae. Next base: position 68,404,053 of record JALMGJ010000004.1, read on the forward strand.
GCAGGACAACTTTATTATCGCAGTTGGTGGATTCTTCTGTACCACATACAGGTGAGAAAACTTTCACCAATTAATCTCCCAAAGAGGGGAGGCACGTTTTGACAAATAGCCAGAACAGCTGTCAAAACCATTCCTATCTTTTTTTGCATTTCCCAAAATCCATCTGCCAGTCCCAAAAGAGAAAGAAAAAGTTGAGTCTTAATAAACAAATGTGGATATAAATGTTCAATGTTGTATTGGGTATTTGTTGTTAACTGTACAGCTTGTTTTTCATAAATGAAACTCTGGTGGACCATACCTTATAGATTCTATTTCTACCTTGTCTTTTTCAATACTGCGTGCAGAAGGAGCACCCATGCCCTTAACACTCTTCCTTGCAAAATTGGTTCAAGTGGACTTGTGTCCTTTTAAGTTGCATATTTCCCTGCATCAGAAATAATCTAGTGTTGTTTACTGGATTATTGAAAAGCTTGCTGACTATTTTAGTTGATCTTAATAATGACATTGTTTTCTGGGAATCTATTCTGACAGAAGAATGCACGACACAAATGCTTTAGGATGCAGTTACTGTAATTGAAGTTAAGTCCACTTAACATCTTGCCTCAGGCTATGGCAGTTGCCAGCATCACTATAAAAGATGGCTTAAAACCGTCAGCAGGTCTGCCACCTAAATGATGCATACAGGATTAACAGTGCAGTTCAGTGTGCAGCTGAAAACAAATGGCAATGCATGTTTGCATTAAGTGGAAAATAGTATTCTACGGTGCATATACAATGCAACTTTAATGATATTTAAATAATTTTTTATATATAAATTTTATTGAATTTTGAAATACATATTAAAAGTTAGAACAAGAAATAAAAATGAAAATACAAAGTAAGAAAAAAGTAAAAGAAAAGTGTAGTCAGAAAAAATAATAAAGAAAAGAAATATAAAGAATAGATGGCCTCCAATCTATCTTTGGTCTTTAAGTACAATAATTTGCTTTAAATGTTAGTCTTTCATACAATACACAGGCACTTTTCTTTGTCATATACACTTCAATTTCTATAATCCAATCTTCTAGTCTTCATGTAAATTTCTCCTTTCTTACAATTCTCCAATAGTCCATCTGTAGTTTCCACCCTTTGAAATAATGTCAGTTTAAGTATTCTTGACTGCATCAATTTAATATTTTTTGTTCACTCTTTCCATTTTTTCATCTATATTTTTATCCTTAATAAAGTCCAATTAGTCTTAAATCATATATATAACAGGGAAAGGCCTTATTTTAATTCTAATAGAATGAAGTATATTCTGTTCATATATATCCCTAGAAATAACACTACTTTAAACATAATTTATATTTAGGCTACAATTATACCATATTCTACATCTACCTACATATTTACCTAATTAACAAATTTTTATAGCTACTTATTCCACTAATACATAACCTAACAACAATTCTCAGTAATATTCATAATAGTAATTATAAAATAAGTCATCCGATAATAGCATTAATTCTAATTCCAACTCAACATCCCATCTTAGTGATATACTTCTCATTTCTGTATCTCCATAAGAAAAGATTTCTAATTATCATATAATCTATAACATCAACTTATATTTATATCACTAATTTTATAATCTTATATCTTACAATTAGAATATCACATTTTTATACATCCATACAATTTCTCATGTCAATTTTTAGCATTTAATATTCCCAACAATTATATTACTAGTTGAAACTTGATTTATTTAATACATTTACATACTCTGTTCCCAATCAAAGTCCATGGTTCCATTCACCTTATTTCCCACATCACACTAAATCTTCTATTCAGGTTATGCCAAATTCACAATATGCAGCCTGTTTTGTTCTGTATCTCGTATAGAATATCAGAATGATTTTCTCACCCTTTCCCCATATTTCACAATATCTATCCAATTGCATGCTCAGATTTTCTCCCTGTCTCCACTGCCATAATGTGTTTATATCAAAATTATAATGTATATCCTGTTTGAAGAGTGTCAGAATGTTTTTCTGAACGAATGTATTTAAAATTCCCTTCTCCTGTTTCTCTTCTATATTGAAAATTTTTTTTCTACTTCTATTTCTATCTTTTGTTCCTTTTGCAAAACTATCAATAATAATTCCAGTGATTTCTTAATTTCTGAAAGAGATTCACTAAATTCTTTTTTAAATTATTGAATTGCTGTTAAAAAAGCCATTCTTCTTCCTTGTCCTTCAAGCTACAGCAACGGCCGTTCTAGTCAAAACAAATAATTTCTCATGGAATGAATAGTCAGCTGACCTGTTCGTGGAAAACTACCAGCAAGGTCTATTAAGTAGAAAGTTTTTAAAATAAAAGAAGAAGAATTCCAATAATCCAAAGTAAGGGAGAGAATATTATTTCAAACCGTTTATAAAAGGAAAAATAAAGGATGAATTCCAAATGAGACAGAATCCACTCTGAAAAAAATAGAAAGAGAAAAAAGAGAAAATGCAAACGTTTCACTGTGCTTTTGTTCTTCAGGCTGCAAGCTGCTTAGCCAAAACAAACAGTTTCTCAGGAAATAAATAGTCAGCTGGTCTGTCGGGTGGAAAATTACCAGCAAAATCTCTTAAGTCTCAACTAGTTTATCCAATAATCAAAGATAGGAAAACAGTTTCAAACAGTTTGTAAGAAAAAAGGGGGAAGAAAAAATTTCCAACCAATATAAAAAAGCAAAAAAAATAAACCAATTCACCAATATAAAACTCTTATACTCCCATCTGAGACAAAGTCCTCTGTGATACAAAAGAAAGGTAAAAAAAAAAATGCAAACGTTTCACTATGTTGCAAATATATTTCCACCAAGATCAGTTATAGCAAAGAAAGCACAAAATTGGCCAACATTTTAAGCAAAGTCCAAAGATAAACCTTAGATAATAAAAACGTTCTAATCTTTAAAAAAGTAAAATAAAGTGATCTAAAAGCCGACTGCACGCTCTTGTGTCTCTCAAGAGACTTATGTTCCTTGTAGAGCTTGATACTCCTCCGGCCGTTTCACTGCACTCACCCCCCGTTCTCTCCGTGGTGAAAACTACAAAGAAAAACAGGAGGGGGCAATTCCAATGGCCCTGTGAGCAATCTTCTGGTCCCCCCCCCCTTCAGGGAGAAGCTTCAGTGGTCTTACAATTTCTGTAGACCCCCGCAAACAAGGAAAATTCAGCCAGGTCTTCAGCACTCTGAAAAATTCTGACTTGTCGAGCTGCCAGCCAGGCTTGGAGTCTCGATATTTAAATAATTTAATCCCTGATTTGGGATTGTTTTTAATGGTAAAGCAGGATAGACATTTTATAAATAAACTAATAGTTTATGCACAGCAGGTGAATTCAGGCTTACATTCCTTAAATTCTTTTTCTCGATAATACCCCTGTTCTTGCTATGCTACGAAGATCTACTTGACCAATGAAACCACGTCAAAAGCACAAACCTTTATTTTGCCTCAGAAGCATAAGGACCCACATTCCATTTGCCCCATTCCCATATCTTTCAGATTTTGCAGCTGAGGTGATACAAAATGCTGAAGAAGTTGATATAAGATGCTGATGCAAATGATGAAGTTGGGAAAAGAGGACAAGGTCATCCCATTTACAGAAAAGTATAAGCCTTGCCAAAATGTATGCACCTAAGGGTGGGTAAAGGAAAAGTTCCTACTTAATATTAGAAACTAGATGTATCAAATAATGTAAAATTCTAACTAAATTTGGGGGTGAGGTGGTTTGTTTGTTTGTTATACTTTATGCCACACACTCCAAAAGCTCTAGCATTTTTTAGCGTAAACTGAAATACAGACAAGGAAAGTTCATATTAAAATCATACACGCTGCAAACCCCACCTGCATATTATAAACCACCCTCCTTCTTCGCCAACTGGAAGAGGAAAGGTTCTATGTTTCCTAAAGTACAGGAAAGATGAAGCAGACCAAAGCTCCACCAGGAGGGAGTTCCAAAGAATGTGGGTGGCAATGAAAAAGCTCACCTCCAAGGCCCTGTCAAATGACAATTTGCAGGAATGGGACCTGGAGATATGAGGGTTGAATGAAAAGCAATGCCTCCAATGTTATAAATCACCAGCAGATGGCAGTACTGATGGAAGTACTTTGGTATCTGTTCTTTCACTTCATTTGGCAGGAAGTTGCTGTGACAAAAAGTGCTGAAATGAAAGCTTGCAGTGAGTAATCATCAGTGCTCTTTAAATAATGTGCCATGGTTGAATTTTTGACAGAGTCCCTCCAATTGAAATTCACTGCTGAATGCCTGTGGTTTATGGTGAAGAATGTTGAGTACTGTGTGTCACTGGGCCAGAAAATACAAAGATGGTAAATGAAGAGGAAGTGACTTGTATATTCAAGAACAAAGTGGACAACCTGTGACAGCAGGCAACAAGTTTCATATGAGAAAAGTTGATGAACTGATTAAGGACAGTTGGCAGATCACTCATTTCTTCTTCTTCCCATAGGGAAATTGCTATCTTATCATTTCACAGGAATGTGTGGGTCACATTACTGATGTTACTGATGCTCTTCAGTATTGGAAGTTTTGTACCAGGTGGGTTCCTCACATACTGATGGCAGAGATGAAAGGCTTGAGTTAAAATTTGCCAGCAATTGTTGTCATGCTACAAGAATGAAGGTGAGGAATTTCTTCACAGTATCATGACACAGTATCATGACAAGAGGAGAGTGCAAAAGCTGGCTTGAAACTCAACATTAAAAAAACCCAGATCATGGCATCTGGTCCCATCACTTCCTGGCAAATAGAAGGGGAAGAAATGGAAGCAGTGACAGATTTTATTTTCTTGGGCTCCAAGATCACCGCAGACGGTGACTGCAGCCATGAAATTAAAAGACGCTTGCTCCTTGGAAGGAAAGCTATGGCAAACCTAGACAGCATATTAAAAAGCAGATACATCACCATGCCGACAAAGGTCCGTATAGTTAAAGCTATGGTTTTTCCAGTAGCAATGTATGGCTGTGAGAGTTAGACCATAAGGAAGGCTGAGCGCCGAAGAATTGATGCTTTCGAACTGTGGTGCTGGAGAAGACTCTTGAGAGTCCCTTGGACTGCAAGGAGGTCAAACCAGTCAATCCTAAAGGAAATCAACCCTGACTGCTCATTGGAAGGACAGATGCTGAAGCTGAAGCTCAAATACTTTGGCCACCTAATGCGAAGAGAGGACTCACTGGAAAAGACCCTGATGCTGGGAAAGACTGAGGGAAAAGGAGAAGGGGACGGCAGAGGATGAGATGGTTAGATAGCATCACCGATGTAATGAACATGAATTTGAGTAAACTCCGAGAGACAGTGGAGGACAGGAAGGCCTGGCGTGCTATGGTCCATGAGGTCACGAAGAGTCGGACATGACTAAACGACTGAACAACAACAACAACATCATGACAGCCAATGAAACATGGGCTAATCAGTATGACCCAGAAATGATTATACCCAGTCCATGGAGTATAATCACAAAGCTTCACAGCAGAAAAAAAAAATCAAAACCAAGCTTTGGCAGGAAAACTCGAATTGTTACTGTTTTTTGAGAATGTGGATTTCCTTGAATCTGGCACCACTCAATTGAGAGCATTACATTGTAAGACTCAAAACTTTGAAACAACAATTAAGCAGAGTTTGGAAAGCACAAGAAGGAAATTTTGCTGCACCATGACATTCAAGCCTCACATCTTATAAGCCACCCTAGAGGCAATTGCAAAGTTGGATTTGCCATCTTACTCTATCGTCTGTACCTTTAAGACTTGGCACCTACCAAACCAGACGGATGACTCAAGTATAGTGGGACCCACCTATTGCTGCATGGGCCATGACATTCTATATCAGCTGTAGCTTCTGGATCTTCTTCAAGGGCAACTCCATGTAGAGCACATTACAGTAATCCAACCAGGGCATGAGTGAGTAAGGCCTCCCTATCCAATCCAAAAATAGTTTCAATGGCACACCACATGTAACTGTGCAAAACCCACCTAGCTACAGCTGCCACCTGCTCTTTGAGCAGGAGCTGTGAGGCTAGGAGAACCAAACTGTTTGTGAGTGGGCATTGCTTGTTTGGCCCTGGGCTGAGAAGTGTAGCTGGTTATCATTAGCATATTGATGATGAACCCCATGCCAACAAATTATTTCTCCCAGCAATTTTATGTAAATGTTGAGGTACACCACAAAGTAGACTTCTCCAGTTTTCCTACCCCATCAACTGGAATCCCCCTTTCAAGGAGTAGAACTACTATAACACATGTCTCTATTCCTAAACCCTTGGAGGCAGTCCAGAAGGATACCATAGTTGAGAGTACTGAAAGCCACTGAGAAATCAAAGAGGACCAGAATGGTTACAGTCCCCAGATCTTAAGTTTCTCCAATGATTGCAACCAATGCAATTTCTGTGCTATATCCCAGTGTGAACCTTGACTGCTAAGGGTCAAAATAATCCACTTTCTCTAGGGTTCTCTGCACCTGTAGAGCCACCACTTTCTTCATAACTCTTCCTTTAAAAAAAAGGTTAGAGACAGGTCTAAAATTGTCTAGGTTTGTTGGATCAAGCAAAGTCTTATTGAGCAACGGACATACCACAGCCTCCTTCAATAGAGACAAAATCCCCCCTCACTCAAAGAAGCGTAGACAATTGCTAAATCTACCCTCCTGTCACCTCACAGGGGGCCATGACTAGCAATAAGTGGCAGAGCTAGCATTGCAGAGGCCCCTGCCCACTTTCTCAGGACTCAGATACAATACTCGAAATGATCCCAAAATGATCATAAGACAAAGCCCCAATCATCTCTATGGATACTGTCCAGCTGGAGTCCAGCTCCTTTGAACCTGAGTGATGGTGTTTGTTAAATGCCATAAAAATTCTCCACAGCAGTTCATGGGGGATCAGCTATTCCATGACCACTGTGCATGATGCAGTTTGCAATTCAGAAAGCACATACAATAATAAATAATAATAAATAATAATAAATAATAAAGCCAGTTTGGTCTAGTGGTTAAGGCTCCAGGCTAGAAACCAGGAGACTGTGAGTTCTAGTCCTGCCTTAGGCATGAAAGCCGGCTGGGTGACCTTGGGCCAGTCACTCTCTCTCTGCCCAACTCACCTCACAGGGTTGTTGTTGTTGGAAAAATAGGAGGAGGAAGGAGTATTAGGTATGCTTGCCACCTTGAGTTATTTATAAAAATAATAAAGGTGGGATAAAAAATCTAAAAAATATACGTTAGGAAAAACTGCATAGAAAAATATCTTACTATAATAAAATGCCTACAAAAGAAGTATAGCAGGAAAAATATATTTATTACGAGAAAGTGTCTGCTAAAATGTTATATTAGAAGAAATAAACACAAATTGGATAAAGTTTTTGGTGCAGATCTTTTTAAATATCAGACTGGTAAAGAAATAGTCCAATACCAAACCATTAAAAAAAATAGAAGCTTAGCAAAATTGATACTGATGGATTCACTCATTCCTATTTGAGGAACAAAGAAGTAATTACAACTCTACAGATTAAATTGCACTCTAAATTGCCTCTGAAAACTTTGCCCAAAGCCAAATCAGACAGACACATTTTTTCCTATGTAGAAAGTAATCCAGAAAGCCTGAGGAGGCTTGGGACAGTGGAACTTTGGGGGCTTTTTTTGGAGATGTTTTTCTCTTTTGTCCTGATATGGAAGAATAAAATCTGGAAAGTTCCTATTTGCAATTTAAGAGAAGAACATTTTGGTGCAGCTTCAGAAAGCAATTTCCATAAATATAATGGCAAGAAGAGAAATAATTAAATATTCCACCTATCTTGATTGCTCAGAATTGTCTGATTTTTTTAAAAATGTGCCTCTTAATTAAATTCATCTCATTAATATTATGCCCTTTTGTTCCAATCTGTGGTATACCAGGCCTGCCAAATTTGTGATTCATCAAACCAAACCAAACCCCTAGCCATGAAGTGTGTTCTTGCCAGATGTTTGACAACTGGCCAATCTAGTTGTCATTAAGGAAACAAAAATCAAATGCACAGATATAACACAGAGATACCTGTCTTTGTAATACTATTTGGGGAAGCCTCTTGAATAATTTAATACACTTTATGCTACATTAGTTAGCCCCATCACACTTTAAGAAAGATTCAGGGAAACTGGGTCAGGTTCAGAGAAGGGCAATACCTATGAACAAAGATTGAAGAAGGAGGATTGAAGAAGGAGAATAGGTTTAACCTTCAGAAGACTGAATGGGTACAATAGCCTTCTTCAAATACCTGAAGCTGAAAGAATGGCACACAGACTGTCAAGACCTGTTCCCAATTGTTTCAGACTGCAGGAAATAGCATAATCAACTAAAATTTTAGGAAGGCAGATTTCAGTTGAATGTTAGGGGGGGAAATCCTAATTTTAAAGAGCAGTTTAACAATGGAACTAATTACTCATGTATGTATGTATGTAGCCAGTTTGGTCTAGTGGTTAAGGCTCCAGGCTAGAAACCAGGAGACTGTGAGTTCTAGTCCCGCCTTAGGCATGAAAGCTGGCTGGGTGACCTTCGGCCAGTCTCTCTCTCTCAGCCCAACTCACCTCACAGGGTTGTTGTGGGGAAAATAGGAGGAGGAAGGAGTATTAGGTATGTTCGCCACCTTGAGTTATTTAAAAATAATAATAAAGGCAGGATAGAAAATAAATTAATAAAATAAAATGTATGTATGTATGTATTTATCAGATTTATATGGCCGTCCACCTCACACAAGGTGACTCTGGGTGGCGTATGTGTTCAAGCAGATATTAGCTATCAGTCAGGCATTCTTTATTTTGGATTCCTACACTGAGTAGAAATTGAACATGATGGCATAAATGACAGCTTCCAACTTTATGATTCTAAGAATATTAAATGTGGGAGACCACTAGGTCATATGAAATCCCCACAACGTGATATACAATACATGGAAAATATTGACTGCACTCCTGCATTTGAGTTACAGCAACATTTTGGAATCACAGCACTTGCAGCCTACACCTTGCTAGTTCATAAACCATGGAAGGACCTCTCATAGAAGTGAGTTTCGTAAGGCATTCAGAGAGATAGAGAGAGGTAGCTATTCTTGCATATCTAATTCCTTCTTGACTTTTTATTATTTATTAACATGTATACTGCTGAATTTACTTGGGGTATTGAATCTGAGGTCCTATATGCTAACTTGGAGATATTTGTTGCAAGTATAGTATCTTCAGGAAAGCCTTTTCCTAACCTGCCAGAAAAAGACAGTGGCAATCCAGCCCCCACCCCTACTGTTGATAAGAAAGCTGCCTGGATGTGTCTATTAAGTCACCCAGAGTCAAGCTTGACATGAGTGTGTCTTTATTTCCCCACCTAAACTGGTTCCTTCCTGATCTGTTGGACTCAAATTCCAACTGTTGCTAACCAGCTTGGTTCTTCACGTCAGGCAAACCCTCATCATGACCGTCTCCCACCCGGAAACCTATGCCCTCATTATGGGAGGTTGTGCGGATCCAGAATTGGCCTTTATAGCCACTTACGGATCCACCGTTAAAATTTTACCTTTGGAAGACAATCTTACTCGGCTACGAGTGATCGCCAATGAATGAAATGTGGGCACCAAGACATCCGCTGGGCATCAGGAGAGTGAAGGCAGCAGCACCTTGATTCCAGCAAAATTCATTTCTTTATATATATTTACCAAATATTATGACTTTAATCTTAACTCTAGAGGGGAATTGATCAGAAGCACCTTACCTGACACAGCGTCAGTTTGGTTACTGAAAACTGGTACTAGGCTGTTCTCTGATCACTCAGGTGCTTCTCCAGAACTCAGACTCTACCACATTGCTCACACATATACATGCTCATTCACTAAGCAGCAGATTGAATTCTTGATTATATTTTCCTAAGTAGCATATCTATCAGATGTGTGCATATATGACAAAAACATTACAAAGATTATTCAGGAAAAGAACACACCTACCTCCTTTTTAATTTAATAGTTGCAAATATCTTGGATGTTTCTATTCCGATTATTTGTTTAGTACAATCAGCTGAAATTCAACCAACCATTTCTAAATCTCTGCCCTTCCTGAGCAAAAAAGCAACTGTAATTGGTTCACTCAGAAAAACTCTGTAAAGGTAGGATTAATATGCACCCAGGAATACTAAAACTTTAGACTTACTCTAGACTTTATTGGAGGAGATTCTTCTCCTATGTTACTAGGTGATTAGGAACACGCCCATTCAGCGGGATCAACTCTGATCAGAAAAAGTGAAAAGCTTTGCGTGGGCGAGGGGAGCTCTTCAGACTCCGTGTTTCTTAGGAAGACGGAGGAAGACAAAGCCTTTGCATAACTTTGCATAACTTACAGAAGAGACAGTGTTTCCCGGGTTCAGCTTTTCTGATCTGTCCAACAATAATCCAGAAACTGCAGCACCCTATGGGCAAAAAACCGCTCTCCTCTCCTGTTTGGCCCAGTACTCGTTTTCCCATTCTCAGAGCATTTCAGCCGTTTCTTTGAAGAAAGCTGATATATTAATTCCTTTTATTTATTTTTTCCAGCAAATAAAAAAGGTCTGCGTGAATCAGGTTTGCTTTGAATCAAAGCATGCATGATTCAGCTTTCTATATTCGTGAAAATAGAAGAGCTCAGATCATTTCCTTTGAAATATTTCACCGCCCCCCAAAAACACAAACCCGGGCAGGCAGGCACCGGTCGGAGCAAATTCCCGAGGTTCCTTCCCTTCCCTTTCTGCAATGCGCCCCCCACCCCCACCCCTCCTGTTTCTCTAGCTATGTGGCATAAAATCTCTTGTCAGTAGGGTCGGATCTTTCTTCGAAGGGGGAAAAAAAAACAGAAAATCATGTATCTGACGTTTAGTTCCTGGCGCTCCTGCTGCCATGCCGGGGCCAATTCCACCAGGAACAGCTCCCTTAAGATGACTGGATTCGGAAGGATAAATGAGCTCCGTCCAGACAGTGAAATCGAAGCTATGAATCCCGCACAGTCTCTCGCCCCAGGTAGCAGTTCCTGTCACTGCAATGTCTGACCGGCAGCAAAAGGGGAGTTAGGAACTGTTTACAAATATTCTCACTTCATAGTCAAGGAAAAAAGAGAGAGAGATTAAGCCGACCCACCTTGCGCTCTTACCAGGCAATACTCCATGATTCGAGAGGCTTCCCTAATCGCTATGCCTTCCTTTTAATTCCCCAGGGGATGGATTCGGTATGAACCTTCTCTGATCCTTCATCTTTCCTCGAGAGCATCTTCGTTCAAGACACCGTGGCCCGGAGCTTCTCCAGAAGTCGAGACTACAGAAAATAGGCGTCGGGTTACTTTGTAAATCACTTTTTGGGCATCTTCTTACCTCATATGCAGCCTTAAAGACGTCCCTCGGGCAATGTACTAAATCACAACCTCATCGACCACCTTTTAAAGGACCCAGCCAGTGAGGTCATCATTTGTGACCAACTGAGCCATAAATAAAACAAGGAAAAATTGAGCTTGGCCAACAAAAGAATCCAAAACCAAACAACCACCTCTCCCCAGTCCTCTATGGTAAATGTGTATAGTGAGGTAAACAACTTACAGCCTCCAGAGGTTCAGAACTACATCTCCCAAATTCCTGTATTTTGGGGCCATGCGGATAGCTGTAGTTCAGCGGCTGGTGAAGGGCCACAGACTTCCTACCTGTGTTGATTACAGACTAAAGAACCATGTAGTTGTGCCCGACACTAGCCAGGCAGATGTTGCTAAGAAGCACATGGATGTTCTGAGAAAGCCTTTAGAGCAAGTTTTTTATTTTTCTTATTCTCTGTCTTGTTTTGAAATCACTCTAATTACTCTGTGATGTCAAAGAAAGCACAAAGTCACATTCAGTAGCAGAGCTGACTGGGAATTCCTGTTTTTTGTACTGTAGATGAGACCATGTCTCTCATCTTTGGTTGCATTCACATATAGTGCTAAGCCAAGATCTGCTGAATAAACCAGTGACTTGACCCATAAAAGGTAAAGGTACCCCCCGCACATTTGTGCAGTCGTGTCCGACTCTAGGGGCCGGTGCTCATTTCCGTTTGTTAGCCGAAGAGCCAGCGTTGTCCGAAGACGCTTCCACGGTCATGTGGCCGCATGACGCACGCAGAACGCTGTTACTTACCCACCGAAGTGGTACCTATTAATCTACTTGCATTTACATGCTTTCGAATTGCTAGGTTGGCAAGAGCTGGAGCTAGTGCAGGAGCTCACTCCGCATGCAGGACTAGGGATTCGAACCTCCAAACTTGCGATCTTCCGATCGAAAAGCCTGGCGTCTTACCCGCTGAGCCACCACGCCCCCAATTGACTTGACCCATACATAATAATAATTCTAAGTAGAAAACAAAAACAAATAAACCACATTATAGCTTATCAATATACGTACATCTAATTGTGACAAAGTCAGTGTTTATTTGGTCAGAAATAACATAATTAGTTCCAAGTTTATTTTGGAGATATATTTCCTTTAAAATTTCATTGCCACCACCTGAAAATGATAAACATGGAGTTCTAATACTATGGTTGGAACTGGGGAGAATGGATTATAAAATTTGACTCCTGTTTACTCAGAGGACAAGAGGACCACAACCACTGAAGGTTTATTTATTAATAACATGGTACAAAGTCATAGCATTTAGATTAAAATTTAATTCTTATGAGTGGTGCATTTATTTCTTGCCCAACTCTAACCTCAATGAAAGCAGAGGATTTATTCAGGGGAGGGATCACACAAATTAATTTAACATTTTACAGAGAAACGGTACAACAGAATTTGAAATCCCCTGTCATAGAATATAAGTTCCTTTCTTTTGAAGAGCTACATCAACAAAGCTCCTCCATGCTTAAGCACAGAATAATTGACTTCTTTCAAGGGTTACTAGAGTCCCTCGTATGTTCCCAGAAGCCTTGGGGGTGGAGTGAGGGGTCAAAATGTCTAAATAGCAGCTGGGACCATGTGATCAAAGTTCCACCCCTTTTTATGTGCATTATTTTGTTTTATACAGTATATCCTGGTTATCTCATTCTCCTTTCCCTCTTTTTGCCATATTTAACAGCCCTATCTCTCTCCTCCCTCTTACCCTCTGTTTTTCAGTTCTTCTAGCTTTCTGGCTGCCTTCCACATTAGGAAATTGCCATTCTGTCAGAACAACAAAGTACTGTTTCATCACAGTAGCCATTTTCCTGCCCTGAAGACAGCAGATAGTGTGATTCCTGAGTAATTAGGGTAATAAAATAGTAATTATGACTCTGTTGTGCATGATTTTGCTCCATTACTGCATATCTTCAACACTGGGTTCGTTGTGCTAAATCATGGTGTAATTTGATCTTTGTTGAAAAAGTTAGTAAGCACCCAGTTTCACACATAAAAATCAGCTTATGTATAATTTACAAACCATAATGGATGGAAACACTCATCAGGCTAGGCCAAAACAGAACAAACCACATAATGGCTTAAGATGATATATGAATCCAACCACAATGGTTATTGCTCAGAATTGTGTGAACCCAAGTATTGTGGTTTAGTCAACAAGCTAAAAATCCTTTTTCAACCACCTTTAGTAAGAGTGTTGCTGGATGGAGTTAAGAAAGGAGGATTGCAAAGGAGTTTAGCAGGAACAAATGTCTTTCAGGAAGGGATGACATTTTCTTCAAGAGAAACGAAGCTGAATAAAACAGGAAACCAAAAATGTAAAACGGTAGCACAAGTAATTTAGGAAGAACTGATGTTTTTTTCCAAGAGGAAGCAAAGGAAGCACATGGAACAGCTGTGCGCTCAGCAAAGAACTGGCATGCGGAGTGGGGCGGGGAGAGTGAAGAGAAAAAGCCAAAGATTGGAGGAAAGTATTGGCTGTATGTCTATGGCGACAATTTTACTCGGTGACCGTATATATTTATTTTGTATTGTAATTGTTTTTAATTGTTTTGTTTTTATGATTTTACACTGCCCAGAGTCACTTGCTGAGATAGGTGGCTATAGAAATCAAATAAATAAATAAACAGCATCAACAGGGGTGACAAGGTCAGTAAGGCACGAGGAAGGGGAGAAGGAGAAACACGTGTGGTCACGTGAAGGTGTGGAACAGGAGAGAGATTTGTGTGTGGAAAGAGTTGGAGGAGAGTCACGGAAAAGCAAAGATTATGGGGAAAAAAGCATCCAAGGAACAATTTCTATTCAATGATGATGATGATGATGATGATGATGATGATGATTTTGTGCATGGTGTTTGGTGCTTACCAGGAGGAGTTAGAGGAGATTTACTCCCCTATGACCTTTTGCAAATCACTGACTTTAAGTGGAAGCATCTACCATGCCAATTTTATTTAAGCTAACCTATAAGTTGGGTGTGGTAACCTATAAGACTTAGGGGTGTGGTGGCTCAGCGGGTAAGACGTCAGGCTTGTTGATCAGAAGATCACAAGTTCGGAGGTTCGAATCCCTAGTCCCACGTGATGGAGTGAGCTCCCGCACTAGCCCCAGCTCTTGCCAACCTAGCAATTCGAAAGCATGCAAATGCAAGTAGATGAATAGCTACCACTTCGGTGGGTAGGTAACAGCGTTCCGCGTGCGTCATGCCAGCCCCATGACCGTGGAAGCATCTTCGGACAACGCTGGCTCTTCGGCTAACAAACGGAGATGAGCACTGGCCCCTAGATTCGGACATGACTGCACAAATGTGCAGGGGGAACCTTTACTTTATTTTTTACTTATAGGAGTTGGGAAGGAGCCTATGTGGTCCTTGGAACAAACCAACTCTGATTCAAGAGGCATCAATTTATCAGAGGACTGCCTGATGGTGAAACTTTCCATGAAGTCAGGCTGATAAAACATCTGAGGAAATTTTCTCCAGAGAACCTCATTTCTTGCAAACAACCTGTATCCCAAGGCTTACAGTATATTGGTCAGGAGACAATAATATACTATCTTTTTGCTTTCTTTTTTTCTGAGAACTACAGTTGGAATTGCATACACAATTTGCTTCAATCCTATCAGTTCCACAAAATGTGAGCAGTTTATAAGTTTGCAAGAATGCAGTCCAAGTTAACAGAGTTCACATGTTTTCCGTTCTGTTGCAGGGAATGTGCATTTTCCAGCATTTGGATAGAAACATATTTTTTTGGCAATATCTCATGTCCTAGTCATTATTGTTTTTAGTTTCCCATTCTCCAATGTAGGTATCAACCCTCCCACTGTCAATTTGCAAGCCTATTTTCAGAGGCTATGTGCTCCTTCTCCAGACTGGGCTACACTTTTGTTCATTTAAGAAAACAAAAATAGCAGTTTACTTCACCATTCTTTTGAACCAAAGAAGCCAACAAACCCTTGTTACTCATAATTTCCATTACTATTGAGAAATGTGGCAAACTAAAGCATAACATATTTCATTGTTAGGATGCAAAGTTAGCTGAGATAGCACAGAATAGACAAACAAATGATCGTGGGTGCAAAGGGCAGTTCGGGTGTGTTGGAACATGCTGCAAAACAGCTGTTGTAGATAATGGGACAAACCCTATAGAAATGCCACTATTATGGTATAGATGGGCAAAGGTAAACTTTTGGGGGATTTTCCACCTGCCAAGTATGGATTAGCCTATGTGATTGCACCGTTCGAAATCCCTCCTGTGAAACTGACTATATAAGTTTGCTTGTATGTATATTCGGGATCTTTCACTTGAGAATGTTAACATATCCTTGCGAGTCTGACCAAGACTCTGCAGACTGTTAATCAAGTCTTGGAGATTTTTAATCCATGTACTGACAGTAGAGGAATGGACCTGAAGCTCACCACACAGGTGGCAGAGAAGGGAGAAGGGCAGTGTGGGTTTTCTAGGGGTATTTCTCCAACACATCTTAATGTAGAGGAAAAGCATGGGGCTGATTGTTTACCAAAATACATAAAAGGAAGTCTTATGATATTTGCTATTATTTTAGTCCACTTTGTTTTGTTTCTGCTTTGGTATATAGACGAACTAGATTCCAAAGCACTAAATATAAGCTGCTCAAAAAAATAAAGGGAACACTGAAATAAGACATCCTAGATCTGAATGAATGAAATATTCGTATTAATTACTTTGTTCATTACATAGTTGAACGTGCTGACAACAAAATCACACAAAAAGCAATGGAAATCAAATGTAAGCAACCCCTGGAGGTCTGGATGTGGAGTTACACTCAAAAAGTAAAGTGGAAAAGAACACTACAGGCTGATCCAACGTTGATGTAATGTCCTTAAAACAAGTCAAAATGAGGCTCAGTAGTGTGTGTGGCCTCCACGTGCCTGTATGACCTCCCTACAACGCCTGGGCATGCTCCTGATGAGGTGGCGGATGGTCTCCTGAGGGATCTCCTCCCACACCTGGACTAAAGCATCCCCCAACTCCTGGACAGTCTGTGGTGCAACGTGGCGTTGGTGGATGGAGCGAGACATGATGTCCCAGATGTGCTCAATTGGATTCAGGTCTGGGGAACGGGCGGGCCAGTCCATAGCATCAATGCCTTCGTCTTGCAGGAACTGCTGGCACACTCCAGCCACATGAGGTCTAGCATTGTCTTGCATTAGGAGGAACCCAGGGCCAACCGCACCAGCATATGGTCTCACAAGGGGTCTGAGGATCTCATCTCGGTACCTAATGGCAGTCAGGCTACCTCTGGCAAGCACATGGAGGGCTGTGCGGCCCCCTAAAGAAATGACACCCCACACCATTACTGACCCACTGCCAAACCGGTCACGCTGGAGGATGTTGCAGGCAGCAGAACGTTCTCCACGGCGTCTCCAGACCCTGTCACGTCTGTCACATGTGCTCAGTGTGAACCTGCTTTCATCTGTGAAGAGCACAGGGCGCCAGTGGCGAAATTGCCAATCTTGGTGTTCTCTGGCAAATGCCAAACGTCCTGCACGGTGTTGGGCTGTAAGCACAGCCCCCACCTGTGGACGTCGGGCCCTCATACCACCCTCATGGAGTCTGTTTCTGACCGTTTGAGCAGCCACACGCACATTTGTGGCCCACTGGAGGTCATTTTGCAGGGCTCTGGCAGTGCTCCTCCTGTCCCTCCTTGCACAAAGGCGAAGGTAGCGGTCCTACTGCTGGGTTGTTGCCCTCCTACGGCCTCCTCCACGTCTCCTGATGTACTGACCTGTCTCCTGGTAGCGCCTCCATGCTCTGGACACTACGCTGACAGGCACAGCAAACCTTCTTGCCACAGCTCGCATTGATGTGCCATCCTGGATGAGCTGCACTACCTGAGCCACTTGTGTGGGTTGTAGACTCCGTCTCATGCTACCACTAGAGTGGAAGCACCGACAGCATTCAAAAGTGACCAAACCATCAGCCAGAAAGCATAGGAACTGAGAAGTGGTCTGTGGTCACCACCTGCAGATCCACTCCTTTATTGGGGATGTCTTGCTAACTGCCTATGCTTTCCGCCTGTTGTCTATTCCATGTGCACAACAGCATGTGAAATTGATTGTCAATCAGTGTTGCTACCTAAGTGGACAGTTTGATTTCACAGAAGTGTGATTGACTTGGACTTACATTGTGTTGTTTCAGTGTTCCCTTTATTTTTTTGAGCAGTGTATTAAGGGCATGCTCTTTGCAGCATGTCAGAATTCCTATATAATTCATTTTTAGTTCAAACTGTAAACCAGATTAAAGGCAATTGAAATAGGAGTCCTTGGGGATGCTAAGAAAAATGTCAACAGGTATACTGTATCAATGCCTTTGGATACAATGTTGCCCATGTCTAATACGGAACATACATAGCTATGAGAGAACAAGTGAATCTGGCCTAGGAACCTGACCTCAGGTTTGAGCCTATACTATAGTGCTAAGAGTAGTGAGGTGCTTGTACTCTACCCGTATTGCACTGATGGACTGTCCAGTGGTAATGTTTAGGGTGACCTGCTTTCAGTTGCGGTGACGTGGGTGGAAGGTCTGCCCTCAGGCCTCTATGACCTTTTGGCCCATAAAGTCATGTTCGCTCGCTAAAGTCTTAACTCTTCAGGGATGGAGTCTAAAATGGCGACTGGAACAATGTCTTGCAATATTATATGGGACTCCTTTCAGCCTGTGGACTCCAATGAAGTGGAGAGGCCACTTTTTCACATCAGCACCTAGAAAGCAACACTGCCTAAGCACGGCTTGAACTGATGGAAGATCCAGAAGAATGGATGGAAAAATAAACAGTCAATGGCTGGTTAATACTTATTTGATGACAGTCCTGCTAGGCAATAAAAGTTCAAGATCACTGAATAATTGTAGAGCTTTATGGTACAACATAAACTGAAATCATATATAAATTACAATAGAATTTAGAAACAAAGAGTCAGATTTTTTCCTTTGGTGATTCTATACATTTAGGACTTAGTGCTTTAAAGTAATACAATTGAAAAGCCATAAATAGGATGGTGGAAAAATGGAAAGTTTACTGGGTTGACTTAAGCTGATAAGGGAAGGGCTATGGGAAATGCATCCATGACATGAAAAAAGGGCCAGGCTCAGTCTTCTCCCAGTAGGACTGAAAAAAGACTCCCATGTAGAACTTTGAAAAGTCTTACCAGTTTGTCCACATTAGTCCACATTAGTGGACAAAATGTTGAGCTAAACGGACCAATGGGCTGAGCTGGTGAAAGGCTCTATGGGTTGTATGATATCTTGTATTTGGTAAGTGGCTTTGTCACTATCTCAGATGGTTTTCTCCATTTTAGATTCACCTTACAGTGAAAAATAATGGAGTCAGTGCATCATCTGTAAACAGGTACCTTTGGCAAATCAAATTTGAATGATATAACTGAAAAACATTTTCTGATTTCTAAGGACTGGAATCAGTACCTGTGCATGCAATTAACCTATTAACCTGCATTTGCCTACTACAGTGAACTATAATTTAACCACACTGCCTAGGGTTGTACAACATACTATGCCACAAACCAGGCAGTCATATTTTAGCCTGCTGTATTATAAGAATTCATCCACTGCAAGGCAGAACATTTAATGGCTGGAGACAATGAAAGGAGGTAATGGAAGTGTGACAAGTAACCAGCAGTGGAAAAGAAAGAAACAATGAAAGGTTTTGTTTGTATTCTGTATTGCTTGGATGGCCATTGTCCAACACAGAATGCTGGACTATATGATCCCCCAGACTCATCCAGCAGGGCTTTTCTTGATTCTTTCATAGTAGGCAGGTTCATCTAGTATGCTAGACTAGACAAAACGTAATCTGCAAATTTTATAGATTTGTGTGCTATGTGACTCCAGGTTACCACTTTTTAAGATCTCCTGTTTTGTTGTTGTTGTTGTTGTTGTTGTTGTTGTTGTTGTTGTTCAGTCGTTTAGTCGTGTCCGACTCTTTGTGACCTCATGGACCATAGCATGCCAGGCCTTCCTGTCCTCCACTGTCTCCCGGAGTTTACTCAAATTCATGTTCATTACATTGGTGATGCTATCTAACCATCTCATCCTCTGCCGTCCCCTTCTCCTTTTGCCTTCAGTCTTTCCCAGCATCAGGGTCTTTTCCAGTGAGTCCTCTCTTCGCATTAGGTGGCCAAAGTATTTGAGCTTCAGCTTCAGTATCTGTCCTTCAATGAGCAGTCAGGGTTGATTTCCTTTAGGATTGACTGATTTGACCTCCTTGCAGTCCAAGGGACTCTCAAGAGTCTTCTCCAGCACCACAGTTCGAAAGCATCAATTCTTCAGCGCTCAGCCTTCCTTATGGTCCAACTCTCACAGCCATACATTACTACTGGGAAAACCATAGCTTTAATTATACAGACCTTTGTCGGCAAGGTGATGTCTCTGCTTTTTAATATGCTGTCTAGGTTTGCCATAGCTTTCCTCCCAAGGATCCCTTCATGGATCACTGCCTTGTCGTGGCGAAGGGGCTTGTGTAACTCAATGAAGTCAGGTCAAGATGGACAGGTCATGCCGGAGAGTTCTGACAAAACGTGGTCCACTGGGGGAGGAAATGGCAACCCACTCCAGTATCCTTGCCAAGAAAACCCAATGGACAGTATCAAAAGGCTAAAAGATCTCCTGTTTCCCACCTTGAAAATGTTGGATTAAAAAAAAAAGGAAATGTTGAATTGGTTCATCATTGCTGACCAAATTATCATATTTATGATAACATGGTATCCATTACTAGAGTTTGAGTAATAATGTCCTTGGATTTAGCCATATTTTATGGTTTTATAAATAGAGACCAATTTTTAATTCTGGGGGAAGAAATCTGAAAAACATGTTTTTAGAAAAGAGATAATGTCCTATCCCTCAGATGACACTTCGTAATCTCTGTTATCTGAAGCTTAGGATGCATGGTAAGAGTTTGGTCAAGAGTTTTCTATACTTCATCAAAGTTTTCTATTTGATATTGACAATTTTGAGTTTTAGAAGTTGTGGTTTTCTGCCTTGTTCCACATTCTAGTACTTTATTTCCCATCTGTTTTACACTGGTAT
The DNA here is from genome assembly GCA_023362775.1 of Charina bottae. Classification (NCBI taxonomy): domain Eukaryota; kingdom Metazoa; phylum Chordata; class Lepidosauria; order Squamata; family Charinaidae; genus Charina; species Charina bottae. Next base: position 68,424,554 of record JALMGJ010000004.1, read on the forward strand.
GTTTATTCAGCATTTCTGTAATGTTTGGTTCCAGAGATTTTAGCAGTTCAGTCCATTGCCTTTCATGATAATTACTTAATTTTGTTTGCAATCTCTTGTATCACTGCCAGAACTTCTTTAGTGTTTATCAGATGTGTTTTTTGAGAGAATTATCAGGCTTTTGTTCTCTTCTATTAAGCATGACTTTCTAGATCTGTTATTTGTGTCCAAAATATCATATTAAGCTTCAGTTTTGGGACAGGCATATCATTGTCAATACTTTCTTGTTTGTCTTATTTCCCCCTGAAAATTGTTTATATGTCACAATTTTTAATAGAGCAGCATGCAGGTGTTTGGTCATTCAGGTACCACTATCGGCAAGGACTTACTCTGCAGAAGGAATCCTGGGTTCAAATCTGGCTTCAAATCCTGAATAAATAAAACTGATAACAGCATAACCACCAGAGGTATCGTAAAAGATACTGCATAGAAAATAAGATAAAATCTCCTTTGAATCAAGCTCAAGTCTTGGTCACTTCATAGGCATATTCAAGTAGTTTTCTTGGCAACGATATAAAAGTGATAAAAGTGATTTGGCACAACCTTTTCCCAGGATTTTGGAATGCATTCTGGCACTCAATATCATAGAGACATTGAAGAAGGATATCTTCTCCTACTTTCCCCCTGAACTGAGTAGTTGAGATGGCCAGAGTCCTATTGCCATGGTCTTTTTGTTTACAGTTGTTAGCCAAGAGTTAGGAAAGAGTTAGTTCATCTAAAGTGCAAAGGTCCATGAGTTCAATTCCCAGTAGATGGTTTGAACCCCATAAAATAACATCTAGCTACCCACGTCCGAGGATGAAACTGGTCAAGTGGCGCTTTCTGGTGTTTCATTACTTTGGAGGTAAGTAGGTGACTGTATAACTGTATAACAACCAAGTAGCAACAGTAAGAAGACCACGGAACAATGGACTGGTTTAAGATTGGGAAAGGAGTACGGCAGAGTTGTATACTCTCACCCTACCTATTCAACCTGTACGCAGAACACATCATGCGATGTGCTGGGCTTGATGAATCCAAGGCTGGAGTTAAAATCGCTGGAAGAAACATTAACCATCTCAGATATGCAGATGATACCACTTTGATGGCTGAAAGCGAGGAGGAGCTGAGGAGCCTTATGATGAAGGTGACAGAAGAAAGTGCAAAAGCTGGGTTGCAGTTAAACCTCAAAAAAACCAAGATTATGGCAACCAGCTTGATTGATAAATGGCAAATAGAGGGAGAAAACAGACTTTGTATTTCTAGGCGCAAAGATTACTACAGACGCTGACTGCAGCCAGGAAATCAGAAGACGTTTACTTCTTGGGAGGAGAGCAATGACAAATCTCGATAAAATAGTTAAGAGCAGAGACATCACACTGATAACAAAGGTCCGCATAGTTAAAGCAATGGTATTCCCCATAGTAACCTATGGCTGAGCGAAGGAAGATACAGTAGATGCTTTTGAACTGTGGTGCTGGAGGAAAATTCTGAGAGTGCCTTGGACTGCAAGAAGATCAAACCAGTCCATACTACAGGAAATAAAGCCAGACTGCTCACTTGAGGGAATGATATTAAAGGCAAAACTGAAGTACTTTGGCCACATAATGAGAAGACAGGATACCCTGGAGAAGATGCTGATGCTAGGGAAAGTGGAAGGCAAAAGGAAGAGGGGCCGACCAAGGGCAAGATGGATGGATGGATGATATTCTGGAGGTGACGGACTCGACCGTGGGGGAGATGGGGGTGGTGACGGCCGACAGGAAGCTCTGGCATGGGCTGGTCCATGAAGTCACGAAGAGTCAGAAGTGACTGAATGAATAAACAACAAAAAACAGGTGACTGTAATGACCCAAAACAGAGGCAATAGTGGCAGGACAGGAGTCAGAAATGTGGAGAGCAAATTTTAAGTTGGTATAGTTTCCTGCTGATTCAAGGATGGGTAGATAGCATTTCAACTCAGGAGTGGGGGAAAGCCCTCTGAGGAGTTCACGAGCAACATATCCACCATCAAATTATTGTGGAAGTGTTTTGAGATACAGAAAAAATCTGTGTCATGGACAAGAGCAATAAGTAATAAGTAATTTCAGTGACTCTTACCTAAAAAGGTAATGGTAAAGGTTTTCCCCTGCACAGTTGTGTCCGACTCTAGGGGGCAGTGCTCATCTCCGTTTCTTAGCCTAAGAGCCAGCGCTGTCCGAGGATGTTCCCATGTTCATGTGGCCAGCATGACGCGTGCGGAACGCTGTTACCATCCCACCGAAGTGGTACCTATTTATCTACTTGCATTTTGCATGCTTTCGAATTGCTAGGTTGACAAGAGCTGGGGCGAGTGCGGGACCTCACTCTGTCACACGGCACTCGGGTCTCAAACCACCGACCTTCCAATCGACAAGCCTGGCGTCTTAACCACTGAGCCATTGCGCCCCTAGACTCTTACCTACTGTAGATTAAATAATGCATGTTTTTGTTCATAACAAAGATACAACATTTCTTGATATCCTGATTGTGTCTTAGAATGATTGATCAGGGGCCAACCTCAGGGGAGGTGACCTGGACCTACAGTATATCTACATGGAACCCATAATTTGGAAGGTGAAATTGTTGCTGAACTGATTGGAAACAATGACAATTCTTCTATTCAATTCAACATGAACACAAGTAAAAAGTTCCAAAAAGCTTTGATTTAATCACATTGGACTTCAGAACTGTGAAAGTTCTTTGAGATTGTCACCAAAGACTTCTGATCAAATACAATAGTTATGGGAGAGGTGGAAATACATATAAATGGACAGGTTTTGCAATGGAGATATGTAAAAAGTAGGATTCCACCAAGGATATACAGCAAGATATGTTTTTAACTGTTTTCCTGAGTTAGGATGAGTAACAAGGTAGAGTTTATTGTAATTAAAAGAGGACAGCAAAAAACTCCAACCAAATCTCTGCAAACTGGCAAAATTGGCATTAAATAGCAAATGAGGTTCACTGTAAATACGTATAAAATAATGTACACTGGATTTATGCTCTAAAGAACCATGTTTGAACTGGAACATTTTACTAAGAGAAATATTTTGGGATTATGACAGGTAATATAGTGAATATGTTAATTCAGTGTGTAATAACTGCAAATAGTGAACTTCATGTGACAAATACAGTAATAGGAAAGCAATTGGAACATAAAACTGCCAGTATTGGTGCAGCTGTGTTTAAATGCCATGTACCAATATCTCAAGAAGGGGAAAAAGGTGTTTAAAGGTTCGATCAAAATGACCTAAAAAGTTAAAATCAATGCAGTTTGATTTAGATCAGACAGCAAGAATCAAAACTCTTAAGCCACTGAATCTAAGCTTCCTTGGATCTTTGGTAAAGAATCATCCAGGGATGTAGAGAATGCATTGTCCTAACAAATTTCAAAGATTTTCTTCAGGGCATTCTTAAAGACAACCAATTTCAGTTTTGAAACTGCTTGGAGAGGGAGAAAATGGTTCTGCTTAAGGTCAACCCTAAGAATCATCTCAGTAACATGCTGGGTTAAATAAAATACTCCCATGAGAATTGAAATTTCTATTTCTGTTCCCCACCCCTGTGCAATTGATTTATTCCGGCTTTTTATTTCATTCTTTAGGTCTTTTCCAAAACAAATTACATAAATCTGATTTCCTCCAAGATTGTCATATCTTCACTCGCATCAGAATAAGACTTCAGGGATTCTTTTCATGGTTGGTCTACAAAGTTTGTGCTTGCTTCTAATTTTGTGCACATCTGCACACTTAATTGAACATCCTTTAGTTTTCTTAAGTTATTCAGAGTGCAAATGCCGCATATTTGGAAAAATAATGCACCTTAAGTAGGGTTCAGATTTGTGTAGTGTAATTGCATAAATGTCACAGCTCCTTACTGAATTGTGTCTTGTGATGATGGCTTAGCTCCTACTCCTTTGTACTCACCACTGCCTTTAAATGAATAAAGTTGTATTTTGAAGACTGTGTACTCCAGACACTGTATCATATCAAAATGTAAGCCCTTACGGAATCATTTTAAAAAGAAGGGGCAAAAGAATAGCAAGGATACTACTTTTGGAACCACAGTGGCTTCAGCGTGCAATTTTTGGAACTACATTGGTGAATGCTCCTGTTCAAGGGGGATTCTCAGAAATGCCACCCAACATGACCAAAGTAGTTTTTTAGATCCTGTCCATGTATGAAGATTACTTAATATCTTTGAACGCTATGCATCTCCCTTTCTCCAGTGCTAGTCCATGCATCTATGTAGCAGCATGGCTTTAATCATTCTAATAGCAAGCATGCTAACAGTAACTTCACAGCAAGGTTATTTTGCTCTTCCTTCATTTATTATGTCATGATAAACTTATTTCACTGAAGTTACAGAATGTTGATACAGAATGTGGGGATAAAGGAGCCTGGATATAAATAAATAGATTTTTAAAAAAGGGAGGAGGAGTGCATTGTTACTATTATACTACTGAGATAACTCTATTTCTAAAACAGTCTTCCCCCAACCTGGTGCTCTCCTCACTTCTTGGGACTAGAATTCCAGAACTTCTGTAGTTGGGAAGTTTAGGAACTTCATTCCTAACATTTCATGGTCACAAGGGTGATGAAGAATGTTCACACATATATATTTGCTTTCCTCTGTTGTGTACTCCAGCAACATGGATGTTCTATTATTTTTAAAAACCCACATAGCTTATAAAAGGCATAGGCACTGAAGTAACAACAGAATATTTTAGCTTATTATAGTTTTCAAATGGTTACATTCTTAAGCTTCCTTGAAGCATGAATAAATGTACTGCCTCCCATTAGAAAGAATTCCCTTAATATTTTTCTTCCATAATATCTTAGTATTATTTCCTTGTCATATGAAATAAACAGAAACACAGACAGATGGATAGAAAAGTTGTTTTTTTAAGTACACTGAGATTTCTAGCAGCTTTTACACGATACAAAGGCACTGGGGGAGGGGATAAATAAATAACACAAGGTGCAGGCATTACAGGTAACGGGGTTGCTGATTAAACCTTCACTCAAAAACAGGCTAATGCACATCCCTCCAAAAAGAGACTAATCTAGAAGCTGGTGGGTGATGGATTTCAAGTTTAATAGGTAAAACCCTAACACTGTCTCTCTAGCAGAGGTGGAAACCTATAGGCCTCCAGATGTTGATGAACTACAACTCCCAGCAGCCCCAGCCAGCATGGCTAGTGGCAGCTGTAGTTCGGCAACATCAGGGCAGCCACAGTTCCTGCACCCTTAATTTATATAAGCAATCCTACAGCAATGTCAATGTTCCTTCACATTTTCAACAATTTATGTAGCTAATTATAGGGAGTGTACAGATGTTAGAACAGTTGTGCCGATCCATCTCCTGCTATAAACAGCAGCAGTTCTGATTGTTTTCACCCAAATAGGCTTCTTCTGCTTGGGAAGTTTTACACTGTGGGTGCGTCCTGAGGACTACAATGACTCCCAATGGCTAAAAGAGAAACTACACGTAGAGTTAATTATAGTATGTTGTTGCTGTACTTCTTTTCACTTATTCTCAACTCAGCAGGCAAGATCAGTAGTGCAGCGCACAGGTCAGGGAGGCTTCCTTTTCAACTTCCTCCCTCCCATATCACTTCCAAATTACAAAGGCCGAGTTCAGATAGAATCACTACATGGGGAAATAATATTTCTAATCCTCTTCTCTCTCATTCCCAATTAACCTTCACCTGAAGAAGCACCCCAAGTACTTAACACAATAACCTTGTGAGAAAATCCTAGCTGGAGAGATAGGCTAGAAAGGAACTCAAACCTGAGGCTCCCTGGTCTAATTCCAACACTTGAACCACTACCCTGCCGGAGCAAGTAACAGTACCTAGATGACCTTGGCTGAACTTAGAAGGCAAGCGGGGTTGGTCCCAGCTAGCAGCTGAGTAACTACAGAAGGGGATTTCAGAGGATAGGCTAGACTGGAAAGTTGAAAAGCCATCCCAGAAGAAAGCAGTGGCAAAGGACTTCCATAACACTGTCAAGAAAACTCTATAGGTGCAGTCAGCAGGAGACAAGCTCAACTTAAAAGCCTCTTTAGCCATGGCCTTATGCTGATTAATAACATATTACTAAAATTGACAAGAGTCTATGGATCTCCAGCATACTTTCTATTTTGATCCTCCCTGTGCCCCATCTGCTGTGACTAACGTCATTAAATTGCAAAAATCAAATGAGATATTTGATTGCTTTTCTTATGTATAACCTTATTGTAATCACATCATGCTTTTTTTGCGGGGGGGGGACAGTCGCAGTTAATTTCTTTATGGTGATTTTATTAGTTTATTTGCCAATGGGTAATAGTTTTCCATTAATCTCCACAGCTTCCCACAAAGCACAACAAGGATTGCAAGAGAATGGGTTAGAAGATTTTGCCCTCCATCAATTTTCTTCAGATATTTTCAGCCTTATATAATGTTTCATTAGCAGAAGGGAAACCTAATATTCCAACTTATTCACTTACACTGATACAGTGATTAGTATCTTTTGAAAAGGCCTGCCTCTATTAAAAATGGAATTACGACAAGAAAATGTAAATTAGTGTAAAACTGGCACAAAAATAGAGGGGGGAAGGGGAGATTACCACATAGAACTTTTTCTAAGGGAAGAAATAATGAATGATTTTTAGTTTTCTAATGTTATCACTTACATTGACAAATTAATGCTTGTACGGCACAAGCAGGCAGTTGGCATGAAATGTATTTATTTCAATTGCTGTACATTATAAGACTACTTTAGGGGCAAGCAAGTTGTGGCACATACATGGAGAGCTTCCTTGGGGTTTCCAGTTCAGAATGGTCTGGCCATCACTTCTGAGCATTGCTAGCGTGTACCTGTCAGGATGCCAATATGGAGACCGAACCAATCCCTGCCCAGAGGAGCCACATATCCTAACATCAGTCTCATAATGCTTGTTGATCATCAAGATCTGAAGCCCCACTGGACACAAAGGCAGAATAGCACAAACAGCTGTACACACACAACACAACAACATTTATATAGAAAGTTCACATGTGGAGCTGCTTATTGTCTCAAATTATATCTGTGCTGATATCTGGAGTTGCTAGAAAGGCAGTAATAAAATCGTGGAGGGAAAGTGATTGTTTTCCACTTCACTCTGCAGTGATGCCATCAAATCCCAGTTCCTGTAGTGAAAATACATTCAAAAGGTTACACAGAGCAACATGGTTCGCAGATAATATTATACAGAATTTGTTTTGCCTAATTGTTGTTCCTTTGCTCTTTTCAATGTATGATTCCAGTTTAAGCAACAAACCATGTTTTTGTTAGTAACAAGCACCAACTGGAAGCCATAGTTTGACGATGTGAATTCTGGCCTTTTAAGCTATGATTTTTATCCTAGTTTATCCTTGGTTTCTTTTTGTGCTCTATCTAAGTTTGTTAGCAATCCATAAAGATGCAAATAAATAGTTGTGAAAAGGCTATTCTCAAGCTAAATTGAACTCTCCTGCTTTTTCCACAAACTCCCAGTTTTCCTTTTCAGTCGTATTTTTCTCAATAGCACTTTCAATAGTATTTGAACAAACCATATCTGTTTTCTGATATGTGTATGATCTGTTTTAATATATATCTAAATAGTAATATATGATTTAAAAATCACAGTAACTGGGTTCATACACATTAAGTCAAAATCAAGCATAGCACCATTTGTGAACTAAACATTATGTATGGCTTAATTATTAAAAAACAAATGCGAAGAAATATCCCCCATTTTTAATTTGGAAATATGTTTTCTTTAAATGGTTATATTAGAACAAAATGATGGCAATTATTCAGATTTTACATGCATTTTTGTTTGCTTTTTTAAATTAAGAAAATTGAGGTAATTAGGGTATCACAGAAACAGAAATCAGTTGCTATCAGCATATTTACCTGAAATATCTTTTGAAGAAAAAAATAGCAAACAAATGTACTAAGATTCCTTTTCTTCTTCCCCTTCTTCTCCCTCGTCTTCCTCTTCCTCCTGTGCTTCTTTTACTTCCTTTTTTTACACAAAATAATGGAAGAACTGTCAAACAATGGAACTAAAAGAAGCAGCTGTTATATCAGATGTGCATATTTCCTCATGGAAGGAGAAAAAAGGCTTATGCTGGAAAGCAAAATTCATATTGATTTAAAAAGTAATCATGCCCATTCTTCTTGACATTCCTCATATAAATTGGCCTCTAATTCTGACATAAATTGTGTCTTTTCATTTGAAGACAGCATATAGCATCTGCAATTATAATGCACTGCTGGCAAATTTCATTTTGCTAAATAAAAATGTAAACTTTAAGAAAAATGCTTTGTGCATTTTTGTGAATGTTAAGTTTCTTTACATAAACACATATAGACATAAGTAATCACTTCTACTGATTAAACAAGAACACATAGATTTCTTATTAGTACAAAAAGTCAACCAAGTTAATATTTAATAGTAGTCTATACACACACATACATACGCGTAAGTACAGTTGTTTATAATAAACTCTTTGACTTGCACTATTTAACTAAGTGATCACTGTATCGTAAGAAATCTCACCAGAATACAGTTGTACTTACTTTGTTGGTATGGCGGAGGAGGACCTAATTATATTTCAGATAATGTGTTTTTAGATTAGGGGGTTACTGCTTATATAGTTTCCAAGCAGTACATGTTCATAATCTCTGTCTGCCTTCATTCCTAACCCCTTCTATTGTTACTTCAGACAGATTGCTTTTCCATTAGTCTGTTCTATGAGTTGGGTTAGCACATGATAGACCCCCTGCAATGCTGGAAACTGGAGCCCTTAAGCCAAAGATTCATGCATAGGAATGCCCCTATCCCTTATTTTATTTTATTTTATTTTATTTTATTTTATTTTATTTTATTTTATTATTTTATTTTATTTTATTTTATTTTATTTTATTTTATTTTATTTTATTATTTTATTTTATTTTATTTTATTTTATTTTATTTTATTTTATTTTATTTTATTTTTTTATTTTATTTTATTTTATTTTATTTTATTTTATTTTATTTTATTTATTTTATTATTTTATTTATATAACCGCCCATCTCCCCCAACGGGGAACTCTGGGCAGTTTACAATAAAATAAATTAAAATAGAATATAAAATATAAAAACCACCAATTTATACAATCAATATAATAAATAATTATAAAATCCAGATGGAAGATAGCATAATAAAAGGAAGGACATTATGGAATTAACCAACCCCATGAGGAACTATCATTTCCTCCTTCCCATGCCAGGCGGCAGAACCAGGTCTTCAGTTCTTTCCTAAAGGTCGGGAGGGAGGGAATCTGTCTCAACTCTGGGGGCAAGGTGTTCCAGAGTGTAGGTGCCACCACAGAGAAGGCCCGTCTCCTAGACCCCATCAGATGACACTCTCTGATTGGTGGGGCTCGTAGCAGGCCCTCCCTGAATGATCGGGTGGGGCGGGTCGATACTATGGGGATAAGACGGTCCCTCAGGTATTCTGGCCCCATGCCATGTAGGGCTTTAAAGGTGATCACCAACACCTTGAATTGTACCTGGAAGCAAACCAGCACCCAATGCAGCTCGTGGAGCAAAGGTGTTATATGAGCAGATCTTGGCGCACCCAAAATTGCTCGCACGGCCGCATTCTGCACCAGCTGTAGCCTCCGGATAGTCTTCAAGGGTAGCCCCATGTAGAGCGCATTGCAATAATCTACATGGGAGATGACGAGAGCATGAGTGACTGTTCGGAGGGCATCGCGATCCAGGAATGGGCGTAACTGGCGCACCAGCCGAAGCTGTGCAAAAGCCCTCCTAGCCACGACTGCCACCTGCTCTTCGAGCAGGAGTTGTGAGTCTAGAAGGACCCCCAAGTTCCGCACCGGTTCTGAATGGGGCAGTGCTACCCCATCGAGAACCAAAGATGATAATTTCCCAGAAGATGCTAAGCCATCAATCCACAGCCACTCGGTCTTGCCAGGGTTCAACTGAAGCCTGTTGTTCCCCATCCAGGCCCTCACAGCCCCCAGGCACTGAGACAGTGTGGTCATTGCATCACTATTTTCATTTGCAACATCAGGAAAGTAAAGGAATATTCTCTTAGGGAGTCTCTCTTAGACAGCCACAGAGATCATAATGGACCGTAGAAGTCTCATTTTTACATGTACCCTCGTGCAGCCAGATTCAAAGGAGCTGTATCATGGGAGCCCAAGCACTGCAATATGAAGCCTGTCCCTGTAGCTTTTCTACCCTTGAGGAACATTGAGATCCTCAGATACAACACTCTTCAAGAGGAATTTATAAAGCAAGGGGCTCGTGCATTTCAGGGCTTGCTTCCTAGTGAAAGCAAAACAAGAGGGAGTTGAATGAAAAACGACCAGGAGCTATGAGAGGATGTCCATTCTTCAGAAAATAAAAGGAGCCTGAATAGAGTTATCTGGACCAAGAGGGATAAAAGTACTCAGCTGAACTCCAGAACACATCGAAACAGGTAATCTTCATAGAACTATAACTGAAACTGTACTTTCAGCTTAACATTGGTTGCCTAATCACTCACAGATATTCACTACCCTGTGGACTCCTTACATCTGACCAGGATGGGCCCCTGTGTTTGTGTACATGCCTAAGTTCAATATGCTTATTAATGTGTAGCTCGCAGCTTAAGATCAAATAATTTTACTAGGACAGTGGTAGGAGAACAAATTCTTTGTGGTGAAGGATGACGAGATTTGAATGCAAATGTTGCTTGTTAGATTTCAGTCCTAACAGTTATATTCACAAAGTTAACTTGGAAGAAAAAATAGTTGTCAAGGCATATTTTAAATATATTTATAAGCAATGAACACAGTGGAAAAATGCATGCAAAATAAGGCATTCAAACTTGTTACTATACTTCTGTTGCTGGCTGTTCTTCATCTTGTTCCTGCAATAGAGCATTAAAGACTATTCTTAAAAAGAGATTTTAAAAGAAAGCCAAAAAATGACAACAACACTACCATTGAGATAAATCAATGTTATTCCTATTACCACAGTGAAAACCATTAGCATTGCCTGTATTTATTGACTCTCCAGTTGCATAGCATGGGATTCGTTGCTGGCTACAGAATTCAGCATTCTGTGAACATTAGATTTCTTCTAAAAAAACAAAGTTTGTTGAAAAGACAGGTTTGAAAATCAACCATCTAGTGGAGAGGAAATCAGAAGGTATGAAGACAAGCTGAGAAGGATTTCTCCACTGCTAGTTGGAAGACACTAATATATGAAAGAAGTTTAAATATTTGTTCCATCTGCAGGTAGAGGTTACAGAATTTGGCTTATCTTGGCACAGCTTTGGTTAACCTGGTGCCAAATATTGCCAATTCTGGCCCTTCCCTTTCTTCTTGCTTTGTTCTGCTTCTAAGCTGGATCCCATTACTACTCCTGGGGAAGGGGATCAAGGGCAGCAGGTCTTCTGTTGTTTACTTACTTGCCCAGCTTTCCATAAGGGTTTAGAGAGGTTGGAGGTGGGTTGGTAGGGGACTAGCATGTGGAAGAGGCAAGAAGAACAGCAACAGTGTTGGTTTTTGCAGTGCAACTCTGCCAAGCCAATTCTTGAGAACAGTCCTGCTGAGTGCCATGTAATGCTTCATTCTGGCTAAAGCTAGAAATGAATTTAAACATAAGGAAAGAAGGGACAGAGGATGCATAATTCATTTTAAAAATGTTATGCCTGCAGCAGTGCTGGGAACATTATTGTTTTTATTCTGACATCTTCTTTGCACTTCAACCAATTCCAATTTGGAACTGCAGATAAAAGGGCTTGTTTTTGTTCTTCCAGAAAGAACAATTACTCATCAGCCCTTATCAGTTATTTGCCTGGACATATGAGGCTTGAAGCTATGTGGGGAATGGGACTGCATGCACTGCCTTCATTCCTTATTCTTCCCAACCTTCAGGTATTCAACTGCGAGGTCTGAAGAAGAGATGTACTGTACAAGTGTTTGCTTGACCACCAGTACAAGTCTCTGCACAATTCATGCTAATCCTTATTTGGATCCCCAGGAGTATAGAGAGTTGTACATGTTCTGAAGGCAAGGCAGGCACACTTTCATATTGTATCTCCCAGCTGCATGCATGGAGGTCATGAACAGAAGAGTCCAGGGCTACACTTGATGTTTTGGGGGGCCCTGAGGGATACTAGGTGAATGGGACCCCATCCCAACTGTGGATGAAGTAGGCTTTTTTTAAAATAATGGTATACCTATTTTAGGGCTTACACTTCAAAACTGCAGGACATTGTGCTGTCAGTTTTCAGCAAATATGTTCAAAGAGGATTCCAAGGGCCACAAAAAAGTGAGTTTGGTGCACATACAACCTTGGGGCGGTCTCAAATTCTCATGCATTCAGGTGAATCCAAACAAGACTATCTATCTGTGGCTTGGTAGGAATGAAAATTGGGCAAAATTGGGCAAAATTGGGCAAAATTGGGCAAAATTGGGGTGGGATGGGATGGGATGGGATGGGATTGTATGCTTATGCAGTCAAAGTAACACCACCCCTGCAGAACAGCCAGGTATCAGCAGGTTTAGGGGAAACCCAACATTTGGAGAGTATCTATTTAGAAAAAAAGGGAGCTGAACTACCAAAATCAGTCTCTGGTCCATGAGTATGGAATACTGAGTAGCTTCAAGAGCAGGGAGACGAGAGAGGGGGGCAAACCAGGGGAGAGAGGATATGGAAGGGGACAGACTGAATTCTGCAGCAGCAACATTGTCGCAGGTAACATTTGTAAATAAGACATTTCCTCATTCAAAGACTCCATTCTTGCACAAAATGTAGAGGAGTAAAGTTGAATGAGGAAAATTTTGACTAAAACTGGCAAGAGAAAGAAAATAACCTGTTCTTCAGTAGCCTCAGCCTTGGCCTCAGCGTCATCTTCTGCTTGTATCTCGTTTTCTTCAGTAACTGAAGATTTTTCAGTCTCCTGGCAACAACAGGAGTAACATTAGAAAGTTAGAGAAAGAGATTAAATAAGCAATTTCAAGGAATTGCTCAATTGTTAATCATATCTAGCACGTCTTATGGAACTGGGCTCATCACATGACTCAATGATGATGATTTAAATAATCTGATTTGGTTGCTTGAATTTTTAAAGGCATAGTTGAGTGATACCTACTTTTACCTTCTGAGCTTGCATACTCTTTTGTGTTATATTGGTTAGACACACACAATCATAGATTAATATGGCTATTTTTGTGATTCAATCAGGCATGCTATTTCAAGTTTAAAATGGTTAGACCTGCAGAGTTATGTTTTCCTCTTCACAGAATGGGAGCACATTATATTTCAAGCAGCATTCTGACTCACCCTGAAGAGCTGTCATGCTCAAACAGAAGCCTTATGCATGTCTTACTCATGGATAAGCCACACACATATACTGTAGATCTGGGAGCATGCTCTTGACCCACCCTTGATAATGCACTCATGAGCTAGCTGTGTCTTCTGACCTCCCATACTGAGCATGAAGGACTGAGTAGGAAATTCTACTTGTGAGTTGGATCTCTGCACAATCTGGACATCCAGTTGGAGGTATCTGGCCTGCCTAGAATGGCCCATAAGTAGAACTTCTTATTCACAGCTCTGTGCTTAATCTGAGACGTTTAGAACACCACCCCACTTCTGCAATACACATAAGCATCCTATACCCCTGCGTGCACAATAGGAGACTTTCACTGGCAACCCAGTTTCTTTTGCATCTTTGCGACCACCTTTGCCTTTTGTAGATAACAGGCAGGTGAAACCTATTATTTAAGAGCTCTGCTTTTTATCTTGAAACTAAATTCAACACAGACGTGTGCATGCACACACACACAGATTTAAATGATTCTTGCTATATAGAAAAGAAATGTTGTATTGCCTCTGCAATTTTGTGCTCTTCTCCAGAAATATCCCCATTTGGCACAGTCGGTACCTCCTCTGTAATCCTCCCTTCCTGTGCAAAGAGATACAAATAATATTTGAAATCTTCGCAAAACTATGTACAAGCAAGTGAGCCAGGCAGTTTCATGGCCTGAAACATGGCAGGGATAGACTCAGCATACACAGTTGTATTCTTAGGCCTTAAAAAAATGCAGCAGGAACCAGGGCAGTCACTGGTTCTCCCACCCACTCCTTTCCTGTTTATTGTCTGACTCCCTGGAATACACAGCATCCAAAGGAATGGAAGGCATAGAATAACTTAGAGAAAGCACTGAAGCATTATCTCATCCTTCACTGACAGGTGATGTGCTTCTTTGGTTATGATAACCCTTATATAGGCTGCATTGGACAGAATGAGGCTATTGCCTCAGGCAACAGATACTAAAGACAGAGTGGCTGGATTCATGCATTGTATTAAGCTATGAATAATGGTTTACAAACCACAATGGTTAGGTTTACAGATCACCCTAATCCAAACCCAAACAGGCTATATTATTGTTTAGTGCAATATGTGAACCCAGCCAGTCCATGGAGGGTTTTTTTTTTTGGGGGGGGGGTGGCGGTCAAGGCCAGCCCCTCATCTCTTCCCATCTTTTGAAAGATAGAACTGTGAGTATGTTGCAGCCTACCTGCACCCCTTAAACTAAACTATTCTCAGTGGATTATCTGTCCCATGAGTAGTGTTGAAATATACAGTAATGATGTATTTTGACTGCTTATGCAGAATGTACATTTGTATAGAGAAAATGTCATCATAACCCTGCTGGTAAAACATCTTGAGTTGGCATATCATTTTTAACATAAAATGTATTGTGGAGTCCTTGGTGCTCTCTGAGCCTTGTTGTTCTCTTGCAGACGTTTCATTGCCAGGCTAGGCAACATCTTCAGTGCGAAAAGGGAGTGGAACTTGCTCTCTGTTTATATACCCTGGCTTGTCCTGCCTGTATTGGTGGGGGTATTGTACTCTCCTTGGTAGTTCCTTGATTGGGTTGTTGTTTGCTGCTTGGTTGATTGACTGAGTTAATAGTTCCTTGATTAGGGTCTATTGTGTTGATTGCTCCTCTGCTGCTAATCTTGCTGTTAATCTTTGCATATCTTGTTGTAGATTGCTGGCCAAGAGGTGTTCTGGTCTTCTGGCTTTTCTATTGTCTCTTATGAATGGTATGTAAATGTTGTTTAGCTCTATGTGTCTATTGATGGCTGCTTTGTCTGAGTGCCAAGCTTCCAGGAATTCTCTAGCATTTTTGGATTTGGCTTGGTTTAATATGCTCACAGTTTCCCAGTTGAAAGTATGGTTAAGTCTGTCCATGTGTTGTGAGATTAAGGAGTATTCATCATGTCTTCTGACTGCTAGTTGGTGTTCATGGATGCGTTTTGCTAGTCTTCTGCCAGTCTGGCCTACATAGTGGCTGTTACAGTCCTTACACTGTATGCTGTAGATAACTCCTGTTTTTTCTTCTTGGGCTACTGGGTCTTTTGGTTTACTTACGATGTTCTGAAGGGTTTTGGTTGATTTATGTGCTACAGTGATGCCGTGTGGTTGTAACAGTCTGTTAGTAGTTTCTGAGATGTTTCTGATGTATGGCAGTGTAATCCTTTTCATAGCTTCTGTTGGTTTTGCTGTGTTGGGTTGAGTGGTCAGGCACTTTATATATAAAATGTATAAATAAAATGTATTGCAATATTGTATCTCCACTTGTGACCAGGCAGAGAAATTCCAAGTCCAGATTAGTGCAGAAATGCTACACTCGTTAGGATTAAGAGGGAATGTAAGTTAGCATTAATCAGACTGAATACTGGTGCTGGATACTGACTTTTGAGAGGCAAGCTGCATTTTTACATGAAAAACACTTTCTTTTTCAAAAGTAGGAGAGTAATACATATTAACAACTTTTAATAACTTTTAACAACAGAGAGAAGTGAGTCTGGGAGTAGAGGATTGATCACTTCCCCCACATCTACTTAGAGGCGGCGGAGAGTTATTGGAGTCCCCTGGGTGTGAGAGACTTGGGGGGAATCCAGGATTGTGTGATGGTATGTAAGAGTGCCCACCCCTGAATGAGAGACAGAATGCTGCCTGACGGCCCTGTTTAAAATTACTCGATCTCTCTTAGGTAAGGTGGAGTCAGTGACTCACCTACAGGGCCGTGCGGAAGAGTTTTCTGAGCATCTGCAGGATAAAATCACTCAGATTCATTCCAAGTTGGACTCTAAGCGTGAAGCACAGTCTGGGGAGATGCTGAGGGAACATTCTTATTGTTATCTGGGAACAGTTCGATCCTGTTGGACCTAAGGACAGGACCTTCCGGGTTGTAAAGGCCACATGTCATCTAGACCCATGCCCTTCCTGGCTTGTGAAGGCAGCCAGGGAGGTGACATGTGGTTGGGTCCAGGTGATGGTTAATACATCCTTGGGAGAGAGGGTGTTCCCAGCTGCTTTCAAGGAGGCGCTGGTGCACCCCCTCCTCAAAAAACCATCACTGGACCCCACTGTGTTGGACAATTTTCATCCTGTCTCCCACCTCCCCTTTTTGGGGAATGTGGTTGAGAAAGTGGTGGCGTTACAACTCCAGAGGATTCTGGATGACACGGATTATCTAGACCCCTTCCAGTCAGGTTTCAGGCCAGGATATGGGGTGGAGACTGCATTGGTCGTGCTTATGGATGATCTCTGGCGGGAGCGGGATGGAGGGAGTGCATCCATCCTGGCTCTTCTCAACTTCTCAGCGGCTTTCGATACCATCGACCATGGTATCCTTTTGGGACGGTTCAGGGAGTTGGGGGTGGGCAGCGTAGTTTTGCGCTGGTTCACCACTTTCCTCCAGGGCTGGTCCCAATCGGTGGTAATAGGAGATGAGAGATCCAACCCTCGACCCCTTGTCTGTGGGGTGCCGCAGGGTTTGGTTCTCTCCCCTCTCCCGTTTAATATCTACATTAAACCACTGGGTGAGATCATCTGTCACCACAGGATGAGGTATCAATATGCCGATGATACTCAACTATATATCTCCATCCCGGGTGAGGTAAGTGATGCGGTGGCTGCCCTTTCTCAGTGCCTGGGGGCTGTAGGGGTCTAGATGGGGAACAACAGACTTTGGCTGAACCCTGGTAAGACGGAGTGGCTGTGGATCGATGGCTCCTCTGGATCCGGGAAGTTATCATCTCTAGTTCTGGATGCGGTTGCACTACCCCATTCAGACTCAGTGCGGAATCTGGGGGTCCTTCTGGACTCACAGCTCCTGCTCGAAGAGCAGGTGGCAGCCGTGGCCATAAGGGCCTTTGCGCAACTCCATGTTGTGCGCCAGTTATGCCCTTTCCTGGATCGGGATGCCCTCCATACAGTCACTCATGCCCTGGTCATCTCCCATATAGACTATTGCAATGCGCTCTATATGGGGCTACCCTTGAAGAGTATCCGGAAGCTTCAGCTGGTGCAGAATTCATGACCCAAGATTGTCACATGTGACACCTCTGCTGCACCAGCTGCACTGGGTGCCAGTATGCTTCCAGGTCCAATTCAAGGTGTTGGTTATCACCTTTAAAGCCCTACATGGCATGGGACCAGGTTACCTGAGGGACCATCTCATCCCCATAACATCAAACCGTCCCACTCGGTCATGCAGAGAGGGCATGCTGCGGACCCTGTCAGTTAGGGAATTTCACTTTGCGGGGTCCAGGAGGTGGGCCTTCTCTGAAGTGGCTCCCACCCTCTGGAACATTCTACCCCCAGAGATGAGACAGACCCCCTCGCTCCCGACCTTCCAGAAGAACTTGAAGACCTGGTTCTGCTGCCTCGCCTGGTATGGGAACAGGAACAGCTCCCCCTGGGGATGGCTGGTGCCATAGAGTCCTCTTTTAAACATGATCTTACCGCCCCTTGGATTTTATATTTAACTTATTTTTTACTTGCATAGTGTTTATATTGTATTCTATTGTATTTTATGTATTTTAATTGCTGATTTCGCTGTAAACCACCCAGAGTCCCCCTTTCCAGGGAGATGGGCGGTGATAGAAATTGGAAAAATAAATAAATAAATATGTCCTGTGCAGGATTTAAGTATTTGTTATAACTACAGTACATGGCTATTTCTTCAAAAATGACCAATCTATTTTCAATGGTAAGGACTTATACATTGTTCTTATGATTCCTGCTCCTTTTGATTTAAAAGAAAAGTAATCTTGTTTTCCCTTTAATTTATTTATCCCCCTTATTATGACATAGAAGTGTAGAATTGCATCTGTGTGCATTAATAGTCCTTAAGAAAGGATCCTGACAGCAGAAATGTCAGTCTATCCTTGCGGGACACCCAGATGTTCCATATAATCACTGTGTTTCAAATTACATAATTGCATTATAAGGGCGGAGAGGAAATTCTAAGGAAGACATTGCTTTTTAACTTAGCACACCAGTGTGGTAATGTAAGATTACCAAGAAATATAGTACATTCCAACCATCATTCCTTCTCCTCTCCTCTCCTCTCCTCTCCTCTCCTCTCCTCTCCTCTTCCTTCATACATCCTACAACATGTGTCAATGCTACTTTCCTTTAAAGTATTGGGGGAGAGGGGGCAGTCTGTTACGGAAAGGGACAATTATTTGGACTTTCATAAATTTCTTTATATTTTTCTAGCTTCTTGATCTTAATTCACACTCTCAGCCTTCACACCTGTTGATCTTCCATTTAGGGTTCAACAATATCTGAAGGACTTATAGGTTGCCTGCCCCCAATACATTTAAAAGAGGGAGACCTGGGAGATGTAGGGCTCACTGGGCTATGCAGTGGTTCTCACGGGGCCACCAGCTGCCTCAGACTGCAGCTTCAATTTTTTTGAAAACAGCAGAGTTTCCAAATCAAATCAAAGAAGACAAATCAAGACAAATCAAAAGAAAAGTAAGATCCGTAAGATAAATTCATACCATTGAGCCTGGTGGAGGAGCAAGTCCTAGGAATGAATAAATATAATTTTCTTCTTTTGCACAGAAAAATGAATCAAAATCCTAAAAAGGAAACAAAAACTCATAAACATGTTCTTAGCTTTTCAAATTAAGCCAATCCAATAAAGAAAAAAAACTATGAAGCAGGATTGTGGAGTGTCCCCTGTTGGTTATCCATCTGACTGATATATTAGCATTCAGTACTATAAGTCTGCTCATGCTTTTTGGGGAACAGTTTTACTTCCTTCAGGCAGTGGTGGGCACTCCTCATCCACAGTTTTTTTTTTAACACCCTTGGATCCAATTGCTACAAAATTGTGGCAGGATTTTCCACCAACTCAATTATGAAAGATATATATTTTAATATATAAATATACAGTATATACATGTACACACACACACACACACATAACCTACCTCTTAACATTAATCCCTCTCCCCAAACTGGGAAAATTCCAGCCCTACCCTCACTGGAGACATGTATAGATAGCATCACTGCTAACTTCACTGAAGGGCACCAAAAATATAATAATTTTACAAAGCCCTCTAGTTTAGTTATTGTTGAGCCAAGGATCTGGAGAAGCTGAAAAGGCAGAGAGGCTAATGGCTGGTTACCTCTCTAAAAGCTCACCGCACCATCCCAATTCTAGAGTAACAGTTTTCCTGCTATCACAGAAAACGAATGTCTCAGAGAAATGGGAACTGAGAATACAAGAGAGAAGATAATTTTGAAGAGACCTATTTCTAGTCTGAGAATAGGCCTCCATGAGAAAGGAGGAGATCCTCTTACTGAGCAATTTGATCATGATAGTTGGATTTGTGATAGTAGTTTCTATGCATCATCTTCTGATGCTCTAGTATTAGGCATCAATATGACTTTGAGAATTTCCTTTGGCTCCATGGTTGTGTGAAATGTGTGAAGATTCACATTTTAAATTTGGATAAACAGCCTTATCCAACACTGTGTACATCATAATGCAAAGCCAACTGAATAACTAGGGTCCTAATGTTCAATCCATACTGTAAGATGAATCTAACTCTTGCTCTATACATAAAGAATCATATGAATCTAAGGGTCATGCTTATTTTTAGCATAGATTTCCAGGAAGGTCAAGCCTAAAACTGAACTCAGCCTAACAACCATGAAAATACTTGCCAGAACCCTTGGAAATGCACTAAATCTGAAAGTATTCTAAACCAAGACAACACTTTCCATAAAGACATCACCTTGATTCTAACCACAATACTTAGCTTTAGCATACATTTCAAGGAAGCTTCACCTCAATTCTAACCTCCTCATTACTATGTCAGAGTGTGTTTCAGAAGATTGGCACCGTCCACTGCTCTTGTGAAAGAAAAGCTGCTTCTATGCTGCTGTAATAAATTACAGAGTCTGTTGCTTTAAGTATATACAGACTTTACTATACACAGCACAGAAATATATAGACACGATCCTTAACCAACTCCATACAAACTACCCCACACTTCATATATCTCAACCACGATATATATACACTCAATATTGCTGATTCATTTCTATACACAGGTGTAGCTCATTAGCATTGCATTATCATTCCTTCAAGGATGGTGATGTCACCCAGCGCTCGCTGCTATCTACTTTGCACATTCTTATCAGACCAGTAAGATATAAAAAATAAAATATATTTCTTTTTACATACACTGACATACTATACTAACCATTGTCCCAGCATTAAATCTTTTCTGTTAGATGAAGCTTACACTTACTCTAGTGGGGGGAAAAACCCTCTGTGTTTAATTGTTAAGTTCATTTTAGCATAGATTTTAATTTTTTTATTTTATGCATAGACAAGCCCCCTCTAGGACAGCTATTTCACAAGAGCATCATGCACCTTCTGGTCAAAAAATGGACCTCTCCAGCTTCCTATGTACATACAAGGTCCATTCTCTAGCAGCTGATTCTCAAAACTATCTACCATATTTTTGGTAGGATCTTTCCCTTTTAGCGTTCTCCTGCTTTGTAGTGGTAGCGGGGGCTTAAATTAACTTGGACCAAGAAACCTCTTTTTCACAAACTTTATGAAACATATATGTACAGTACATTTCGTAAAATACATTATCCCTTAACCACATTAAACTTCTTTTTTCCTTACCCCACAATACTGTTCCTCATTGAATATCTGGGGAGGGAGAGGGATCCCATTTTGTGGCTTCTTTTCACCCGGAACATTTTCTCTCATCCATTTTCGGTTGTCGTCATCACAGGCTATGTCCATTTCCTTAAAATCAATTTTGTTGGCCTCTAAAAAGCCTACTACTTCTTGCTGTTTTTTTTTAATCTAGTCAGATAAGAGAGAGAAAATGAATTGGTTATTTTCATGTTTCAATTTAATGGAGACATAATATGCACAATCCTCTATTGAAACTATAGCTGCAGTTGAGGAATTTCAAATAGGAACTCAAAGAAGAAAAACTTCTAGCTGAGGGCAGAGCAGATCCTAATATGGGGGAGTAAGAGTGACTGTTAATAATGGACGATACTTGTGCAAAGCAAGCATAAGCATGATTAAATATAATTAAGTCTCACTCAGTTTCAACTTACTGCCAATTTCTGTTTAGAATTGTATTATTACTTGGTAAGTCTACAGCAGGTAGCATCATCTAGCCAACCTTGGATGATCTCAGAAAAACTAACTAAGCAAGGTTAGACACGATTAGTACTTATCTAGGAGACTGCGAGGACAAAGCGAAGTTCTGACTGAGTCCTGACTAAGCTGGTACTACCATACTGACGGTTTATTTTTTCTTAATGGTCTCCAACATGCAATTTGCCTTTCAAAGTAGGTACACATAGGGGCGTGGTGGCTCAGCGGGTAAGACACCAGGCTTGTCGATTGGAAGATCACAAGTTCGGAGGTTCGAATCCCTAGTCCCGCGTGATGGAGTGAGCTCCCGCACTAGCCCCAGCTCTTGCCAACCTAGCAATTCGAAAGCATGCAAATGCAAGTAGATGAATAGGTACCACTTCGGTGGGTAGGTAACAGCATTCCACATGCGTCATGCTGGCCACATGACCGTGGAAGCATCTTTGGACAACGCTGGCTCTTCGGCTAACAAACGGAGATGAGCACTGGCCCCTAGAGTCAGACACGACTGCACAAAATGTGCTGGGGGAACCTTTACCTTTTTACACATTGGGTCAATGCTTTAGCTGGCTTCCCACAATAACTGGATCTCAAGATTTAAATAAATATCTGTGAGACAAGAAAAGAAGATCTTAAATTTAAGTATTTTAGTCTCAAATCATTAAGTTGTTTTTATGTGGCCATAGCTAGACATAGAACAATACCACAAAACAGTGATGGTTAACTAAACATTGCTGTCATTAGATAACAAGCCCTAAATTGGCAGGAAGCAATGGCCAAGGTCTTTAAGATAATACAAAGAAAATAGAGGCACAGATAGCTGCGTTGCTGGATGTGGAAGAGACAGGGATGACAGCTGACAGATGGACTGGTTAGCAGGAATATGAGGCATGCTCAGGATTTCAGCCATATTACTCTTCAGGCAGCACCCATTTCTCAGAAAACTATGTAGAATATTAAGTGCATTAACTAAACAAATCTACATGGTTTTGGTAGGTAAATTACAGCTGTGTGGAAGCCAGAAAGATGTTTATGATAGTAGTAAAAACATTTTTTTATTTTTGTTGTTTTCCTGGCCTTGGTCTGACAGAAATCTAATCTCTTCAGCATGTCATTCAAGGTTTTTCTGTAAGCGTCCTGTTTTTAATTGTAAAATTAAAGATATGATCTGCAGCCTCCTTGGCTTCCCACCTGTCCCAGGTTCTCCTGGTGGAAAAAGGGATTTTTGTGAATCTGCCCAGGAAAGGGCTTAAACATTCCTTTGATAAACTGATGGCAGTCATTGGTATTGTGCAAATATATGATGGATCTATACTTTAACCATACATACACAAATTATGACTAGCAACATGCTCTTCATTCCAAAACTCTGTCAGTCTTATTGCCAACTCTACAGTAATGTAAATGGCATGATCAATTGTTGTGTTGAATAATATCTCAAAGATAGTTGTAACTTGGGACTCCATTGTGTGAAATAATAATTGTTCTGCCAAAATGATGTGTGAAACAGAAAATCCATGATGGGTGGAACCAAATACAAAGTTGCTTCCCAACATATTAATTTTTCTGTTATTGCTATTCTTCAGTGAATCTTATCACTAAGATTCACTATTATTAATCACCATTACTGTTATTTTTATTGGGAATCCCTGGTGAGTTTCAAAGAAAATTGAATGTTCTCCATAGCAGATTTTGAAATCCATTGTTCTGTAAGAAAGAAGACCACAAGGTGGAGTAAAGCTACCTCCTCAGGAGGCAGATATTGATGGAAAAACTAGTAACTCCAGCTGTTCCGTATGATCTGCAACAACATTGTTCTCTCTTGGAGATAGAATTGTATGTGCCTTAGAATGGATGGGTTTGGAAATGACCAGAATAGAGGCAACTTTAGATTTAAACTGAATTGGTGACTGTAATTTGGTCCAAGATATAAGCATTAGAGAACCAATAGAAAAAGTAATCACAGTGGTCTTACATTTAGTGCATATGTAAGTGGGAAACTACCAGCAGGGTCTAACACAGTCACATTTAATTAGAAAAGGGAAAATTTCTTAAAAATGAGGAGCTACTGAAAAAAACACGGAAAGGAAAAGTCAAAAAGGCTAAATATTTCCATAATACTTGAGATTATTTAAAACCACAATAATTGAGCATTAGCTGTAATATATTCCACAATTTAAAAAAGAGTCAGACAAATGCAGGAAGAAGCCAGCATGGCTCTCTAGGAAGAATGCCCAGGAAGCTGTACATACACTGGCAGAAAAAGTGTTTAGGTGATAATAAGGAATGCAAAAAACAAACAACATAACAACACAAAGAGAATTTGAGGAATGTAGGATAAAAAAAATTAAGGAGAACAATAAAAACTTCTTTAAATATAGTTGAAGCAGAAAACCATCCAGGGAAGCACTTGGGCTAGTAGGTGACAAAGGAGTGAGATGCTGAAGAATATGAAGATATAGAGAAGATATAGGACCTGAGCCTGTACTGACTTTCTCAAGGAGGACATCAGAACAAGTAAAGCAACAATTTGCAAGGATGAAGAAAGAATAACAGAGGAACGCCAGAATGGTACCATCAGTAATTCTAAGGTGGATAATTTAATAAGCAAGACATCAGAACTTGAAGTCACTGAGGGCAAAACCCGAAGCGGAAAAAGATTTCAGTGTAACACAGGTGATGCGGGAAACACAAAGCAGGGAGCAGCAAAGCGTCCTGAAGCCCAGAAGAGAAGTAGCTCAGAACTGGATAAGCCAGTCTATCGTCTGGATTTCTCTTCTAGTCAAGATCTCGGTGCCAAACGGAAAAAAATTAGCCAGCCGAAGGAGCAGTTCTAGACAGCAGCTTTTGTTTCTCTTTCGACTTTTCTCCCAAAATGTTTTTCCTCATTGTTTCAATGTTTAAGAACAAACAAACAAACAAGTCTTTATTATGGTCAAAGACCGGCATAGATGTTGAAGACGGAACACGTTTTAAAAGGCTGAAGCCGTCAAGGTTAAAAAAAAAAAAGAACAAGTAAAGCAAATTGAGGTAATAAGAGAAGGTATTCTAGGACTTCTTGAGAAACTGCACAGTAACAGTCACTGGATCCCAATGGCGACCACACAAGAGTCCTTGAAAAACTCAAATGTGAAATTGCTGACCTTTTGGCAAAAATATGTAACTTGTCACTCAAATCGGGCTCATTACCATAACCAATGTGACACCAGTTTTTAAAAAGGAGTCCAGTGTTGTTCCAGGATATTATAGACTGGTCAGCTTAATGCAAATTGCAGAAACCGTAATCAAAGAAAAAATAGCTAAGCATATAGAGGTACAAGCCTTGCTGAAAAAAATCAGCATGGAATCTGCAAAGGTAAATCATGCCTCACAGAACTTCTAGAGTTTTTTAAGTGCCAGCAGGCACATGGATGGAGGTAAACCTGTTGACATTTTATATTAGATTGTCAAAAAGTCTTTGACAATGTTTACCACCAAATGCTCCAGCACAAACATAGCAGTCATAGAATAAGATATATGGCAGCTGTGAAAAAAGCAAATCCCATGCTAGGGATCAGAAGGAAAAGGACTGAAAATAAAAGTGCCAACATTATAATGCCCTCATACAAATTTTATGGTAAGTCCTGATCTGAAATACTATATATATAGTTCTGGCCACTATGTTTGACAAAGGATATAACAGAGTTGAAAAAGCATTGAAAAGGGTAATCAAAATGATCAGAGGACTGGAACAAGGTGCATAAAATCATGCATGGCATGACAGAATTGGCCAGAGAGAAGTTTGCTCCCTTTCTCAAAACACTAGGACCAGTGATCATCCAATGAAGCTGATTTGAAGATTTAAAACAGGCTAAATAAATAAACTAACTTCTTTCACATAACACATAACCTGTGCAATTCATTATCACAAGATATGGTGGTGGCCACTACTTGGATGGCTTTAAAAGGCTTTAAATTTTAAAACAAATTCATGGAGGACAAGTCTATCAAAGACTATCTTGAAAGCACAATGTTACTTCTGTGTTGAGGGACAATATGCCTCCAAATACCAATGAAACAGAGGAGCAATGGCAGGAGAGCAGCATGTCTCCATCTCCTGCTTGTGAGCAATTTAAAGGCACCTGACTGGCCATTGTGAGAATCAAAATGCTGGACTAAAATAAGTCTTGGCCTGATTTAGCAGGGTTCTTGTCAAGCTTCTCCCCAATGGATACTAGAACCAAAAGCCTCACAGGCACTGATTCAAGAACACATTTTTGAGAAACCAGTTTAATTGAAATAATTAATGAAGAAATCCAGCAACTGCAGAGTGTAAGATGCAAGCCATATATATAGCAGAATTAAAGTTAAAATAACCATGTCTCTCTCTCCCAATCCAGCCTCACAACTATTCCTTTGTTCTTACATCACATCAACTATCCTGTACTTCCCAAAGCTAGTCTACTGCCTTCAGGTGGGAGGGGGAATTCTATCCCATTGCCAGCACTGAAGTAAAGTTCAACTTTTAGTCCAAATGATCTCTAGGATTACTAGAATATAAAATGTTTTGCAAGCCACTTCTTGCACATAGAATGTACTTGATTATGTGGGATGTGGTCAGGATATGCAGCTGATCTTACAATATCAGGTAAGAGAAAAGGACAGAGAGAAAATGTCTCTATATTGTTGTTCCTGTGGAAGACAAGGTCATGGATTCTTGGAATGTGTATGTGTAATTCTCCCATCACAGAACACTTGGTTGGCACAACAGCCAGAGAGTTGTTTTTAGCCACCCTGGTCAGCACCCACTTAGCAATGTTCATTTATAAGGAGACGGAGGAATGTCCCACATTTACAGGGCTTAAAGATGGTTTAGTTTGGCAGTAACTTTTCCTGATGATTTCCAAGAGGAGAGCACACATCAGGAATGAGGATCAGTGGGCATCCATCATAGCCTACATGGGGTCCACTGTTAACCCTAGAGATGAAGCAGTAGCCTCTGCTTGTTTGGTGCTGTCTCCTTCAGTGGTTTTGTATATTTGGCCTCAGTGGGAATGAGGAACCAAATTGGAAAAAGAAAGAAAGAAAGAAAGAAAGAAAGAAAGAAAGAAAGAAAGAAAGAAAGAAGAAAGAAAGAAGAGAGAGAAGAGAGAGGGAGGGAGGGAGGGAGGGAGGGAGGGAGGGAGGTGAGTCTCCTGAGAAAGGAGATCAATTAAGGGTTCCTTTCCCCTGTTCTCTAACCCCAAAACTCACACTGGTACTGAATGCAAGCAGTTTTGAAGTAGCAACTGGAAATGATAAGTAACAATGAATAAATAAAACACCAGGAGGGAAATAAAACACAACCTTAGCCTATGAACAAACTCCAAATGAAAATGCTCAGATAAATAAAAACTATTAATATACCTGCAGTATTGCATTTGTAGTGCAAGCTTATCAAAGTCTTGTTAATCCCAATAAATTCAATGTGTCATACTTCCAGGTATTTACAAATACAACCTGAAAGAAACATATGCACTTAACCACAAGACAAGATTCAAATCCAGTCCTTAATCCTAATCAAGCCTTCTATATATTTCTTATGTCTTCCTTTTATAAATCTAGCTCAGAAGCTGTCCTGAGTATCAGGCAGATTTTAAATCAGCCCGAAATGCTGAGAGTACATCCAACAAAAAAAAAATCAACAAACCCAAATCCTAAGTAATAAAGTAGCATTCATTTGTTGTAAATTAATTTGAAGACTCAGCACCGAGATTTATCAGTAATCAAGGTCTCTAGTGGCACGGCTAAGCCTATTGGATGAAAGATTGGAGATCTCAAACCTCCTTTTCCCCTGGCACCCTCCCCCTAACTCCAGGGCTCCACATTCAGTGTTACTTTCTGGCAATTTCAAAGGACAAAAAAGAAAGAGAAAGAGAGAGAAAATGAAATAAATTCTATTGGGCCATCTTGTAGCCTTGTGGTCCTCAGGAGTATGACTAGAGAAATCCACCCCACCCCCCTTTCTTCTTCCTTTGTGGAGAGGTAGACCAATCTCATTGGAGATAAACAGAATAAAACTGAATTAAAAGAAAAAGAAGAAGAAAAAGTGTACAAATTCCTTTCTAGCTTTAAGTAGTTACATGTAAAGCAAAGGAGTTAACAATACAAAGATGTTCAAAATACAACAGTATTTGAAAACAGTTACCAACAGAAAAAGGTATTGGACGATACAAGGTTCTGAGTAGATTACAAGATCATGTTTATCTGGAACTAATATAGAATCAACTTCAATGTAAAGAGGTGCCAATTTCCATACAGCAAACAAGGATAGAACTTGTATAAGAGACAATAATCACTGGTGACAATAAATTAGAATACCTTCTGTCAAGGTAAAAGTAATCTTATGCAAGATTTCTAGCTTAACATTTTTTACCTATTCATTCAAAAGCTGCTGTTTTTCCTGAAACAGAATCCCCTCTATCTTAGTTCTTTCTGCTCCCTTCCAGATCCTTGAGGATTCCAGTCAGTTAATCCTGAGGCTGCTGGGAGCGGAAGGTCCTCCATTTCCCTTCTCAGCCTCCGTTACCAAATTCTGCCTTTGTTTTAAAAAGATAAACTGTTTTATTCCTCAGCAGAAAGGGAGCAGGTTGGTCAAACTGACGTTGTATACGACTCAGGACATGCAACTCTCCCTCGTGCAGTTGGAGATTCCACGCCTGAGATGAGTGAACGTTGACTGAAAATCAGACATGTCTGGTTGCCAATGAACGATGGGTGGGAGCTTGCTGGCCCATTTACCCAAAGGTCATGTTCCTAAAGCAAGTACCTTTCCACTGAAAAGGACTGACAGTAGGCAAGAAGCCTGAAATGCATAAAAAAACTGTGTCATGGAAACTGGAAACAAAGGCCAGAAAAGCTCTTTGCATTAGCTGTTCTTCAGGACAGTCTGTATGTATGAGGTGGAGGTGTTGTTGCCAATTTGAGGTACAATGGCAGCACTACACTTGTGAATTTGGAGTAGTGTGGCAGCCATTTGAGTGCATGAATGGTGAATGGGTGGAAACGTTAAGACAGCCAAAAAGAGATTGGGAGGATGCTAAAAGCAAAAGCTACAGGTGTGAAGAACAATAGCAAGAATAATAAAAGGGGGTGGCTATTTCTTAACCACACTTTTCAGGGGAGGGGTCAGTGAGTACAAGCAGGTACATTCCTTAATCAGTTAAGCTTATGGTTTACCTACCACAGTGTAGGAAAGCACATTGTGTGTGTGTATGTCGGGAATGCCTTCTGCAGGAAAGGAGATACAGTACCTCTCTTCCCACCCCAGTCATAGTTGCAGGGACACAGAGAGCTGCCTTACACCAAGTCAGACCTTTGGTCCATCTAGTCCAGATTTATTAATATTCAGAGGCAGTTGCTGTCCAGATCCCAAGAAGCATTTCTTGCTTCAATTTTTGTGCATGTGTATTTTTATATTCTCTCTATTCTTATCCCAAAACATTCTGTAAGGGAGGGGATCTGTTATTTTAAACCTATCATTCCTTTTCAAGTTAAGCAAAACTAATAATGCTGAGAAGAAACAGCATTAGTGTGTTACAGCTATCAATATATTAAGTTTGAGCATGGCACTTCAGGTGAACATCCCTGTTCAGATATGGATTTTACTTGATGAGCCCAATAATTTAATCTAGGTTGAAGATTAGATGTTTAATTGTCGGAAATACTGCTGGCTTAAGTGTTTCCTGAAGGTGTCTGTCTGTGCTCCTACCCTCTGAAGATGCTGGCCACAGATGCTGGCGAAACATTAGGAACCACAACTTCCAGAACACGGCCACACAGCCCGGAAGACCCACAACAGCCAAAAAATGTTATGTGGGAGTTTTTTTACTGAGAAGTTTGGATTTTTAAGGGGGGCAGTTGGACCTTGTGATTTTTACAAGAAAAATGCCTTGGGCGTAACTGGGAGATATGTAACTGTCTTAGTTTATTTTGAAGTAGGGTAAAAATTTAAGAATGTATAACTGGATTGATAACGAGGTTATGATGATTTTAATTATCTGGATTAAGATATAATGGAATTGTTTTAAGATCTGTTTAATTTGCAAGATTTATTAGAGATTTATAAGATATAATAATAGTTGTTTGATTTTAGGTTTAATAGAGTTAAGATTATTGTAGTATTATTGATTATAAAGGCAAACAATTTATATGTATTTATAATTTGATTTTTATTATAGTGGACAGAAATATAGAGAATAGTGATAGGAAGGAAATAACTAAATGGATGTTGTTTTATGGGGGAGGGAAGTTGATTTAGAAATGTATGTGTGTATGTGTATGTGTATGTGTATGTGTACATGTGTGTGTGTGTTTGTGTGTGTGTGTGTGTGTGTGTGTGTGTGTGTGTATATATATATATATATATATATATTGTGACACACACACACACACATTTTCTTTATATAAAGGGAAGGAGCAATTGCATTAGTGACTTGTATATGTGCTAATGGAAAGATTAATAGAAATGATGTGATCTTGGTTTGATATAGAGTAAGAGATTGATTAGATAAATTGCTGTATATTCTTACTGTTCAAAGTCGGAAGTCACCTCTGTATGTAATCTTTTAAAATTCTTTTTTCTTGTGTTTCACACTTTTTTAGTTTCTTTTTTTCCTTTTGTAGTTTTTTATTTTTTTGTAGTTTTTATCTTTTTCTTAAACTGAATAAAATTCTTATTAAAAAAAAAGAAAAGAAAAAGGGATCAACTGAATCACTCAACATATGCTCAAAGGGGTTAGATTTAGCTCAAACAAACCCAAACTTGCATAGGTTTATCTAATTCCACCTAATCAGCAACGTCATGGAATATCTAAATCTGGTAAATTAATCCATTATGCCTATCAAGTCATCCAAGAAAAAGAGTGTAAGGGAGAAAGAGTCTGAGAAAGCAAACCTCTCCAGTAGAGAACATGCTATCAATGTCTCCCAAGCCATAGGTATGGCAATGGCCAAGCCATACTTAGTTTTCCTTACATGGTCAAATATGTTCTCTTTTCCCTGCAACCATTCCAGCAAAAAGGGGAGCTTTTTTTGTTCATGCTATTTTATAAGGAGTCATATATATACACACACACACAAACACATACTGTATTATATATATATATATATATATACACACACACACATACATACATACAGTATATATATAGTTTAAGGATTTTTTCCTTAATTGGGCTGAGGATGATGAAACTGGTTTCCATTTCCATTTACTCCACTTTTGATTCTAACCTCTTCTTGGAAATCCCAAGCCATTTTCAAACCAATTTGAGGCTGGTATGTTTGTTTTGTGATAATATCATATAATTTAGGGATGAATCTTTTAGGTAAATCTTAAAGATTCAATACCACTGTTTCAAAGTTTGTCAAAGATCTGTTTGCTTGAGCTTTTATTTCTAAATTTTGCCCAGATTTTAAATTAGCACTCCAAGAAGCATTGTCATCAGCTTTAAACATTTTAAAAGTGACTGGTAGGAATAAGGAGTTTTTAATATCCCAAAGATATTTTCTAACCTTATGATTCTATGAATCTAAGATTTGTAAATCAGTATTAGCAGGCTGGGTCTGTAGTTATGTAACTCAGCTGAAAGATATACCGACTGACAATTTGGAGATTTGCCATCTCAACATATCTGGAAGACTCCAGGTAAAATCAGGGTTAGCTTATGCTCAGATATTTATTACCCATATTAACAGAGTTTATTTCAAGATATTACGATAAGTGCTGCTTAGAGATGCCACCTCTATTTAGATCAATTAATATATTCAGCTTGCATACATTTGTATATGAGAAAAAGCAAGAGTTCTAAAGAGAGAGAAAAAAACCTTTCTTCCTAATTAGATGACACTCATCAATTCAAAATCAGGCATCTTTAAAAAATATTCCTTACATACAACAGAATGCCTCTTAAAAAGGCACTGGATCCCTGCTGTTTCAATAAGACCTTACATACATTGACCATAATTACAATATGCCAACTGATTAATCAGGGTATCTTTTGAATAACTACAAGTCATTTAATGTAATTTGTTAATCAGCTAAACAGTGCAATCCTGCTGAGACTTTTATTTTATTTTTTTGTGCCTTTGAATCAGTGTTAACTTCTAGCAGCTGCCTGGACTAGTCCCTGCAGTTTTCTTGGCTAGTTTTTCAGAAGTATTTTGCCCTTGCCTGCTTCCCAGGGCTGAGAGTGACTGGCCCAAGGTCATCAGCTGGCTTTGTGCCTAAGGCAGGACTAGAACTCATAGTCTCCTGGTTTCTGGCCTGATGCCTTAACCACTACACCAAACTGCTATTGAGATTATAGTTCTGGTATAATTGTAGGAAAGCAAATTTATAAGGTAAAACAGTTTTAAGTCACTTTTACATGATTATAGCATTAGTTACCCCAACTTCAATCAAGGCCATCTTTTTAATCTATTAAAAAGTATACTGTTGAGTCTTAGCATGTTTATTCAGAAGCGAATCCTATTGAATTTAATGGGCTGTAAAAAAGATAAGCAGGTATAGGAATGCATCTTGGATTCTGCTGCAGTGATAATTACTATCAAGGTTAGGGGGGTAAGGCAATGGAGTCTACCTTTTATGGGGTAATCATATCAAGGGGAATAAGAACCCAACTTTATCTTTTTTTAAAAAAAATATTTTATTTTTATTTTATCAGATTTTATTAAGAACATAATTGAGAAAGAAAAATAGAGAATAATAATAATAATGCAAAAGTAAATAGAAATTGCAAGCATTGTAAAATTGAATTAAAATTTCAGGAAAATGTTAATTTTGTTCTACATATTTGAGCATCTTATATTTTAGTTTATAATCTACATTTTAGATTATTAAAATCAAGTTAGTGCAATTATGAAGAAAAATAATCAGTCTGATATGAATCAAAATAAAAGTTACAGTAATCTCTGTCTCAACTTAAAAAATCTACCCTTCTTTAGCAAATCAAATAAAGACCTGTGTATTAGGCTCTTACATTAGAACAAACTTCAGGTGTAATATGAAGTCAGAATGTGGAGTTACAATCCAAAAATGGTTTCCATATTGAGTTGAACTCTGTATTGGATTTGTTTTTCAAATACAAAGTTATTTTGGATATTGAAGCATACTCCCACAAATTAATTTGCCATTTTTGTACAGAGGGAATTATATGTGACTTTCAACAGAAAGCACAAAGTATCCTCCCAATTGCTACCATATATGAGGCTAATTTGGTATACTTTGTGGGAATATGTGGTTGAATAATATTTAAAATAGTAGGCTGGAAGGACAATTCAACTTTTAGAATTTGGTTCATTCTGTTATAAATCATTATCCAGAATTGTTGGGCTTTACAACTATCTATGGAAAATGTTTTCCATATATTCCATATATTTATGGAAAATATATATTTTTCCATATATGGAAAAATGATCTGACTTGATCAGTGCATTTCCAATCATTTTGAGAGAACTAATTGCCTGTTTTTGCAATCAATAGTAGAGTAACATACCATCGTTAAAACTTTTTACACCCGTTTTCTCCGAGTGTAATGTTCGCTGTGTATGTAATGTTTTACTTCCATTGAAACTCCCTTTGTTCCATATCAATCGTCCTGTTAAAATTCTGCACCTCTAACATACCATGAAATACAGACGACTTTTTCACAGACTACTGGTGCTATTAGCTGGACATGAGAGAACCACCAGCCAAACTTCTTTGATCTAGTCCTTGCCTGCCTTCTCCTCTGGAAGCTTCTTGACAGCCAGCAAGCAATGAAATCACAGAGTTATGTGCGAGCTGCAGCCAGTTTGTTTAGACGTGTCACTGTGACTGATTGCTCAGCCAAGACTGTAATTTGAGCTCATGTGGGAACTGGATATAAAAGGAAACAGTTCATTCCCAGTTCCCACCTTCTCTTTGCCTACCCTTTCCTCACTTCAGCAAGCATAATGGTTCTGATCACTGAGAACAGATACAGAATATTAAGAGAGGAAAGCTTAAAATAACCTTTAAGGAAATCAAAGATATTACGTGTTTAATTGGAGAAGGGAACCCCCATACGTCCACTGCATATTTCGCATAAGAGGAGGAGGGTGCTTTCTCCACTACTATAATCAAGCTAGATTGTTACTCTCTTCCAGTCACGTAATTGGCATACTTTAAACAGCCTTTACAAAGGTTGCTAAAAATAAAACACTAATACACTGTGCATTTTTCATCTGTGTGAAATAAGTATTTCAGTATTTTCTCTACATGCTGAATCCACTAATTTGTGGCACAAGAATTGGCAGGCTAGAAAGAAAACACTTCTCTGATGCTCTGGGCATTCACCTCGGTTGCAACAACGGACGGACAAGGCTGTACCCTCGGGGAATTTCAAAGTGCATATATATTCATGGGGCACGTCTTTTGCCGTGGGCTCAGAGTGCGGAGCAGCATCACGCCCCTTTCTTAAACAGCAAGCAAGCAAGCAAGCAACTAGCTTCCGAAGACTCTTCTGCGGGGAAGCATAAATCACATGCATATACTTACCGCCGTCGACCCCGAGGACGTTGCCACAAACACTTTGATCACCATTTTGACAGCAGCACCAGAGAGACTTGAGGCCGGAACCAGCGCGGCTGGCGAGTCCAGTGCGCGCAAAGAAAGCTAAGGGTTACCGGCCCTGCAAGCAGCTTGGCAAGCAGAGAGAATCCCCAGGGCATACCCACTTCTCCTAAGTTCAGCTGGTCCCTCGTCCTTCCCCCCGCCCCAGTTCATTGGCTCTCGGGTATTTCGAGAACACAGGAACGTAGAGACGATTGGTTTGCGAGCGTATCCATTGCGAGGGACTTCACCTGCTTGTCACTGTAGATTGACCGGTTGGCAGCCCTTAAAAGGCCAGGGACTTGTAATGCACCAATCACTGCAGGTTGCCGGGGTGGGGGTGGGGGGAGAAAGCGGCGCCTGAGGGGAGGAGGGGGAATCTGTTCCTTCAAGGGTTCGTAAGACAAAAAACTGGTCTTGACAACTTTTTCTTAAATCACCTAGGGCATTCATGGATCTTCCTTACTCTTCTATTCGGAATAAAATGCTCCAGGCTGTAAAATCCTGAAAGACAAGTTCTATGTTGCCTTAAAGAACATTAAAGGAAAATACGATTTTCTACTCCTTCACTCCAAATTGTTTTTTTAAATGGCTTGTAAAGAAGATGTCTGTAGCTTGAATCATGTCAACTGGATTTCTATTTTCTTAATGGAAACGTTTCGCTCCTTATCCAAGGGGCTTCTTCAGTCTGAGCAAAGTTGGTAAGGGAATCCTAAATATGTTCCTAGGTAGCTGTGTGACCTTACACCTGGGGCTAGGTCATGGTTATATTGAGATGTAATTTTTAAGTCCTTTTATCATCTAATGGAGGGTCGTTAAAAACACCATGCTGCTGTTGAGCTTCTGAAATGGTCTTAATCTTCCTAGGCACAGAAGACAACACGGGGAGGAAGATGGGGGAGAGTTTGTGCCTGAGGCCCCCACCTCTATTCAAGGAAGGATTTTCCAAGTTGGCATAAATGGATTCCTTGACCCCTCTCTCAAACCACCTATCTTCTCTGTCTAAAATGTGAACATTAATGTCCTCAAATGAGTGTCCTTTTTCTTTTAGATGAAGATAAACTGCTGACTCTGGTCCTGTGGTGTTATTTCTCCTGTGTTGTGCCATCCTCCTGTACATAGGTTGTTTGGTTTCTCCAATGTAGAGTTCAGAGCACTCCTCACTGCACTGGATTGCATAAACTACATTGCTTTTCTTATGTTTTGGAGTTTGATCTTTGGGGTGTACAAGCCTCTGTCTCAGTGTGTTGGTGGGTTTGAAATATACAGGTATGTGGTGTTTGCCAAATATCCGTTTTATCTTTTCAGACACGCCAGCCATGTAGGGAATGACCAGGTTCTTTCGTTTACTCTGAGTCTCAGCCCTATCTGTCGCTGTTTTAGGTCTGGTAGATTTAGATTTGGTGAAGGCCCAATTTGGATATCCACAGGCCTTCAGGGCTGTTCTCAGGTGCTGATTTTCATTCTTTTTGGAATCCATGGAGGTGGGGATGGTTTCTGCTCTGTGTGACAATGTCCTGATGACTCCTAGTTTGTGCTGCAGTGGATGGTGGGAGTCAAACATCAGATATTGATCTGTGTGTGTGGGTTTCCTGTAGATCCCTATTTCTAGCTTGCCACCGGTCCCAATGAGGACTTCACAGTCTAGGAATGTCACTGAGACAGAGGCTTGTACACCCCAAAGATCAAACTCCAAAACATAAGAAAAGCAATGTAGTTTATGCAATCCAGTGCAGTGAGGAGTGCTCTGAACTCTACATTGGAGAAACCAAACAACCTATGTACAGGAGGATGGCACAACACAGGAGAAATAACACCACAGGACCAGAGTCAGCAGTTTATCTTCATCTAAAAGAAAAAGGACACTCATTTGAGGACATTAATGTTCACATTTTAGACAGAGAAGATAGGTGGTTTGAGAGAGGGGTCAAGGAATCCATTTATGCCAACTTGGAAAATCCTTCCTTGAATAGAGGTGGGGGCCTCAGGCACAAACTCTCCCCCATCTTCCTCCCCGTGTTGTCTTCTGTGCCTAGGAAGATTAAGACCATTTCAGAAGCTCAACAGCAGCATGGTGTTTTTAACGACCCTCCATTAGATGATAAAAGGACTTAAAAATTACATCTCAATATAACCATGACCTAGCCCCAGGTGTAAGGTCACACAGCTACCTAGGAACATATTTAGGATTCCCTTACCAACTTTGCTCAGACTGAAGAAGCCCCTTGGATAAGGAGCGAAACGTTTCCATTAAGAAAATAGAAATCCAGTTGACATGATTCAAGCTACAGACAATTCCACCTGGATGACTGAGAACCTTCATAGACATCTTGTAAAGAAGATAGATGCCTTCAAATTCTACAGAGGACTCATACTTCTTAGAATCCATGGTACTTTTAGTAATCAATTTCTTCGAGACCAAAGAAAGGATGACTGCTTTTTCTTTGCTTGGTACAGTTGAAATAGTAGAAGAAAAGGAATACAGAAGATAAAGTGGATGGATGAGATCAAAGACCTTACTGGAATTCTTGGAGATGTAACATTAGTCATTAAGGTCAGGACAGCAAGCATTGCCCATATTGCCACAAAGAGTCAAATCAGACTTGATGGTACCTAATTAACTAATTATGGCCCTCCTGATGCAAGGACACTCCAGCAAATCTTCCTTAAGCATGTGTCCACCTGCTCTCACCTGTGTCTTGAAGTCAGCCAGAGGTTAAGGCAGTCCAAGTATGGGCTTAGGTGTTTTGCCACTGAAGTGTTTTTACGGTTGCCTGATCACATCTTGAGTCACTCCGTGCAGACAAAGTGGGTGGGTTGCATTGCAAGTGGGGGAGGCACCTGCAATAATGTGTTCTGAGTCAGCAATCTAGCGGCTCCTACTGGCTTTGCCAATATGGTCCTGGCCTGCCCCCTTCTCTGGTCCCTGACCACTGCCCTTGTTGCTCATTCTTGTTTTGCCAGTGTGGGAAACTGAACCATGGTGTCTTTCTTTTCTTTTTTACAGTGATATTTTGGATGAGCAGTTGGTGGATTGACCACTTGACTCTATGGGTAGTATGGCCAACAGAATGTTCAGAAAGAACTACAAAAGAATTCTAAAAAGCAGTCATCATGCCAGTTGGTGATAGTCTTGTATGAGGTGGCTGATGTCAGCCAGGATTGGAATCCCAACTGCCAAACCCATTCCTTACAAGTAGTCCTTGGTTAATGACAGCAATTGGGAGCGGAATTTCCATTGCTAAGCAATGCAGTCGTAAAGCACGATGTCGCATGACTGTGTTGCTTAGCAATGGCAGTTCCTGTTGCTGTCATTAAGTGAATCTGGCACTGTCATTAAGTGCGATGTCACATGGTCACCATTTGCGACCTCCTGCCAGCTTCCCCATTGACTTTGCTTGTTGGAAGCTGGCAGTGAAGGTGATCACGTGATCAAATGGCGATCACGTGACCACAGCACACTGCAACGTTGTAAATGTGAGCCAGTTGCCAAGCTCCTGGATCGTGGTCATGTGACCATGGAGATGCTGTGATGGCTGCAACTTCGAGGACTGGTCGTAAGTATCATTCGTTCAGTGCCATCATAGGTTCGGTTATTGAACAACTGGTCATTAAGTGAGGACCACCTGTATTCTGATACACGCTCCGGCTGTACAATCAACAGTACATATACTTGCTCCAGGAATGTGACATAGTGTGCACAGTAGGGACAGCCAAATTTAGGATGGGGTTTTGCTAGCTCTGGCACAGGATGACAGCAGGGTTATCTGACTGTGTGGATTTGGCCTATACTGGGAAACAAAACTGGAACATGGTAAAACAAATGAGAATGGCCACTGAGATACATTGCTTCCTTTCAAATAGCTTCGAGAATATATTTAAGAATGATCATGGAAACTCATTACATTGAGCATTATGAACTGCACACACTCTGCCTTTTATGGGCTGCCCACTAGTGGCCAAACAAAATAATTGCCTTTCAATAGCTATTGGAATGCAAGGAGTTGGGATTCATTCCTTCACTCTGCTCGACTACACTCTGAATCAAAAGCATGTTAACAAACCCTTTTCAGGAGGGCCATTTGATGCACAGAGGTGGAATGGATTTGCATCTTTTGAATGGCCACACATTACTTTCCCTTTTTCTAAAAACAAAATGTGAGTAGCAGCTCTTACTTGAAGAAAACATACATCTGCTCAGATTGTAGAGATGTCAGTG
The DNA here is from genome assembly GCA_023362775.1 of Charina bottae. Taxonomy (NCBI): domain Eukaryota; kingdom Metazoa; phylum Chordata; class Lepidosauria; order Squamata; family Charinaidae; genus Charina; species Charina bottae. The sequence goes on from JALMGJ010000004.1 coordinate 68,462,928, forward strand.
GGGAAAAAATGTCAAGACTAACCACTAACATTGGTTCTTGGCAACCATAAGCAGACATAAAGGTCAGGCTGCTGTGTATAGTTCTCATCAAACTGAGATGAAATCTGGGTAATTTGGAGTCCTAGACGCAAAGGGAGGGAAAAGGAATGCAGCAAAGAGAAAAGGAGTTGTCTTGCTTTCCTTGAGTTCAGCAGCCAAATAAAATTAAAAGTAAAAAAGGTAAAGGTTCCCCCCGCACATTTGTGCAGTCATGTCCGACTCTAGGGGCCGGTGCTCATCTCCGTTTGTTAGCTGAAGAGCCAGTGTTGTCCGAAGACGCTTCTGCGGTCATGTGGCCAGCATGACGCAGAACGCTGTTACCTTCCCACCGAAGTGGTACCTATTAATCTACTTGCATTTGCATGCTTTTGAATTGCTAGGTTGGCAAGAGCTGTGGCTAGTGCGGGAGCTCACTCCATCACGCAGGGCTAGGGATTCGAACCTCCGAACTTGCGATCTTCCGATCGACAAGCCTGGCGTCTTACCCACTGAGCCACCATGCCCCTAAATAAAATTGCTTTCTACTAAATATTCATTGTGTTTTAATAGCTACAACTAGGTAAAGCAGCAAATTCGGCCTCGTTTTTTCCTAGTAACATATTACCAGATTTGAAAGTAATGTTCATCCAACATAAAAATTCACATAAAAACCCTTTAGTTTCTCTGTTTTCTGTTCACTGAGGTTGTGTTTTTCTTAAAAACAGGGTGGAAATGGGAGATTTTCCTATTGCTTGCTTACTTTACCCTGTTTGGAAAAATCTTAATGCAATTTAAAACTATATCACCTTCCACCAACTTTCCATTTGAAGTCTGTAACTAAATGCAAATTTAAAGCTTAAAAATTAGCCAGTGCCTTCCTAAGAGTATTGACCCTTTTGGTGTTGGAGAAGACTCCTGAAGATACCCTGGTCAGCCAAGAAAACAAACCAATCGATCATCAAACAAATCTACCCAGAGTTCTCACTCGAGGCACCAATGACCAGGTTCTAATCATCCAATTTGGACACATTATGTGAAGGCCAAGCTCTTTGGAGAAGGTTCTAATGCTGGGAAAGGTGGAAGAAAGGAGAAGAAGAGGATGACCAGCAGCAAGGTGGATGGACTCAGTTACAGTGGCGATGAGTGCACCTTTGGAAGACGTGAAGGACTAGGTTAGGGACAGATCATGATGGAGATAATCTACAGTATATGTGGTTGTTAAGAGTTGATAATGACTTGATGGCTCATCATCAATCAAAAATCCTTTCTTCTTCTAGTTTATCACCTTGCCAAATGAACAATTCTGAAAAACATGAAGGCTGGCACTCTATTTTGTGATCCTGGATTGGCCAATTAAAGGTGTTGCCTTAACATGCATTTTAAAATTCTTTCTAGCCAGCAGCCTTATGGCTCCAATCCACAAATTTACCCCAGAGCAAATTTCATTGTACTCAGTGGAACTTACACCAGAGTAGGCATGCATATCATTACATACTTCTTTGGCTTCCTGAGAGGATAGGCATTTACCCTGTGTGAGATGTAATCTTCTTTTAAGTACTTTAAAAATTGTGGGTTTAATTCTGTTCGGTTTTTTTTTACTTAATCAGGAAAAAGAGCTTGGCTTCTTTGCATAGCTCCGGAGTAAGGAGCATTATGCTCAGTAGAAAACCATAGTTTATTGAATGACTGCGTTGAGGAGCGTGAAGGAAATTGGGGATGATGGAATTATGAAAACGCCTCCTTAACTTCTGTCACCTTACCTTTTCGTTCTATTCAGCATTGTCCTACAAGTCCCATGATGCTCAGAGAAGAAGTTCTCCAGTTGCCATAGTAGCAAAGATCTGAAAACAACTTCTTCCGCCAATGCAGCCCAAGGAACCAGGTAACGTGAATAGACGACCACGGGTAGAAACCTCTGCCTGGGCATCGGGGGAAGGAAAGTTTAACCCTGGGCGCTTAGCGGGCGCTTCGATTCTGTGCTCTAGGCAATCGAGGACCCCTTGGTTCTGGTTGTGGGTAAGCAAAGATACTAAAAGTTAAGGGGAAGCGAAAACACGTGGAAGATAAAGGCATGGTAGAAGAGCTCCTCCTAGGGACAGAGAAAATGGAGCAGCCTGCCTTTCCTTTCGAAGTTGAATTATTTTGTCAACTTCTGTTATATCCCACTGCCAGTCAGAAAAGTAGCCATTCGTGCCACTGTAGCATTATATATGGACATAATTGCATGGGTCGCTGCAACCGTGGGATTGTAATAATACATTTTCCTATGTCACATATATTTAATTAAATAACTAAAGAACTGAAATCAGAAATACCCCAAAATGTTAATGTTTATAAATACTGTACATCAGCTGGAGTACAACAAAGGGAAAGTTAGAAACTAATATTTATAATCTTCTTCTTCTTCTTCTTCTATTTTTTGGTTTGTGTCTGTATTTTTAAATAACAAACAGTGGAGATTTTGGCACTTAGCTCAGAGACTCAGATCTTTCCCCAGATTGTTAAAATAATTTAATGTACTTTGATTTTTATGGTTAATTTCTCATCAGCGATATACTGAGCACTAACTGCACAATCTCTGCGTCATTTTTTCCCCTTTCTCCTTTTCTCCTTTCACCTGTTTGTTCATTCTCTTTTTTAACTTCTTTTAAAAATTATAAATATAAATATAAACAAAGGATGTTGGGCTCAAGACCTTCACAACTGCTTTATTCATTTATCTTTCCTTGATCATATTTTTTATTTGCAAGTGAGTTTATTTCAGTAATGGGGACTGATCTGTCCTTCTGTTTCATTTTTCCTCACACACACTATTTTTTTCATTTTTAAAACTTTCTCTGATATATTTGTACCTGCCTTTTGTTCCTGCTTTTGTTATCCAATGTCACTTTTCAATACTTTTCTCTCTCCTGCCACCATCTTTCCCTAAAGCCGGCTGTATACTGTATGTATATATGATACATAAGTATCATGCAACTTTTCTCCCCTTAAATTCTACTGAGAATTTAGTTTGATGGCTTATTCCAGGTAAGTGGATAACAGGATGGGGAAACTAATCTCTGTGAACTCAATGGTGCTTATTTTGAAAAGATGAATAGGACTGTAAGCGCTCCACTTAAATTCTGACAGTAAAGACTGCTAAACCAAGGTGCCCACTGACTGGAAGTTTTTCAAAATCATGAAACATACATTGTGACATCACAATGCAAGCTCTACCTCTTATATATGCCCGTGTACAATGCAATGATGCAGATATAAAAGGGGCAGAATTTACATTGCAACACATGTTTAATCATTTGCCTTCCTGCACATACACTCCGCCAATACCCATACTGCCAAATCTCACTTTCATTGCTTCCAGATAGAGCAGGATGCAAAAAATGTGATCTTGGACTGTATGTAGCCTCCCAGAATCTTTTTTGCACTTCTGCAACACCGCCCCCTCCCCAGTAGATGAAGTAAGAAATATAGGGTCTTTGTTTTTCATTGGAGTGGGGGTTAGGGGACAAAATGGGTGCTTATAAGCCTTGTAGGTGCTTAAGGAATTATCCTTGAAACTGAAATTCCTCTGAAAAATAGGCCCTGCCCATTTTTGGGGTGCTACCGTTGTTTGTTCAGTATAGCCATATGCAAAGCCTGGTTCAGCTCTCAAATCAAAAGAAGTCAAACACACCTGAAATAAGAGGTTCCAAGTAGGTAGAGCTAACCAAATGGCATTGTGCACCTATTTTAACTCTTCCTTAACACATTTTCTGTAGTTAAAAAAACAGGAAATAAAAAGAGAAACAGGACAGGTTACAGGTGGAAGATAACCCCATCCACTGTAGTTCACTGATGAGGCAAGATAATTGTACTATAAAATGGTACAATAAAACTGTATTTAAAAAGATGTAGAAGCTCATATTCAAAATTAAATATAGTTAAAGGTAAGCATGTTTTAGGAACACTTTATACTAAGGCAAACCATTGCTCCACTCATCCCAGTATTTTCAACTGTGATTGGTTCATACATTGTACTAAGTATTAACCATAGGTTGCTGACCAAGCCACAATTGGAGTTAACACAATATGCTAAACCATAAATCATGGTTTACAAATTGCAGTGGCTGGATTCACATGTTATGTTAATTCACAACCCAACAAACCACATTAGGCTGAATTGTTCAATGTTTGATCCCAATTAACAGGCTTTCCAAGATTTCAGCCTTTCTTAGAGGTGATGGAAATTCAGTATGGGGTATTGTTTATACACAAAATATAAATGGTACCACTGAGTTCTGTTTGTTTTTAAAATGTGTAGAAATAATGGCAGTTCTGAATCTTGGAGGATTTCTGAACTAGCAAGGAACAACTTGCCAATTTTTGACCTTCATTTACCCAGGAAAATATTTTCTCTATATAGTTTTTTCCATAAGTAGCTGGGTGGGAGAAATAATGTTCCATGTCAGTTCAAGTATTCTGTGAAATGTAATACTATTATTTTAGTCTTTTTAGATCCTTGAAACGAACTCAGAGCTCTGGAGGCACTGCAATCTGTGAAGAGAATGCTAAGAAAATAATATATTAATTGACACATCAGCTCTTCAGGAAGTGAATAATATAATGCAAGAGGCAGAAGTTTTGGTGATCTTTTTTGGTGCAGAATCAGAACAAACAACTTTTAAAGCTATAGGATGAAGCCTTAAATAAGTGGTGACATAATACACTGTTTCTATGTCTCACTACAGTGCCATTTTCTTTGGGTAATTTAAAATATAACTGAGTCTTCCTGCCATTGGTGGGAATGATGGCCTCCGATGACATATTCCTTCATTATACAGTCCAAGAGGATAATACTTGTGGACAGTGTAGAAAAAGTAGAAGCCCAAGTGATTCTCCTAGTAGGCTTAGTAAGAGCACCAAAAACAGTAAAGTTAATAACTGTAGCAAATGTTCCAGCCACTGTGGAAGTGTTCAACTTAACTATTCCAATGACTTTCATGATAAGGCTTCAAGAAGGGCTGTCAGTGGTAGCAGCAACAGCATTTGTTCAGAACGGAACAACTGTGGAAGTTCTCGGAACTACTATTATGAAGATTTTCACACAGATTCCTCTGAAACCTCCACAAGCAATAGTGGTAGCAGCTCCATCATCCCATTGCAACAGCAACCAGAAACTAAAGAGCAAAACGTACCAGAGAAGAAAAATGAAAATGATCTCCAAGCAAAAGGTAAGAAGACAATTCGTCATACAAATCACTACTGCATTAGTTGTGGTTGGCAGATTACAACTGAAATAATGACAGCTAAGCCTTTGCTCAAAACCAAGCAGTTGTGCTATTACTGCACTTTTGCTGAAGTACCCTGACACTTCTATACTGTAGAAAGAATACTATATTTCTTTGAAGCCACATGAATGCTGTTAAAAATATTTAAACTGTGCATAGTTAATTGATCTCAAGATATATTAATGTACTGCTTTCAACACCCTCAGTCAATAGTTCCTCCCTCTAGATGATGGGGGTTCTAGTGCAGCTGATCTAGAGGAAGTAGCTTGCGAAAAATGGGTGTAGTTCGCCAGTTATCTTCATGAATACTGGACAGTCTTCAGTGCAACTCTGAGAGTTAACACTTTAACATAATTCTGGGAAATTAACATGATGGTCCTTGCTCCCTTCATTGTATTCTGGCAGCTCCCATTTTAACTTCTCACAGTGCTCTCATTGTTATATAGGGGTGTTGTGAGAAATTAGATGCCAACCCCCAGAATCAAAGTGGAGATTATGACAATACTACCATATACACTGGCAAGAGAAGGCTATTGATGAAGGTGATCTATCATCACATACACTGCTGCAAGCTTCCTCAAACCAGTCAGTAGCTGTGGCTTTCCATTCTTGTAGATAAGAAAATACATAAATATACATTTAGATAACTTGTATGTATAAATGTATGAGAATAATACATATACCTTTAATGAAGAGGAAATATTGTCTTACTAAATGTGTATCTTATTCTAAAGAATCTATACCTCATGAATTCTTTATATCTTACATAATTCTGTATTGACTATGAATACAATGCCTATGAATTAAGAAACTTTCTGATAATCTCTACTTCTGTTGAAAAAATTGTAGCATACTACACACCCATATATACAAGTTTTAATACTCTACCCCAAACACACATCCCAAGGCTGGTTGTCATGTCACACTAGGTTAAAGTGGAGTTAGTTTGTAGTTTGGTATGTTCTGGAAACCGAGCCATTGTCTTAGCATGTTATGTGAATATAGCAGTTATGTTTTACTAACATGGTTTTAAAGTTATTATCTTGAGAGCTCAGGTATGATTTTCACAATAGGTGGATCAACAAATAGCTGCATCAGAGATGGACTCCATAAGATATGTTAAAGGAAGTGTACCTATACAGTGAATACATTTGAGCATTTGGCTCTGAGGTTTATGTAAAATTATGTGATTCTTACTTTGTCCAGTCTTATATGCCATCTTGATTTATTTTGTTTTTTATGTAGGAGGTAAAACATTGCCTAAAAAGAAACATCAGCAGAAGACCACATTTGCTACTGACCGTATTATCAATTCTCAGAAGAACAATAACATAGCTCGCCGTTTGTTGTCAGCGAGAGTCCATAAAATTAGAGAGCTGAAAAATGAAGTGGCTGTTCTGCAGAATAAATTGGAAGCATCTAATATGGAAAATCAAATCTTGAAGCGTCTTCAGTATCGACATTTGAAAGCAATCAGTAAATATGAAAATTCAGAGACTAACCTGCCTGATCTTTTGGCCAAGCAGTGTGGTGAAGTGCGGACTCTGAGAGCACTTCTCAGGCGATCTCAAGAACAAGAGCGTAACGCATCCAGGAAGCTGAGAGAAGTTGAGACACAGCTGTTAAAAACAAAGGACACCTTGCAGGCATTGCAAAAACTTTCTGAAGACAAGAATCTTGCAGAGAGAGGAGAACTTAAGCGTAGATTAACATCACTTGCCCAAAGAATGGAGGCTGGTGATAAGAGAATCCAGGTAATGTGTAGTGTCCATTGCTTAGAACTATATAGCACGGCTCTGCTAGATCTCTGAAAAGAAATGCTTTAAGCTGACTTGCTTGGGCATACATTAGGGACCATTTCCCACAAATCCCTAAGATTCATTTCACATTGAAGTTAACAGAGAACCTGCTCAAGTGGGAACATCAATTTTGCACACATAAAATTTAGAAACAAGAACAGCTTTTTTAAAGTTCTATTTTACAATGAGATCTATTCTTCGTATTCAGATTCTTAAATTGTTATCCAGCAATTAGAGATATTGGCAGCAGGAAATTCACATTGGAATGCTGCATTTGGTGGCACACTTCAGTCCTTTGTTGGATTTTACATCCAACAATAAGTTTGTTATTTGCTGGGAGGGATGGTAATTTAAAACATCACTGGTAGAATACCTCTTCCCAAGGTTTACCAATAAGACATAATTATGATAGGCAGTGACCAGTCTAGGTTTAATTTTATGACACACTCTAGCTTGTCCAGCTGGGGAATTCTTTGACCTTTTACCAAGGACTTCTTTCTTCAGCCCAGCTCTAAGAAAATAGAAAGGATCTTTCTGTATAAGCCAGCTTTACAGCTCTTTACAAACCTTGTGTCGGTCCTGAAACACAAAGGGAAGCTGCACAACTGCAGTGAGGAAGGTTTTAGTGATAAATTTCCTTAATAAATCAATGAAACCAAACCTCTAGATATAAAAAAGACATTATTGGAAAAGAGGAATATAGGAAAACCAAGAGAAGATTATAATTACACATGTAGAATTCTGGATTAAAATCTGTATGGGCTACTGTAAGGCGCTCCTGCGGATTGCTATAATCTCTCTGAACTAAAGTAACTCCCAGGCACCAGGGTTCTTAGAAGCAGAAGAGTTTATTATAGAATACAGGAGTTCGCTCTAGCATGGACAAAGACTGGAATGCAGGTAACAGGAACAGCAAGCACCTTTAAACCTTTCCCTCCCCCAGTGTCCTTTGCTGCGTGCCCATGAGGTCAGTCTGTCGGTTGTCTAGGCAACGCTCGGCCAGATGTGTATTCCCGATCGTTGGATGAGTGCGAGCGATCTTCCAGTCTCCTGATGAGCTCTTTGTCTGCTTGCCTTTTTGGCAGAGATCGGGTGATCTCTGACATGCTCCCGCCCCAAGACTCACCCCCCCCCTATATACAAACCAGACTATTTCCATTCACTGGGGTTTGTCTGGGAACTCTTTATGGAACTTCTTGACCAATTTAGGGGCGCGTGTGTGTTTGGCGTTGACCCACTCTCTGTCGCCAATCGGGAGATGGGTCCATTTGACTAGGTATTGCAGCTGCCCCCTGTGCCATCTCGAGTCCAAGATCCTGTCTATCTCAAAATGTGGTTCTCCCTCCACCAGTATTGGTGTCGGTGCTTCTGGTTCCAGGTGCCACCGATGTGAAGCATGGTATTGTTTCAACAGACTAATGTGAAACACGGGGTGTATCTTTCTCAGAGCCTTTGGCAGTTCCAGTTTGGCCGTTACTGGGTTAATTACTGCAAGGATCTTGAATGGGCCTATGAACTTGGCCGCTAGTTTTCGTGACTGTTGCGTGGACCGTAAGTTTTTGGTGGATAAGTACACCTTGTCCCCAACTCTCAATTCCCATTCTTTCTCCCGTTTGCGGTCTGCATGTTTTTTGTAATTAGCCTTGGCTTCTTCTAGCGTCTTTACCATTATTGGCCAGTTGCTAGTGATTCTTTCAACCCATTCATCTGCTCTCAGAGGTTGCTCTAAGTCAGTGCTCTGGGTCATTGCCAATTCAGGTATCGTTACAAAATCCTGCCCTGTAGCCGCTTTGAATGGTGAAAGCCCTGTGCTTTGATGGAGCGCGTTGTTGTACGCGACTTCTGCGAACGGCAAGAGTTCTGCCCAATCAGTTTGTTGGTAGTTTATGTAGCATCTCAGGTACTGTTCCAGTGTGGCGTTAAGGCGTTCACTTGCTCCGTCTGTGCACGGATGGAACGCACTACTAAGCCCCTGTTCTGATCCAATTAACTTCAAAAATGCCCTCCAAAATTTGCATGTGAACGTGCTGCCGCGATCGCTGATTATGCGTTCCGGCGTTCCGTGGGCCCTGTAGATATGTTGAATGAACAGTCTCGCTAGCTTCTGGGCGTTCGGTATGCCTTTGCATGCAATGAAGTGTGCCTGTTTGGAAAAGAGGTCTGTGACTACCCAGATGGCTGTGTATTTGTTGCTCACTGGTAAGTCCACTATGAAGTCCATGGCAATTTGCTTCCATGGCTGTGTTGGGCTAGCTACCTCCTGTAATTTTCCTGTGGGTTTGCCCATTTTCCTTTTTGCTGTGGCGCACGTGGGGCATGTTCGCACATAAGCTTTCACGTCCGTGCGCAACGATGGCCACCAAAACTTTCCCCTGACTAAATGTAGTGTTTTTAGGAAGCCGAAGTGGCCTGCCGTTTTGTGGTCGTGGTGCATACTCAAAACCCTTTGTCTTAAGGATTCGGGGACGTATGCTTTCTTGTCTTTCCAACCCATGCCATCTCGCTCCTCTAGCGTGTGTTTGTGCTCCACCCACCAAGTGTCAGTAACTGTTGCCGCTCGCAGGTCTCCTGCGAATGAATCACAGTCCGTCCTGTATTTTGCACTGCTACGGGTGACAGCCAAATTCCCCTCTCCCCTGACCACTGGTGCCAGTTGCGTTTGCTCCTCCCCTGGTTGGGAAGGGATTATAGACTCAAAGATCTCCTCCATCTTGCCTTCATGCTGCGGCAGGCGCGAAAGCGCGTCCGCCAGGAGGTTTTTTCCCCCAGGGAAATATTTCAACGTGAAGTTGAACCTACTCAGGAACTCTGCCCATCTGAGATGCTTAGGGTTCAATTTTCTCGGGGATTTGAGGGCTTCCAAATTTTTGTGATCCGTCCACACCTGAAACGGCTCAGCTGTCCCTTCCAAGAGGTGTCGCCACGTGCTTAACGCGTGTTTTACTGCGAATGCCTCTTTTTCCCAAACATGCCATCTTTTCTCTGTTTCGTTAAATTTCCGAGAAATGTAGGCACATGGTCTCAATTTCTCCCTGTCATCTGCTTGTAGTAAAATGGCCCCAACTGCATTGAGTGACGCGTCCGTGTGAATTACGAACGGTTTGTCAGGCTCAGGATGCTTGAGGATGGGCTCCTCCGTGAACAATGCCTTCAGCTTATCAAAAGCTTCTTGGCATTCTTGGGTCCACACTAATTTTGTGCTTGGCGGTGGGGCTTTTGCGTTTTTCCCCTTGCCTTTTGTTTTCAGCAAGTCGGTTAGGGGTAGCGCAATCTGCGCGAAATCTGGGATAAACTGCCTGTAGAACCCAGCAAATCCCAGAAATGCTTGGAGCTGCCTGCGCGTTCGGGGGGGTTGCCACCCTAAAACCGCCTTGACTTTCTCAGGGTCCATTTCAATGCCCGCATTCGAGATGCGGTACCCCAGAAAGTCTAGTTTGTCCTTGTGAAACTCACACTTTTCCAGTTTGACAAACAATTTTGCTTCTAATAATTTTTCTAGCACCTTTTTGACCAGTTCCATGTGCTCTTCTAGGTTTTCCGAGAAAATTAAGATATCATCTAAATATACAATTACCCCTTTGTACAAAAATTCATACAATACCTCGTTTATGAATCTCATGAAGATTCCCGGTCCGCCCGCAATCCCAAACGGGAGCACCCGGTATTGAAATGATCCTAGTGGGCAATTGAATGCGGTTTTCCACTCATCCCCCTCCCTCATGCGTACCCGGTAATACGCTTCCCTTACATCCAACTTCGTGAAGACCTTCCCTTTCGATAGTTGGGCTAACATGTCTTTCAGCAAGGGTAGGGGGTACTGGTTAGTGACTGAAATTGCATTGAGCCCCCGGTAGTCTGTGCACAACCGCAGTGACCCATCTTTCTTTTTTCTAAATAACACTGGGGCCGCTAACGGGGAATTGGCTGGTTCAATGAAGCCACGTGCCAAATTTTTATCAATGAACTTGCGGAGTTCCGCTAGTTCTTTCTGAGTCATGGCATACATCTTGGGTTTCGGGAACGGTGCCCCAGGGATGAGGTCTACCGTTGCATCTGACTGTCTATGGGGGGGCTCTTGGTCGCATTCTTGCTTACCAAACACTTCACTCACTGGGAGGTATTTTTCCGGGATCGCCTGTGGGTTGCTTTCGTCCCCTTGTTCCCCATCCTCGTTCCAAAATTCCATCCCAGCTGCCCCCACTTCCCAGTCATCTACATCTCTTTCTTTGCGCGTCCCCCCATAAGTTCCGTCCACAAAGTCAATTTCCCCGGAGACCCAATCCACCCTAGGATTTCTAGCTCTCAGCCATTTCAGTCCTAACACAATGGGTCTTGTTGCAATGGGGGCCACAATGAACCTCAAAGTTTCTACGTGGTTTCCCAAAGTCATTTGTACTTCCTCCGTATACTGCTCCACTGGCCCCCCTTTCATCTCAGAACCATCCAACTGACAGAAGGTAATGGGCGTTTTTAGTTCAAAAAGTCTCAGTCCCAATGAGTCAGCCACATCCGGGTGCATCAAACTCCTTGAGCAGCCCGAGTCAAGCATTGCCAACCCAGAGTACTTCCTCCTCCCCCCCACAGCTTTTAGGCGTACCTGGATGTGCATTGTGGGGTTGCGGCAAATCTTCTCGTTGCGCCCTTTCGTGAAGGCCTGCCCCGCGGCGCACTTTAAAGCAGACCTTTCTCGTTTCCCGCCCTCTGAAGTTCGTAGTCTGATTCTTCACTGTCACTGTCTTCGTCCACGTATGTGGGGTGGCTCCATTTCGTCATGGCTGCTGCAGTGCCTTTGCGCTTGTCCCCCGCCTCTTTTTCTCTTTTCTTCTCTGGGGGATTCTTTGATTGTGACTTCCCTCTGGTCGTCGTCCCGTTCTGTGGGCAGTTACTGATGAGGTGTCCTATCCGTCCACATCGAAAACAACCGCCAACTTTTACTCTTCGATTTCTTTCCTCTTCCCATTGTTTTTGCTTGAACTCCATCCGGGCGGGGTGTGTGGTGGGTTCAGGTTTCTTCTTCAATTGTTTGAACCTTTTAATGGACATCAGCTGTGTTTGGCTTTGTTCGATACGACCCGCCAGCTGAATCCAGCCTTCTAGTGTTTTTGGTTCTTCCCTCCCCACCATGAGTTCTAATAAGTCTTGTCTCAGGCCGTACTGGAAGAATTCAATTTGAAATTCTTCTGGCCATTGCGGTAGTTCGCTAAGGATTCTTTTGAACTCCATAGCATATTCCGCCACAGTGCTTTTCCCCTGGTCAAGGTTTCGGAGGCGCACTCTGGCCGACACTTTCGCTAGTGTGTCTTCAAACCGGGTCCGCAGGGCCCGCATGAACTTATTGAAGTCCCGCAGCGCGCTTGCCTTGGTATCGTGCAATTTCACGAGCCAGCTAGCCGCTTCCCCTTTCAAAAAACAAGACACATATCTGACCTTCGCTTCTTCTGTGTGAAAGTCGCTTTCAAATTCTTCCATAAACCCTTTTACGTGAGTTATGAAGCATGCTAAAGTTTTGGGGTCTCCATCGAATTTCATTTTCAGCTCTCGCAACCCCACCGGTGCCGTCCTACGGCCCGGCGACCTCCATTGCGGGGTGGGTGGGAATGCATCTGACTCTTCTTCGTCTTCTTCCTCCGATTCTTCCGCATAATCTGTTAAGTTGCTATTCTCTTCGGGGGGGGGGTGAACCTGTTTTGGGTATCGGCCTTTCCCTCCCCTCCAAGAGTGAGATGAGCACATTAAGCCTCTCACTTAATTCCTCTACCTTATAGTCCATGCGAGACACTTTGTCTTCAATTGCCCCAATTCGTTGCGTTTGGGTGACACGCGCTTTTTTTTTCTTCTGCACTTTGCGTCCCTCCATCCCTTCGCCCACTCCCACTGACCAGTCTGCTTTCAAAGTTCCGTGGGGGGTGGGATGCGGGGGGGTGTTAGGTGTTTCAATATTTTTAGTCTTTATTTTCTTTTTGGTCCCCCCCTGTACCTTTTCCTGCGTGGAGGCTGAGCTGGGTCCAGGTTCACATGCCTCAGTCATCTCTGCTTCTTCCCGAACTGCCTCCCCTGACTTGATATCCTGGGACTCCATTCAATCTTTCGGGATTGGGGTGTTGTCTGCACTATTGGAATCGTTGGGGTTTACTCGCCTCTCAGCGTAGATGCGCTCTGCCGTCACGTGGTCTCCGCCGCCCTCTGTCGCCGCGTGCTGGCCGCTTGTTGCTTGGGAACTCTGGTCGCTGCTTTCCCGCCACGTGGTCTCCGCCGCCGTCTGCCGCCACCTGGTATCCGCTGCTCGCCCGCTCAGCTGGTCTCTGCCCCGCTTTGCCACCACGTGGTCTCTGCCGCCGTCTGCCGCCGCGTGGTATCCGCTGCTCGCCCGCTCAGCTGGTCTCTGCCCCGCTTTGCCGCCCCGTGGTCTCCGCTGCTCGCCTACCCGTTGTTGGGGCCGCCGGTTTCCGCTGCCGTCTCTGCCGCTCTTCCGCCGCCGCTCAGCTGCTTGGGGGAAAGCCGGATCCTGCTTCTTCGCTGCTACCGCCGCTCAGCTGAGGGATCGCCGCCTCTCAGCTGTTTGGCGCGCTGCAGCTCTTCAGCCGCCGCTCGCTGCTTGAAGAAAGCCGGTTCCTGCTTCTTCGCTGCTACCGCCGCTCAGCTGAGGGATCGCCACCGCTCAGCTTTGAAGACAGCCGGTTCCTGCTTCTGCGCTGCTGCCGCTGCTCAGCTGAGGGATCGCCGCCTCTCAGCTGTTTGGCGCGCTGCAGCTCTTCAGCCGCCGCTCGCTGCTTGAAGAAAGCCGGTTCCTGCTTCTGCGCTGCTGCCGCCGCTCAGCTACTTGGGGGAAACCGTCTGCTGCTCGCTGCTGGTTCCTCCTTCCGAAAATTTTTCCGGGTCGTTGGTCGAGGTGCGTGGACGCCGGTCTCTACCGTGGAGCTTGCGAAGATTTTCGGTTCGCTCCCGGGTAAACCGGTTGGTGTAATGATTCCAGTCTTTATGTAAGGCACTCCTGCGGATTGCTATAATCTCTCTGAACTAAAGTAACTCCCAGGCACCAGGGTTCTTAGAAGCAGAAGAGTTTATTATAGAATACAGGAGTTCGCTCTAGCATGGACAAAGACTGGAATGCAGGTAACAGGAACAGCAAGCACCTTTAAACCTTTCCCTCCCCCAGTGTCCTTTGCTGCGTGCCCATGAGGTCAGTCTGTCGGTTGTCTAGGCAACGCTCGGCCAGATGTGTATTCCCGATCGTTGGATGAGTGCGAGCGATCTTCCAGTCTCCTGATGAGCTCTTTGTCTGCTTGCCTTTTTGGCAGAGATCGGGTGATCTCTGACAGCTACCTAGCTAAGCTAATTACTTAGGAATCTTATTTTCAGCATATGATCAGAGTTCATTGTGGAAAAAATATCACCTGGGTCTTTTGATTGGATTTTGTTGTCCAGAGCTTCTTGCTCCTCCTACTTCCTTTCATTTTTGCACATTAGGCTCAGTTTTATAGAAAATCGAGGAAATGCTCCATCTCTGATGTCATGGGTCTAGCCAGCAAATTGAAGACTATTTAATGGCTGAACCTACCTTCCTAACAACCTTTGTTTGAATGATAAAAGCATATGACTAGTTTTTGCTAGTCATGCCACTGAATTAAACATGTTAAGAGACATGGATTTTTTTACAGAAATAAAACATTAATTCCATTTATTGTGGTCTCTCAGCATGTGGTCAACTTACCAGTTATGTTAGGGGACTTGTTCTATACTAAAACCTAGGACTTTGTCACATAGTCAAAACCAACAGTTTCTTACATGAAATGGAGAGACAAATTGGACACATTTCACTTTGAACAAGTTCCATATGGCATCATGCCGAATGTGATGAATATACAGGTAGTCCTTGCTTAGCAACCACAATTGGGACCAGCAACTTCCTCACTAAGTGATGTGGTTGCTAAGGAAAACATTATGTGACTGTACAGACTGAGTTCGTCACTTCCCATTCAGTCATTAAACAAGTCACCGTGGGTCATTAAACGAGAAACATGACTGTAACATGCAATTTTACTGCTGGCTTATCCATTGACTCTGCTTTTCGGAAACTGGTTGTGAAGTGCACAAATGGCGATCACGTGACCATGGGACACTGCGACAGTCGTAAATGTCTGCTGGTTGCGAGATGCCTGAATGTCAATCACATGACCGCGGGGACGCTGCAATGGTCGTAAATGCGAGGCCTGGTCATAAAGTTACTTTTTCAGTGCCATTGTAACTTCAAATGGTTGCTACACAGGGCAGTTGTTAAGCA
The DNA here is from genome assembly GCA_023362775.1 of Charina bottae. NCBI lineage: Eukaryota > Metazoa > Chordata > Lepidosauria > Squamata > Charinaidae > Charina > Charina bottae. The sequence goes on from JALMGJ010000004.1 coordinate 68,478,293, forward strand.
AGGTCTACCTGTATATACACACAAACACAAAGACATGAATACACACACACACACACACACACACACACACACACACAATATACACACACACATTGAGGTGTTCTCCAGGCAGAAGTGCTTCTGGAACTAGTAACCTTGAGTGATTATCAGTCTTGAAATAGGACATTCAATCTGTAAATGACTTTGACAGCCGTTCCTTTTTTTAAAAGCACCAATTGTGTCCTTATTTAACATCACACCAAGGCAAAAAATAAAGCACATTATGGCTTAGCGCAGTGTGTGATGCAAGCCATAGGTGTAGCAGTTTGCTTCTGTTGTCTTCTCAGGGTAGGGACATGACTTCCACAGAAAGCAATTTATTCTTTCTTAAAGGATTATTTATAGTTACAGTATAACAGTTCCCTTTTCTCATTTAGGATTGGACTGGAAGGTATGGGATAACAAGACTTGCAGGCTGATAGTACTTGTTACTAAGCCAGACATCGCTCACCATTGTCTCCCAGGCTTATGTGCAGCCCTCAAAACCCTTTTCTCTGTCTCTTAGAGCCCTTTTAAACCGTACTACTGCATTTTAGTTTCCCACTGTATTGAGATGGAAACACATGAAAAGTGTAAGGCTAGTCTGAAATATCGTTAATGCAGATACAAAAAGGAAAAAAAGGTCATCCTTCCAAAAAACATAAAAAACAGAAATCTTGGATCTGCTCATTTGCATCCTCAACTGCTTGCTGTGGCCTTCCCCTCATAAATCATTTAAATGCAACCTCAACCATTAAAATGGTGCCCAGCCATGCAAAAGAAAGATAATGTATTCTTTGAGAATTGAAACAAAATTGAGCAAAATTTCACTCTTGCCCTCTCCTCCCCCACATCCCTTTATTGTCAGCAACATGTTTATCATCTGTAAGATATAACTTGGAATGCTGGTATATGAAATAAATGATACTGTTTTGCTTTACTGTTATGATGAGTAGAAACTAATGTTCTTTTACTCCTATTTCTGTACTATACTGATCTTGATTTAGCAACAGGAGGGCATTAAAGGATTGGGGGCAAGTATTACTTCCACCAATAAATATAATGTAAAAGTTTATTGTATATTGTAACTGGATCCCTACCTATTTCTTTTCTCTTTAAGCTGCATAACAGATTGTGAGCATCATATGATATTATTTTTGATTACACAGATTATTTTCTACATTTTTCTTCCACAAGACTGCTGACTTTCAAAAATTATGAGTATTGTAACTGAGATTGAGGAGTTTCATCTTTGCAGAAACATTTACTAAAATTTCAGTTAGCTACTATGGCACCTTTGATTTCTAATTTAATACTGGATGGTTGTAAATGTTCAATAAACTAGATATAAACTGGTTGGTTTATTTCTAATATGTTTAGGGTCTAGAAAAGCAGCTGTTGTTGAATAATACTTCCTTTAGTCATCAATTAGCAGTTGAGAAGAAAAAGACAATTGAAGCTCGGTCGATCACCACAAATTTGCAAATGGAAATCAAGTTACTGAACCAAAAAATTAAGGTATTTAAGCTTAAATTAAATTTCTCTTACTACAGAGGGCATCCAAGGTGCTATTTAATATACACTCATTTGAGTTAGCCCGTTTTGTTCCAGCCAGGTAACTATATATAGGATTGCAGAAATGTATTAATTTATGTAGGCCATATGCACATTACAATTTGTAGGAAAAGATGCTACTTGAAAAGTGTGTTCCAATGTGAAAATAATATGCTTTTTAAGCATGTTAATTAAGGTCTGAAACGGATAACAAATTGAAAAGCAGTTTATATTAATATTGTAATTATAGTATATATTTAATGTACTTTGTTAATTTCATAACTATAACTATTTTGTATCAAGATATTTTGGAAGGACCTTCAGTGTCAAATTTAGTTACTGGTTTATGAATTGTAAAAATAAACAAAAAACCTGCTCAATCCAAAACTTTTCTCCTACAGAACATTATTCATTCATCTGCAATTCTATACTGTAAACCAGTTACTGTTAGACTTATGGCATAGAATGAAACTCATAGAAGTTGAAATTCAAAATTTGGAGTTTAAATATGAAATTTAGCCTTCATGCTCAAAATCTGAAATCATCTGATTATTTGGGGAAGATTTTTGGCACTTTGAGTTTTTTTAAGCTGACGTATTGCATAGAAAATAGCTTTCCAAACTGTGTGTCACGACACTTTAGTGCAGAGGTTTCCAAACTGTGTGTGGCGACACAAAAGTGTGTCGCCACACACAGTCTGGTGTGTCGCCACACAACCCGGAAGCTCTGATCATCACCAGCGCTTCCGGGTTTTCCCACGGCGACACACCAATGGCGGCGCACAAAAACCGAAACCGGCAGCAGCGCTTCCGGGTTTTTGCGTGCTGCCGCAACGGCGGCACTTCCGGGTTTTCCCATGGCGACACACCAATGGCGGTTGGTGTGTCGCCGCGGGAAAACTTTGGAAAGCCCTGCTTTAGTGTGTTGCAACACACAGTTTAGTGTGTTGCAACACAACCCAGAAGCGGCGGCAGGGGTGTGCACAGCAGCGGTGCGGGGTTGCGTGAGGTGGTGGTGTGTATGTGGCGGCAGCGACGACGGCAGCGGTGCGCCATCAGCGCTTCCGCGTTTTAGCGGAAAACACGAGGCCACCGCCGCGCGCCCCCTGCACCACCGCTGTGCCCCCCCGGTGCCGCTGCCGCTGCCGCCGTTGGTGTGTCGCCAACATCGGCAGTTTGGAAAGCACTGGCATAGAATAAGGTGCTAATTTAATAATTTAATTTAATTTAATTTAATTTAATTTAATTTAATTTAATTTAATTTAATTTAATTTAATTTAATTTAATTTAATTATTTAATTTAATTTAATTTAATTTAATTTAATTTATAATTAGTTTATAAATATCATAATATAGGTAGTTTAAAGCATACTGCTATCATAAAACATAATACAGTTGCAAAGAAAATCAACACATATTTAGAATTCAAGAAGTTTGTGAAAAACAGTGATTTTTTTACTCATCTTCTTGAAATGTTGAATGGAATAGGGAACATAGGAAGCTGTTGACATGGATTCATTTAGAATAATGTTATTGGCACTGACTGGCAGAGGCTCTCCAGGGTTTGGGGAAAGACCTTTTTCATGCCAGACTGATTTGGAAACCCTCTGCATGGAAAGCCCTGAGTGAAGTCCTCTTCCTTGGAAGAGATTTCACAATATGGATATGACCATAAATAATTGCAACAATTATAATCAAAATGAAAAACCTAGTAAATAATCTGGTAAACCTAGGTTATCAAACCCTAGTAAATAAAGTGATAAACCTAGGTCAAGGTTTCTCAACCAGGGTTCCATGAGAGGTCACTAGGGGTTCCCTGGGAGATCATGATTTCAAATTCATGATTTCAAATTCAGGCAAATTCACATTAAAGAGGTAAGTTTCATTCTTTATTTTTAGTTTAAGAACACTGTTAATGCATATATACAGGCCTACACATGAAACAAATATAATAATTTTGTAACTTGTGGCCTATATTTGAGCCTGAATGTGCAGGGGTTCCCTGAGGCCTGAAAAATATTTCAAGGGTTCCTCCAGGGTCAAAGGGTTGAGAAAGGCTGACCTAGGTTATTAAATAGACCGAGTAAGTAACCTAGTAAACCTAAGTTATCAAATAACCCAATAAATCAAACATTAAATACATGTATAGCATTATATTTCAAGTACTATGGATGAGCTAAATGTTCATCAACTTTTGCTTTGGAAGTTAAATTTCTGATAATATTGAATATTTCATCCAAAATTTGTGAAAATCATCAGTCTTGTCAAAGCTGTTTTGTTGGGAGCTCCTTTGAAACCACAGAATTTTAGGTAAGCTGTGGAAAGATTTGCTTAAATGCTTGCTGAAAATGATTTCTCAGCTGAACCCCCCCCCCAAAAAAAAACTTCACAGCTGCAGCAAAAAAAGGGCCATTTATCCTTCAGAATCTTTAGAAAAGGAAGTATTTGGCCAAATTATGCATAGCAAATATTCAAAATACAGATAAATAAAATGAGATACTGGGGAAGTCACATAGTGAATTCAGTTATGCATGATCTCTGCAGAACTGAGGTTAATACAATAAATTGTAGTATCAACAGAAATTTAATAATGCATTTCTTTAGGAAAAAGAACGAGAACTGGGCGTAAGAAATATTTATGCAAACCGGATGCTTAAAGGTCAGCCAGAGAAATGTGATTCACATTCTTCCCCAAAAGGTAGCATAGAGTTTGTCTGATACTTTAATGTGAAATAAGAAATATGATAATTCTTTAACTTGTCAAGAAAATATTACAAATCCTTGCTCTATTTTCTTTTTTTAAATGGCAGTATTGTCTTTTGTGAGCTCATTATTTAATAGTCATCTGTGTTTATTGAACAAGATCATCTTCAGTTTGATTCTCTTGGAAGTGAGAGAAGAAGGGGAAAAGAGGTTAATTTTATGCATATTTACTGAGAAGTCTCACTAAACTCAAAAGTCCTTTGATACAGGATTTTAGTGTAGGTGTGTATGTGTGTGTGGTATATAGATCATAGTGCAGTCAAACCTAGGTATAATCTGACTTATATTTTGATGACTTCTAGATCCTTTTAATTTGGGATATAAGTCTGGCTGTTGAACTGAAACTGCTTTGTTCCCCCATGCCATTGTACAAATGAGTTAAAATATGTACTTTGAAGCAAAGTGTGTAAAAAGGTAAAGGTTCCCCCCGCACATTTGTGCAGTCATGTCCGACTCTAGGGGCCGGTGCTCATCTCTGTTTGTTAGCCGAAGAGCCAGTGTTGTCCGAAGACGCTTCCATGGTCATGTGGCCGGCATGACATATGCAGAATGCTGTTACCTACCCACTGAAGTGGTACCTATTAATCTACTTGCATTTGCATGCTTTCGAATTGCTAGGTTGGCAAGAGCTGGGGCTAGTGCGGAAGCTCACTCCGTCACGCAGGGCTAGGGATTCGAACCTCCAAACTTGCGACCTTCCGATCAACAAGCCTGGCGTCTTACCCGCTGAGCCACCACGCCCCTTAAAGTAAAGTGTAATAACACCCCTTAAAGCAAAGTGTGTAATATGAGGCAAATTATATAATTGGTTTCATTTTATTTATTTATTTATTTATTTATTTATTTATTTATTTATTTATTTATATTTCTAACTTATATCACCGCCCATCTCCCCCCATTTCCGGAGGGGACTCTGGGCGGTTTACACAAAGCCAGCAGTTAAAACATATAAAAATTTTTAAAAAACAGTACATAAATTAATTAAATATATAAGACCCAAGAGGCTCTGATGTTAGGTTTTAAAAGAACTCTACGGAGCAAGCCAACCCCAAGAGGAGCTATTACTCCCCTATCCCAAGCGAGGTGGCAGAGCCAGGTCTTCAGTTGTTTCTGGAAGGTCATAAGTGTGGGGGCTTGCCTCACCTCCAGGGGCAGAGTATTCCAGAGGGCAGGTGCCACTGCCGAGAAGGCCCGTCTCCTGGACCCCGTCAGATGGAATTCTCTTGTAGACGGGGTCCGAAGCAAGCCCTCTCTGCATAACCGGGTGGAGCGGGTCGATGCTCTGGGGATGAGGCGGTCCTTTAGGTAACCTGGTCCCATGCCATGTAGGGCTTTAAAGGTAACAACCAACACCTTGAATTGGACCCGGAAGCAAACCGGTAACCAGTGCAGCTTGCGCAGCAGAGGTGTCACATGTGCCGACCTTGGGGCACCCATAACTGCACGCGCAGCCGCATTCTGGACCAGTTGAAGCTTCCGGATACTCTTCAAGGGTAGCCCCATGTAGAGTGCATTGCAATAGTCTATGTGGGAGATGACCAGGGCATGAGTGACTGTACGGAGGGCGTCTCGGTCCAGGAAAGGGCGTAGCTGGCGCACAACTCGAAGTGGTACAAATGCCCTTCTGGCCACGGCTGCCACCTGCTCTTCAAGCAGGAGTCGTGAGTCCAGAAGGACACCCAGGTTCCGCACTTTGTCTGAATGGGGTAGTGCCACCCCGTCCAGATCTAAAGATGACAACTCCCTGGATCTCGAGGCACCATCAATCCACAGCCACTCCGTCTTACCAGGGTTCAGCTGAAGCCTGTTGTTCCCCATCCAGGCCCCCACAGCATTCAGACACTGAGAAAAGGCAGCCACTGCATCACTTAACTCACCCGGGATGGAGATATATAGTTGAGTATCATCAGCATATTGATGATACCTCATCCCGTGTTGGTGGATGATCTCACCCAGCGGTTTCATGTAGATATTAAATAGGAGAGGGGAGAGAACCGAACCCTGCGGCACCCCACAGAGTAGGGGCCGAGGGTTGGACCTCTCATCTCCTATTACCACCGATTGGGATCGGCCCTGGAGGAAGGAGGTGAACCAGCGTAAAACCACGCCGCCCACCCCCAACCCCCTAAGCTGTCCCAAAAGGATACCACGGTCGATGGTATCGAAAGCTGCTGAGGGGTCAAGAAGAGCCAGGATGGAAGCACTGCCTCCATCCTGCGCCCGCCAGAGATCATCAGTAAGTGTGACCAATGCAGTTTCTACCCCATACCCCGGCCTGAATCCTGACTGAAAGGGGTCTAGATTATGATGTCATGTTCTATATTATGACACTTGCTCCCCTTCCCCTTGCCAAGAATGTGCATGTATGTAACATAGCCCTGACCACTTTGCCCGCATTGTGGCCTCTGTTCATCCACAAAGGATTATGTACAGCTTGCAGCCATCAAAAAGTTTCCTACCTCTGTCTTACAGTATGAACTTCAGTATAAACATGAAGCTTAAGTATATTCAGATGTGTAGTCTTGACTCTGCCTACTTTCCAGCATGCTACCCTCAGTAGGGCAAGAGGAGGCCCATAGATAGAAAAAGATGGTTCACTCATGCTTCAGTGCATTTTCAGCTATTAGGGCAGTGTTTCTCAACCTTGGCAACTTTAAGATATCTGGACTTCAACTCCTAGAATTCTCCAGCCAGCATTGCTGTTTCTTCCTCCAAATTTAAAACCACACTCATTTTTTCCAATCCAGCCTCCCTCAGATACATTCAGCATATAGATTGAATGAATAAGGAGAGTGTATACAGCCTTGTCTCACTCCTTTGCTGATTTCTGTATTTTTTGGTGAAATACAGGAGTGGTTTACCTTTGCCTTGTCCCGTACAGTATGAAATGATCCCTTCGCCATTGCCTCTGAAGGGATTGTCCATCTCCAACAACTTCCTATAATGCTGTTGCTGCCTGATATAGGTGCCTGCTTGCTTTAGCTGGGCAGCTGGGATGGTCTTCATGCCTTAGGTGACATTACTGGAAGTATATACTCTTGGTGTTTCTATTTATTTGTTTGTTTATTTATTAAATTTATAAATCACTCATCCCTCCCAGGAATAGCCCTCCCACTACCACATGCCTTCTTCCTAGGCTAGATAGAGAGTGACTAGCCCAAAGTCACCCAGTTTGCTTCTGTGCCAAAGGCAGGGCTAAAACTCCTAGTCTGATGCCTTATTCAGTAGACCAAACTGGCTCTCCATTTGCATTACTAACCAACAAATTGCAATAAAAGCTATATAACAGAATACGAATTACTGTAAATCACGTAAGACAGGTAAGTAAAATATCACTTGCCTATCACTAATCTCAGTCATGAATGTATCATGTTCATTTTTCTGTCTTTTCATAGATGTTAATGTCAGCAAATCAATACAAGTAAATATTAGTGTCGAAGCCTCAACTCTTCGGAAGCCTGAGCCTGAAAGTGCAGTGACCTTCCAAGAGGTATGGGGCAGCTGAGTAATACCTTTATAGTTCTTAACTTCTGCTTGTTTGTAAGTTTTGTTCCTGCTGATACTGCTTTCTTCTTATAACAGGCACCTTATGATAAGATTTTTTGGGTTTTTCCCCCCAGTCAGTTTATTACTATGTTGTAAACATAACATTGTTACTGAAAAGGTTTTGTTTCATACACCTGGAAGCTAAGGATACAACTTTAAATTCACTTACTGTATTAGGAAGAAAACCTAGGGATAGTTACAAAAATGCTCTAATAAGAACTGGACAAGACATGAGGCAATGTATTGGTTGTGATAATATTTCATACTGATCCATGATTTATTTTAACTATGGCTTATTGAAGAAATAATGGCTGGTTCACCCAACATGCTTAGACAAAGCCAACCATAAAAAAGTTGGAGTGCACCCACTCCCAAGTCTAAGCGATTCTCCAAGCAACGCTATTTCCGATCTGCTTGCATGCCCAGTGTAGAAGATCGGGGAAGGTTATGGTGCAGCTTCCTTGAGGGGAGGGGGGGGGCTGGCAGTCCCGGATCGCCCTTTGGAACATCATTCCTCCCCGAGGTGAGATTGGCCCCGACTCTATTAACTTCTGGAAAGCCCTTAAAACTTGGTGTTGTCAGCAGGCTTGGGGATCCTATAGAAATAGGGAGCCAGGGAAATGGTTATACTGTATGTAGGATTTTGAATGAAGTCTCCCATGGTTTTGATTATATTTATAGTTTTTAATTGTTTTAATAGCTTTGAATGGTTTTGTTTGAATTTTGTGCACTGCCCAGGGTCACATAGTGTACATGAGATGGGCAGCTATTTAAATGTGTGAAATAAATAAATAAATAAATAAATAAATAAATAAATAAAATACATACATACAGTACATACATACATACATACATACTGCAGTACTCTTTCTGTCCCTCCTGGCTTGTCTTAGGTCCATATAGGGCTTGTTGTGTTGGGAATGGTTATCTTCTTCACGGTTGCTTTTTTCTCTCTCTACAGTGTTGTTTTTCTTTTGAACAAGGTATTTAGGACTCTGTTTATGAAGGCAGCCAGAGTGCTATATTAGTTAAAATGCTGAATAGGACAAGGGAGTTCTAGGTTCAAGTCCACCTTCACTCACAGGACCTTGGGCAACTGTGTGTTAGTGACTATCGATCCAATAACATGGTGTTTCTATTTAAAAAAAATTGGAGGGACTGTTGAAGTCTTGGAGGAAAATCGAGATATAAATCTAATATCCCTTATTTATTTATAAGTGTTTTCCTAACTTTGATTATAATTTAAATCTATGTTAATAGAATATTGGGAAAGTTTAGATAGATACTTTATTAGACTGAGTAAAACTGAATTAAGGATGACAACTACAAATAAGTCTGCAATCGATATGGGAGTGAGGCTATTAATGGAAAATTTAATGAGCCTTTGCCATTTAGACACGTAAAAGGTAAAATGCACTTATAGGTATATGTTTTTTTCTGTGACTTTTTAGGAATTGAGAACCAAAACAGGTGTAGAAGACTTATGTGAAGTACATAAAAAGATTGAACAGGAAACAGTTCATCCGACTGAAAAATTACCAGTGCAAGAAATTTCAAATAGGACATGCACAGGTAAAAACCATAAATATTGAACCAATAAAATCACAGGACATATCTTTTGCTTAAGCATTCAAACATAGTGGCATGCTGTATGATGCTTTATTCCATACCTGTTCTGTATATCAGGGGTCCCCAACCTGTGGGCCGCAGCCCACTAGTGGGCCGCAGCCTGTTAGGAAGTGGGCCGCAGGGCTCCCGCCTGCAAACTCCACCTCCCGGTTGTCCTGACTTTGAGTGAAGGAAAACACTCTGAGACTTGGAGTTGAAGCTCTTGTGTTTTATTGTCCTACTCTACTAGACAGAATCCAGCTAAACTAAAATGAACTAGTAATGCTCAGACAAAGGGTCCAAGAAATCAGGGCGGGGCCTTCTTTAGCCTCTTGGGAGGAAAGCAAAGCGATTCAGTACTACGCATGCGTTTCTCCCCCTGGAGGGAGCCCCCTCCCTCTTCGCCAGTTATCTCCCTGACACCGGTGCGCGCAATTGGTTCCCACCTGCAAACCCTGTCCCCCCCCCCCCCCCGGTCTGTCGAAAAATTGTCTTCCACGACCGGTCCCTGGTGCCAAAAAGGTTGGGGACAGCTGCTGTATATAATGTCTTTTCTTCTTCTGAATAGAGAATAGAGAAATTGGCATATTTCCTGGACAGTTTATTTGAATTGAGGGTGCCAGTTTAAATAATTTGTAACTTTAGATAGAATAATGTGCTTTTGTTATTGTTGTTTTGTCTAACAAATATGTACATATTCCTAAAATAGTTACTGTTGAAATAACATTTTTTTGCAGAATTACAAAGGGAAGAGATCTGCCCAAGGGTAGAAAAAGATATCAGATTTGAAAATGTAGAAAGACAGAAGAATAGGAGAGAAAGGCAAGGGCTAGACTTATTGAAAGAAGAGTTTGAGAAATTAAGGACAGAACCAACATTTCTTTCTACACATCATGTTCAGCCAAAAGAAAACAATTTGGAAGAATCTGCAGTTGAAAGGCAGGAAAATGAAGGAAACAAAGAGTCAAAAGAAGCTGTTTGTGACAAATTAACAACAGTAATGCAAAGATATAGAACACCATCTAAATTTAAAAAACAGTATGTATTTACAGAAGCCATTGAAAATCTGCATCAGGGATACCCCTCAACAGGTCCCTTATTCAACACAAACGTAACATGCAGTAGCAGGCAGAGGAACCAGCACCAGAGTGAAATAGAGTTTAAGACAGGAGATTCAATCAGTACTTATGAACCATCATTTGGCAAGGTTCCCAAGGCAAGACAAAAGGACACCCCTTCAACTCATGGTGAAGACTACATTCCTAACATACCTATGGAAAAGAAAAACACTCTGATGGAAGAACTCTTTGGTCCAAGCTGCATCTTAAATAACAGTCATCCAAACTCTAATTTAAACACAGAGGGTAAGGAAAAAAAAACTTTGCAGAGTAAAAAACCCTATGATGAGATTTCATACACAAATGATGGCTTGCAGTGTGGTGATTCCAATCAAGCCCATATAAATGTTTTTCAGAAAATTGCCTTCTTGGACAATCTTAATTAATTGTTTCAGTTTTTTTACCCCATACACAGTATTTGTAACGATTGAAAAAAATGTATTATAGAAGCTACATTCCCCATTAAGTATATTCATTTATTGATTCTAATGAAGTATAAATCTCACACATTTCTGTCTAGCTATAACACAATATATATTTTAATATTCTGCTGCATGAAATGTGTGATATCACATTATACCTAGTAATGAAACATGCTGAATAGGGATTGGAGAAAAGCTTATTTGCAATGTAAAGTAAGACTTGATGTAGTTTCTCTTCCTCTGTTTCAGAAAGCCTCTTAAAATAATATATGTGTCTAGTTAAGGTCAGGAAAATGATTTATAATGTTTGGATGATGTTGCTCCTGATATATGGAGGGGGTGGGTTTTTGTGTGTGGTTTTTTGGTAATCTAGTATGGATTTATTTGAAGACCACAAAAATGATTTTTGAAGCTATATTTTAAAATAGCCACAGCTATTTATAGTTGAAAGCATGGGTGTAGATATTAGAGCTCCCATTCACCCCCAAAGTTAGCAAACTGCACTGGCAACTTCATCTATCCTAAATGCATGGCAATTTCTAGTTATTATTGTAATTTGCATATTTTTCCTAATGTAATTGCACCCCAAATTCCATAGGGAACACTCAAAATAGTTCTTTAGCACTCTTCTCCTAAAGGCAACTCAAACATTAAATAGTCAACTACCAACAACTTTGTTCTCATTATTTCCCATCATAGAGCAGTGCAAAATGCAGCACCTAGTACCAAGAGGGATCAAGACAAGAAAAAAGTCAAGCAAGATTTTAAAAAACTGCAATATAATGTTAATATTCCTAAGCAAACACATCTAAAGCTTGCAGACAGCAATAAGAAATTGTAAATTTTCTGCTTGAATAGAAGCCACTAAAGTAACAGAACCGTAATTTGCCCGCAATGGGGTAGCTGAGCAGACTGTTGGCAAACTGAATCTGCCATTTAATTGCTCTGCTCTAATGCTTTTTCTCTCTGGGAAGACTTGCTATATATAGCACTTTCTTGATTCCTTGAAGCAGTCCTTTCAAACTAGGACACTTTTGTTTTCAATCTTTCTCTAAGGCACAGGATAGAAAGGCAGTTAATTTTTCTGTAGCTTGGCTGTGGGTCTAACTTACTATAGCTCATCCTTCCCAGCCAGTATGAGAATGATTGAATGACAGAGTCAGATGCATCTGGAGAATGCTATGCTGTAGACTGCTGTTCTAGCTGCATGGTGAAGAGAAATTCTGGTTTGCTCAGACCATTAAGGAAAACAGCACAAGCATTCCTTAAAGCTGCTTGCAAGTGAAGAGGAAAGTATAGGCTGGTAGGAGCAAGCAGAGCAAGTACCTCTTTCAAATTTAAGAATCCACATTCAAAACTTGTAAGGTGTTGGTATGGTGTTCAGAACTCCATTTCATGAACTTTTTACACATTCTATATACACATGCATATTAAATAATTTTTGAAAAAAGTCATATTCTATGACTTACGCTTACCAATTTCTACCTCTAAATGAGATTTCCCTGAAGCCTTTCTTTCCCATCAAGTGTGAAGTGCCCAAACTATGATTCGTAAGTGATTAGGAAGAACATTCTAATTCAACACATTTTAAGCCATACCGAAGGATAGATCTTCTGCCTCTCACCCTTCTTTATTTCTTATGCGCTATTTTTGTACTTCAACTGAAGTCCCTTTAGTTATTTTTTTAAAAAAAATACAGTATGTTTTTCTGTTGCTCTTCCTCAAGGAACAGGTGAAAATTCAGAAAATAAAAATTGTAAGCCTCTACAGCCCAGAGTTTTGTGTGTTTACCTATCCAGAAAAAAAGGCAAAAAATAAACTCGGGTAGCAGACAGCATCCTCATAGGTGGCAAAAATTAACCTCACTGATTTACACAGTGGATCACAATCACTGTGGCATTCGTTTTGTGAATGGATATCCCTCATGGTTTTAAATTCATATTTAGTTGCCCATTGAGACAAAGGGTTATTAACTTCCACCATGCATCAACAGTCCTTCTGAAAGAATACTGAGAGCAAAAGGAAGCAGGTGAAAAAAATAATGATCTCCTTGTCCATACTACTGTCCATACTTGCTCCTTAGGGCAGCACGCCATCATCTTCCCTTCTATCTATACTGTTGGTTTTTAAACATGTTGATGTTACCTTAAACCATCTTGGACATAAGCAGGCTATAAATAACAGAAATAAATGACGGAGGTGGGAATTGCGACTGTGTCATTATTTGTTAATCAGAGTATGAAACCATTGTTTGATCCTTGTTTCAGATGTTGGTCTAATTTAATAGGGAAATGTAGCCAAACAAATCAGAGTGGAAGAACAAAAGCTAGCAAAGGGAACTTTATATGGGCCTGATGTTATTCAGTTTAGTTACAACTGAATAAAATAGAATTGTGTACAAATTGTTATTTATTTATCATTATATATGTTAACAGAGAACAGCCAGTGTTCACACATTTAAACCTCCCTCAGATTGAGTACAGTATCTGTTGACTACATGGACATGCATATTTTTCTTAGCCACAATATGGAAGTTATTGTCTTCTTCCAGGACTTTTTTTTGGACATCCCAGGCTCACCTACAATCTTGAGATTTGTTGGTGGTCTTATCTAATGACTATCAATGACTGACCCTGCTCAGCTTGAGACCAGCCAGTCAGCTGGGGGCTGCCCCGGGTTTAGTGATGCTCAAAATGCAAAATGAAGAAAAGTGCAGATAAGATAACACACCAAAGAATATGCATTATAAACTTAACATTTTTGAAGTAAGCCTTCTATATTCTAAGTGGGGAAAAAACTTCAAAATGTTTGTTTTCATTTTTGTATTTATTATTTTTAAGTACTCTTGTTTTCCTGAAATGATTTTGACTATTTTTCTTTTTCAAACTGGGCTCCTCTGAGGAAGAACAGATGAGAATAATATTAATAAAAAATATAAAGTCAAGCACAGTAATATTTCATATTCAATATACTGTATATCCTACACATCATCTAACAATGGAAGGAAATGACTTTATTATAAGAAGCACAACTAATTGATTGTAATAGAAGTTATATTTAAATAATCTAATATTCAGCCTATGAAGTGAACAAGAATTAAGGAGTTGCACATTCACAAATACTGTTAATTCCATAAAAGTGAAGACAATATTTTTAAATACTTGTTTTATTATTTTATCTTAAAAGCTGCACCCTTCTAGTCTTTCACATTCTTGATATTTATCTCCTGTCATAGCAGCATACTGGAAAAAAAAACGAGAGGGAGTTCAAAATTCCTGAAAGTGATACTTGTTTCTTTCTCAGCTGAATGGGTGAAGCATAATAGCGACAACTTTGTTGCAAACCACCAACCAACATGTAATTCCAACAGCACCTAAAAAGATAAAGAGGCATGCTGTAAATCATTAGTATTAGTAGCTCAATCATATGTACAGTATTTAATACGTATAAGAAACGTGTTTCCATTGCAAAACTGAGCAAGTAGCTCAAAATTAAAGAAGAAATCTGCCCTTGAGAGTTTAGGAAAAAGTAATTATTGACTCAGATGATTATATGGAACAAGTAAAATGTAAAATCTGGAGATTTTATGCACATTGGACATAACTCAGAATTATCTGCTTTACTGCAATTTTCATAAAGTGAATGGGAATTGCTCAAACTGCTTTTAGCATATCAACTTTTCATTTTAAAGGGATATATAACTTGTCCCCAGTGAGAAGTATTCAAGGTGCATTAAGGAACAAACCAAATATATTTTGATTAATAGGTGAAATACATTCCAAATATTAAATGTTTAGCCAGAGTCATGACTCCTTAATATGCAGTTTCCCCTTTAATACTTGAACTATGGTAGCTCTAACTTGTGGGCATGCTGTTGGACACAGAAAACTGTCCTAGAATCAGAACACTGATTTATTTAGCCCCATATTGTTTACAATGACAGGAAGAAGATCATTAGGATTTGGAACATTTCCAGCTCTATGAAAAATAAATTAATCCTGAAAAGTTAACCTGTATGCTTCTGTCTGTTAAGTATATGTTTATAGGATATAGATACAGGGATATAGAGTATAGGCCAAAGTTTTTGAAGAGAACACACTTAAAGTAATGTATCTAAAATCAAGAAAGAAAGATGTATTAGAGCAGCAGTCCCCAACCTTTTTGGCACCAGGGACCGGTTTCGTGGAAGACAATTTTTCCACGGACTGCGGGGGGGATGGTTTCAGGATGAAACCACCGGAAGTGGTAAATAAAATAATGGGCGGACCACGCGCGGACTAAAATAAGAGTCGGATCCTGACTTCTCATAAGGAGTGCGCAACCTAGATCCCTCGCATGCGCAGTTTACAGTAGGGTTAATGCTCCTATGAAAATCTAATGCCGCCGATCTGACAGGCGGTAATGCGAGCAATGGGGAGCGGCTGTAAATACAGATGAAGCTTCGCTCGCTCGCCCACCGCTCACCTCCTGCTGTACGGCCTGGTTCCTAATAGGCCACGGATTGGTACCGGTCCGTGGCCCGGGGGTTGGGGACCCCTGTATTAGTCATACAGAATACCAGAAAGTATTTTACATGCAATAGCCTTACCTGCCACTCCTGTCGGAAAAGCTACTAAACGTTCTAAAGGGGCTAGCCATTTGCTTGGGAGCACAGTAACTGGTTCAGAGTAATATTTCCAAATTAGTGAGATCATTAAGACAGCCTGAAATAAAAAGTTATTATTCAAGTATGTGTGAAAAGTGCAAACAAAGACCACTGCATTTTTACTACAGTAACTGTATAAATATTTCTGAAGCTTACTTCATTCCACATAATATTAATATAACTTATTGATGTCACTTTGTGAAAATTACATTTGCATGAATCCCCTTTCCTCATATGAGACAACTTTTCCTTCAAGAAACATCAGCAGACCTATGATTCCCTGGCTCATTCTAGATCTTGCCCTGCATTTCCAGAAAAGGGACAGAGGCATTCTTTCCCAGCCCCATCAGGGTGCACAGCACTGAACCCAACATTATATGATTAGTTGTTCAAAAGAGGCAGGAGAAAGGAAGAATCCTATGGCTGAATTCACAAATCTGTCTTCATATTGTAACTTACAATTATTTCAAACAAATGAATGTTTCTTTGTATGAAACAGCACTGTTCATATAGAAAACTAACCCCAACAAGGAGACAGAAGTCTGGGGGAAAGTTCTAATCTTATTTTCTATGTAGAGTTATTTTTACTACTAATTAATAGTTTTAAACTACTGCATAAGGTATTTATTTTTACAAGATGTATCTTTATATGATTCAAGTTTACTTACTTGCAAAATGTAGAACACAATATTTATTACCCACTTTATTTTGGCTAGTTGAGCAGTTCGTGTTTTCACTGTTAATAGAAAACAATAATAATCTGTGTGATTTATATAAACAGAAGGGATACTTTTACGGCAAATCTTATTACTCATTCCAATTTACTCAAAGGATTTTGTTCAATAGAAGTATCTTTAGCATCGATTTTATCTATTTTTCTTTACTTTTTTGTGTTTTTTCAAACAAACAAAATGAAAACACGAATCCCAAAAAGAACACAGAATACTATATATATGAAAGCCAAACTTGAATATTGTTATTAAAACATATTTCCACAAGTTCAACAACTATAGAAATATCACACCAAAATCAGATCCTTTCAAAAATCTATGCTGAATTTTGATAAGCTGTACTGAAGAATGTGACGTGAAATAAATTGAATCTTGGGGTGTGTGTGTGTATCTACCTACACACACATACACACACATACTTGTGAGAAAAACGTCTAAGAAATTCCAATTAACTGAATGGAAAGTTGCTGCTGGCTTTTTAAAAATAAAGTCTATAGTTAATTTGAATAAATTAAAAGTGCACATATAAGTTTTATTTCCTTTAAGAAGCTGAAGTGTTCACATAAGAAAAATATTGATGAACCAGCATACAGCTTAATCCACAGGCAAAATGCACTTTGATATAGCCACATTTTGTTTTTTAGCTAAGAATTTATAAGAGTGGCAATATCTTTGGAAAAAGCTGGCAAAAAATGGACTGACAATATGCAAATATAATTAAAAAATCTGTACCATGAGTCTTAAGCTTATCAGTCATTTTGTTAATTTTCCTTTCCAGTCGAGCATATCTGGCAAATTCATCCATCATACTAATTGTAGAAAGTTCTTGCTTCATGTTCTGAATTTCAGATCGCATTTCTGATTCCTGCTCAGCATCCTTTTGTAGCAACCGAGATATCTGATAAAGAGAAGAGGAAGTCTAAAAGGCTATTTACATTTCACTATTTTAAATGAGTGTCTACAGCAGGGCTTTCCAAACTTTTCAGTTGGCAACACACCAATGGCAGTGGGCGAAAACCCGGAAGTACTGCGGCGGCGGGTGAAAACCCGGAAGCACCGATTTTCGTGCGCCGCCACCGCAGCGCTTTTGGGTTTTTATGCACGGCGGCGGCGGCAGCAGCAGCGGTGTCCTGGTCTGCCGCACAAAACCTGGAAGCACTGATGGCCCCCTGCCGCACGCACTACCATGCACGGCGGCGGTGCGCCATCAGCGCTTCCGGGTTTTTGTACGGCACACCTGGGCCCCACAGGCGACACAGTACTGTGTCGCAACACAGAGTTTGGAAAGCTATGGTCTACAGTTATTACCTAAAATAACCACAACATTCATAAATGAACCTTTTAGTTATTTTCCTAAATAATCTAAACTATATGGGTATGGGCAATGAAGCATGCTTCAAAGCAAAAGCCTTTTAACGTTCAAAGCAAATTTCCCTAGAAAGATCATTACTAGCATGACTAACCTGTTGCCAAGTCTTCCCACCTGTATTGTCAGACTGATAAGTCTTTGCCTCATCAAACAACATAAAACAGTAGAGGATATAATACAGCCAGACTTTCATTGAGTAAAATATAAAGTAGATTACTTCTTCCCTGGTAATCAACCCTTCTGCCTTCCAAAGTAGGAGATAAAATAAGGGCAAATAAATTATTGAATCTCAGGCCAGTCTAGGTCACATGGGTACAACTCCAGATGCACTTGACAGCACTCTTATTTGACAACTGCATCCTTATTAAATTCTTTGCAAACATGTTTGTCATATTCATACACTATCTTTCCAGATATATATCAGACCTGGTTCTGCCGCCTTGGTTGGGACAGGAATGCCAATAGTTCCTCTTGGGAGTGGCTGGTGCCATGAAACCTGCCTTATTATTAACATCTTTCTATTTGGATTTTATATGTTATTTATTGTTGTTGTAATTTTATATTTTTAACTTGTTTGTTGTGAACCGCCCAGAGTTCCCTGGTTGGAGGAGATGGGTGGTGATACAAATTTAAATAATAAATAAATAAATATCTTTTCAAAATGTGACGAGCCACCCTTGTGACTGGCAACCTTATTATAGAGTACCTTCATTACTGTAAATTATAATCCCCAGTTCTCTTTGGTACACTTCATATTCTCTGCTGTGGTATCAGTACAAATGTATTCATCTCTGGTACATAATAATTCAGAATGTACATACATTCCATCTCCTTTTAAATCTTTGCATGAACCTTCCAAGCAATCACTGAAAGAGCTTAATTATTTTTCATACAAAGTCTAAAACCTCATGTGTAGACTTTCAACTCTTTAAATGCCCTAAACAGTAAAAATAAAAGGATCCATTTGCTATCATTCCAAAGGGCAGAGCATAGAACAACATATTATCTAGACCAGGAGTTCCTAAACTGCTTGCCATCACACCTCCCTTTAGTGTAATCTTAATGTACACACCTCCCCTTAAAATCCAAACACCAAAATGAACACAAATTAACAATGAAAACAATACAATGAAACTTTGAGAAAGGTGGATTTATTGTAGCAGTGTAACTAAAAGGTTCTTCACACCTCCTCTGGACTCTGTCTGCACCTCCCCAAGGGAGATACAGTACATCTCACAGTTTGGGAAACCCTGGGCTAGACCCTTTTTAGTCAGGGTTCAGGCCTGGACATGGGGCTAAAATCCCACTGGTTGCTCTTGTCAGTTACCTTTGGTGTGACCAGAATAGGGAGAATATGATTTTTCCGGTCCTGCTGACCTATCAGAGGGTCTTCAGTAGCATCAACTGTGGTATTCTTGTGGACTGGCGGCAAAAGTTGAGAGCTCCCCTCAGTCCACACCACAGTAGTGCTGAGTGACTCTCACTGCTGCAGTTAAGTCAAGGTGTTTGGAGTTTTATGGTGTCTAAATTTATTATTTTGGGATATCTTAATTTTGGGAGCACTCAGCTTTTTACTGCGTGCACATGCACACACGCACACCTTAGAGGGAACAGAGATTGTAGAACTTTTTTTTTTGTAGATTGTAGAACAGAGATTGTAGAACTATTTGGAAACATCTGGTTCAGTGTGCAGTGGCTATTAGCCCCGTGAAGTAGTCCAGAGAAGAAGCACAACTAGGAGTACTAGCTCTATTTTTATTGTAAGGTTACATTAACAGAATCTTGCAAGTCTGAAAGTACCCCTCCCTTCCTTCACATTTACTCTCCCGAAAACTAGGGAGGGTCCCTCCTGAGATGCTTTCATCACCTCTCCTCCTTCAGACTCAAATTTTACTAGACCTTTGTCTAGGCTGCGGCTCTTCCTCCTGTCTCCCAAGGTCATTCCCACAGACCATTACATTGGCCCAGGTACTCATGGGCATATTGAGGTTCACCCATGTAACACCTCTACTACAGGAGCTGTGCATTAACATCAGGATCCAATGGATATTTCCTTGTGAATTGTACACAAAATCAGTCTATCTTCTGATGCTCTCTGCATCAGTCCCAACTACATCTGTGTTTGGACTACAACTCCCTGTGGCCGTGCAAGTTGGCAATTCTTGGACTTGCAGCAGGATACTAGGTTGGGAAGAGCTGCCACATTAAAAGTAAGGCTGAGTAAAACTGGGGAGGGGGAAGGAACCTTAGAATATGTTCCGTCTCGTGTATCTCCTCCGCAGGGGACAACTCAATAATTTCCCTTTCCTGAGAAATAAAAGAAGATCGAAAAGTGCATCGGATGCGGTCGCCATGGAAACCCGGTGGAGCGATGTCACTTACAATGGAAGAGCAGGAGGGCAGGAGGATTTTGAGGAGGTTGCATAAGAACACGGAGCTCAGTACGAGGAGCCATGCGCCTCCATCCGTTGTCAAATGTTTCGCCTCTACACGTAGTTCAGTCATGTCTCGGGTTACAGATGTGCGAAGGAGAAAGAGAAACGCTGCACTCAGGATAAATAATTACGAGAGCAACCGAACAATTGAGGCTGGCACCCACTTGCCAAAAATGCGCAGGCGCGCATCTTCGTGGCGCGGCGACGCCTCACTCCTATTGTTGTAAACCTACTAACGTCTTACGCACGGGAAACGTCCAGGGACACTGCGCAGATGCCGTAGCCATCTGTCACATTTCTACTGTGACGTGTGCAAGTGGGCGGAGGGGGATCCGCGTCTCCGAGGAAGACCGGATTCAAAGGGGAAATCTGGCCTTGCATATGGGGCCGACTGTTGAGGTTTAAAAGCTGTCCTACGAGTCAGGCGGCCAATAGGAATGAGCGCACTCAGTCGATGGAGGGCGGCGCTGAGAAGAGCGCGCGCACACCCACCCACCCTTCAATCCGGCTGGATCCTGTTGCAGTGCCGCTGGCGCTGCTGGGATGGGGTGGGGGGTGTCAGGCAGGCAACAGACAGTCTGTGCGCAGCAGTGAGAGTCCGGCTCCCGTAGGCTGGAGTGAGAACTGGCAGTCGTCACCGCTCGGGCTGTAAGAACAAGCGCCCGCGCTGCCTGACGCTAAGGGCAAGCATAAAGCACAAGGAAAGCCGAGGGCAGCTTACTCAGCCATGCCGAAGAGAAAGGTTGGCGACGGGCGCGCGCACACATTTAACGTGCGTTAAGGACGCACAGTCTCTTCTCTTTCTCATCCCGTACCTCATCCTGCCGTTTCTTTATGATCGATGTATATTATTTAAAAAAATAAGGCCAACGGGTTCTCTTTTTAAATTGGGATTATTTTCTGTGGCGACTTCGGCGTGAGGCCCAGTATTTCTGTGCTCTTGGAGAGAGCCAAGAGGGGGTGGGGGACGTGGCGATTATTACTGGCCGCGAGCTCGCTTCCCTTTGAAGTAGCTCGGAAGCCCCAATACCGTTCCGAGAGCCTCGCGCACGGTCCCGTCTCTTAAATTTTGCGTGGCCGTTGGTACAAATCGGCCTCCCCTTAAAGATACCAACGCGGCGGTGGAAAAGGGGGCGTGCACGCCGTGACGTCACCGCTCCTCCTTGAATGGGCTCAGTCTGTTCTTGCGCGCATGCGATGTCACCCCCCCGCGTTTTTTAATACGATTACTGTTTCATTGTAGGTGAACCCTGCTGAAGAAGAGGTAAGTGTTGTCTGTTGCTTGGCTGGGGTAGTAATAGAACAGGAGGGAAGGAGGTTATGTAGGCGGTACTGAGCAGGCTATTAACTTCAGGTTTCTGTGGTTCTGTTTTGCACCAGCCAAAGAGGCGATCAGCACGACTATCGGCTGTGAGTAGAAATTTCAGTTGACTTACTATTATAATTTTTAGAAAAAGGGAGGCATAATAAGCACGTAGTTTTTTTTCTTTCAGAAACCTGCCATTGCCAAAGTTGAGACAAAGCCAAAAAAGCCCACTTCAAAGGTAAGGATTTATTTTTTGTGGTGAGAAGTAAGCTTATTCAGTTAACTTGATATCTGCTTTGGAAGCTGGCTGATGATTTAAATATGCATTTTAGCTATCACCATTTCTCTACCATAAGTTACTATCTGATGGTGATTCAAACTATGTTCAACAGAAACTGTCTTAGTAATGCTATAGTATAGGTAAGAAACTTATACAGGATCATTTTATTTGGGTAAATATCTTATGCTTTTATTCACCAACCAATGGTTCAGAATTAGGGTTATCAATCAATGGTTGATAGTTACCTTTGTGAATTTTTGTAACCATGCTGTCATCACAGCAAGAATATTACACCAATTGATTACATCCACTGCAGGCAAAAACCTTTCAGGCATGAAATTTTAACACTAGTGATGGGCAAAAAAGGAACAAGAGCCCTTAATTAAAATTGAATCCTAAAGTTCAGGCTCTACACTTTTGACTTTTTAACATTAAATCAGTTCCCATCTATAAAATTGCATTGATCATAGGGTTTAATATGAGGCTTTTAGATCTTAAGATCTAGCACAGAGCTTTCCAAACTGTGTGTCGGGACACGTTAGTGTGTCGGCTGCAGTGTCTGGGTGTGTCACGGCTGCTGCTGCCTCCTGGCTTCCGCGCAGGTCCTAGTGCCTGCCTTGTGCCTTGCTGCCTCCAAACCTGCCCTGCCAGGATTCCGCACAGGTCCTAGTGCCTGCCTTGTGTCTTGCTGCCTCCAAACCTGCTGTGATTCCACACAGGTCCTAGTGCCTGCCTTGTGCCCTGCTGCCTCCAAACCTGCTGTGATTCCGCGCAGGTCCTAGTGCCTGCCTTATGCCCTGCTGTAAGAGTGTGTTGCGAAATGATGCCCTGCTGTAAGAGTGTGTCGCGAAATGATGCATGTCTAAAAAGTGTGTCACCAACATGAAAAGTTTGGAAAGCTGTGATCTAGCCTAAAGATAAACAAGTTACAGGCCTGGGGTCAAATGTCTGAGAAGCATGATACTGCATGGATTCCTAGAATGTTGAAAACAAAAATTAACTCAGCTGCAGGCATATACCTATGATAAAGTAATGAAGAAAGTTTTGATTTTATTACATTACTACTGTAGTAATGTACAGGTAGTCTTTGACTTATGGCAGTTGGGACCGGAATTTCCATCACTAAGCAATGCTGTCGTAAAGTGCAACCGCATTGCGGTTATGACAGCAGTTGGGACAGGAATTTCTGTTGCTAAGCAATGCTGTCATAAAGTGCAACCGCATCGCTTAGCGATGGCAATCCCTGCAGTCGCAGTTGCCATTGTTAACCGAATCCATGGTCGTTAGGCAAGGCATCTTCCTGCTGGCTTCCCACAACCAAGTCAGGTGCAGGAGGGTGCACAGGGGTGCACAAGTGACCGGCACAGTGTGAACACAGAGGGGCTGGGGGAGGGTGCGTGGGTGGGAGAGACTTACCCCAGCAACTTGTGACTTTTCTTGTCAGCTTTCCCATTGACTTTCAGGGGAAGCCGACAGGGAAGGTTGCAAATGGCTACCACATGATCATGGGGCACTGCAAATAGTTGTAAGTGCGAGCTGGTTGCCAAGCACCCAGATGACAATCACGTGACTGTGGGGGTGCTGGGACGGCCAGAACTCTGAGAACCGGTCGTAACTTTGAACGGTCGCTGAATGAATGCTTGTAAGTCTAAGACTACCTGTATTGCAAGATTTTACAAAAGATTTCTTCCTAAATTCTGAGAGGTAAGATGAAAATACAAATGTTACAGTACATAACAGATATTTTGTTTCTCTTTCAATGAAAAGAACAGAATTTGCTGTACAACAGAATTAGTTGAAAAATTCATCAGTATGGTAAACTTGAGATTGATTTGGAAAAATTCAAATCTTAAATATGCCTATGTATTGCAAATCTATACTTGGGAATGAATAGAAATATATAGTTGCTATATGAAGTACTATTTCTTTTAACTTTTGACAATTAGTGTTTAACTCATAGTAGAATCACTCCCTCAGATAAATTCAAGGATACCTCATCAACGGAGACTATGCCAAGGAACAATAACAGTAAACATTCTTTCCTCCGGATAACAACCCAGTTGCCGACGGATCCTTCAGAAGGAAACTTAATTAACACATTCAGTGTTCTACCAGATAATAGACAAGATGATACATTTAAGAAATTAGATGATTTAAGAGGAGCTTTAAAGGCAACTTGCTACAAAGTGAAGACTTTAATAAATTCAACATTTCAAACAATGGAAGAAGAAAACCTTCACTTAGGACAACAATTTGAATGCACTGAAAAGAGAGAGCAAACTAGTTGCAGACAGAAAGTGGACAATGATAATCAAGAATTACAAAATCCAGATCTGAGATAGAGGAGCCTTTAGCTCTCACTACAAGTAATAATATTACACAGAAGCAAATGGAAACAACTAAAGCAAAAATTATTACAGTGGCTCAAGTTCATGAGCAACCCTTAGAAATTTCCAACCTTGGATCTTTAGAAGATGGAAACATGGATGGGACCCATTTGGGTCATAAAGAGGGTTTGTCTAGATCAAGGATATTAACGCATATGGCCTGACAGTATGCAGACCAGTATAAGATAAATCCCCTGAAAATTATTTCGTGGAATATAGCTGGATGGTATCGTAACAGAGGCCTTAACCATTTAGATCACTTGCTAGATATGGATGATCTTTTGCTACAGGAAACGTGGACAGCAGATGACCTTGTATTAAATGGTTATCATTCATACACGTTGGAGGCAACCACTGGCAGAGGGCCAGGGTGGATAAAAGGTGGACTGGGAATTCTTATTTCCACCGCCCTGAGAGTAGGTCATAAATCCATTCAATCATTTAATAAAACAAATATGGCCGTACTTTTAGATCTGGGAAATATCTCTTTTATTAATTATTAATGTATACTTCCCGCCAATACAAAGAAAAGCCGAAATTGAGGCAATGTGGTTAGATTTAGAGCACTATGTTGATAACCACCTCCTGGAATACCCTAGTGCAGAGCTTTCCAAACTCTGTGTTGCGACACAAAAGTGTGTTGCCACACACAGTCTGGTGTGTCACCACACAACCTGGAAGCGCTGATCATCATCAGCACTCCCGAGTTTTCCCGCGGCGACACACCGGCGGTGCGCAAAAATCAAAAGGGGCAGCAGCACTTCCGGGTTTTTGCGCGCTGCCGCAATGGCGGCACTTCCGGGTTTTCCCGCGGCGACACACCAACGGCGGTGCGCAAAAACTGAAAGCGGCAGCAGCGCCTCTGGGTTTTTGCGCGCTGCCACAACGGCGGCACTTCCGGGTTTTCCCGCGGCGACACACCAACGGCGGTTGGTGTGTCACCGCGGGAAAACTTTGGAAAGCCCTGCCCTAGTGTTTTGGTACTCCTCGGGGGTGATTTTAACGCAAGGCTAGGTCCTGATGACCATACACTGTTCTCTAAATTTCAACAGTATCCTCCAACCCACACTCCCAATTTACCAGATACCTTTGTACGCCTCTCCAAAGATAAAAGATCCAACTATGCTGGGATCTGTCTAGCCAAGTTTGCAAATAAGTTTAATTTATTCATACTAAATGGCTCTTTTAAACGTGATCACCCAGGAGAATATACATTTATGGTTGGGACTAGGAAAAGTACCATTGACTATATGCTAGTTCCTACTAACTTATTACATTTTGTGGAGTCCTTTAAGGTGCTTCCGCATCTAGAAAATGACCACCTTCCTCTATGTCTACATTTGAAGACAACTACTAGTCAGATGTGGCCGGAGACATATATTACCCCTGTCATCGTCCCGGCAGGACAAGTAAGTTGTCATGCCAAATGGACCCCACAACTTGATCAAAGGGTGAGGAAGACATTAGCAGAGGATGATCTACAAACAATTCGATTATCGTTTATGTCACCTAATATCTCACAAGACCCATTGACTTTATATAAAAATTTAACACAAAAATTACAACCAATATTAACTCGCGCTTCTAACTTTGATGATAAAAGAGCTGTGACTTTATCTAAGACATGGTTTGACAAAGAATGTGTTGAAGCCAAGAAAGCTCTCACTGCAGCTTATCATCTATATAAATCTGAGACAGAGACTAACAACAACGGAAATACGAAGTCTCTTGAACACCTTCTTGCCATCAAAAAGCAGTATAAGGGATTGGTGATTGATAAGCAGGATATGAAAACCATGTGGAAGCGTATTATTGAAGCTGCCAAATTGAAGAACGCCTGTCTTTTTTGGCAATTATTATCTAACCACACAGCTAGATATTCTTCTATTCTAGACTCTCACATTTCACAAGAGGTCTGGGAATATCGTTTTCAGAAAATGTATGAGGACCCTAATAATGTGATGCTGACACATATGAACGAAGGCCTAACCTTGTGGCCTCCAGTCTTGGTAACTGAAATTGAATCTCTTATAGGACAACTTAGAAAAGGGAAGACTCTGGGGATGGAGTATTAAAGAACAATGTCGAATGGTGGACCCCAATTCTAGCAACACTTTTTACTTATATTGATGAAACGGGGAGAATTCCAGAGGATTGGGGCCTGGCTATCATAGTACCGATTTTTAAAAAAGGGATGACAAATGATCCTGCCAATTATAGGCCTATTAGTCTCCTGAATATAATTAGCAAGCTTTACGCTATACATCTGCAAGAAAAACTCAAAGAATGGCTGGACCAGAGAAAGCTTATAGCGGACGAGCAGGCTGGCTTTAGAGAGGGCAGAGGAACCATTGAACAATGCCTGATTCTTCAACATCTGATTGAAAAATATCGTACCAACAAGATAACATAATTGTATGCAGCCTATATAGACTTAAAGGCAGCTTTCGATTCTATATCTAGGCCTAAGCTGTGGGAGAAGTTGGAAGCTGCCTCAATAGATAGTAGACTTCTCTATTTAATTTGGGCTTTATACTCTGATACGGCCTTGAAGGTCAGATGCAATAGGTTTGGGTCCCTTTCCAAGCTGATTAAAGTACAAAAGGGGGTGAAACAGGGCTGTATTTTGGCCCCGCTACTTTTTAATTTTTATATTAATGATATGGTAAGATGTCTAAATCACCTGGACTTTCACCCTCCTAAAATAGGGGACCGTAGTATTGCCCTGCTGCTTTATGCAGACGATGCGGTCATACTTTCTAGGACTCCTGTAGGTCTCAACAGAGCTTTGACAACTTTGGCCCAGTATTGTATTAATAATCAGCTAGAAATAAATTATCAGAAAACAAAGATAATGACCTTCGCCAAAAGTCCGAAATTTTGTTCTTGGAATATAAATGGGCATAGAATAGAGCAGGTGACTAGCTTTAAATATCTAGGGGTAGTCATGCACGCCACTGGATCTAGGAAACCTCACTTTGATTACGCAGCTGATTCCTGACAAAAATCAGCTAATGCCATTTTAAAGTTTTTCCAGAGTAAAGGAGGGCATTATATACCGGCAGCTCTTAAACTCTTCCAGGCGAAGACATTAGCCCAGCTCCTTTATGGGTCCTGTGTTGGTGCTCTAAGTTCAAGTATTACATCCCTGGAAAGAGTGCAATCAAAATTTATTAGAGCAGTATTTCAAATGCCCAAATGTGTTCCAAACGCTTACCTTCGATTGGAAGCGGGCATGATAAAAGTTGAGGCAAGAGTGCGCCTAGCTTCCCTGAATCTGGCTAAAACTCAAGCATTATCCTCAAGGTTTGGCATCACTCATTTTCCAAGATTACTTCCAATCCTCTTGGTTAAAGGATATTGAATCTAGTCTCGCCAAGCTAGGATTTTCTACAGATTCAATTCTCAGGATGGATTATGAACAGGCAAAATTGGCCTTGAAGCAAAGGATAAAGGACATAGAGAGACAAACGGACTTAGAGAAGGCCCCTAATTTCTTATCATCAGAGTATAATAAATATATTGTTAATTCTGCTAACTACCTTACTCAACTTGGAATCCCTAGCCATCGGAAAGCCTTTGCCCTAGCTCGTAGCCATGCACTCCCTTCCGCAGTCTTGGATGGTAGATATAAAAAATCCCAAAAGCTGCAAGGTGGTGCTGTTGTAATAATGGAGAGATAGAAAATACAGACCACGTGCTCCTCTGTTGTCCTTTTTATAAAGAGCTTAGGAGTAAATTAATATTACCTTTGACCAAGAAATATCCTAGGAGGCAAGATATAGAGTATATGCAAATGTTACTTATAGATGAAGATCCAACTGTTACGGCGCAAGTAGCCAAATTCTGTGCAGCTGCTATAAAGATACGCCAGACTATGATAGGAAAAATGTAGTAATGTACTCCTTGTAATGATTTTAATAATTTTAAAAGGTTTATATATATATATCACATCATATTTTATATATGATATTTTACTTTTTATAAACACTTATATCTGATAGAATATTAGTCATGACTAATATTAAGAGCATATTTAAATTTGATTAAGGGGCTCACCCACATTGTGATCTGAATGTATTTTAATTTTTAATTGGAACGTGTAATTTAACTTACAATTTTAAAACTATTTTAAATCAGATGGTGCATATTGTAAGGTTCAATGAGTATACCTTTGTAGAATTGTATCTTGTACTGGTCAGTGACGGTAATAAACTAGAATGAATGAATGGACAATTAGTGTTGGTATTGCTGATGCTATTTCATGTGGGAGGCTTCTTAAGAAACACTGAAGAAATAAACATCTATAAAGTGTTTATAAAACTTTATAAAGCCCATAAAAATTGATACTCAGTTAAATTCTCATTTCACATAAATGTAGATGATAAAATAAATGTCGAATGGTGTTTTTGAAAATTTGGTAATTTAAAACCTCCAAGAGAGAGAGTCAACTTAGCCGATGAAATCCTTACTGGTTATATTTTGCCATATAAATTTCCTTAGAAGTCTTTCAATCTGAATAACATACCTATTTGGAATTAACATCAAAATTCCTCTTAAAATACACATCAAATTAGGAGTAATACATATTTTAATACTGTAACAGTAATATCACCTCACCAACTTAACAGATTTTTAATCCAACTATTAATATCCAGATTTTTTCTATGAGATTTGACGTATTAATTTCACAACTTTGGAAATATTTATAAATATTTAATGTATTCTGATCATATGACAAAACCCAACATGGTACATTGATATATTGATATACAGTCAGGAGCAGAAATATTGGAACAAGGATAACTATTTTGGCAGTTGGCTTCTGTACACCACCACATTGAAGTTGAAAGGAAACACACCCAGATGGGAGTGAAGTCAGGACTTTCAACTGTAATTCAAGGGGTTTGACAAAAGTGGGGCACTAACCATTCAGGAAGGATAGCCAGTGGCATACACACACACCCATCATTGGTGGCTCATAAGTAATGGAACGAATGGCTGACAAGCATCTGCATGGCCAGGTGTGGCCTGTTTCCTGGGTACCCCATGACCAATCAAGCAGATAAAAGGCCTGGGGGTGGTTCTGAGTGTCACATTTGCATTTGGTAGCTGTTAACTGAAACTCCCAACATGAGGTCCAAAGAGGTGTCCATGCGAGTGAAGGAGGCCATCATTAGGTTGAGGAAACAAAATAAACCCATCAGAGAGATAGCAAAAACATTGGGAGTGGCCAATACAACAGTTTGGAACATCCTGAAAAAGAAGGAATTAACTGGCAAGCTCAGCAACAGCAAAAGGCATGGAAGACAACTAAAGTGGATGACCGCAGAATTCTGCTCATGGTGAAGAGGAACCCTTTCACAACATCTAGCCAGGCCAAGAACACTCTTCAGGAGGTAGGCATGTCATTGTCAACATCTACAGTCAAGAGACAGCTTTATGAATGTAAATACAGAGGCTTCACAACAAGGTGCAAACCACTGGTAACGCTCAAGAACAGAAAGGCCAGATTAGCCTTTGCCAGCAAACACCTAAAAAAGCCTGCCCAGGTCTGGAATAAGATTCTTTGGACTGATGAAACCAAGATTAACTTGCACCAGAATGTCTATGAAGGTTCTCAGTCATCCAGGTGGAATTGTTTGTAGCTTGAATCATGTCAACTGGATTTCTATTTTCTCAGTGGAAACGTTTCGCTCCTTATCCAAGGAGCTTCTTCAGTCTGAGCAAAGTTAGTAAGGGAATCGTTAAATATGTTTCTAGGTGGCTGTGTGACCTTACACCTGGGGCTAGATCATGGTTATTTTGAGCTGTTGTTTCTAAGTCCCTTTATCATCTAAAGGAGGATCGTTAAGATCACCATGCTGCTGTTAAACTTGCGAAATGGTCTTAATCTTCCTAGGCACAGAAGACAAAGCAGGGAGGAAAATAGGGGAAAGATTGTGCCTGAGGCCCCCACCTCTATTCAAGGAAGGATTTTCCAAGTTGGCATAAATGGATTCCTTGACCCCTCTCTCAAACCACCTATCTTCTCTGTCTAAAATGTGAACATTAATGTCCTCAAATGAGTGTCCTTTTTCCTTTAGATGAAGATAAACTGCTGACTGTGGTCCTGTGGTGTTACTTCTCCTGTGTTGGGCCATCCTCCTGTACAAAGGTTGTTTGGTTTCTCCAATGTAGAGTTCAGAGCACTCCTCACTGCACTGGATTGCATAAACTACATTGCTTTTCTTGTGTTTTGGAGTTTGATCTTTGGGGTGTACAAGCCTCTGTCTCAGTGTACCAGAATGATGGGAAAAGTATGGAGAAGGAAAGGAACAGCTCATGATCCAAAGCATACCACATCATCTGTCAAACATGGTGGAGGCAGTGTTATGGCATGGGCATGTACGGCTGCCAATGGAACCGGGTCACTGGTGTTTATTGCTGACCTGACTGCTGATAAAAGCAGCAGGATGAATTCTGAAGTGTATAGGGCTATACTTTCTGCTCATTCAGCCAAATGCTGCCCAACTGATAGGACACCGCTTCATATTGCAGATGGATAATGACCCAAAACATACAGCAAAAGCTACCCAAGAGTTTCTCAAGGCAAAGAAGTGGGATGTTCTTCAATGGCCAAGTCAGTCACCTGATCTCAACCCAATAGAGCATGCTTTTCACTTACTGAAGACAAGGCTGAAGGCAGAAAAACCCACAAACAAGCAGCAGCTGAAGGCAGCTGCAGTAAAGGCCTGGCAAAGCATCTCGAGGAAGGAAACTCAGCATTTGGTCATGTCCATGGGTTCCAGACTTCAGGCAGTCATTGACTGCAAAGGATTTTCATCCATGTATTAAAGGTGATCCTTATGTTTGTAATGATGTTGGTTTGTTCCATTACTTATGAGCCACCAGCGATGGGTGTGTGTGTATGCCACTGGCTGTACTTCCTGAATGGTTGGTGCCCCACTTTTGTCAAACCCCTTGAATTACAGCTGAAAGTCCTGACTTCGCTCCCATCTTGGGTGTGTTTCCTTTCAACTTCAATGTGGTGGTGTACAGAGGCCAACTGCCAAAATAGTTACCCTTGTTCCAATATTTCTGGTCCTGACTGTATCAGATTCCAAAAGAGGCAGATTAGATTTCTCATAATTAATCTTATAACCTGAATATTTTCCAAATTGTTGAACTACCTGTATCAAGTTAGGCAATGATATAACTTGCTTTAGAAAATTAATCTGAACCGTGTTAAAGGCTTTTTCAGCATCCAAAGATATTAATTGAAGCAGAATTTAATCTATCTTGAGCTATACCCAAAATATCGTTTTTTTAATCCGTTCAGTTGTGTCTGATTCTTGGATACTGCCTGGACAAGTCCCTGCAGTTTTCTTGGCAAGGTTTTTCAGAAGTGGTTTGCCATTGCCTCCTTCCCAGGGCTGAGAGAGAGAGACTGGCCCAAGGTCACCCAGCTGGCTTTGTGCTTAAGGTGGGACTAGAACTCACGGCCTCCCAGTTTCTAGCCTGATGCCTTAACCCAGAGCTTTCCAAACTGTGTGTCGGGACACGTTAGTGTGTTGGCTGCAGTGTCGGGTGTGTCGCTGCTGCTGCTGCTGCTGCTGCCTCCGAGCCCTACCAGGATTCTGCACAGGTCCTAGTGCCTGCTTTGTGCCGTGCTGTAAGAGTGTGTTGCGAAATGATGCATGTCTAAAAAGTGTGTCACCAACATGAAAAGTTTGGAAAGCTCTGCCTTAACCACTACACCAAACTGGCTCTCTCAAAACAATACCTAATACCTATTAAAAATGTAAATTATCCAATGCTTGTCTATTTTAAGGAAAAGTATTGATGCTTTCACCTAACTTGCAATATCAGCTAATGAGCTAGAATTGCCAAAACAATTTTGCTGGAAATGTTCAGGGATTAGACATATACAAACTTGTGCAGGATCTCAACTGCTATTATTTCTTTTTAAGTTATTTGTAATTTTTCTCAAATGTTTAATATAGTGGAAATAAAAATCTACCTAGTCTGAGAAATCAATTAATTAAAGCTTAGTTGCTGATTATCTACTCTGAATTACTAAAGGATAAGTCTGGGGAAAAGAAAGGTTCAACAAAAGGGAAAAAGGGACTGAAAGAGAAACAAACTGAAGATATTAACAAAGAAGAAATAAAGGATGACTTGCCTGCAGAAAATGGAGAAGCAAAAAGTGAGGAGGTAATTGTGACAAGCATTGATATTCTGTTTTTTCTTTTAGTTCATTTGTAGTCCGATTTTTTAAAAAGAGATGCTCATTTCACCTCCGAAAAGAATGGTATATAGATGCATCCTACCTTACCCTTGCAGTTTGCTGGATGGATTTATGTGAGGACACTTCAAAAATTTATAGTGTCATAATCTTTGCTTACCGGGAAAAGGAGCAACAGGAAAGAGGAAGAAGAGGGTTCAAAAGTTGGAGATGGCACAAACTTCTACTCTGGATTCAAAAAGTGGGGACTTGCTCCAGGGTTCGGTAAATTTCTCCTCTTTTTGCTGTCTCCTTTCCATCATATGCCTTTGATGGAAAAAAACAACTAGATTTGACTTATGTCCACTATTAATATTCCTAGTTAAGAGCATAGGGAACTAGACAGTTTTCAGCCTGGATAGTCAGGCCATATAGATCAATTCCTCAAAAATTCAACCTCGTATCATTTTTATACTACATTTAATTTGAATATAATTAAATAATGTTAATTCTCTAATTTAATTATTCTTCACTAATTGATAGGTTTTCTTAATAGTAGAAAAGAGTTGCAGAAAACGGGAAATGTGTTATTATTCAGACTGTAGCTCTAAGTTATGGAACAGCATAATGTATAAATCTTCTAAATTAAAGGATGCATGCTCATTCATGTTCATTGTTTGTGTTCCATAGTTTATAAGAAATATTTTTTCATGAGGATCGAGCATGTTAATCTATAATGGCTGCATCATAAATTTTAAGCTGAGTGATTAAAATGATTTAATACATCTTGGCCATGGTATAAAAGTTCTATTGGGCCTGTATATCAAATTTGGCACACATTTTAAGTGCTTTTAAGTTTGAACTTGGAAATAAAATAAGTACTACTACTACTAAGTTTTCTCTTTTTTCAGGACCCAGTATCTGATACAGCAGGGGAAAAAGAAGAAAAATCTGAGTAACATCTTTATACAGAGTCTTTAATCAGTGGTTCTCTTACCACTGTCTTGTACAATCCAGAGGAATATTTTTATCAACTATTTTTAAATGCAAGTTTTTTAGTGGTTTTAGCAAACACATTTTTTAAAATAGGATGTCTTCCCCCATATCTCTTTTAACATAATGGAGTGTAAATGCCTTGTTTTAATGAAATAAAAATCATGTACTGGTTATCTGTTCTCTGTACAACCAGTAATTTAATGGAATGTTAGATGGAGTATTTTCAAATCTATTACTTTACAGTGCAATCTTCTGGATGTCTATTTAGAGGCATGTCCCACTTAATTCAATAAGTATACATAGGATTGTAGGTTTAACATTCCACAAGCCCAGGGTGGGCAACTTAAATTTTATCTTCTATGTAGGATTTCAGTTTTAATGAATACAGGATTGCTTCTTTAAATTTCTAGCTCTTAATTGAAAACAATGCTTAAGTATATGCCAGTAGAAAATAAGTTGCTTATTCCTTCTGTAAACTGAGTGATAGTTTGATAAACTATAAGAGAAGCATTGGCACAAGGAAAATGTTGACATTATGACAAGTAGGAAAAAAAATTCACAACCCCCAATTCATTAGCCATAGATTGATTCCCTGATGCTTGATCTCGCTTTCAAGTTTATCTATGACAGAGTTATTTTTTGTAGTACAGTTGTAGTTTATTTTTTCAACAGTTTTGTAATACATTGTGAAAGATTGGAGATCTGGGTGTGTAGTGTGTGCTGTATAAATTTTCTGATTAACGAGATATGACTTCACATGGCAGTATTTGAGACACTGGTACTTTTCTAATTGAATGGTTTATCAAAGAAATTGTGATAACTTGTGGTTTACATTCAATTATTGAAAGAAAAATTTGTATGCATAATGTCTGTGGTTCATCCTATGATCTAATAAAATATTGGTATTAATATTTTTACAGTTTCAACTTGACTCTAAATCAGCTTTTATGTAATGTTATTGAAAAGAGTTTTTTCCCCCCAAGTCAGTTAATTGCTACCATTAAAGTTTACTTCTGCTAATGTGAGGTCATAAATGCTTGCTGCT
Organism: Charina bottae; assembly: GCA_023362775.1. Classification (NCBI taxonomy): domain Eukaryota; kingdom Metazoa; phylum Chordata; class Lepidosauria; order Squamata; family Charinaidae; genus Charina; species Charina bottae. The sequence goes on from JALMGJ010000004.1 coordinate 68,512,721, forward strand.
ACTACTTTTAGTAGTCTTCATAGTGAATCATCATACTGATTATTTTGACTTCTGCAATCTATCAAGAAGAGTGGTGGTGAAAGATCTGTTCTAAGATATAGGAATAGAGTCACCAGAAAAGCTTTAACTCCAATGAGAAGGCCGGGGCAAAGATCTCATCCACTGCCCTGGGAGGAGAACTCATCAGTCCTGGTTCTGCCTTGACAATTAAAAAACAAAAAACAGGTGGTATTGGTATTTTTCTTTACTTCTCCCCACAATTATTGCCTTTAGATACAGTAGTTGTAGACGTGTTGTTTGACTGCGATTAGCTTACCAAAATAATCCACTTCATTTATTTATTTATTTTCTATCCCGCCTTTATTATTTTTATAAATAACTCAAGGCGGCGAACATACCTAACACTCCTTCCTCCTCCTATTTTCCCCACAACAACAGCCCTGTGAGGTGAGTTGGGGTGAGAGTGACTGGCCCAAGGTCACCCAGCCGGCTTTCATTCCTAAGGCGGGACTAGAACTCTCAGTCTCCTGGTTTCTAGCCCAGCATCAGTCTCATTGTCTATTCATGAGGAATTGGTATAATCATAGTTCCCTAAGGCATAAATCTTTAGGTGATGAAAAATCTCCTAGGATACAAAATAAGTGGGGTGTCAAAGGATCAACACATTCATCTTATGGTAAGATATTATTGAATCAGTATCTTATAAAATATATTAGTTATGTTTTAGTTTAATCCACTGGTTTATGTTGGTAGAACAATTAAAACAAAAGGGATGAAGGCACTTTACAACCCATTATATGTTATTTAAAAGTTAATTCAATTCCTTATTTAACTGTTTAAAAAGGAATCAAATTAGCTTTTAAAGAACATAAGGGGTTGTAAAGTGCTTTCTTTAATATTACAGTTCAGGTTTCCTTTGCTAAAGTATGTTCTTCGCTTATACTACAAGATGACTCCTAGTAACTTAGATTTTTCAGTAGGCTGTCAATCTTTGCCTTCGCTGGAATTAAATATATATTCATAATCTTGTCACTTTGATAGGTGGAGATTTTCCTATGTTTGCATTTGGAGTTTTCCTCAGACGTGTCCTTCCATCCATACTTCCCAAATCCCTCCTCAGGTTCCCCTTTTATCTGGAATATAACATGGGAGGAGGTGCCCTGCATAACCATGCTTTGAGTGATGATCTTATGCTAGTCATTGCAAGGCTATTTTGGAATAGCATCAGTGATAGTAAGAAAAGGTAGAATTTTAATCTTAGTACCTAAATGCACTTTGGTAAAATAGCTTTTTCAATTTTACTGGAAAGCAGAGGGCATGAAAAAAATCTGTACAAATTTAAAATATGAAATCTACTCCCAGATCAATATAGCTTTATGAAAAGGTGGGTAAGTGCAAGATGTGCTTTGTTTAGAATAAATTTGTTCATGGCAAAAAATAAAATTAAATGTGAATTTAATTTTACTTCTTTTAAATTTGTACTATGTGACCAAGTCATAGAATGTGGAACTAGATATTCTTCAGGAAAATAGCTTTTATGTGTCCTTATTTGCATTCTTCCACTTCTGTCTGGAGAAAACATTTTGTCCTACTGGATAAATCTCCATTTTGACCCTGTGGAATTGCCCGGCTTTGACTAAGACACGATTTGTAATGAGTCACTTATGCATGACTTTTGGAGCCTGAAGACTCCAATGTCAGTCACTCATCTTGTTAGTAATGCTGCAATGCAGGTAGTCCCATCTGTAAGTATCCACTTGGTGCTATTTTATTTACTTACTTACTTACTTACTTACTTATTATTCAAATTTTGCTATTTTATGCATCTTACCAAAATAAAACGTGAATATTTTAAGGCTGCTACATGTTTTACAGTTGGACATTACAATTGTTGCCATATGAAGCTTGTGCCTGTTGCAGTACAGTCACAGAGCATGCCACCCTTATCCGGTTTAATGTTTTATGGCAGAGGGTAGAGCAAGGAAACAGACTAATGAAATATAGTTAACATTGCTTAATGGTAACTGTAAAAGCAGATTTCACCAGCTCAGCAGAATCCAGTCCAGCTAAGATGAAAGGATCCCTGGATGAAATTATTCTTGTACCTGTCAGGATTTAAAAAGTGTATTTTATTATTCTTTCCTCTATCAAGTTCTGTAATCCAGAAAAAATATTGTGGGAGTCCTGCTTAGAGTTATGAGCTCTGAAAAAAAATGTGGTCTAAAACTCTTGATCTGATGTGGGCAGATTTTGCTTATCTAGTTCTAGGTAAATAAATATACTAGGTTTACTAGTAGCAAAATCCTTGTTCACTTACTTTTCACCCCTTTGCTATTCCAAATTGGTTCTCAAATCAGCTCTGCAGAATTTTGAATTTAAAGTGTTTTAAATTGTAATCTTGGAAAAAATAGAATATATATATATGGGTACAATAATACAACAATTTTGTTTGAGAGTATGCACCTGAATTTGAGTAAACCGAGACTGATTTGGCTTCAAATAATTCTCAAGCACCATTTTAAACTCGAAATTGTTCTTTATCTGACAGTTTAAAGTGACCATAAATGGCCTTTTCTTATAATCAATCGTAAAGGGATTAATGGTAACAAGTTGCACTTATTATATCGATCCGTATTTTGGAAAAAAAAACTAGCAGATTCTCACAATCTCGCGTAACTGGAGGCTGTCGTCTATGGCAGGTTTTCTTGGGATTATACTGCTGAATATTCAGTGCAACCCATTTTGGTATAAACCGGTTTATTAGAAATGAGAAGAGACAACTTGAACGAGCGTCGCACTTTTGAGGGCGATACTTAGTTGAAAATGTTCTGTCAAAGCAGTTCCCACATCGCTGGAAATAAAGCCTCGAGCAGGAAATCTTGCTTCCAAATAAATGCGTTTTAAAACCACTCTCTCACTCCCCTGAGCCACAATAAAAGCTTCAACTCCACTACATTTTACGTCTCGTTTTGGTCTCTCCTCCCTCTCTGAAGTGGTTTACAGTAGACCAACTAATTGCATCTCCTTCCGCGTTTAGCCCACACACGGTTTTTTTATTCTGTTTGCCTCTTGTGAAAGGTGGCTCATCCCACTACACAGTGTAAGCAAAGAAAAGCCAATCAACCTCGGGTACGATTGTGTCTTTCTAAGGCAACGTTTTCATTTGTTGCAGAAAGAGATGGACTACTTTTCTCTGCTCCCCCCTGCTATTCCCGTCAGCCTTCCCCGCCTCTCCTTGGCCCGCTGACGTCAGAGTCGTGTGAGGTTTCTCGGCAGTAATGGCAGCAGCGGGGCTGGAAGAGATGAATCTGAAACGCAGCGGCTAGGGTGGCGCGCACAAAAAAGCGCGCGCGTGCCCGCCGGATCTCTGTCCCTCCTCAGATATACATACACATAAGAGTGGAGGGGGAGGGGAGCGCTGGCAGGATTATGTCGAGCCAGGCCTGGGCCGCCGCGCCAGACAAGAGCCCTGAATCCTAATCTCGTTCTGGCAACAGCGGCCGCTACGGAAATGGCCGAGTTCTCGAAGGCCTCCAATTCTGCCTTGGCCGCTGGCGGTCTCTCCCTGTCGCTGATTGAATCAGGTAAAACAAAAAGTGAGCGCCGCCGCGAAAGGGGACGGGGAATCTGCGAGGTGGATGAGACCAACCTCTCAGCTCCCTGCGCCTCCGACGCCGCCATCTTACTCGTGATCCTGATTATGAATTACAGTCACCTAAGGGGATCTCCCACCCCCTCCCCTCTCTCACCCTCCCCCAACTGAGCTCAGCTCTGGATTCATCTCTCTCTCTCTCTCTCTCTCTCTCTCGCAGAACTGTATTTCCTCATAGCTCGCTTCTTGAACGCTGGGCCTTGTAGAAAAGCAGCAGAGGTGAGTTCTGAATTAGTACCCTACTTTTCCGCTAACCCCAGTAAGTCTTCAGAGTGCCCCCCTAACTTAGGCCAGCAGCCGCGCTTTTTGATTTTAAAATATGTGGTTCTTCCTTCCCCTGCAGGTGCTGGTGCGAGAACTGGAACAGTACCAGGTCTGCTTGACTTGATTTATTTTAAAATTTTACTTTTCTTTTGTGACACTCAGTTTTACTCATAAATTCTTGATTTTATTTAGAGACACATCTTTTTCAAGAGTGAAGTGGTAGGTCATAAGTGCAAGCACCCATAATAGCTTTAACATGTCTTTCCCTTCTCCCCCCTTTTTCCCCTTCAACTTTAGTTGCTTCCTAAACGGTTGGATTGGGAAGGAAAGGAGCATTGCAGAAGTTATGAAGACCTGGTGAGATATAGCTAGTTTAGAAAACTCAAAAGTCCATTTATTAAGATAATCATATTTACTCTATTAATCATCCTACTTATTGTGAAGTGTTAATTATTTTGCTAGACAACAAAAACCATTAATGGGACTGCAGACAGGATGTTGTCATCACAAAGGAGGTGGGGTTTGTGGGAGTGTGTCACACAGAGGGTGAGTTGTGAAAATGTATCAGCAGTGATGCTTTTGCTTCCCTGTCTTCCAGAATGAGGACATCTGGAAAAGATGCTTTTTTTTCTGATTTGTTCAGAAATTTCTTAAATAAATTTATTTTAACAAGGATTTTTATTGTTTGTGGTTACCTTAGACTTCTTAGCTTTTGAAGATAAGGGTTTTACTTTCACTCAAAGCCTGGATCATTCAGTATTTTGTTTGTACTGAAGAAGTTGAGGATTCTGGATGTCTTCAGAGAACCTTTGTTTTAAATATGTGCTGTTTAGCAGTCTTGCTGAATATCTCTGCATGGATTTTAAGGCTTTGACGGAGAAAGGGATGCTTAGTGAGTTGATTGGAGGCTATAGGCCCTTATTGTTCTCTATCTTTCCATTTCTCCCAAATGATACACATTTTAAATAGTAAATGCTTCTACATGGTGTATTTTCTCTTACAAAAGGCATGTTTTAAAAGCAAATGCCACTGACTGTATTAAGCATTCATTTATTACATTGAAGCTTGTATAGCTATTGTGTGCTGGGGTTTAGCACTGGTTTCATTTATTTTTTGAATTTATGAGACTTTTTTTTGAAATAATGAAAAATATTAGAATTTAAAGATTCTTTGTCTTTATAGGATTTCCAGTATAAAATGCAATACATAAAATTGAACTGCCAGGCTGTAGTAATTTATGCTTAGAAATATACACTGCTCAAAAAAATAAAGGGAACACTGAAACAACACAGTGTAAGTCCAAGTCAATCACACTTCTGTGAAATCAAACTGTCCACTTAGGTAGCAACACTGATTGACAATCAATTTCACATGCTGTTGTGCACATGGAATAGACAACAGGTGGAAAGCATAGGCAGTTAGCAAGACAGCCCCAATAAAGGAGTGGATCTGCAGGTGGTGACCACAGACCACTTCTCAGTTCCTATGCTTTCTGGCTGATGGTTTGGTCACTTTTGAATGCTGGCGGTGCTTCCACTCTAGTGGTAGCATGAGACGGAGTCTACAACCCACACAAGTGGCTCAGGTAGTGCAGCTCATCCAGGATGGCACATCAATGCGAGCTGTGGCAAGAAGGTTTGCTGCGTCTGTCAGCGTAGTGTCCAGAGCATGGAGGCGCTACCAGGAGACAGGTCAGTACATCAGGAGACGTGGAGGAGGCTGTAGGAGGGCAACAACCCAGCAGCAGGACCGCTACCTCCGCCTTTGTGCAAGGAGGGACAGGAGGAGCACTGCCAGAGCCCTGCAAAATGACCTCCAGTGGGCCACAAATGTGTGTGTGGCTGCTCAAACGGTCAGAAACAGACTCCATGAGGGTGGTATGAGGGCCCGACGTCCACAGGTGGGGGTTGTGCTTACAGCCCAACACCGTGCAGGACGTTTGGCATTTGCCAGAGAACACCAAGATTGGCAACTTCGCCACTGGCGCCCTGTGCTCTTCACAGATGAAAGCAGGTTCACACTGAGCACATGTGACAGACGTGACAGGGTCTGGAGACGCCGTGGAGAACGTTCTGCTGCCTGCAACATCCTCCAGCATGACCGGTTTGGCAGTGGGTCAGTAATGGGGTGGCATTTGTTTAGGGGGCCGCACAGCCCTCCATGTGCTTGCCAGAGGTAGCCTGACTGCCATTAGGTACCGAGATGAGATCCTCAGACCCCTTGTGAGACCATATGCTGGTGCGGTTGGCCCTGGGTTCTTCCTAATGCAAGACAATGCTAGACCTCATGTGGTTGGAGTGTGCCAGCAGTTCCTGCAAGATGAAGGCATTGATGCTATGGACTGGCCCGCCCGTTCCCCAGACCTGAATCCAATTGAGCACATCTGGGACATCATGTCTCACTCCATCCACCAATGCCACGTTGCACCACAGACTGTCCAGGAGTTGGGGGATGCTTTAGTCCAGGTGTGGGAGGAGATCCCTCAGGAGACCATCCGCCACCTCATCAGGAGCATGCCCAGGCGTTGTAGGGAGGTCATACAGGCACGTGGAGGCCACACACACTACTAAGCCTCATTTTGACTTGTTTTAAGGACATTACATCAACGTTGGATCAGCCTGTAGTGTTCTTTTCCACTTTAATTTTGAGTGTAACTCCACATCCAGACCTCCAGGGGTTGCTTACATTTGATTTCCATTGCTTTTTGTGTGATGATGTCAGCACATTCAACTATGTAATGAACAAAGTAATTAATACAAATATTTCATTCATTCAGATCTAGGATGTCTTATTTCAGTGTTCCCTTTATTTTTTTGAGCAGTGTATATCTCTGACATTAGTGAGGTTCACTATTTGGCTCCATGCATTTATCCTCAGAAATAAATAATTGTACTAAATTAAAGTAATGTAGTAGATTCTTAATCCTGAACTTTCTTGTTGTATCTCCCTCTGGCAATATTATAGTATATTAAGGTTTCAGGAATAGTAAATGCAATAGTCAGTTTGTTTTATCAGACAGAAGATTATCAGGAGACTGGGTATTTGCCACTTAAGTAAATTGATCTGGTTTTGAAGCAATTTTAACTGTTCATAGGTGTTACGTTGTAGCACTGATATTTAAATAGTAGGGCCAGATAGGAAAACATGTTCATATGAAGTAAATTGAAAAGTTTTAGAAAATAAAATAGTTTTGGTCAGAAAGATATTAAAGTAAGCAATGGCAGAGGTTTAGTAGGGCGCCACAGCAAAGAAAGTCTTCTGACCTGCTGATAAGTGCCCTTGAAGGGGTATCCTCTGGGATGTCTTCAGATTCAGAGTTAGGGCAAGTGTTCTGTGTATGATTGTCGGGTATGATTGGTCTTGATTTTATGTAGGTATGGTAGTGAAAAGCAGTGACTATTGGCTTCTGTTATTACATTACCATTGTGTATTCTGAGTATTTCTGATAGAAGGCAACTAGCCATGTAATTAATTTGAAATTATTCTATTTAATTATAGCCAAACCAACTTAAAGTACCTTTTGGGGAGTTTTGTGAAATAACTAGACAACCTGTGACCTTTTGGCTCATCGTTTCAGTTGGGTCATTGTTTCAGAGATATTTACTTACCTAAACAGATCAACAGAATTACCACGGGCAGGCAAAAAAGCAGTGGGAGCAGGAGCAATTTCCGACTTCCTGCTGGCTTCCCCGCTGACTTTGTTTGTGGGAAGCTGGCAGGGAGAAAGTCAATGGGGAAGCTGGCAGGGAAGGTGCAGGTTGTTTGGGTAAGTCTCCCCCACCTGCGGAGCCTCCCCAGTCCCTCAGCACTTGCACTGGCCACTCTCGCATCCCCACACACTCTCCCCGACCCACACCACACCCTCGCACACCTGTCCTGCACTGCACCCCTGTGCACCCTCCCTGCCCCTCACCCTCCCTGACGTGTGCTGCACTCTCACGCACCTTCCCTGACCCACGCTGCGCCTCTCACGCACTCCGTCGCTCCCTCTCCCACCTGGTAGCAGCCACTTACCTGCCTGCTGGCCTTGGACTTGCAGCTTCCTGCCAGCTTCCCCAATGACTTTGCTTGTGGGAAGCTGTCAGGGAGCGTCGGCAATCACAGTCGAGTTTAGACTTCCTGCTGGTTTCCCCATTGGCTTGTGGGAAGCTGTCAGGGAGTGTTGGACCGCAGCTGACCACAGTGGCGCTGAAGCGGCCACAACTTTGCCAAATTTCAATCCCATGGGAGTAATGGGTCCCTGATTTTGGATGCATTCTGTAACTTGAAACATGTCAACTGGATTTCTATTTTCTTAATGGAAACGTTTCGCTCCTTATCCAAGGGGCTTCTTCAGTCTGAGCAAAGTTGGTAAGGGAATCCTAAATATGTTCCTAGGTAGCTGTGTGACCTTACACCTGGGGCTAGGTCATGGTTATATTGAGATGTAATTTTTAAGTCCTTTTATCATCTAATGGAATCCAGTATCTTCATCTAAAAGAAAAAGGACACTCATTTGAGGACATTAATGTTCACATTTTAGACAGAGAAGATAGGTGGTTTGAGAGAGGGGTCAAGGAATCCATTTATGCCAACTTGGAAAATCCTTCCTTGAATAGAGGTGGGGGCCTCAGGCACAAACTCTCCCCCATCTTCCTCCCCGTGTTGTCTTCTGTGCCTAGGAAGATTAAGACCATTTCAGAAGCTCAACAGCAGCATGGTGTTTTTAACGACCCTCCATTAGATGATAAAAGGACTTAAAAATTACATCTCAATATAACCATGACCTAGCCCCAGGTGTAAGGTCACACAGCTACCTAGGAACATATTTAGGATTCCCTTACCAACTTTGCTCAGACTGAAGAAGCCCCTTGGATAAGGAGCGAAACGTTTCCATTAAGAAAATAGAAATCCAGTTGACATGATTCAAGCTACAGACAATTCCACCTGGATGACTGAGAACCTTCATAGACATGCATTCTGTAAGTTAGCCCATTTGAGGTACCTTGGTTCAAAAATTGTTGTTCTATGATGCACCATTTCACCCAATTGAAGGTTACAAACAGAAAAGAGAGTTTTAGTAGTATATAGATGTAAATAGTGAAGTGGTGCTCTCTTAACAGGATAAAATATGCAGTATCAAGTGTTTCCAGTAAGGAAGGAATAAATATTATTGTTTCTAAAATATTTAGGTTATTTAAACAATATCTTACTAAGTTATCTTAACTTTAAATTTTAATCTTATTTGCATGTTAGGTTTTATCTAACAAACATGTGGCTCCAGATCATTTGTTGCAAATTTGCAAGCGAATTGGCCCTATACTGGATAGGGAGATTCCACCCAGCATTCCAAGAGTGAATTCATTGTTGGGTGCTGGGAAACAGTCCCTGCTGCGTACAGCAAAAGGTATATTCAGATTTTTTTATATTGCATGCTTCATTAAATTCTAGTCAGATATGTCTGAGCTTAGTATATGTAAAAGTTCACATCTCAGTTTTCCAACTTAGGATGAATGTCCTTACCCATTTAATGAAAACTGTCAGCACTACTCAGCCTGAATATACTCTGTTCTTCTGTAGACACAGTACATTTCATTATATTGCTTTGTGACATTTTCTGGTGTTGAAGCATAGAAACAGTGACAGAAACTTTATACAAACACACAGAGTTCTCTAAATTGTTGTGATAGTTGTTTGTTACAGTGCTTTTATCAATATTTTTCCCATGAGTCTAGCAATCTTTTAGTCATTGTGGTTCTGATAGAGGCTGTTAATTCAAGTGTGAAAATACTGTGTTAAGTAGGCTATTTTAAAAGGAACATTGAGTTTGAAATACATTTTAAATTTAGTGTGTGTGTTACATTTTTAAATTCACAAAATCCTAACATGACATATAGAATATTTTACACATAAAATGGTACATACTGCAAAGCACTGAAGATATTCTTGAGCTAAGTTATCTCTTTGATGATTGCACTTGAACAGTTTTCTTAGCAGGATAATGTAAATGTTTGACATTATCTTCTTTCAGGATATTCTTCATATATCCTAGTTCAGCATAGAGTACTGCTATTTCCTAGTGTTACGTTGTGTATAACTAAAGTACACTTTTGCAGATTGCAAACATACAAATTGGAAAGGCTCAGGTATTGCTGCCCTTCACAGAGGAAGACCACCTGAAATACCTATTAACTGTGGCAGACAGCCAAGTCTAGGTAAGTGGATTGTTTGGTTAATATCATACAGTGCTCATTCTGTTTTTCTGCTTCTGCTAAAAAAAATGCACGCTGTTTATCTCATTCAAATGCATTACTAAATTATGCAATTATAATGATTAGATACCAAAACATTAGACACACATACTTGATATGAAGACTCTTAAGTTAAAAATTACTGGAAATTCTTACTCCCACGTTTTTTGTTAACTTCACATTTACTCCTTGCTCCGAAACCTGAACCCAGCACTAGCAAAATTTTGTACTTCACCTTGCTCACACAATTAATCCCCCCCCCCACCTTTAAAACAAACAAACACACTTCAACCTTAGAGGTAGTATAGCCATCTAGGAAGGAGAGAAAGTAGCTGCCAAACTTTCAAGAATTGCCTTTGCCCAATTTATTTGACTGGATTTCTGCCTAAGCAGCTTTTTGAGAGAAAGGCCATTGCTCAATGGGTATGCATATGCTTTGTATGCAGGAGATCTGTTCATGCAATTCAAATTAAAATGAGACATAATGCCAATCAGAATAAACAGTTTCAAGCTAGATAGATTAAGATGTAAGCTGTTACAAGACAACTTCCTTTTTTCAGTATTAGTTCTTGTAGTATAAATAACCACTGATTATTAATCCTAAATATAACATTATAATCAGTGTGATTACCTTTTTCTTTTTTAAAGAAGTTACATACCCTTAACTTTTTTTCCTATTTTAGTGGAATTAAATTATGCAAAACAGTTGACCGGATGTATACGATACAGTTGTTCATTCCCAGGAAATATGTACCAGCATATAAAGATGCATAGACGGATACTTGGTCATCTTTCTGCAGTTTATTGTGTGGCATTTGATAGGACTGGACATAGGATATTCACTGTGAGTTTATTTATTTATTTGATAGATTTATATGATTGCCTGATTGATATGCAATGACTAACAATAAATACAATAAAATAATGATTAAAACCAATCAAAACATACATATGTGCATGGAGAAAAATTAACAATCGCCACAACAAAATGAGCTCACCCAATATCTGGACTCCTATACTTGGTGGAAAAGCTGGGTCTTTAATGCTTTATGAAAGGCCAGCAAAGTCAGTACCATCCAAATCCTGGGGTGGGTGGGGTATAGTTTTCTATAGAGAAAACACACTTCCTGGATCCCATTAGATGGCATTGTTCATTAGAGGGGACCTAGAGCATGCCCACCCTATCAGATCTCACTGGACGAGCAGAGATAATGGGAAACAGGTGGAGATAAGTTTGTTGTTGAAGTATGTTTTGGAATTTAATAGAATATAGGGGAAAATGAACGATAGTAACTCATTAATATTAACACTTAGTAATTGCTATTATTCAGATTCTGTTCTAAATGGGATTTGGTATTTAATTTAGTACAGACCGAGGTGAAACTTAACTTTCCTGGTAAAGTGACTTAAGAAAATATATCTAGAAAAGTCTAGAAGGATTGAGTGAAACAGGAAATATGCCAGGTATCATCAGAGTTTGTATTGGTGGAGTTCCAAGGCACTGGATACTGGGATAGGAAGAAAGCATCCATAACCATCTTGATTGAAATCCAGATCTGCCAAATCCTTTTAGAGTAGAGCCGCTCATTTTCAGTCATACAGTCAGATCTTGATTTAAATGTGTTTCCATTTAATGGTCTTTGGGTACAAGGGACCAAATTTGAATTTAGGCTTCATCTCTGAAATAGTGGATAACTCCATTATTTTTGAAGTCTGTCCAGACAATTGATGCAATTTGCATCAGTGAATGTAATTTGTTTAATTATGTAATGGATGCATTTATGTCAATATGCATAATTTTTTGTATTTTGTTAATACAAATTACAAAAATATCAGTTTTGTAATTTTGTTAATTACATCAATTATGCAGTTTCAGATTTAACAGACATTCAGCCTTAATGGACACCTTTTCCTGAAATGATCAGGAAATGGAGGTTTTACTGTATACATAGCCATCTTGGGGATGGCTGGTGCCATAGAGCCCTTTTAAACATCGACCCATCAAATCTTGGATTTTGTATTTAAATTTATTGTATTGGAGAGTATTTATATACGTTGTTTTAATTGTTGAATTTTAACTGTCGATTTTTTTGTAAACCGCCCAGAGTTCCCTCGCGGGGAGATGGAGCGGTAAATACAAGTCGAATTATAAATAAATAAATAAATACATTGTACCTGGAATGGAAGTAAATAACATTGCATGTACGTTCTCAGAACCTAAGCTATTTGACAGGCATAAAACCCAAAGCATAATGGTTAATTTCACCAATTCCTATTTAAAGCACAATTTGCTGTATTCATTTTATAGCCCATTATAAAATTGATTATTAGTTTTTATGGCTGTAAAACAGAAGTAGATGTGTATGCAAAGAGAACATTCTATTGTTGCAGAAGCAAGCTTCTGTTCTTTTAGAAAATGCTTTTGCTTTTACATTAAAGTTCCCTAAGAAATTAAGATAAGGCAGGGCTAAGGAAAGATTAGCACTAAGAATAATTGTAAAAAATGAAAAATATATTATCAGGAGATACATTAGTCTGTACTAAATTAAATACGAATTGATAACAATATATTGATCCATTAGTTACCACTTTTGTCTATTTATGTGGTATATCAGCATAGTAAACATAAATTGTAATCAGGGTAAAAACACTATCAGTTAAGTTTACATTTTGAGCTATGCCATGAAAAATCTATAACCTCATTTACATAAAGCTAAACCATAACCTGTGATGTACAAACCACAGTGGTGTATTCACAAACATGCTGAACTGAAATTGAAGAGACCACTTCATGGCTTAGCACGATGTGTGTGCCAAATCACTAGGTGTTCCCTTGTAACTGTTACTCAAATGTGTTTTCTTATTTCAAGACAGTCTTATGTAGAATATTGCAAATCATTATAGTAAACTGCATTTGAGAATAAATCTATGTATGCCCCTTTACGTTTAATTTTAAATTATTTTTAAACCACAGTGAGGCATTTAAACTGAGAGAATGATTAGATGCTAAGTAATTGTTTTCTTTTTATTCAGGGATCAGATGACTGCTTGGTAAAAATTTGGTCCACGCACAATGGTCGGTTATTAGCTACCCTAAGAGGCCATTCCGCAGAGATCTCTGATATGGCTGTGAACTTTGAGAACACAATGATTGCTGCTGGTAGTTGCGATAAAATTATCAGAGTTTGGTGTCTCAGAACATGTGCCCCAATTGCTGTTCTGCAAGGACACACTGGATCAATTACATCTTTGCAAGTAAATTCTTGATTTTTTTAATATATGATTGCTAATGCATGTTGAAAAACTATTTTTAAAACTGCTTTTTAAAGTACATTTTGGGATCTTTATGTAACTTTCTGAATCTGAAATTACCAAAAAGTTCCAGTTGTGTAATTAATGGTGACTGTGAAAATGATGTGAGTTTTCCTTGTTGTTGCTTGTTTAATTTGATATCATAACGTTTGCAAATTCGTAAAATTATTTATTACATTTATAGACCACCAAATCCATTAAAACAAATGCCAGTTTGGATCATCTGAATAGAACTATTGGGTGACATTTGTGCTGAACATTACTTTTTTGTATAACCTACTCAGAATAAAGATTAATCTGCTTACTGAAAATACAAATGATGAAGTTCATCATTGGGTAAAAGGCTTTCTATCCTCCTCCTGCACCTCTCCTATACCTTGTGATCCCTCAGATCTGCTCCAGAATATTCAGTTCTCTTGAATAGATTTTGAGAGTCTTCATAGGGTGAGAGGAAAACCATTGCCAGTACACCCTGCTAGGTTGATAGAAACCATTGTATCAGGGCTTTCCAAAGTTTTTCCCGTGGCGACACACCAACTGGCGTTGGTGTGTCACCTCGGGAAAACACGGAAGTGCGGCAGCGCGCAAAAACCTGGAAGCGCTGCTGCCGCTTTCGGTTTTTGCGCTCTGCAGTTGGTGTGTCGCCGTGGGAAAACCCAGAAGCGCTGATGATGATCAGCGCTTCCGGGTTGTGTGGCGACACACCAGACTGTGTGTGGCGACACACTTTTGTGTCGCCACACACAGTTTGGAAAGCTCTGCATTGTATCATTAGAAAGTAAGCATTGATTTCACCCTTGGACAAGAACATGTTGCCTAGTTATTGGGCAAATGAAGCAGCTATGTACAGGCTGTCTTAAGCTAGAACTCTAAATTTGTGGGTTCAGTAGTATTATTGCTATTTTTTTCCTGTCTAGCGTATATAACTGGTGTGGTCACAGTTGCAGCTTTGTATGTTTGCAGTAGAAATAGCATACTTCCAGTTATATAAAGCAGCTCTCTACAGCGTGGTTAATATAGTGCTGTCCATCGTGAAGCTTATACTGTGCTACTAGAATTTGGTATTCTCTGAATGATAAGTATCAACATCCTGTTTTTTAGGAAAAAAACTTAGTTGTTGTCTTATAATAGTGTAGTCAGTTTCATTTAATCACACTGTATAGAATGATATTTCATAGTATATAGTATATAGTGGTTGGATTCATACAATATGATAAGCTGTGATTTGTTGAACAAGAGAGTCTGCATATCAAAATGCTACACCGTAACTTATGATTCATGAACCTTAATGGCTGGGTTAATATATCATATTAAACCAAAATCAGCCACATTATGACAGTTGCAGAGTGTATGAGCCTAGACAATTGTATGCATTCATAGTGAATGTATGTAAATGTGACTGTACATCATGTTTGCTGCAGTGTGTTAATAAATTATCACTTGGTGCTATTTTTTATTTTTACCTTTGAATGTTTTTAATGATGGAATATGCAAACTAAATATAATTAAAGAATCAAAAATGAAAACTTGTATACTGAAAGAAATGCTGGAATTTAATGTCCTATTTATTTAAAACACACATTATGATTGTGGTTTTTTAATTTACAGTTCAGTCCATTAGTCAAAGGTCCAATGCGATATATGGCATCCACAGGTGTAGATGGAACAGTGTGCTTTTGGCAGTGGGATACGACAGCCATGAAATTCAAGTATGTATTTTTCTATATTACTAGTTAATTTCTGTGATATACAGCATTTTTGGTTTGTCAGATTTTTATGTTTCAATAAGAAAATGAATACTATACAATTTTCATTACAGTTTATAAAAAGCAGATAGAGAACCTTACTGTTGCAAAAGGAAGCAAAGAAAAGCTAACTTCTTTGTAGTATATAGATGTCTGAATGCATTGGAAATGGGCATTATATTTATGAGCTGTTTAAATTTAAGATTTCCATAGAATTCATATTGCTACATATAAATAAGTAACCTTTGTTGTCTTTGAAGTAACAGGCCATTGAAATTCATAGAAAAACCTAGACCTGGAGTTCAAATGCTTTGTTCTTCCTTTAGTGTTGGTAAGTACATGAACCACTGAAGCAGAATGTGTTTGTACTAGTCATTTTTCTACTTATTCAGCCTCAGAAAATTCTGTTAAAAGAATGTATTATTTTCTGGGTTCAGTTCAGGTGCTACTTTTTCTAGTGGTGTAATTAAATCCTTTGAACTCAGTAGACCTTCTGTGTAGGTATATGCAAAATTGGACTGGGCCTTGGACAAGATTGCACCCGTGCGACCTCTCTTGTCCCATCGAACCTGACACTCACTGTTTTTTACGGAGGAGCTGAGGGTTCTGAAGAGGATTAAGAGATGTCTAGAGTGCCGCTGGAGGAAGACAAAGACTGAACCTGACCGAACACAAGCTAGAGCTGCTATTAAGGCCTATCTTGTGGTGTTAAGAGCCGCGAAACGCCAATATTTCTCTGTTCTTATTTCATCCGCAGAATGCCGCCCAGCGGCCCTATTTAAAATCACACGATCCCTTTGGGAAAGGTGGGCTCACTGCCCACCTGCAGGGCCTCACAGAGGAATTTTCTGGGCATCTGGAGGATAAAATCGCTCAGATTTGTTCCACGTTGGATTTCAGGCATGTGGCATGGCCTGTGGAGATGCCTGGGGAACTTACTTACCCGGTTATCTAGGAACAGTTTGATCCTGTTGGGCCCGAGGAAGTGGACAGGGTCTTCTGGACTGTAAATGCCACCACTTGTCAGTTAGATCCATGCCCCTCCTGGCTGGTGAAGGCAGTTCGGAAGTGACGTGTGGGTGGGTCCAAGCGATGGTGAATTCATCCTTGAGTGAGGAAGTGTTACCAGCTGCCTTTAAAGAGGGTGCACCCTCTCCTCAAGAAATCGTCTCTGGATCCCACCATACTGGACAATTTTTGTCCAGTCTCCCTTCCCCCCTTTTTAGGGAAGGTGGTTGAGAAAGTGGTGGCGTTGCAACTCCAGAGGATCCTGGATGAAACGGATTATCTGGACTCTTTTCAGTCAAGTTTCAGGCCTGGATACGGGATGGAAACAGCATTGGTCGCATTTCTGGATGATCTCTGGCGGGAGCGGGATGGGGGCAGTGCATCCATCCTTGCTCTTCTTGACCTCTCAGTGGCTTTTGATACCATCAACTGTGGTATCCTTTTGGGTTGGCTTAGGGGATTCGGGGTGGGTGGCGCAGTTTTGCGCTGGTTCACCTCCTTCCTCCAGGGCCGATCCCAATTGGTGTTGATAGGGAGCAAGAGATCCAGCCCGTGGCCCTTCCTTTGTGGGGTGCTGCAGGGTTCGGCACTCTCACTGCTCCTTTTTAACATCTACATGAAACCGCTGGGTGAGATCATCCGCCACCATCGGATGAGATATCAATATGCAGATGATACTCAACTATACATCTCCGTCCTGGGTGATTTAAGCGAAGCTGTGAACACCCTTTCTCGTTGCCTGGAGGCTGTAGGGGCCTGGATGGGGAACCATTGGCTTTGGCTGAACCCTGGTAAGACAGAGTGGCTGTGGGTTGGGGGCTCCTCTGTATCTAGGAGTTTACCATCTTTGGTTCTGGATGGGTTGCACTGCCCCAAACAGACCCGGTGTGGAACTGACTGACAACAACTGCTTGAGGAGCATGTGGCAGTCGTGGCCAGGAGGGCCTTTGCTCAACTTTGTATTGTGGACCAGTTACGCCCCTTCCTGGATCGGGAAGCCCTCCGGTCAGTCACTCATGCCCTAGTCATCTATTGCAATGCGCTCTACATGGGGCTACCCTTGAAGAGTATCTGGAAGCTACAACTGATTCAAAATGTGGCCGCGTGAGCAATTGTAGGTGCCCCAAGGATGGCACATGTAACACCTTTGCTCCAAGAGCTGCATTGGGTACCAGTCTGCTTCCAGGTCCGATTCAAGGTGTTGGTTATTACCTTTAAAGCCCTACATGGCATGGGTCCAGGTTACCTGAGGGTCCGTCTCATCCCCATTATATCAACCCATCCCACCTGGGGGACACAGCGAGGGCATGTTGCAGGTCCCGTCTCTGAAAGTATTTTGACGGGCGGGTCCCAGAAAGAGAGCCTTCTCTGTCGTTGCCCCCACCCTATGGAATACTCTTCCTCCAGAGGTGAGGCGAGCCCCCAGTCTCCTGGCCTTCCGGAAAGGAGTGAAGACATGGCTCTGCCATCTCATGTGGGGTGTAAGGGGGGGTAACCAACCCTGGGGGTGGGTAGCCCCCTGAAAACGCTCCCTGGAAATTAAATTAAGAATTTTTTACCATCCACTTCTTGGAATATATTATTTATTAAGAGGGTTGTTTTTATTGTATTTTTATTGTTTTACTGTTTTATTGTATTTTAACTAATATTTTATTCCTGTTTTATGTAACCACCCAGAGTCGCTCTCTGAGTGAGATGGGCGGTGACTAAATTTGATACATAAGTAAATAAAAATAAATAAATAGTCCAGATCATCTTAATACTGAAGAATTTAAAAAACATTTGCAGATATGTAGAAATGGATTAGATACAGTTCAAGAAAGCTTAAGAGGATCTATTAGAATCAGTACAGGTAGTTCTCACTTAATGACCACAACAGGGACCAGAAAACGTCGTTAATCAGTATGGTCATTAAGTGAGTCACCACACGACTGGACCCAATTTTACAACCATTTTTATGATGGCTGTTGAGCAAATCACCGCAATCATTAAGTGGATCGCAGGTTGTTAAGTGAATCACAGTGGTCGTTAAGTGAATCCAGCTTCCCCAATGAACGTTTCTTGCTGGAAACTGGCAAAAAAGGTCACAAATCACGATCATGTGACCGCAGGACGCTGCAACTGGTCGTAAATGTGAGCCAACTGCCAAGTGCCCGAATTGTTATCATGTGACTGTGGGGGTCGTGCAATGTTTTGCGACAGTCATAAGTGTGAGTACAGGTTGTAAAGCACTTTTTCCTAGGCTGTTGTAACTTCGGACCGTTGTTAAACGAACAGTCTTTAGGCGAGGACTACTTGTAGGACAGATTGGTTAATGAAACCATCAATTTCTGTGAGAAATAAATACAGCCAAATTATTCTGGTTCCAGTCCATAATTTGCATTTGATTCCTTTCATTGTTTTAAGCAATTACTTATTTTTTAGGTGGAATGTTTTTAGCAACTGGGAGTACTGACCATGTCATCAGAATATATTATTTTGGTCCTGAATCCCCTGAAAGAATTGCAGAACTGGAGAGCCATGCTGTAAGTAATATAATATTAAATTCTGCCATAAATTCACATTTTAATATAAAGGAAAGATTTACTACTGTTTAAAGTCTAATTGAGGAAAACATTTTATCTCACAATCTAGGTTGAAGTAGTTGGTATAATTAGATGTAGAACAAGTTATTTCTTGTAAAGAAGTTTGTAATCATGCAGCCATGATCATAATGTACTTAACTTGAAAATAGCCTGTGGTTAGTTAATAGGACTTGCCTTCAGCTAGACAAGGGAACGGGAGGTAGGGGAGATCTCAAGTGCTAAGGAGCTCATTTGCTTCCCTTGTGAGTTTGGAGTTTAATTACTGTCAAGGGCAACTGAGCTACTTACTTAAAAAAAACACCAAAGTTGCATTTTTTATTGTTTTAAGCTAGAAGGCAACTTTGTTTTTATAGAAAAATTAAAGTAACTTGTGTTAGGATGCATTAATGCACTGAATACTAGATAATACTTGAGTCCATTGAAGTTGGGTGGCCAATAAACTTTAATAATAATAAAATAATAATATTGATCTTTTATGCATCTTCACAGTTTTGTTCCTAGTTGATTTTGCTCCTGGTGCCTTTTTTCCTTTGCATTGGCATAGGAGTATGTCTTTTAAAAATGGTTTCTTATTATTTAAATTTAGATGACCGCCCAACTCCCCCAACGGTTTCTTAAAGCAAGGATAGGGAACCTCTGGCCCACAGGACTAATTTATTTGCCAGATCAGATCAATTTACCCATAGGGGTCTCAAGCCTTTTACCTCATCATTATTGCATGTGCCACACTTCAGCTACCTGATATTCTCCCCCTCACCCACTGGAAAGGAATGGTATGAGGCATCTAGAGCCAGTTTGGTCTAGTGGTTAAGGTACCAGGCTAGGAACCAGGAGACTGTGAGTTCCAATCCTGCCTTCGGCATGAAAACCGGCTGGGTGACCTTGGGCCAGTCGCGCGCACACAGCCCAACTCACCTCACAGGGTGGTGGTTGGGAAAATAGGAGGAGGAAGGAGCATTAGGTATGTTTGCTGCCTTGAGTTATTTAAATAAAATCTAAAAGCTGAATAATTATTCAGAAGGACATTTTGTGAAGAAATCAGAGCAGCTTCACTTACAACAACAACAACAACTTATTGAATTTGTATGCTACCCGACTCTCAATGTCTCTTGAAGAGGTTCTGAATGCTCTTGAAGTTTCAAAAGTCTTCTCATAAACACAAGATATTTTTGTTGGGATTGCTGCTGAAGCAAAACTTAAATGTCTTTGTGTTCTGTGGAGAGGCCCTTGAAACAGATGTCATAATGAAGTGGGATTTTGATTTAGTCCATTGCCTCTGGCCAGATGGAAGGCAGATGAGTCAAAATCTGGCTGTTGGACCCAGTTTTTTCTTCAACATCTGATTTAAAGTAATCAGCAGAGAAACATATGGTAGAAAGCTACAGATTAGCCATTGCAGGGGAAAGGAAGTTAGTTTGCAGTCTAACCAGGGAAGTCAAGGTGACAGTGGGAGTGGCCACTGCAACCTAAAATTTCTGCTCTTCAGTGCCAGATCAATTGTTGGTGATTTCATGCAACATTTGAGGACTTCCAAAGCACATCTAGTTCCCTGTGGTGAAGCTCACAGGATGCTGAATTGTATCTTTTTCCATCAAAAGACTGCTCTTAGGTTCATAACACCTGGACACTCACTCAGTTTTTTCCTATATATGGACAATCCTCTGTTGTCATCACCATAATCTTTAGAATGTCTTTTCTTTGTTTTCATTAAATAAAAGTAAGACTATTTACAATTTTTAACACATGCCACTTGCATTTTATTTTAATGTGTGTTTCCTGTTTCAGGACAAAGTTGACAGTATTCAGTTTTCAAATAGAGATGATAGGTATGTTTATAAAGAAATGTTTTTATCCTAATGTTTTGTTAAACAAACTATGTCAAAGTAAACTAGCATTGTTTTAACATTCACAGAAGATAAATGTTCTATATGGATTTCTTTTGGAACAGAAAGTAGCATGTAGATGAAATATCATGATGAGTACAGGTATTAGTCCAGAAAAATGCTAGATGTGCATATCTAAATGTCTCACAATTGAATTATCAGTATTTATTGAATATCATGATGGAATAATTTGTGGTTTGGGAGGAGCAACCTTCGTGGAAGTCAGAAGGTTATTCATTTGTGGTAGTAAGATCTCATATCAAAGAAACCTATCAACTGTTATTATTTGAAGTAGATTGTTTGGTGCAGTAGTATATATTTTATAGTAACAAAGCCATACAAGTGAATGTGTCTGGAGGAAAATAGATGAAAAAATGGGCAGAATAAGCCCTAGTACATACACTACAATTTGTACTTGTGAGTTGCAAAAATGTTGGACTTTGTGTGTGCTCCTCCACAATGGCAGTCATAGGACATAACCTAGCTTAGAAGATACTTTGTTTAATATAGAAGAAAGTACAGGAATGAGATGCCCATGTACTTGGGTCTCAAATAGCAAGTTTATTGTACTTTAATGTGTGTGTGTGTGTGTGTGTGTGTGTGTGGATGGATGGATGGATGGATGGATGGATGGCAGGGAGAGGTATTCTTTTGTCCCTGTATTACTTCAGAGTTATAGCTGCCAACCTGTGAACAAGGTAGAGATAAAGATGTTGAGAGAGAAACAATGGCTCAGGATAATATCTACTCTGTTCTGATGCGGGAATATGTAGACGGGGGTTGAGAGCATTTGTTATAATAAATATTGTTGGCAGGCCTCTACTGTAGGGTTTTTTGTTGTTTATTTGTTCAGTCGCTTCCGACTCTTCGTGACTTCATGGACCAGCCCACGCCAGAGCTTCCTGTCGGCCGTCACCATCCCCAGCTCCCCCATGGTTGAGTCCGTCACCTCCAGAATATCATCCATCCATCTTGCCCTTGGTCGGCCCCTCTTCCTTTTGCCTTCCACTTTCCCTAGCATCAGCATCTTCTCCAGGGTATCCTGTCTTCTCATTATGTGGCCAAAGTACTTCAGTTTTGCCTTTAATATCATTCCCTCAAGTGAGCAGTCTGGCTTTATTTCCTGGAGTATGGACTGGTTTGATCTTCTTGCAGTCGAAGGCACTCTCAGAATTTTCCTCCAACACCACAGTTCAAAAGCATCTATGTTCCTTCGCTCAGCCTTCCTTATGGTCTGTAGAGTTTGGTGGGCTGTAAATGTTTATATCACAAAATATTATTTCTATGCTCAAAGGAAACATTTAAATATCATTGGAGGCCAACTTTTGTGGGATGTATTGCTCTAGTTATATTTTATATATGCAATATATAAAATTCAGCATTTCTGAAAGATGCTATTTAAAATTTGAACCATTGATTTCTATTTTGTACGTCACATAGTATCTTTTAAATTTATGTCAAGGTTCATAAGTGGCAGCAGAGATGGAACAGCCCGAATCTGGCGATTTCAGCAAGCAGAGTGGAAGAGCATTTTGTTGGATATGGCCGACAAATTACCAACGTAGGCATACCTTACTTTTGAATGGTATTAGCATTAAATGACTTTGAAAATGGCTGTATTCTTGTAATTTGGAGGAACCTTCTAAATACTTTGGAGAAATTAAGGATTCTTTTTTAAAAAAAGATTTGTGTGTAGTTTGGTCGAAGGCTTAAGGCGATTTTACTTTAAAATAGTTCTGGGTTTATATAGTTAGGTATTTGTAGAAAAGTTTGGTTTGCCCTTTTCTGTAAAGTTATTCCCAATATAGACTGACTTCTGTATTAGCATTTTAAAATTTATTTATCACATGTATAGCCCATCACAATTGTACACTGACTTTTGGTAGCTCACAACATAAAAGAAAAATAAAACATTTTTTATAAAATAAAACCAACAATCAAAATAGACAAACCTATTTTGTCAGCTCTCAAATGCCCTCCAGAAAAGCTCCAATTTAAGAAAATTCCAGAAGGTGACCACAGTTGGGACCAAGTACAGTTCTAGAATGGTGGGAGGCCATTCTAGAGGGCTAGGCCAACAACAGAAAAACGGTGCTTCTGGTCCTTGGTCCCCCTGACCTGAGAATGGGAGACAAGTAACTGCTTTTCCCAGCATGAATCAAACGGCATAATTGAAGTAAATGCACAGTACTGTAATTAAATGTTTACTTGGATTAGTTTTTTTCATATTCATTGTTCTAGGTTTAACCTTTATTAGATAAATGGATTAGATTGTCTTGTTCTATTTCATACTATTAAAATGAATCAATTCATTCAATGCAGTGATTTGTGTTCAGAGGAGGATAAATTTATGAAACCCAAAGTGACCATGATAGCTTGGAGTCAAAATGATAATGTAGTGGTTACTGCTGTGAACAATCATCTGCTCAAAGTCTGGAATTCTTATTCTGGGGAGCTTCTACATGATCTCACAGTAAGTAAAAATGGCTGTTTTCAATAATATTTCTTCAAAATAATTATTACTAGAAATGTTTTCTTAAAATGTGATATGTTCATAAGACACTGAGTGTTAATAGTTTGTTGAATAAAATATGTTTATAATAAGGGATCTTTTATATTTTCAATATTTAAGCATTTTTTTTCTAAAAGCTGAAAGAAACATGAATGTAATTAAGTGGTTAGTAACCTGTTAATGGCACTACAGATGATAGTACCAAATGGTATGTATAATGGTATACAGTACCCTTTCTTTAAAGAAAAACTCAGCAAAAAAATAGGATATGGCTCTAATGAGCAAAGTAACACAATTATAACTTGAAGGTAGACAAAGCCAACATTTGGACAACTTTGGAGCCTTTTATTAATTACATTACACTATAATATATAATGGAGCAAAATCTCAGTGTAATCATTAATACTTATGTTGCAGGAAGATAGGGTTTCCAAAATCTTTTTGAATATTAAATTTGGATAAATAATAAAGACAAATATAACATTATTTTTTAATTCACTGTGAATTGGTTATTAAGAGAAGACAGGTATATAAACATCTAATATCTACAATAACAATTTGTTATTATGTCAAATGTTAGGATTTCTTGTCTGTGTTCACTTTGTACTTTGTAAAATTAAAAATCCAGTGGTTTAGTGAAAAATTAGAAAATATTAATATATTAGATATCTATTAGCAATTTAACCACTAATAATAAAACTCCAGTTTTCTCCATGACTAATACATTAATTTCTATTCAAAAAGGGGCATGCAGATGAAGTGTTTGTTTTGGAGCCCCATCCATTTGATTCCAGGATTATGTTGTCTGCAGGCCATGACGGCAGTATCTTTATCTGGGATATAGAAAAAGGCATTCAAATGAAACATTATTTTAATATGGTAAATATTATTTCTAAAAGTACTGTTTTAGCAATGCATGTATTTTTTACTTTTACCTTCAGCTTTATTCCTGCTTAAATAAATATGTATTAGAACCACCAGACAGCTAATCTAATCTAGGAAGGAGGATTTTTTAAAAGACTATAGTGTCCATAATTTCAATAGAAAATTTAAAAATTTCTGTTAAAAAAATTAAATCTTACAGTTCACTTTGGCTGTCCAATTTTCCAGTAAGTGCATATTTTCTAAGTGCAATTTTCTAAGTATGTATCAAATTTAAAGTATTAAGGTCTCCATAAAATCACAATTTTGTAGACTTGCAATGAATAATTATTAAGAAAGTCAAGTTTTGTCATTCTAGACCAGTGCTTTTCAAAGTCCAAAGTGATACACCAACGGCGGCAGTGTGGGGGCGGCGGTGTGCACGGCAGCAACGGGGGCGGCCTCGTGTTTCGTGCTAAAACCCGGAAGCACTGATGGCGTGCTGCCGCAGGGGTGGCGGCGACGCGCCATCAGCACTTCCGAGTTTTGTTGTGACACACTAAAGTGTCGCGACACACAGTTTGGAAAGCTGTTTAATAGACTGAGGAGCTATTACCTGCTAAAAGCCATTTTCTCTTGGAGGCAATTTGTAAAGGGTATATGCCAGTATAGGTTGAGGTTAGAATTCAAATTTCCTCTCCCTTTTCTTCTTTATCAGAGGGTTGCTTTCCTTTTTTTTCTTTTTTTATCAGAGGGTTGCTTTTCTTTTTTTCTTTATCAGAGGGTTGCTGTAAGAGAGAAACTACTGTTCTTGCTAGTGGTATGATTTAAAAGGTTTTTGAAATTAGGCTGAGATGTAATGTGAGCCAGTTTGGTCTAGTGGTTAAGGTGCTGGGCTAGAAACCAGGAGTCTGTGAGTTCTAGTCCCGCCTTAGGCATGAAAGCCGGCTGGGTGACCTTGGGCCAGTCACACACACTCAGCCCAACTCACCTCACAGGGTGGTGGTTGTGGGGAAAATAGGAGGAGGAAGGAGTATTAGGTATGTTCGCCGCCTTGAGTTATTTATAAAAATAATAAAGGGATAGAAAATAAATTTTAAAAAATTAAGACTAAGGCAACAGGTGTCTTAGCTCTTAGAGGGTTGAGCAGGAAGCAGGGTTTTCTTTATACAGCTGAAAATAGTGGTTCAGAGACCTCCTAGCTTCTTGGCACTCATAATTGAACCATGCATAACATGCAATTACGTTGTCTGGCTATAGTGGATTGTGGCACAATTAGCAAAGCTGAAATAGCCTAATTAAACAATTATAATTAGCCAATATGGTATCATCTGACTTGCCATCCACTATTTCTAAATAAAGTGATTTGACTGATTCCTTTTTACTAATCTTAGCTGCTTGCTGAGATGTACATTTTGCACAAATGGGGAGAGGTCATCAGTTACAGATGGGAAAGACCTAATCTGAAGCTATAAGACAAGACTTTCCAAACTTTTGCCGTTGGCGACACACCAATAGCTGGCACGCAAAACCCTGGAAGCGCCGCGGCATGCAAAACCCCGGAATCGCCGGTGGCGGTGCTTCCAGGTTGCTGCCACCGCCGCCACGCTTTTGGGTTTGTGTGCATGGCGGCGGCGGCGGCCTGGTATGTCGCGCGACAATCCGGAAGCACTGATGGACTGCCGCTGCTGTGCGCGCTTCTGCGCCATCAGCGCTTCCGGGTTGTCGTGCGTCACACCTGGGGCCCCCAGGCAACTCAGTACTGTGTCGCAACACACAGTTTGGAAAGCCCTGCTATAAGCAGTTCTGGAAAGTTTTTGTTTTTATTTTGATTTAGATTGAAGGACAAGGACATGGTGCTGTGTTTGACTGCAAGTTTTCATCAGATGGACAGCATTTTACCTGTACAGATTCTCATGGACATCTCTTGATATTTGGGTTTGGTTGTAACAAACCATATGAAAAGGTATTCTTTCAGCTTTAGTTGTTTTTAGCTGTTAAAAATGTTCTAATCTCACCAATCTTGTCATGTCTTCTTTTATTTCGTGTGCATAATGTAGTTGGATTGGAACTACTGTATAACTCTCTCTGAACCAGGTCTCAGTCAGCAAAAGCTTTAATTGGTAATTTGGTGAAGATAGAGCTCAGTCCGTAGAGGGATTGAGAATTGAAGATCATATTGTCTTTCTTTTTTTAAAAAAAATTGGCTACATCACTGTAAGTAGTTACCTTCTCCAGTCTCAAAAGATGGGCTTTCTTTTGTTGCTAGATTATAGAAATTGTATGTGTTTGTTGCTAAACTACTAATCCTTTGTGTTACTATTTAAATTTAAAAATTTAATTTATAAAAAGTAGCAACTTCACCAGTTATATTTCAGTTAAATACTGATTAAACATTTTTTAATCCTATATGCCCAGTCTATTGTTTTGCAAAACAAAATGATTACCTTGAAAGTCTTAACTATTGTCCTGAAGATTAAAGAAAAGATTAAATCAGAATTTTGTTTGTAGTAAAATATTGCCCTTCTTGGAGACCAATTTAAGAGAAAGTAGAGAACCATTCTCTGCAAAAGGAATAATTTAAAAAAATAATAATGTATGAGTGATTGTGCTAGATCAAAATAAGACTTATGATGACAATTTGCCTCTTAGGAAACCAATGTTTGAAATTCATTAAATATTCCTCATAAAATAAATTATAGCTTTCCTGAAATGTACCTTTTTGTTATCACTGTAACATTTATATCTAACTTACTTCTTCAAAGTTATAAAAGTTATATATAAGCCTCATTGTTTTCTAGATTCCTGATCAGATGTTCTTCCACACTGACTATCGACCACTGATTCGAGATTCTAACAATTATGTCCTAGATGAGCAGACACAACAGGCACCCCACCTCATGCCTCCTCCATTCTTGGTAGATGTAGATGGAAATCCCCACCCAACAAAATACCAGCGATTGGTACCAGGAAGAGAGAATTGTGCAGATGAGCATCTGATTCCTCAGCTGGGATATGTAGCAACAAGTATGAAAGGAAAATTTTAAATCTATGGCAAAAATCTTATTTTTGAGATTGAAAAAACCTGATCAAAAAGATCATGTAAATGCCTAGTTTTGAAATTGTACTTGTATTAGATTCAAGTTGTAGTTGTACTTATATATTCAAGCTATAGAATATTAATGCTTTCACTGGATTAGGGCCAGTTAATGTAATCATTGGATTGGGTCTAGGATTAATCTTTACTCATGCTGTGAGAGCATAAAAGAAGAGACTTTATTAGTTGGTGTAAGTCAGTCTTCAAATGCACAGGGATTAACAAAGTGCTCATGCTTTTGCTCTTGTGTTTGGATACTTCAAGTAGGAAAACCTCTACATTCTCTTTTGCCTTATCCAGCTCTGCAAATCTGCCTTAGTTCTCCCCATCACTACTACAGGTTTTGGAAAGGAAAGCTCCCTTTTTGAATCCTTCATCTTTTTCCAAGTTGGAATCTATACTTGATTTCTAAAGTTCTTACAAAGATATCTTCAGACTTCTGTGGACAATATCATTCCATTTACTTAGAATGTTGTTTTTCCTGTGATGCTTATGTGAGCACGGATGATACCAGTATTCTTTTAGCAAGACAGTGTTGGAATTTTCAACGAAGATGCTATTGTTCCACATCCTGATCTATATTTTATATCCTCAAAATGAACTTAGAATTCAGAGCTCCTTCTTACATCCAGGAGTGTGCAAAATCTTTTCTTTTTAAGTTTCAGTTGTGAAACTGAAATGTGCCATTTTAACTGGCCAGATTGCTATTTGAAGATTTCCAGTGGTGCTCCGAGCTTGAAAATGAGTATGCAGAACAGCCAACGAAGCTGTGAGATGGGACATTGAACAAAAGAAATTTGTGCAAATTAAAACATTTTGCATACCCTACATCCATCATTCTGTCTCGTTTTCTGGAGGTGTAGCTGAGGCTTTAAAAATTTGCATGAGAAAGTACATCCCAAAAGAACGTTCAATTCTTGCTTTCTGTTGTTCCAATTAATTTTATTCAAATTTGTTGAATGGCAATTTGATCTGACTTTCACATTAAAAACAGACATTTCTCCCATACCTGAGTCTTTGGAAGAAGGGTCTTAGAACAGTGTTTTTACCTTTCTGGGCATCACCATCTGCCTTTGTAGTAAGATTTGTTTGCTTACATCTTGACAAAAATGAAGAACGTTAAATACTCTTCTTAGAGGATCTTCGTTTAAACAAGGGGGCAACTTAATCATTTTGCTTTGTAGCAAAATGGCTGTTTTCTGACCCTCCATATTCCCCATAGTAGCCACTTTGTGAGAACACTAATTGCAAAGAGTCAAGATTCTAGATATATCCATAGTCAACAGAAGGTTTTTGACTCCTGGCCTACCTTCTGGTGTACTTTTTCAGTGGATACTTTTTGCTTAATTCTTGAAGAGGATATTTTTCTAAGTTTGCCGAATATATAGCTTTCTTATGGAAAGAAGAATGGAGAAACCTCTAAAGCTTTATACATTGAAGAGTGGTCATGTGATTTCTGATTTTCTTGGGGGTAGGGGAAAGTAACATTGAGTGATTATCTCCTAACTGTAGGCAAGAAGAACTTTCAGAATAAATATCTGAATGGAGGGATAGGAGAGTTGTAGCCCAAAGATACTTCTAAAGTACAGCTGTCAAGATCCATTATAATTAGCTGTACTGGCTGAGGCTACAGGGAATTGTATATTTTCAGATATTATTATATTACCATCCTAATCTAATAATTTAATTTCTGATGGTTTTGCAAGACTTTACTAGCATGTGCACATGCATATGCACCATCTTCTTTTCTTAAATTCATATACATATTTAAACTGCTTTTTTGAAGTTAGATTTTAAAAAGCAGTGAGGGTTTTATAAAGATGCCTTTTTGCAAGAAAAAGTTATGAGGTGCTTGTTACAAGATTTTTGGATCCTGGCCATGGCTGCTAACTTCCTTCCCTTGTTCATCTCTGTTTGGTTTACATGCTAGCAAGAGTGTAGCTCTTGGCAGGGTCTCCTTGCTAGTAAAGTCAAAAGGAGACGGGTAAAGCTAAGAGGATAAGGGCAGGCACAGGGAAAGCCAAACCACCTAATGAAAGTAACCCTAAAATTAAATTAAATTAAATTAATATTTAATTAAAAATAATGTTAATAATAGAAGAATTTTAAATTCTTCTATATTTAATTAAGTAAATATAGAATAAAGCAAACTACTTTTTATTGTGCCAAAAAGAAAGAAAAAACTTTTGTAATTGGTATATTTAATTAGACAAATGTGCAATAAGTGTTAAATGTAACAAAAACCAAATATACTACTACTAACAGGTAGTTTTACTAAAACTTGGAGAAATGGAGGAATCTAGAATCATGGAAGATTTTGGATTGGGTAAATATAATAATTCAGGAGATAAACATCATTATATTTATCCAGTAGCCTAATTAGCACAGTTTTTCATAGTGAAGGAATACCTGCAGGTCTGACAGAATTGCTGTCCATTTCCTTTGAGAAATTTGGGAAAATGAGTGAAATGCCAGATGACTGGAAGATAATACAGTAAATTAAGTTTTACAGTAAGTTATGTTTTAATTGTTAACTCTGTGTAAAGCGCCCAGAGTCCCCTCTGAGGGGGGAGATGGGCGGTGATATAAGATAGATAGATGGATGGATGGATGGATGGATGGATGGATGGATGGATGGATGGTTTCCCTGTCTTTACAAAGTAGAAAAAGGAGGATCTGGGAAATTAGAAACTAGTCAGTCTGACATCAGTTTGTTGTTGTTCAGTCGTTAAGTCATGTCCGACTCTTCATGACCCCATGGACCATAGCACGCCAGGCCTTCCTGTCCTCCACTGCCTCACCTGGGAAGTTTTTACAGTCGATCATAATAAACCTATGTGGTGATTATTAAATGTTAGTGTTTGTCAAAAACAGGTCTTCTCACGCTAATGTTACTTCAGTTTTGATTGGGTAATTTCCTAATAGATTATGGGAATGCTGTGGATGAAATATATGATGTGTTCATGTAGCAGCTGGACCGCCATTTGCTTGGGATGTTTTAATTTGAATTTCTATATTGAGTAGGAGATTGGGCTTCGCAGTTCTGTGTAAAAGAATTCACCTTTCAGATTTTTTGAATTTTTGCATACCTTTGCATCTGAATATTAATAGAATTTTGTGTGGTTCTAATATATAAAGGAAGTGGAGTGTGAGTGAACAAATATTTGGTGCTTATTCAGAAAATCCAAAAGGGGTGAATACTTTTCCCAGAAGTATAAATGACCCCTTTCAACTACATGGGTCAGTGATGCTGTTGGCAGGATTTATTGAGAATGGGACCAACATTTAAATAATTGTTCTTCATACTGAAATAAATATTTGATTTTTAATTTTGCAAGGTGATGGAGAGGTTGTAGAGCAAGTAATAGGACAACAGACTGCTGAACAGGATGAACAGAGTCTGGAGGAGCCCAGCATACTTGATGGCATGATTAGACATTTACAGCAATTGCAAGATCGAAGAACTGGCATAGACCAGGATACAGTTTCAGCTAGTCCACAGTATGGACAAGAACCACCTAGAAGAGGTTGGTACTTTGTTGAAAATTAAAGTATTAACTTCTGCCATTTACTAGTATCTTGAATATGTCGATGAAGGTTCTCAGTCATCCAGGTGGAATTGTCTGTAGCTTGAATCATGTCAACTGGATTTGACATGACAGGGCTGAGACTCAGAGTAAATGGAAGAACCTGGTCATTCCTTACATGGCTGGCATGTCTGAAAAGATAAAACGGATATTTGGCAAACACCACATACCTGTATATTTCAAACCCACCAACACACTGAGACAGAGGCTTGTACACCCCAAAGATCAAACTCCAAAACACAAGAAAAGCAATGTAGTGTATGCAATCCAGTGCAGTGAGGAGTGCTCTGAGCTCTACATTGGAGAAACCAAACAACCTTTGTACAGGAGGATGGCCCAACACAGGAGGAGCAACACCACAGGACCAGAGTCAGCAGTTTACCTTCATCTAAAGGAAAAAAGACACTCATTTGAGGACATTAATGTTCACATTTTAGACAGGGAAGATAAGTGGTTTGAAAGAGGGGTCAAGGAATCCATTTATGCCAACTTGGAAAATCCTTCTTTGAATTGAGGTGGGGGCCTCAGGCACAATCTTTTCCCCTATTTTCCTTCCTGCTTTGTCTTCTGTGCCTAGGAAGATTAAGACCATTTCGCAATCTCAACAACAGCAAGGTAATCTTAACGATCCTCCTTTGGATGATAAAGGGACTTAGAAATAAACATCTCAAAATAACCATGACCTAGCCACAGGTGCAAGGTCACACAACCACCCTAGAAACATATTTAAGGATTCCCTTACAAACTTTGCTCAGACTGAAGAAGCTTCTTGGATAAGGAGCGAAACGTTTCCACTGAGAAAATAGAAATCCAGTTGACATGATTCAAGCTACAGACATAGTATCTTGAATGTTTATTTCTGTTGTTAACCACCAATCTTTTGTATGCTGCAATAATCTTGAGAGATTTCTGGTGGTTAGCAATAGAAGTAGGGTCACAGTATGCATGCTGATGAACCTAAGACTTTTAGAATGTTGTAGATCCTGAGAAATATAAGATCTAGACAACCCGTGACCCGTTGGGCCATCGTTTCAGAGATGTTTCCTTACCAGATTCCTTAATGCCTTCAACAGTGGCAGAGCTTCTAATGTACTGCCTTCACTGGAAAAAATATTTAAAATTCAGGGAGATATTCAGAGATGTATCTGGCTTGAAAATAGCCCATGTCATTCATATTGAACTGTATAGCACAGTCAAACATGAGGAGTTGACCACAGGAAATGTTTTATGACATTTTGTATTATGTCATAAAATGTTTTATAAAATTTGCCAGATTTCAATTCCATGGAAGTCATGGGTCCTGGATTTTGGATACATTCTGTAAGTTAGCCCATTTGAGGTACCTTGGTTCAAAACTACGATGCACCATTTTGCCCAGTTAAAGATTACTCACAGACAAACAGGAGAGTTTTAGTAGTATATAGATAATTTACATAGTTTTCTAAATATTTTTTTATATTTATGAGGGAAAACTGTTCCAGTCTTCAAGCATAACTCTCAGATCTAGACAGAAATATTAATGCCAATAAATTTAGGAGAGGTATATTACATTTGACTGGAGACATTCCACAACTTTCTTACAGTTTCTCTTTGCTTCTCTGGGATCAGGTTTGTTGGATTCACTATACAATGTATTTTTATTTGCCTTCTGATCTTTGGGTTTATTTTTTATTTTGAACACTTTCTAATAATGTTTATCCTAAAACTTTAAGATTAATTTTCTGTTAAATTTTCTTCAGTGGACTGATTTTTACAAACTGTTCTCTTGAGACATTATTTCCTAATCAAAATAATTAGATTACATACTAACTCATGCTATATTTTGTCATATCATTTATAAAATTTATGTTTGTAACTATTGCAGTAGTTAATCATCTTTTATATGGTATTTTATGGTGTTCTTTTAATCACTGCTTGTATTTTATATTTTGCTTCTGTATTGTTCTTTAGATGTTTTATTTACAAGCTCTTTATGAATTAATTTTTGATGTATTTGTTATTTACATGCTAAATTCATTATTTAAATGTATTTTACTTCCAACTAAGTTCTTGGTATATCCACTGAACTCTCCACAACTAAAAAATACATTTCAAACACTACTTCATACTTCTTGGAAATGTTATTAATTTTTTTCTTAAATCCTTTTCCTTGAATTGTTTAAGCTCTGGCTATATTCCAAAGACTCAGCCCAATGCTAAGCTAATTATAATATGGGGGAAAGACGTACTGCAAGTTAAAAAGCCATCCATATGAAAAAAGTATCTTTTGGACTTGAGTTCACAGTTTTTAATTATCTCCAAATGTTCAGGTACTATTACTTGCTCAGCTGGAAAAAGATTATCTGTGTGGCAATCCTAACTAATACCATATAAAATGTAATCCATATTGCCTTGCTTAGATTAGGCACTGCATAGTCCGGAGGGTTGGGTTAGGTTTCCCAGAACAATTGCTGGCATATTATAATAGATATATTATTCAGCAGAAGACACTAAAACTTTTGTTCCAAGAATGTATGTTCACTTATACCTCATGAATCTTTTTTAAGATTTCCACAGGCTAAGTTCAGATATTCAGTCACCTCCTAATATTGGCCTGAGACGTAGTGGTCAAGTTGAGGGTGTCCGTCAGATGCACCAGAATGCCCCAAGAAGTCAAATTGCTACAGAGAGAGATCTTCAAGCTTGGAGACGGAGAGTAGTTGTTCCAGAAATAACATCCAGTATATTTAGGTGAGCAGACCTATTAAGCTAAAAACCTGTTGAAACTAACTATGAGTATTTGCTCATTTATTTCATTTTAGGCAGGCACAACAATATTGTTTAACTCCTTAGGCTTTATACATCTCTCAGGTTGATTTAGATATCATTTCATAAAGACATTTTTGTATTATCATAAGGACATAATTTCTGGTCTTTGCTATCAATTGGTTCTTTTTCAATAAAGAAAAAAAGCAGTTTTTATGGTGTTCTAAGATTGAAAAATTGTGGAGTTGGATTTTCTTTTATCTTTTTTAGTCAAATAAACTATGAATCTGGGTAAGATAAGCATTAATTGAAAAAAACCATTATTTTTGTATAAGGTGAAACTCATTTGTAGTTGTTAGTCCTCTTACAGGTACATGTTAGCGATAAATAAGTAGTAACTACTTTCATATTTGAGGGTTTTTTTCTGACAAACTTTCAAAATAATGTGTTAGAAATCAGGAAGAATATAGGATTGCAAAAGGAGAAGAAGAAAAATGGCTGTATACAATAGAGCAGAAAAGGAAGTTGTTTCAGTCCTCAGAAAAGGTAAGAAATGCCTGACTTTTTAAATGCATAATTACACACAGATGTAATTTAAAAAGCCTAGCTTGTTGAGTGTGGAAAGTATGGCAGTTAAAAATCCTGAGAAATCCATCTCTTGTATATTATTTGTTTGGCTTCTTTAAGTAAAGTTAAATGATGTAGAATTGCAGCTAAGAATAAATAGGTTTAAATAAAGTTATATTGAATGCAAGAACACATGCCCCAGGCAATACTTTACTGAACCAGCTTAAACCATTAAGATGTCAAATGGCTTTTCCATTAGTTAAGTCCATTGTTAAACTCATTTTTAAAGACAAGTGTCCAATTCAGTCTTTCTGACTGAATTGAATCCATTATTTCAGTGATGCTTATTTCAACTGCTGATTTTGTTTTTCAAAATGTCATTAATTCAGAGTGACTCTGAAGATTCATTGATGCAGTCTAAGAGAAGGCTTTATAGACGTAAATATGCATCATATCAATCATGGAACAACATTGAACAATCCGATTCTTCCAGTGAAGATGTGGGTGATTGTTTTGGATTAGTTGAACACGTAAGCATTTTTAGTTTACCTTAATAATTCATGCTACCAAAAATTTTGACTTCAATTTCTGAAAGTCCAGGCGATTACCTTTAAAAATAGGATAGACTGTTCAACCATGCTTTTCACTGTGTTGAAATATATAACCACTTCATAATAGTACATCATTGTTACTATATATCCATTTATGTAAACTGATAAATTTGTAGGAGATGTACTCCAATTGAAAACTAATTTTAGATGTGCTAAACTCAAATAGGCTGAAAGTTGTAGACTAGTAGAGGCATGCTTGAGTGTGATGCTATTTTATAAGACTATCTCCTTTATACTTGGTGCATCTCAGCAGCCATTGGACTTAACTTAGAGTGCCATTCTGGTGACCAGGCAATGGACCCAACAGGAAAGGGTTAAGTCCCCCTCTTTCAGTCAGAAGGCAAAGCTAAGACTTCTGCATCCTGTTGCCTATTGACTTCAGCTAGAATAGCCATTTTTAAATTTTTTATCATCTATCCACCAATAACATTTAAGCATGGTATAGAAGATGATTAATCAATATCATACATCTGCATCCCATATATAATAAAATAATTCTGCACCCTCTAGAAATCCCCTGGATGGGACCTATCAGGTCTACCTTCTGGTGAATGAAAATGGCCAGACACGATAAGTGCAACTGTTGTTCTTGATCACCAAAAATAAAGCCAATAGGGAAGTGATATACTGTATTTATTATAATGTCCTGGTGGGCCAGCATTTCATAACATACTCTGCAACATCATGTGCTCAAAAGCAGCCTTCGCAGAAGTGAATATTAATCAGTTTTTTAATGGATGAAGGCATATGCTTGAGACCAAGTTGCTGCTCTGCAGATTTCTTTTAGAGCAACTCTTTATTTGTTTATTTGTTTATTTATTTATTCAATTTCTATAGCCGCCCATCTCAACAAGTGAGTCTGGGCGGCTTACAGCAATAAAACCATAAAACCGTTAAAGCAATTACAATTAAAACAAAACACAAAATAAATATACATGACTGCCCAGTAAGCAATGTATGGATGTTAATATAGCCAAGAAACGGGACCACGTTCGAGGCCCCAGGCCCGGGCACATAACCAGGTCTTCACGGCCTTGCGAAAGGCCAACAGGGTCGGGGACATCCTGATCTCTGAAGGGAGAATATTCCAGAGGGCAGGGGCTACGGCAGAGAAGGTGCGCCTTCTAGTCCCCGCCAACCGACATTCCTTGGCCGACAAGGACCAGTAGCATGCCCAACCTACCAGATTAAATTGGGCGGGTAGAAACAACTGGGAGAAGACGGTCCCTTAGGTAACCCAGTCCCAAGCCATGAAGGGCTTTAAAGGTGACAACCAGCACCTTGAATTGCACCCGGAAGCACACCGGCAACCAACGCAGCTCACGTAGCAGCGGTGTTACGTGCGTCAAATATCTGACTCCATTTACTACCTGTGCAGCTGCATTCTGCACCAGCTGAAGCTTCCGAACTCTTGCTGCTGAGTGAGCTGTGATACCTGTAGGTACTTGTAAACATCTTCAAAATATACAGCTTACTCTAAATCCTTTCTCTAAGGTGATTTGGATTTGAGCAGAAATTAGGTAAAAGTATATCCTGACTCCTGTGATACCTAGAATTAACTTTTGGGAGAAAAGAAAGGTCAGGTCTCCATCCACCCTATCTGAATGAAAAATACACTGATGCTTTCTAATTTATACAAGTTCCTAGTTCCCCTACTCTTCTGGCTGATGTAACTGCCACTAGAAAGGCAGTCTTAACGTTAAAGACAAATCCCAACAAGAACAACAATGAATAACAGGAGGGGAAATTATTCTAGCCCCTCTAAGAAAATGTTTGACATAAGGATTTGCTGAGACTGGATGCTCTTTCTAATTCTCAAGTATGTCTCCCAAAGCAGCTTCCTGCCTATGCAGCATGTTGGTCTTCAGACCACTTTACAGACACACCTGAAGAAAGGCTAGGAGCTGAGAAACACTTTCCTTCCTTTAATATAATTTATTTCTCCTGCACCAATGAAGATCACCAGCTCCTAATAAAACTCCTGAAGCTGTTCCTGCTTCCCCCTTTAGATGTTAGGTTTGTTGTCTTCCCTTTCCTG
Organism: Charina bottae; assembly: GCA_023362775.1. NCBI lineage: Eukaryota > Metazoa > Chordata > Lepidosauria > Squamata > Charinaidae > Charina > Charina bottae. The sequence continues at coordinate 68,549,418 of JALMGJ010000004.1, forward strand.
TTCACAATTTTTTGCTAGATAGATTATTACTTCTCAGCTCAGATGCAGCTGGAGGAATAGAGAAGCTGTTGAAGGCAGAGCTAAGAGTTCCTTGGATGGAACTGCCTCCATGGTATAAGAAGTCTTAATCCTGTCTTTTGATTTGAAGAGGTGAAGTTAACCCTTTTCTGTTAGCTCCATCCTCAGTGACCAAAAATATAAAAAAAATAAAAATATAGTTTTATGTTACCTGTACTTTTGCTTCTGATCTTAAGACAAATTCTGATTAAATTAGCAAACAGTTCCTAACCCTAAGATCAGTTTGACACTGAAATCAATTATTTAAGGAGATGGTAGTCTCCCTTTCATTGAGTATATTCAACTGGAACTTTTAATTTGAAGTCCTGAACTGAGCAGGGTTTAATTTGAGGGCCTAAAAGGTCACTTCCAATTTTTTCAGGGATTCTAACTAGTTCTAAGAATTATTTAAAAACAAACATACTGTACATATTCTATTTGAAACACACATAGAATAGAAAGATTTTTGTGTTATGACTTGTATACATGTTGTGTTTTTCAGTAAGCCTAATACATGAGGTGTTCAGCAAGGCAAGAGATGCTAGCAAAAGGATTGATAAGTCATATTCTACTTTCATTAGTGAATGATAAATAGCGGTGATAAATAAGAGCAATGTAATGAATGTTACCTTTAAATTGGGATATAGTTTAGGACTCATAAATTATTTGTTAATCTAGGAAGCAGAAGAAAGTGATGGATTGAGTTTGTCTTCCCATGAGGAAGAATGGAAGAGTGACGAGAAAATCAACAGTAATAGTTCCAGGTAAAATCACTGTCAAGCATATATATGTCATATGTTTGAACCTTGGCAATGTTGCATTTTAATTTCTGTAGTGACCTTTTGAAAAAGGATAATTTTGAATTTAGATAGATGATGTGTTGTATCAGCTCTGTCACTACCAAAGATGCTGCTGTTTGCATGGCTTGCTGCTGACATCTGGAATGTTAGATTAGGGTAAGCAGTCTTGTGTCCTTCAAATGCTTTGTATACAGCTCAATAATCCTATCCAGGTCTTTGGAATGGTAGTCTAAAATATTTGAAGTGTACTAGTTCACCTATCTTTTTTCATTTGTGTGTGTGTGTGTGTGTGTGTGTGTGTGTGTATGTACGTATGTCTGTCTGTCTGTCTGTATGTATGTATGTATGTATGTATGTATGTATATATATAAGCTGCTCAAAAAAATAAAGGGAACACTGAAATAAGACATCCTAGATCTGAATGAATGAAATATTCGTATTAATTACTTTGTTCATTACATAGTTGAATGTGCTGACAACAAAATCACACAAAAAGCAATGGAAATCAAATGTAAGCAACCCCTGGAGGTCTGGATGTGGAGTTACACTCAAAAATTAAAGTGGAAAAGAACACTACAGGCTGATCCAACGTTGATGTAATGTCCTTAAAACAAGTCAAAATGAGGCTCAGTAGTGTGTGTGGCCTCCACGTGCCTGTATGACCTCCCTACAATGCCTGGGCATGCTCCTGATGAGGTGGCGGATGGTCTCCTGAGGGATCTCCTCCCACACCTGGACTAAAGCATCCCCCAACTCCTGGACAGTCTGTGGTGCAACGTGGCGTTGGTGGATGGAGCGAGACATGATGTCCCAGATGTGCTCAATTGGATTCAGGTCTGGGGAACGGGCGGGCCAGTCCATAGCATCAATGCCTTCGTCTTGCAGGAACTGCTGGCACACTCCAGCCACATGAGGTCTAGCATTGTCTTGCATTAGGAGGAACCCAGGGCCAACCGCACCAGCATATGGTCTCACAAGGGGTCTGAGGATCTCATCTCGGTACCTAATGGCAGTCAGGCTACCTCTGGCAAGCACATGGAGGGCTGTGCGGCCCCCTAAAGAAATGCCACCCCACACCATTACTGACCCACTGCCAAACCGGTCACGCTGGAGGATGTTGCAGGCAGCAGAACGTTCTCCACGGCGTCTCCAGACCCTGTCACGTCTGTCACATGTGCTCAGTGTGAACCTGCTTTCATCTGTGAAGAGCACAGGGCGCCAGTGGCGAAGTTGCCAATCTTGGTGTTCTCTGGCAAATGCCAAACGTCCTGCACGGTGTTGGGCTGTAAGCACAACCCCCACCTGTGGACGTCGGGCCCTCATACCACCCTCATGGAGTCTGTTTCTGACCGTTTGAGCAGCCACACGCACATTTGTGGCCCACTGGAGGTCATTTTGCAGGGCTCTGGCAGTGCTCCTCCTGTCCCTCCTTGCACAAAGGCGGAGGTAGCGGTCCTGCTGCTGGGTTGTTGCCCTCCTACAGCCTCCTCCACGTCTCCTGATGTACTGACCTGTCTCCTGGTAGCGCCTCCATGCTCTGGACACTACGCTGACAGACACAGCAAACCTTCTTGCCACAGCTCGCATTGATGTGCCATCCTGGATGAGCTGCACTACCTGAGCCACTTGTGTGGGTTGTAGACTCCGTCTCATGCTACCACTAGAGTGGAAGCACCGCCAGCATTCAAAAGTGACCAAACCATCAGCCAGAAAGCATAGGAACTGAGAAGTGGTCTGTGGTCACCACCTGCAGATCCACTCCTTTATTGGGGCTGTCTTGCTAACTGCCTATGCTTTCTGCCTGTTGTCTATTCCATGTGCACAACAGCATGTGAAATTGATTGTCAATCAGTGTTGCTACCTAAGTGGACAGTTTGATTTCACAGAAGTGTGATTGACTTGGACTTACATTGTGTTGTTTCAGTGTTCCCTTTATTTTTTTGAGCAGTGTGTATGTGTGTGTGTATGTATATGTATATGTGTGTATGTGTATGTGTGTGTGTGTGTGTGTGTGTGTGTGTGTGTGTGTGTGTGTATATATATATATATATATATATATATATATATATATAAAATAATTATTAACTTGCAACAACATAAATGAAATCACCTAGATAGCTGCAAACTGATTTGTTTGTGTAGTGCCATAATGGAAAATACAAGGTGTCCTTCTCAGCCTTCAGTATGCAAAGTATATCTAAAATGCACTGCAAAGCTGTGTTTATTAATGTCACCTTCAGAAAGATCAGCATTGTGGCTTGCTCACTACTAATTCCATATATGTAACTATACAGAGTATCAGTAGGACAATAGATATTATAACATCTTTCTGTTTAAAAAGTCCCAGAATTTAGGCTTAGCTTCAAACAACTAATCTTTGAATGGCAAACAACAGAATTTAAACTATTAGTCCAATTACAGATCATTTTAAACTACAGTAGAAATATTTTGGTTTTCAACTTGCACTGTATAATGTTGTTCCCTAACAGTGATTCTTCAAGTCAGTATTCTGACTGGATTGCGGATGCAGGAATTAACCTACAACCTCCCGTAAGAATGTCTCGACGTAAAACTATTAGATATTGTAGTTCTTCTGAAGATGAAATATCAATAGAAAACATTTCTCCACCCAAAAGGAGGAGGAAAAGACGGAAAAAATATAAACCAAAAAAACATGAGGTATTGAAATTTTTTTTGGTCTACTTTTAGGGATAGAGTTAATTGGGATAATAACTTTTTTCAGTATTTAGTCAACTCTTAATATCTTAAATTGTTCTAAGTTTAACTAGTGAATAAATAAGAACTATGCAGAAAGTGTTTATTGCAACTAATATGAAGGTATTAATCCATACAAACAGTATACATCTGCAAATATTCCAGTCATGTTATCTAGGTTTAATTTTTATAGCAACTGCAAGTAGTCCTCACTTACTGACCGTAATTGGTACTGGCAACTCTGTTGCTAAGCAATACAGTCGTAAAGTGAAACATTGTGTGACTGTGCCTGACTTAACTATGTCAGTTCCGGTTGTTAAGTAAATCATGGGTTGTTAAGCGCAACATCACATGGCCATGACTTGCGACTTCCTGCCAGCTTCCCCATTGATTTTGCTCATCAGAAGCTGGCTGCGAAGGCTGTAACTTTGAGGACTGGTCATAAGTCTCCTTTTTCAGCACTGTTGTAACTTCAAACGATCGCTGAATGGGTGGTCGGTAAGCAAGGACATAAGATAAATCAGTATTAGTTTCAATATTATAGATGAGGAGGCTGAAACTAAGAAGGGGCTTCCCTAAACCTGTGTAGTTCTCATTACAGTTCATGACAGAAGTAACATTTCAGCCAGAGATTGACTCAACCTATTCTGTTACATGAATGTTGTGAATTTTGTATTTGAAACATACACATACACACACACACACACACACATCACACACTGGTGTTGCTAAACTTATACTAGAGATTGCATTTGGTAGTTAATGTTTCAGCTCGAATTCCTTTATATTAACCAAAATATTCTTACCACAGGCCAATATATGCAAAGTGCATATTTTGCATAAATTATTTACAGAGTGTATGTTGTTTTAAGGAAGGACACAATGTGTAAAAACATATATCGTGTTATAAATATTGTTGCTAAATTTGCACACATTCTTAAAATAAAATTTGTAGGTGCAATTCGTAGGAGCACTAATTGTGTTAAGTGTCCTTTTGTGTAGTAGAACATAGTTTTCTTGTACTCAGTCTAGATCAAACATTATTTGATTGGATTGGTCATTGTAACCTTGGGAAAATTAACTCTCTTCTGCTATAAATCTGCTGTAAATCATTGGCTTATATGCAATCATGATGCTATTTTGAGTAATTTTTATAACAATGCACAAGTAAATGCTTCCCAACAGTCAGCAGACCAAGCATGGTCATCTGATTTTCATCCTCCTGACTGGATAACGAACATCAGACTCCGAAGATCTCCTTTTGTCCCACAAATGGGTGATGAGGTGAGAAATTGTATTACCTGATACGTTTCTTCTAAAGTAGGTTAGTTGAACTTGGCTCTGTAACTTGAGTTTGTCCATAAGTGACAAGCTATACTGTAGTAGTGTACTCTTGTTACCTCATAGAATTTTAGAAAATAAATTTTCCTTTGGTGTGACACAGTGATCCCGACCCAACCGCTAATCAGTAAGTGGCTTACTTATCTTGTCATTGTCAAGAACCTTAAATACACTTTCACTTGTGTTTGTGGTAGGCCCAATTATAGGAGGGATTCCTCTGTTTATCTTTCTTTGTTGTAATGGATTTCTCCAGTTTAAGTCCAATAGCTCAAACTCTGCAGACAAAGAGGCCATATAATCCCTCTCCCTGGACAATAAGGGAAAAATACCTATTGCAGGATGACTGTCTCACATCAGCTGAAAAGGGACCTTCTTATAAGTGTTCAGAGTTCATCCTAATGTTTCAGATAAACTAAATATACAGTTGTCTTTCATTCTTTGACTTGAATTCTTCTTTACATTAGGTGATATATTTTCGACAAGGCCATGAAGCTTATATTGAAGCAGTAAGAAAGAACAATATTTATGAATTGAATCCTCACAAAGAACCTTGGAGAAAAATGGTCCTTAGGGTAAGACTAGTTTAGCACTGGTTGTTCAGTGTTTATATCAAACAATTCTTTATTTTTTTAATAAATTTATTTAATAGAAGTATAGAAGAATAACAAAGCATGGGAATATAAGTAAAAAATAAGGATATTTGAACCAAACAGAATAAACTAGACAGATGAAAAAAAAGTAAAATCCAATAATTATGGCCATGAGAAAAATACTACTGTCATTTTTTAAACAGCAAATTAAGACTTGATCAAACGGCGGAATTATATTGCCAATAAAGAGCTATTTCAAAGGCTAAAAGTTGACACATTATCTCAAATCAACCTTTAGTCCTGGTACACAAGTATCTTCTGTATTTTATTTTATCTGGACTTCTTTAGCAGCTTTTTTAGTTCTTGCGATAAATATACCTTATCGTAGAACTTGGCCTTAAATCACGCCTTGCAAGGCTTTTAGTTCAAATATCAGCAATAGAAGCCTGACAGACTAGATCAGGATTCATAAGGACAATTCTGTGAAAACAAAGATCAGAATAATTAAAGTAGTTGTCTTTCCAGTGGTAATATTGCTATTAAAGCTGGACATTGAGAAAGAGCAAGAGAAAAAAAGATAAAAGCCTTTGAATTACAGAATTGAAAAGAGTTATGAAGAGTGCCAAAGGCTCAAAAAGAACCACTCAATCAGTCCTGAACCAAATAAAGACTGACTGTTCCATTGAGGTTATAATCACCAAGCAGATGTGCTTTGCACATATGAAAAGCAGATGATGGATTAGAAAAAACAACTATGTTTGGCAAGGTTGAGGAAAAAGAAAGTAGAGGAAGACAACAAATAAGGTGGATGGATAGGATCAAAGTGATTACTGAAATGTTTTTGGAAGAGTTACAAGTTGTTATTAACGACAGTTCAGGATGGTTTCTGTTGATCCATGCAGTCACCAAAAGTTGATCCAGGCCAAAGTTTTACTCTCAATTCCATTCCATGGTATTCTTTTAAGTTTGCAGACTTCTCAAGTAGGACTTAAGAAACAATATCTCCCCTTTTATCAACAAGAGATTTTCTTTAAATGGTTTGCTATGACAAGGAAGAGGGAGCTTGATGGTAAAAACATAGGTCAAGAGAATGATAAAGGCTTCATAGGCTAAACCTTAGGTTTTGGGTTTGATACAAGGAGATGTAACTAGCTCAAATGTTGCTGAACTACAACTAGCATCCTTCAGAGTTTCTTCCCAAGGTATGCTGAGAGTGTAGTTCAGGAGGAATTGGAATGTCATAGGCTGCCTACCAGATAAAGAACTATTAAGTAATTTAGCTAATTGTTGTACTAACAATCTATATGTGCAATCTATATAAAATCTATATGTGCATTTGTTAGGAACAAGAATTGGTAAAAATCGTTGGGATACGTTATGAAGTTGGACCGCCTACACTATGCTGTCTTAAACTTACTCTCATGGATCATGTTACAGGGCAGCTTCAAGACAAATCATTTTCTCTCAAGTATGTATCTTTTTCCTTACGTTATTTTTAAAGTTCTATCCAGCGTTTTGGCCATTGCACATTTGAATAAAGTTTAATCTTTCTAGATACCATGATATGCCAGATGTTATTGACTTCCTGGTGTTACGTCAGTTCTATGATGAAGCACGACAAAGGAACTGGCAACCTTGTAAGTTATTGTCATACTATGGAATTAATCACCTTGAAAATCCTATTTAGTTATGTACAATTGCAAATAGTTTTATTGTATATTCATTTTAAGTATTAAACTGAAAGCTTCATTCTAATCTGCCTTTAAACATTGCTGCTAACCATACAGAGATGCAGTGGGGGCATTAAGAGTGGATTATTAACTGAATCAAACAACTGGAGCTTCTGTTTGAGGATTCTCTCACTTTATAAAATGTAGGAAACCTAAATACCCGAACCTAACAGAATTATTTTCTCTAAATAGAAAGTAATAAAGTTTCTCAGGGTTTCACTTTCTCACATGAATAGTTACAGCACCCATAATTTGCAGCTTTAAACCTATCCAGTTTTCTTATGCTTAATAAGGAAATTATCTTGCTATGATTGTATTAAAAAAAAAGCAGCCTGAAGTATAGGACTGTAACTAGAACAATCATTGGCTGCCCTGATTAAGGACTATGTAAATTGTATCCAAAAACATCTAGGAACCTAATATTGGGTCTTACTTAGCATGGTGTTTTCAGATGTTCTAGAATGACTACAGAAACCTAGATTGTTAGAGAATGGATTGGATAACATTTAACACAATATAATTGTGGGGCTTTTTTTTCCCTTACAGATGATCGATTTCGTTCAATTATTGATGATGCTTGGTGGTTTGGAACTGTTTTGAGCCAAGAGCCATATCAGTCACAATATCCAGATAGCCCCTTTCAGTGTTACAGCGTTAAGTATGTGCATGTTTGCTTCAGGATGGTCAGATTAACGATAGCTTTAAAAACAAGCATTTGTGTCTGTTTTAACTGCAAATTGTGATCTTATGAAAGCATATCAGTTTTTATAATGAAGAACTGGGAGGGGTTTGGGGGTGCCTTCGAGTCAGTGTTGACTCCTGGCAACTGCCTGGACAAGTCCATGCAGTTTTCTTGGCAAGATTTATTTTTGAAGTGGTTTGCCATTGCCTGTTTCCTAGGGCTGAGAGAGAGTGACTGGCCTAAGGTCACCTAGCTGATTTTGTGTCCTAAGGTGGGACTAGAACTTACAGTCTCCTGGTTTCTAGCCTGGTGCCTTAACCACTACACCGTACTGGCTCTCTTGGAGCTTTTTTACCTTTCACATATAGCATAAATACTCATTCATAAAGCATAACAATTTTTAGAAGGTTTTGAATATATTTTAAAAAACAAAGCAAAAAAGATGGCCAGATAAGATACACATAGGAATTCTGGTTTCTGTGGATGGTTTAGGCAGACATTTGTAACCTTGGCTTTAATCCTAAACACTTAATAGAAGTGAGATTTATAATTTCCTCTGACATAGTGGGGTTTACTTCTGACTACACATTTATAGATTGAGATCCTAATGGCCATTGTATCTCTAAAAGAAACTCCTTGGCTTAGGTCTCCAAAATGTGATGCTGAAAAAGGTTAAATACATAATAGAAGTTAATGGAAAAATGTAACCTTTGCTAGACCCAAACCAAAGTCATGCACATTGGGGTTGGGGAGCACTGATGAATATGGGTTCTGTGGGAGAGGGGTAGAATTTATGCTTGTACTAATGTAAATACCTGTAACTCCTTTCTAGAATTCTGTTCCCACAAGAAAATATCCTAACCAGTACATACAAGATGTTTAACTAAAGTCTAATTTCACATCTAGAATGTATTGGGCTGTTTTCTACATAGAAGTATCTTCATTGTTTCTTCTGGTTTGTTAAATAGATGGGACAATGGTGAAATTGAACGACTTAGCCCATGGGACATGGAACCAATTCCAGAGAATGGTATGTTAAACTAATTTGTTCACATTTTTCTTAGTTGTCACTTTATTCAGTTAATACTAGTAGCTAAGAATGCTAGTAGTACTTAAGTAGTAGTTAGCTACTAAGGAGCTGCATTGGCATTGTTTAGCTTCCAGGTGCAATTCAGAGTGCTGCTTGTTACCTTTAAAACCCTACATGGTACAGGTCCTAATATCTCTGAGTCAGCCTTCTCAAAGTTGAATCTGTCTGTCCAGTAAGATCTGGCAAGAGGGCTTGTAGAGGCTCCCACCACTGAGAGAATGCCATCTTCAAGGATCTTCAAGGGCTTCAACCTTCTTGGGGATTCCACACCCTCCCCCCACCCCTTGATGATATAAGCTGCTCAGAATCTCTGGCAGTGGAGCAGCATATAAATGGTAATAATAAGCAAACATCAGTGTGTCTCTCTAAAGTTGATGCTTGCTGTCTATTTTCTTAAAGAATAAATTGGCATATTGGTAATATTTTTCACATTATTAGCTGCCTTATAGAAATAACTAATTTCATGATATTAATAAGAATTTTATTAAGTTTCAGACAAAGATAAAAGCTACAGAAAAACAAAAAACCACAAAGAAAGAAAAACTAAAAACTAAAAAAGTGTGAAAACACAAGAGAAAAACATTTTTTTAAGAGTTACAAAAAGAGGTGACTTCTGACTTTTAACAGCAAGGATATGCAACAATCTTCCATAATCAATCCCTTACTCTATATTAAACCAAAATCACATTATTTCTATAAATCATTCCATTGGCACATTATAAAAATCACTGGACCCTACTGTACTGGACAATTTTCGTCCAGTCTCCCACCTCCCCTTTTTAGGGAAGGTGGTTGAGAAAGTGGTGGCGTTGCAGCTCCAGAGGATTCTGGTTGAAACGGATTATCTAGACCCAGTCAGGTTTCAGGCCCGAAAACAGCATTGGTCGCACTTATGGATAATCGCTGGCGGGAGCGGGATGGGGGCAGTGCATCCATCCTTGCTCTTCTTGACCTCTCAGTGGCTTTCGATACCATCGACCATGGTATCCTTTTGGAGTTGGGGGTGGGCGGCATGGTTTTGTGCTGGTTCACCTCCTTCCTCCGGGGCCGGTCCCAATCGGTGGTGATAGGGAGCAAGAGGTCTGAACCACGGCGCCTCCTTTGCGGGGTGCCACAGGGTTTGGTACTCTCTCCGCTCCTCTTCAACATCTACATGAAACCACTTGGTGAGATCATCCGTCACCACGGGATGAAGTATCATCAGTATGCTGATGATACCCAATTATACATCTCCGTCCCGAGTGATGTAAGTGATGCTGTGACCACCCTCTCTCGGTGCCTGGGGGCTGTGGGGGCCTGGATGGGGAACAACAGGCTTCAGCTGAACCTTGGTAAGACGGAGTGGCTGTGGGTTAATGGTTCCTCAGTATCCGGGAATTTACTATCTTTAGTTCTGGATGGGGTTGCACTGCCCCAAACAGACCCGGTGCGGAATCGGGGGGTCCTCCTGGACTGACAACAACTGCTTGCTACATAGCTCAACTTTGTATTGTGCACCAGTTACGCCCCTTCCTGGATTGGGAAGCCCTCCGGTCAGTCACTCATGCCCTAGTCATCTATTTCAATGCACTGTACATGGGGATACCCTTGAAGAGTATCTGGAAGCTACAACTGGTTCAAAATGTGGCCGTGCGAGCAATTTTAGGTGCCCCAAGGATGGCACATGTAACACCTTTGCTCCGAGAGCTGCATTGGGTACCAGTCTGCTTCCGAGTCCAATTCAAGGTGTTGGTTATTACCTTTAAAGTCCTACATGGCATGGGTCCAGGTTACCTGAGGGATCGCCTCACCCCCATTACATCAATCCGTCCCACCTGGGGGAAGTCAGAAAGTTTGTTTAAGATCCTCCATGCCTCAAGCAGTAGATTATGGCGCCCCCTAGGAGTTTAACCAGCGAAAGTCGAGGATATGAAGGAGTTACAGAATGTTTACACAAGTGAAAGTGATGAGACAGTTCCTCAGTTCCTTCAGTAGAAAACTGAAATCCCACACACGACAGCACCACACCCCCAATCACCACAATAAACCCTCTCCTAATCTCTTGTAAATGACCCACAGAAGACACACACCCTCTCAGCAGCTATAAACACCAGCAGGAACACACACACACTCCACTTGGGCACAGACAGAATCTTCTAGCTGTGCTCCTGTGCTCTGAAGATGCCAGCCACAGCAACTGGCGAAACGTTAGGAAGCAGAACTGCCAGAACACGGCCACACAGCCCAGAAAACCCACAACAACCATTGGATTCCGGCCGTGAAAGCCTTCAACTATACAGAAAACTGAAAGTTCAAAACAGCCGATTCAACGTGGAGGAAAATGCTAATAACTTCAAATTTAGTACAAAAATAATAACAGGGAGACAATTATTTACTCTCAATCCTTCTTAATATTTGGATGGAAAACATGCCAAAACTTTAAACAATTTTTTTTTTAAATTAATCCCTAAAATAATGATAAACACCAAGAGAACCGCTTCTCCTTGCTGTAGGAAGCCTCTCTTAGGGTATGTGTACATAAAAAAAATAAATTGGGTGATTTAGAAATGGGGTGGCCGGTCGTAATGTCCCAAGCTATAGCGTGGCTTGAAAAATGGTGACGTCCCAGCCTCCTGGCTACTCTTACCAGTCGAGCGCGAATGCTGTTTGCAATCTTCTGGCTTCAAGCAGCCGTCCGGAGGGCAGATGGGTGTTTTCCTTTCTCCAGAAAAACACTCCTGGGCTTCAGGAAAAACCTGCCTGAGCCCGAAAAAATGCTGTGTTGTCAGTTCTGCCCGTTAAGCCCGCGGGCACAGCTGTTCAGTCCACCATGTCCCCACCGGAAGTCCTCATACGTAGGTTGTTGAATGCATTATAAATAGCTGAGTTCATAAAACATACTAAGTCACAGACTGTGGTATATTGGGACGAACAAAAACAAGTCCACAATGACTGAATTTAAATATGTTGAATGTGGCTTGTTTAGTTTTTGCTTCATGCTGTGTGTGTTTCAAAATGTTGTTCTGGCACAATTAAGATGTCAGCATGTATACTCAAAATCATTCGCCTGGTTTTCTTTGGATAGGGAAAGTAAATGGGCACTTATAGCTTGTTTTGTCTAGGAGGAAAAAAGCAGCTGGTGCAAAAAAAATTGAAATGAAAAAGAATTTCATTGCAGCTGTTGGAACTGTTATATTTTTAACAAAGAACATACTTAACTCAGTAAATACTTCCATTCCTAATCCTGAAGAAACTAATGTGGAAAATTCTGAATAGAAATATTTAGAAAGCAAAAAATGGAAATGATTTTGTTGCTAAAATGCCACTTCACTTCTGATATAAGAGCTTGACATAAAAATGAATGTTACTAACCTTGCTACATTTTGTTTTTGTTCTCTTTTCCACCTGTTTTTTTTTATTAGTTGATCAGCCTAAAGAACTGGGAGCGAGTGTTTCTGTTACTGCTGAAGAGATGGCAAAGCTACTGTATAAACCTCAAAAGGGAGAATGGCAGGGAAAATTGCAGGGTGAAGAGTGTGAGCGAATTATTTGTGGAATTGATCAGCTTTTGAGACTTGGTAAGGTTTTAAACATATGATAGCTGTGTTTTTATAAATGTAAAAGTGTATATAATGTTTTAACATTAAGAATTCAGTTGCTTGGATGTTGTAAGCAGTACTCTGTCCAGATTTTGTAAAATAAACAGTTAATTTGCTATTTACTGTATGCTGTATTATTTGCTGACAATGTTGTTTCAACCAACTAAGACTATTATTTTGACAGATATTTCAGCAGCTTTTGCTGGTCCAGTTGATCTGAATACATATCCAAAATACAGTACAGTAGTAGCTTATCCAACAGATCTTTGGACTATCCGGCTGAGACTAGTCAATCATTTCTACAGGTTAGTCTGATTTGGTACTAGAAACCAGTTAATAGAACTAGCTTATAAAATTGATCTTTAGTTAAACAATAGATGATTGATAATCTTTGAGGGGAGATGAGCACATATGGGATTTTCAGGGCTTCAGTACTTTAAAATATGGTTGCTATAAGAGAGAAACCTGTGTATTCATAAAATGGTGAATATAGCCAGTATCATAATACCAGAAGGCAAACTGGTGAAGTTGTTCCCTTTATGAAGTTGTTCCCTTTATCTCCTCAGGTTGCATTCTATTATATTTGTATCTTTTTTTATTAATTAATTAATCAAATAAATTTGTATGGCCACCCATCTCAAACAAGTGACTCTGGGTGGCTAACAGTCATAAAATCATTAAAACCAAATTACAATCACAGCACAAAAAGTAAATTAAATATATACAGCAGCCAAGAAAAATTATAACCCATAGATGATAACATAACCAGGAAACGGGCCCTTCACACACTCGGGACCCCAACTACATGCAACTCAGGCCTGTGTACAAGGTAAAAACAAATCGTAATAACATCAAAAATAAAAACCACTAAGAAACAAACAAAAAAACATGTATTGCACATAAGGCAATTTCATACAACCCAAAACAACCAATATAATCAAGATGGGCACAACACTTCCTAACCCAATGCCTGGGGGAAGAGCTAGGTCTTAAGAGCCATCTGAAAGGCAGGCAGACTCAGGGCCACCCAAGTCTTGGGGGGATTTGCTTACATGATGTAATAGTATTGCTTTTCCTGTCATCCTAAAGATTCAGAGATAGATTAAGGGAGCTGGAGACCTTGCATTGGAAGAACTGTGGAGGGCTATAATGGGGAAATCACTTATTGGGGCAGACAAGAATCCAATATCATTGATTTCTGTTTGCTCTCAGAAGCGTCTCACATTTAAGTGTTAAGCTACCCAGATAGCAATCATTTCTTACTAATTACAAAATTACTAAGAACTGCCCCTACATAAAAGGAGAAGATTCAGGTACCTGGTCAGGCAGGATAGCAGATGATTTCGCATACAGGTAGTCCTCGCTTAACAACCATTCATTCAGCAACTCTTCAAAGTTACAATGGTGCTGAACGAATGCTACTTATGCCCGGTACTCAAAATTACAACCATTGGAGCGCCCCTGCGGTCACGTCATAAAAATTTGGGCACTTGGCAGCCTACCCACATTTATAACCACGGGGTGTGCTTCAACCCCCACCAGCCTATCTCCCCCCATCTTTGCCCTTTTCGCCCTCTGCACTCCGTGGCTCCTGCCACCCTGTGTTCTACCGCCTCCAGCTGACCTTTGCCGCCGCCTTGCTCCTGCTGCTGATGAAGTGCCTCTGGCGTGGCCCTTTGTGGTGCCTTTTTCCTGAGGTTGCACATAGCAGTTTCCTCACAAGACTTCGGGAAGAAGGCCTCACGTGGCCAGCAGCTGCCTCACAAAGGGCTAGGCTGGGTGTGCCTCAGCAGCAGCGGGAGCAAGAAGACAGTGGAGGTCAGCTGGCGCAGGGTGGCAGGGGCCACAGAGTGCAGGGTGGTGAGGGCGGGTGGAGCTTCGCGCCGCACTGTGGTACTGGGGTGGCTGCGGCTTCACACTGCGCTGCTGGGCTGGGCCTTTGTGGTGCTGGGCAGGGGTGGCTCTGGCTTTGCACTGGGCTGCAGTGCTGGGGCGGCTGGGCCTTCACAGCTGTGCATCTGGGGTGGCTGTGGCTTTGCACTGTTAGGATGAGGCTTTGCGCTGCTGGGCTGGGCTTGGCTGGGCTGGCTGCAGCTTTGTGCTGCGCTGCGGTGGTGGGGCAGCTACGTGCTGCACTGCTGGGCTCGGGCGGCTGGGGCTTCATGCTGCCAGGCCTTCACACTGCTAGGCTGGGCTGGGGTGGCTGGGCCTTCACGCTGCACTGCGCAACTGGGGCAGCTGCAGCTCTGTGCTGGGCCACAGCATCTGTTTGCGAACCCTCCCACCCCTGGCAGCAGCCACTCCAGCCCAGGACCACCTCACAACTTCCTGCCGGCTTCCCCATTGACTTTGCTTGTTGGAAGCTGGCAAGAAGTCTCAAGGAGGTCCTCGCTTAATGAGCTGCTATTCTCACCGAACAATGACAACTGGGACTGCAGGAATTGCCATCGCTAAGCGATGCGGTCATGTGATGTTGCGCTTTACAACTGTATCACTTAGCAACGGAAATTCCGGTCCCAATTACTGTCATAACCCAAGGACTACCTGTACTTTATTGACTTGGATAGGATCACTAGATTCAGATGTTTCATTTGCAGTAGCCTATCCTTGAATATAGGTAAGTTATCAATGTCCTTGATATTCTGGCTAAAATTTCAACCAGGCACACCGCCTCTAAGTGCAGTGTTAAACCCTGATTTGGCCAAGAGGATGCTGTGGCAATGTCCAGATTAATAGAAGCCTATTGCAATCCTTCTGCCTCATCTATAAGTCCCAATTAGCAGAGGACTAGCACAATCAGATTTCAGATAAGCTGTAAAGATCCATCTCTATAGAACAGAGATTTCACTCTCAGACATCTCCTAGTTTCCTTTTGACAGCTCTACCTGAGGCATAATTCCTCATTGATCGTGATCTCTTGATACATTAAGGCTTACATCAAACTAGCCTGTGAGACTTGGAGGAAGTCTGCCCCATGGAATAATAATAATAATTTATTAAGCTTATATGCTGCCCAACTCTCAACAACTCTGGGTGGCTTACAACAATCAAAGAAATTACAATAAAATCAATACAACATAAAACATATAAAAATAGCTAGAAGGGCAGCTACTTTACCTGCCTTCATTGCTAATGAAGAGATATCTGTAGGGTTGCCTCATGGGCCTATGTTCTCCTTTCTTGTCAGCTCTATAAGGTAGCCCAGATTAAGAAACTGACACCGTGCAGATCTAATGCTACTTTTATTAGAACTGCTATAGTAACAGGATCTTGCAAGTCTGAATGTGCTTCCCTTCTTTCCTCTTTTATCTTCTTGTGAATTAAGCAGGGGAGGGCCTATCTGAGGCCTTTTCATAAACCATTGTTTTGGGCCTGGGCTCAAACCTTGTTCATGTGATCATTGCCTTGGTGACAGATCTTCCCTCTGTCCTTCAAGGCGATTCTCTATACTCACTACATTTATAAAACACTGTATACTCAAGCCTTACGTCTCAGTTAAATCATCCTTTGGCAGGAGGGTGCTGAGGAAAATAGTTCCTAGCAAACACTATTACTAGAGATCCCCACCCACCCACCCACCCAAATGTAAGTTCCCACCCTCAGTGGCAGTTCTGACTCCACTGTAGGAAACTGGTATATTGGACTTAGTGGAGGGTCTACAGCAGAGACAGGGCATCCAGGCTTTGAGAGAAAAAAAGGAGGAAATATATATTGGAGCCCCCACCAATAAATGGAATTAGATGTAGGTAGTATAAGAAAACTCTCATTTATTCCTACCTTTCTCAAGTTTTATTTATTTGAGGTCTCTTTCTGGCTTGCCTTTCCAAAGCTGGGAAAGGAGTTCTGTCCTCCTACAAGAAGCAGTATCAGGTTTTTTTCTAGCCTCTGGAATGACCAGAAGGCGATATCTATGCTGCTCTTATAATAAGAGCAATTAAAAGAATTAAATTCTGCATTGTAAAAGTAAGTTTGGAATAGATAAGAGATGAAATGAGAAATAACATCTATAATTGCTTAAGAAAAGATACTGATACATTTTTGCATGAAACAGTAGTTATACCTTTAGGAAGCACTGTCAATGATGTATTTTTTTGCATTAGGTAAGAGAGTATGCTATTTTGCTAAAATATGGTCTTAAAGGATTTTTTGTTTTTTTCTATTTATTTAACAGTATTTATATACTGTCCAATTTTGTTAAGATTTTGGTGGTGTACAGTATAAGTAAGAATAAATTGTTGATATTTTTTGCTTAAAGATTTCCAGTTTTAGAGACTGCAAGTTTAACTGTTTATTTACTAAAAATGTAGGAGACTTTCTGCATTAATTTGGGAAGTAAGATGTATCGAAAGCAACGCCCAAACCTTCAATGAACCCAATAGCAGTATTGCTAGGACTGCTCGGAAAATCACAGATCAGCTCTTAGAATTTATTAGGTAAGCAATATATCAATAGAACAGTAAAATGTGAGCTTGTTGTTTATAATGATATCAGATTTATTTGCTATCTGTGTCCTTGTATGTATGAAATCCAATTAAACCTAGTTTACAGTAATACCATTTACTGTACCTCTCCATGCATTTCTGGGTTTATGGACCAAATTTGCTTCAACCATGTCCATACGCTAATACAGTTGCAATCGAAATTATTCAACCCCCATTGCAAATCAGATTTATTGTCAAAATTTACAGACTTTCAGCTGTTTGCAATGAACAAATCAAACAAAAGCAATTAAAATAGCTCAACACAACGAATGCTTCAAGTGGTGTCCCCAAATCCAACTGAAAATGCAACTTATAATGACTTCTCCAGTCTCAAAATTATTCAACCCCTTCATGGCAAGCATCTTCAGTACTCAGTAGAGCACCCTTTTGCTGTTATGACCTGCTGCAAACAAGATGCATAGTCAGTCACCAGTTTCTGGCAGCGTTCCTGAGGAATCTTAGCCCATTCCTCATGAGCAATGGCCTCCAGTTCAGTAATATTCTTGGGTTTGCATGCTGCAACCGCCTTCTTCAAATCCCACCGGAGATTTTCTATGGGGTTCCAGTCAGGTGACTGTGATGGCCACTGCAGAATCTTCCAGGACTACTTCTGCATCCAAGCCTTAGTGGAATTTGAGGTATGCTTGGGATCATTGTCCTGTTGGAAGGTCCAATGATGCCCAAGCTTCAACTTCCTTACAGACGGCATGACGTTTTCTCCTAGGATTTCCTGATACTTCAATGAATCCATCTTGCCTTCCACACGTTGCAGGTTTCCAGTGCCAGAGGATGCAAAGCAGCCCCAGAGCATCACCAAGCCACCACCATGCTTAACTGTAGGCAGAGTGTTCTTTTCAGCGTATGCTTCATTCTTCCTCCTCCAGACATACTGCTGATCCATCGGACCGAAAAGTTCCAGTTTTGTTTCATCACTCCACAGAACAGAATCCCAAAACTTCTGTGGCTTATTTATATGATTGTGAGCATAGTGGAGCCGACTTTTCTTGTGCTTTTGGGTCAGTAGTGGTGTACGTCTTGGAGTTCTGTCATGGAAACCTTCTGTGTTTAGTATGCGCCTTACTGTGCTTACTGAAACCTCAGTGCCTGTTGCCACCAAGTCTTGCTGCAGGTCTTTTGCAATCACTCGAGGGTTTCTCTCAGCCTGCCTTCTCAGAAATCTGGTTGCAACCATTGACAGCTTCCTTTTTCTTCCCCATCCAGGTAGTGTAACCACTGTTCCTTTAACTTTGAACTTGCGAACTATGCTTCCAACAGTGTCTCTAGGTACATTCAGTGCCTTCGCTATCTTTTTGTATCCTGTTCCTTGTTTGTGAAGGGCGACAATCTCTTCTCTTACCTTTTTGGACCATTCTTTTGACTTAGCCATATTTCTAACATGCAGTCAAACGTGACACTCAACAAACCCCTAGACAGTTCAGGCATTTCATGCGTTCCAGCTCAAGCACACCTGGTGCAACTAATGAAGCCCTTGATTAGTTGCATCAGGTGTGCTTGAGACAACACCTGTTTTGCATACTGTACAGTATGTGTGCTGTTGTGAGATTCTATTCAGGGGGTTGAATAATTTTGAGACTGGAGAAGTCATTATAAGTTACATTTTCAGTTGAATTTGGGGGAACCACTTGAAGCATTCATTGTGTTGAGCTATTTCAATTGCTTTTGTTTGATTTGTTCATTGCAAAAAGCTGAAAGTTTGTAAATTTTGGCCATAAACCTGATTTGCAATGGGGGTTGAATAATTTTGATTGCAACTGTACATACATTGCCTTTTGTTCCCTCTCTTTTTGAGGGTCTTACCATCTCCGTCTAAGTACAACTTTCTTTTTCTTCCCCTTCCTCTCAACACATTCACTGTTCCTTCATTTACTGATTAATTGATTGATTGAATTTATGTTCCACTGCAATCTCACGACTCTCAGCAGTGTACAAGATATGAAAAGAAAAAAAATTAAAACACCCGCACTAAGATTAAAACACAAACAACATAGAGAATAAAAATAAAAAAGAAATTGACAATCACATATACTGTAACAATAAAAATAAAAAGTAAAAGATGATGCAGTATGTGAAAATCACTGGAATGCTCTCTAGAAAAGCCAGTTTTTAATAATCTTCTGAAAGTTATCAAGGATCAGGTTGGCCTGATCTCTGTAAAGAAACCATTCCACAACACCAGTGCTGGCACTGAGCAGCTGCACTTTCTAGCCTCAACTTCCCTCCCATCCCAATAGCATTGGTTCATAAGAACTTTCATTCTTGATGTTCTAGTAGCTGAGACCAATATAGTTGGAGGAAGTGGTTCTGCTGGTATCAAGGTGCCAATACACAAATAGCTTTGTAGGTTAAAACCATTTAAAAGTTTACCAGGAACAGAATTGGTAACCAATGCAGGACCTGTAATATTGGTGTTATATGTTCTCAATGTCAGGAGCCTGTTAACATAAGGGCCACTGTATTATGGACTAACTGTAATTTCTGAATAATCTTTAAAGGCAGCCCCATGTAAAGCACATGGTGGTGATGAGGTCATGAGTTTCTGTAACCAGGTCCTCTTGCATCAGATAAGTGGTGCACCAACTGCAGCTAGACCAAGGCCTCTTTAGCCACAGCCTCCAGAAGAACCTCCAAATAGTGAAGCTGCTCATCCAGAGACAACACTGGTGTCAGTGAAGAACTTGATGTACAGACAGCAACTCTGTCCTGCTTGCGTTCAACTTCAGCCTATTCTATCCCATCCCATCCAGACACTTGTAGCCTCCAGGAATTGAGATAGAATATTGACAGCATGTCCCTTACAGCCTGGGGTAATGATGTATAATTGGGTATCATCAGCATAATGATGATACTGTATTGTACTCCAAACTGTTGGATTACCTCTTCCACTAGTTTCATGTAGATGTTATAAAGCAAGAGAGTGGACCAACCCTTGCAGCACCTTGTAAATCAGCTGACCTCTTATCCCCCACTATAACAGACTGGAACCATCCACTGAGGAAGTAGTGGAGTCACCGTTAAGACACTGCCTCCTGTCCCAAACCCATGGTACCCAGAGCTGCCAAGAGGTCTAAAAGGATCAGGAGAGGCATACTACCTCTGTCCAGGTCCCAACAAAGGTCATCCAAGAAAGTGACCAAAGCTGTCTCAGTCCCATAGCTAGGCCAGAACCCATTCATTCTTTCACCATGCACACTTCTTAATTAATCCTATCCCAACTTATTTACTACCATATAATAAGTTAGCAGAAGCATGATTTTAAAACGCAGTAATTATCACATTTTTTAGTATTCATTTACTCTTCACAGCAGACTGTAGACTGCCCCTTACATTTCTACCCCTTGCACTTAAAATTTTCCCCATCCATATGATAATCTCTAGAAACATACTGCTAAGGTACAATTGCTTTAACATTTCACTATTTATGTATAACTTGCAATCATTCA
Organism: Charina bottae; assembly: GCA_023362775.1. Lineage (NCBI taxonomy): Eukaryota > Metazoa > Chordata > Lepidosauria > Squamata > Charinaidae > Charina > Charina bottae. The sequence goes on from JALMGJ010000004.1 coordinate 68,569,943, forward strand.
CTCTGTTTTCACTATCAAATACAACTGCTTTATCTTTGATACATTAAATTTCATTGTGCGTGGGGTGCCAGCAGTTAACATGACTACCAATGTTAAAGGTAGGTTTTCCCCTGCACAGTCGTGTCCAACTCTAGGGGGCAGCCGCTCATCTCCGTTTCTTAGCTGAAGAGCCAGCGCTGTCCGAAGACGCTTCCGCAGTCATGTGGCTGGCATGATGCGCGCAGAACGCTGTTACCTTCCCACCAAAGTGGTACCTATTCATCTACTTGCATTTGCATGCTTTCGAATTGCTAGGTTGGCAAGAGCTGGGGCGAGTGCGGGAGCTCACTGCGTCACGCGGCGCTTGGGTCTCGAACCGCCGACCTTCCGATCGACAAGCCTGGCGTCTTAACCACTGAGCCATCGCTCCCCGATTAACCAGTGTTAACCAATGTTAACGTTCAGTAAAATTGATCTCAAACTTACGTTGGATAAAGTCAACAGTCATACTTTTATGTCTAAAATAACACTTTTATTTTTCAGGAATCCAAATTGTACCAACATTTTTGAATTGTGTACTGCAACAAATGAAGACAGCATTGCTGCTACTGAGTTGGTAATAAAGCTAGATTTGTATATATTATGCAGTTAACTATTAATATTTCTGTTTCATTGCTATTTTATTAAGCCATAGTCTTCCCCATTTGTAAAACTAATTTGGATTCAGTATAGTAAACTCATTGAGCAAAATGGTATTCAGTACCTTAATTCAAAATAAATTTATGTTCAAAATGTCTGGTTGGTTTCCTAGGATGATGATTATGAACCAAGGACATCTTCTAGGAAAGTAAGTCAGTTTTCTCTATCCATAACTTTTTTCTTTATGAATGAGTAGTAGTTTTGTATTATTTTTAAGTAGCTGGATATTGAATGTAGTTCATTTGCTATAACTGCATTTTTAAATGTCATTACATATTTATGGATATTATACTTTTTTTTTAAGAGACAATCCTTGAAGGGAAAAAACATTGCAAAACCAAGCTATGATGAAAACAGATGGAAGAAACAATGTATGGAACTTGTTAATTTAATTTTCCAATGTGAGGATTCTGAGCCATTTAGACAGCCTGTTGATCTGGAGCAGTACCCTGTAAGTAATTATTCTTTGATCAGTTGCACTAACATCCATCATGCCACAGTTTAAAGCATTCTATTATCCATTGTACTTTCTTATTCAGAACAAGGTTACAGTTCTGATGACAAGTGACTCCCTGATTTAAATAGGGCTGCTGAACCTTGAGTCTAGTATTTCCTGTCTGTCTTCCCCACTGAGCCATGAAATAAGCACAAAAAGGGTACTTTACCCTTTTGCCATGCAGCAACACTACCCTTTCCATGTTGTGAGCTTCAAAGCTATGTTTTGGAAATGGAGATGGATGCTCTGAATATCTGCATTCCATGATTGGATCAAAATTTGTACTGAGTCACAGAGTACAGCCCTAATAAAAACAAACACCATAGGCATCAGAATAAAACCTGCTGAAAATTAACAGCTTCCAGCAAGTTAAAAATAATCTAACATCTGAAACATGAATTCCCCAAAACTGTTCTGGAGAAGGAAAGCTTTAACACTTCGGTGGAAGGCCATTGGAGATGAGACAAGATAAGCCTTGGTTGGAAGGGAGCTGAAGAATCTGAGTGCAGCTATCAGCTGCCCCTTCATAAATTAAATGCACTTATGGTGCTAATGGACATAAAACAGGTCCTCTAAAAGGATCTCATTAGGCAAGCAGATTTGTATATGTAAAGGCTATATGAATTTTATATTAATGAACAACATTCTAACCCATTTGAAATTAAATTGCTTGGAAATCTTTGTAAATGTGTGCAAAATGCTTCCCCCTCTCTCCGTCTGTCTCTCTTCTTTGTCTCACTTTCTGTTCTGGCCTTTGAGTCTTCAGAAAGAAAGATAACTGCTGTAGTTCTTGTCCCCTTTTTATCATCGCAGCCAAGAGAAGAAGAACACTTTTTGAAAATTGGATATTTATAGGCTAAGGAAGTGTGTTTCTTTAGCTTGGCACTTATGAAATAGCCTTGCAAAGGAATGGTAATGAAAATGTAAATAGGAAAAAAAATTACACTGGAGTAGCAAAATCCACTAGGATTTTAGAGTTTAATAAACAAGAATTGGTAATATATTCTCTGTATCTTAGGATACCACTTCTTCAAATGCTATTTGAAATAAACATACTAATTTCAGTCTCAGACTTCATTCCAAGCTGCATATTCATATGGCTGTATCAGTTGTGCTTCTTTTTAGTGCTTAGAAAAATGCATATTAGAATTACTTAGTCTGCATACTTCCTCTCTGTATCTGTCTTGTCTATCTGTCTACAGGCTTTCACATCTGTATATGAGAAACTCCACCCCAGCCTTTTAATAATGGAGCCATTTGGTTATCTTTATTTAGGACTACAGAGAAATTATAGACACACCAATGGACTTAGGCACAGTAAAGGAAACACTAGAAGCTGGAAACTATGATACTCCAATGGAACTGTGCAAAGATGTCAGACTAATATTTAGCAATGCTAAAGCATATACCCCAAACAAAAGGTCCAAGGTAATATTTCTATACTGTTTACTACACTAACCAAATTGGTATCATTACCAGTTAGGCAAAGGTTAGAGGGACAGGAAACGAAAATCAAGTTGGAAGATAATTGAAAGAGTGAAATCATTGAAAACCGTATTATGAGAACTTAAGGAGCAATTGGTAAATAGACTTCAGAGTTTTACTTTAGAAGCATATTTGGTTTAAAGGAGAATAGGTACAAGGACTTTGGACAGTCCTTAATGCATGGTTGGAATGCGTAAGCAGCTTCTTTCAACCATGTAGCTAAATATGTTTTAATTAAAATGTCCTGAAGGAGTATATGGTACAGAGCATTAATTAATAAGTGAAATAAAAATATATAAGTGAAACTAAGAGAAAGAATGTAATAGACCTGAATGAAAGTGGACTGATTTTGGGGAGTTATAATGGGTGCATATGAAAATATGGATGCATAGGTTGATGATTCCAGAAAATAGATTTTTTTAAAAAAAAAATCAGAGTTGAGTTTGGGGAAAACCTTGGAATGTTCTGGGTGTGATTTAGAGGAAAATACTAGCTGACATGAATGGGTCGTCAGGAATGGGATGAGAGAGTACAGGAAAAAGTGACAGGGTCATTTGGAGACTCAGAACGGTAACTCTTTGATGTGTATCTACCTAGAAGAAGGTCTGTTTGTTTCATATATGTGATTTAAACATTAACCTTTTCATATGCACACATGGTAAAGGAATAAATACAAATTTAAATACATTTAATTTAATTTATTTTAATTTAATTTAATGATTGTGATGAAAAGTAAGAGAATAATAGATATAATGCTGACAAGAGGTTCTAAGTGTAGAGCAGAGCTTTCCAAACTGTGTCGCGACACAAAAGTGTGTCGCCACACACAGTCTGGTGTGTCACCACACAACCCGGAAGCGCTGATCATCATCAGTGCTTCTGGGTTTTCCTGCAGCGATGTACCAACGGCGGCACGCAAAAACCGAAAGCGGCAGCAGCGCTTCCAGGTTTTTGCGCGCTGCCGCAACAGCGGCACTTCGGGGTTTTCCCGTGGCGACACACCAACGGCAGTTGGTGTGTCGCCGCGGGAAAACTTTGGAAAGCCCTGGTGTAGAGGATCTTGGGGGAAAAAATATGTGGAAGAAAAGGAAAGTGAAACCAGAGTGAATAGAGTGAAAATTGAATGACTGCAGGAAGAAAAAGTACAAATCCTATATAAAAACTTAGAAAATAGATTACTATTCCAACAGGATGAATAGCAAGTGGATATGAGGGAAAGAAAGTGGATATGAGGGAAGGAAGAAAGGAAAGGGGCGTGGTCGCTCAGCGGGTAAGACGCCAGGCTTGTCGATCGGAAGATCGCATGTTCGGAGGTTCGAATCCCTAGTCCCGTGTGACGGAGTGAGCTCCCGCACTAGCCCCAGCTCTTGCCAACCTAGCAATTTGAAAGCATGCAAATGCAAGTAGATGAATAGGTACCACTTCAGTGGGAAGGTAACAGCAGTCCGCGTGCGTCATGCCGGCCACATGACCGTGGAAGCGACTTCGGACAACGCTGGCTCTTCAGCTAACAAACGGAGATGAGCACCGGCCCCTAGAGTCGGACACGACTGCACAAATGTGCGGGGGGAACCTTTACCTTATGAGGGAAGAAGATGTGGAACTGTTTGTAACAGAGTGAAACGAATTCTATTACGTTCTACAGAAGTCCGTGAAGTTATGCTAATGCAGGATGCAAAAAGAATGCTTGCTGGAAAGTAGAAGTGAAAGGGGCTATGGATGACTTTGGTTTACTCTTTATTATTCCTTTTCTTTGGTCTGCTATTGTTGCTTAGCTGAAAGGTAATAGTGTGGTAGGGTTGTATATTTGTTCATACTTTTTAAAAGAAAATTATTAATTTGACAGTTGCGTTAACTTTATAGTATATTAATTCAGTCTCCATTTCCTAATCTAGATATATAGTATGACACTGAGATCATCTGCACTATTTGAGGAAAAAATTAGAAGAATTCTCTCTGACTTTAGAAGTGGGCAAAAGCACAACGAAAGAATATGGAGAAGTGAGAGACACAGTAGGAAGCTGCAAAGTCAGAATAAATCTCTACAGCACTCTGCCAAAACACTGAGGTAAATTCTTCAATCTATAGTTTTTAGTCTGAGGATTTTCTTCATTAAAGGGATGAATAATAAAATAGTATAAAAATATGTTAGCTAAAGCTGCAATCCTAAGCATACTCAGCTGGGAGTGAGTCCAGCTGAACTTATGAGGGCTATACAACATGAATAGATTTCCTGTAAAGAGTTGTTGGTTGATTGAAGCAGCATTGTTTTCTTTTGTTTAGCTTCAGTGTGATTTTAGCTCTATATTACTTTTAGGATCATATTGGTACTAGATGATTTGGTCCTTATTTAAGCAGTATTTATTAACCGCAGCAACCGGCTGGGGTAAATTCTCATGTTCAGTTAGTTTTGTTCTGCTTTTCATATTGATTGTACTTCATCATATACTGTTTTCTGCTGCATAAACATGTTGTGAGAAAATTACATCCGTGGATGCATTAATAACATTTCTGTGGATGCTAGAATGGCATAAAGGAAAACCAGTTGTGTCCAGTCATAACGAAAACATATAATCAAAACAGATATCTGGTAATGATTGTTGCTTACTTCTTCCGTGTTTGTTAATTGTTGCAATTTTTTCCATAGTAAATGTAAGCATCCAATAGTTAGAATCATAGAGTTGGAAGGGACCCCTGAAGTAATTGAGTCCAATCCCCTGCCCAATTCAAAATTTGCTAAAATTAATTAAACTATGCTTCTTCTTTACCATTTTCCCCACAGAAATCTTATTAATCTGTTATTGACCTCCAAACAAGTTCCTTAACTAATAACTAATTTTCCTTATTTATTTGTTAGTCTTTCAACTCTTAATATTTATAATACAAATAATGAAACTTCTTTTAAGAGTATTTTGTATTATGCTACATCTTAGGAAAATTTTAATAACTTTCATTGAGGCATTTTATTTTTATTTATTACATGTATATCCTACCTTTTGTCCAGGAGTTTAAGGCAACATACATAGCACTTCCCCCTCTAAATTTTCCCCCAAGAATAATCCTTTGATGTTGGTTGGGCTGAGAGATCATGAGTAGCTCAAAATCACCTAGTAAATTGCATGGGTGAGTGAGGATACAGTATATACAGTACTTGGGTATCTCCATTCTTAGCCCAACATCTTAATCACTACAGCATAATTAATTACAAAGGCATTTAGAAAATAAATTGCAATAATCAAATGCATATTGTTTTCATTCTGTATGTTAAGAAATGCAAAACAGAAGCAATGTAAATCTCACACAAAAATTCAGTCTGAGACAGAAGACTCTTCTAATCAAAATATCTCAGGCAGAAAATCCTGTGTTACAAGCCATAAAGTGGTTACTAGTGGTACTTGTAGCATTGCTGGAATATCTTCTGACTCCACCTCTGCATCATATTTTGGATCAAATACACGGACCAGAAACACAGCAGTAGTACGCGGTTGCACGTTGTCATCAGGTAAGTGATCTGAATCAAAACTTGCTTTAAAAAAAACCTAACTTCTATTATTAAAATTGCTTTCTGCCTGGCTTTATAAAGAGAGTAAGGAATTGGTGGGGCTCTTTCACAGAGTTTTTTAAAAACCCCACTGACACTGAGAAAAAATCCTTAATGCATTTACACTTTTTAAAGTTCTTTGGAGGCAGGGGGTGCCTTCGAATCATTGTTGATTCCTGGCAAATGCCTGGACTAGTCCCTGCAGTTTTCTGGCAAAGTTGTTCAGAAGTGGGTTTGCCATTGCCTGCTTCCTAGGGCTGAGAGGGAATGACCTACCCAAAGTCACCCAGCTGGCTTTGTGCCTAAGGCAGGACTAGAACTCACAGTCTCCCAGTTTCTAGCCTGGTGCCTTAACCACTATACCAAACTGGCTCTCTTTTTAAAGGATTACTATGGATGTTTTCCATGGGTTTTCTCCAGTAGAGATGTTTTCTGGGAAAAGTAAATCTGGAGCAGCAATTTCCTGTTCTTTCTGCCTCTTCCTTCCCCTACTGGGACAGTGGATGTATTTCAGGCCAAATTGGGGGTACTGAGTGAACTCATTGTTATCCATGGACACTGGTTTCAAAATGTGGTCATTCTGTTTATACTGTACATTCTTTAAAGTGTCCCTTTATTTTCAGAGTTCTTTGTGCTTTCAAATTTTCCCTTTGAAATCATACTGGTCATGAAGCATCAGTCAATATAGCAACAGTGTTCTGTTTTTAAACAAATGGAGCTCTGTCTCAGATTCAGTTTTCTTTGACCATCAGTCTTTGGGAATATCTGTCCTTCAGAACATTTCTCTCATGGCACTTTACTTTGCTGGTTCAATTAAAAGTGAATCCATAACTTCTTCCCCTTGTATATTCTCCATTGCACGGTCACACATAGTCCTTTATCTTTGGGGCTGATCTACATTATATGTTTTTATTTGTTTTTACCTGCGTGGCATATGAGAAGTGCCCGGAGTTCTATACAAGGGCAGCTGTCTGCAGAGGTTCACTAGGGAATGATTTCACCCATTTGTGTATTGAGCTTTTTAATTGCACTTCCCCTCCAGTACCACTGATCACTAATATTCTCAACCGTGCATCCTAGTTACACGGTGGTGGCCAAGGTCTCTCTGGCTTTCTATGCATATTTAACTATATTGATGGGATTTTCTTTTCCTTCCAGAGAGGCCAGAATTCATATAGTACAACTACTAGTATGCCATTTATGCATAGGGACTCTGTATTTAGAGTCCAGAGTAAATTTCATGCTGGCATTCCTGTAGAACAGAGCTTTCCAAACTCTGTGTTGCGACACAAAAGTGTGTCGCCACACACAGCGTGGTGTGTCGCCACACCACCTGGAAGCGGCGGCGCGTGCATGCGCGGCGGCCGCCATGCACGCGCGCGCCGCCGCACACACCCTGCGCCGCCGCACGCCCCCCCGCGCCGCCACCATGCGTGCGCCGCCGCACGCCCCCCCGCGCCGCCACCGTGCGCGCGTGCCACCGCACGCCCCCCCTGCGACGTCGCCATGCGTGCGCCGCCGCTGCTGCTGTGTCGCCAGCGGCGGCACTTTGGAAAGCCCTGCTGTAGAAGTTTGCAGATGCAATAGAGGCAGTGCAAAAGCCCTTTATAGGAAAATCTTATGCCCTCAGGTGGCATTTTTTTCAGCCTTCACATTTGCAATAGGCAAAAATGTGCCTGCTCTACATTATTTTTTATTACTTTTCTCCATTTTTCCTTCTGGGGAGTATTTAAGTTATCTTCTCCAAGCATGCCCTTGTAATTACTGTAGTTCTTCAGTTGTTTATATTTGGACACAAAATGGTTTCTTAAAAGGCCTCCTAGTAATCCCCCCCCAATCCCCCCCCCAAAGGTTACTGCTTCTACTTTTGAATCTGTTACTCTTACTACTTTTACAACCAGCCCATTCAGACCTTTGGCTACAATGGACATGAGGTACCTCGCTTAAAATAGCCTTTGGTAATAATGCTTTAGCACTTTGCATGAGGATGCTGTATTTCCACCATGCGATTCTTTCCTTTCTTACCTTCCATAGAGTTAAGGTTACATAAGAGCTGTTACTTCACTTTTACCCAAGAATATGTTGGACGTTCAAATGGTATGGTATAGCTTCCATACCATTTTTCCACTGGAGCAGACTTTTCACTCCCTGCTCAATGCTTTATTGCTTTATTGCATTGATCACTGTCATTCAGAATACAGGAAAACTTGCCAGCATCTTTGCAGTGATTTGTGAAATTGACAACATGCATTTCAACTTGCATCATACCCAGTGACAGACAAATTTAAAATCTCATTCTACCAGGATACTGTTAAGTGCTTAGAAAATTCTCTCAGGGACTACTTTTATTTATTATTTATTTATAATTCAAATTTGTCACCGCCCATCTCCCCCAACGGGGGACTCTCTTTTCCCAGATGTGTATAAAGTTGGAATGTAATGTCAATCTTCCATATTTGTCAACCTGCACAATGTATATTCAGACCCAGTAGGATGCTTTCTTTGGACAAACAATACTGTTTTGTGTTCTTCGTTAATTATGGCAGTAACCACTGCCATGAGGTAAACTTACTACTGTGAAGGACATAGAAGAACAGATTGATTACCTGTGATTGGTCATCTAATCATTTATATAACCTTCCCTTCTTTTTTTAAAATAGTTTTTATTAAAAGATTTTACGTATATAATAAGAAGTACATTCAAAGAAAAAGATATAGCAAGCATGAAAGAGAAAAAAAAGGAAAAAAGGAGATAGAAAAAATAAAAAATAAAAGAACAGAAAACATGAAAAGAAATATAAAGAAATGGCATCCGATCTTCCTCTCAGCAGTTATACATACAATTCTAATCACACCTTTCTTTCTAAGGTAACATCATAATTCCCTTCTTTCTTAACCTATTCTTTCTAATCTTCAAAACCCTAAGTCACAAAATCATTTTCTTTTTTATGCAAAAAGTCCATAGGGGGTTTCCAGTCATTAATGAATGTCTGTTATGACCTTTCTCTAATCAAAGAAGTCAGTTTGGCCATCTCAGCAAGTTCTGTCAATTTCATCAACCATTCCTCCATGGTGGGTAGTGCCAAATCTTTCCATCTTTGTGCATATAATAATATCGCTGCAGTAATCATATACTGAAATAATCTTTCATTACTCTTTTCTAACGGTGTATCCATCAGTCCTAAAAGGAAAAGTTCTGGCTTCAATTGATTATTAATCTTTAAAATCCGCTGTATCAAAGTGTGTATTTGAATCCAATTTTTTTTAGCTTTTTTACATGTCTGCCAAGCATGTTGTTCACATTTCCAACAGACATTTGGAATGCATTTATACATTCTAGATAATTTCCCTGGCATCATGTACCAACAATATATCATTTTATAAAAATTCTCTTTAAGATCATAACATAATGTAAATTTCAACCCTTTTCAACCATATTCTCCCATTGATCCCTCTGTGTATTATACATTTATCATACTTTAACATACATTCTTTAACCTGTTCTTTCATTTCAAATTTCAACAAAAGTTTATACATTTTAGCAATTACATGTTCATCATCTGTACACAATTGCACTTCAAATTCTGTCTTTCTTTGCTCCATACCATAAGTCTTTTTATCCATTTTAAATCTTTCTGATAGCTGTAAATGGGAAAACCATTGACAACGATATTTCCTTTTGCAACAACATCTCATTCAATCTCCATCTGAAAGAGCCATTTTTCCTTTTAAAAGTTAAAGTCATTGGGTTGAGGTCTGAGAAAGTCTTTGGTAATATCTCTACTTTAAGAACATTAGTAGCCAAAGTCTTAGAGATCCAAATCATATCTGTTCTTAAAAAAGATCTATGTCTTTCAGAAAAATAAGTACATTCTTTTGAGTCACCATTTTTATATCTCCATACATCAGCAAGCTCCAAATTGTCCATTAAGTCAAAGAAAACCTTTGGTAGTTTGCCTTGTGTATTTTTAATATTTTTTTCAGAGGTTCTGTCTTTTTGTGGGTAAACCACCCCATTCCAATCTCCCAGGAGAGACCAATTTTCATATGGAAAGTCTAATAGTTTATCCATAAGTCCTTTATAAAATGCTGTTTTATCTTCATTTGTGGCATAAATTCCCAGTATCAAAGTCTTAGCCCCTGTATGTTAGCTTACACCCCAACATATCTGTATTAATCACTCAATATAAGTTTTGGATACAGTTGAGAGTTTATATACAAAACAACTCCATTTCTTTTTTTCATTCCTGCTGAAATAAATTCTTCACCCAAATTTTTGTGACTCAGATATTTTATATCTTTTTTCTCATGTGTTTCTTGTAAGCAAATCATATCTTGTTTTAACTTTTTCAAATAATGATCTTTTTTTCTCTTTTGAGGAGCATTTTCTCCATTTATATTCTACATTAAGCATTTATAATCCATAGTTAAGCCAAGATTTTAGAAAAATCATCTAGTACCCAACATGGTAGCATCTTCAGTGTCCTGTTATATCCGTTGTGGCATTTGTTTAGTCACATCTGTCATTGTCACTTCCATTTGCATTTCCTCCAATGCTTCATTGAATTTTCCCAGAAAGTCTCCTGCTTTCTGCACAGAATTCAATCTGAATCTCTGCTGTTTAAAAGTAAAAATCACCCCTTCCAACTTCTAATTAGAATCTTTTTCTGTTTGAATTTTTTATAAAAAAATACTCTTTTCTCTTTCACAGTATTCTAACTGGAATTTCCTTAAGTACAGTTACATCCGTATTATCATTCCTCAATCTAGTATTAAAATGCTGCAGCAGAACTTGGTCTCTAGTCTTCTTCCTGATAGAGTGCTCAAGGACATCCCTTGGAACATTTCTTAATTTTGCAAATAGTGTATTAATCCTATAAACTTCATCAATTTCTGCCTCTGTGTCGTCTTCATCTCAATCCAAAAAATTAGACAGGGACTTAATCTTTTCTCTGATATCTCCAATGGTCTTCTGGAATTGCTCTAAATCTTAAACAGATTTTTTTTTCTCTCAGTTCCAGTAATGCCAGGTTATCCAAATCTTCCTCCATCTCTCTGTTTATAACTTACTTTCCAGAACTTCTACTTTGTAATTAATTTGTTTTACATCTCCAGCCAATTGTCCTACAGATTCTTCAATCTTAACTTCTTTCATATCCTTTTTTATCCCTCTAAATCAGAGCTTTCCAAACTGTGTGTCGCCACACACAGCGTGGTGTGTTGACACACCACCCGGAAGCGGCGGCGCACGCCCCTCCCGTGCCGCCACCGTGCGCGCGCTGCCGCACGCCCCCCCGCACTGCTGCCGTGCGCGCACGCCGCCACACGCCCCCCCGCGCCGTTGCCGTGCGCGCGCGTGTCGCCGCCGCCACCGGGTGTGTCGCCAGCGGCGGCACTTTGGAAAGCCCTGCTCTAAATCCTTCTTCCATTTCCTTTTTAAATGTTAATCAACATGTTCTTATTCTGCTAAAGGTGATAGAATCATGACCTATGTATTTAATTGAAATATTTCTATTCTGAGTCCTAATTTATGAAGAAAGTGATCCTGTGTTTCATATATAAGTAACTAAAAAGCAAATAAGTTCCAAGTATTTCTAAAATGTTTTTTGGGGAAGTCGGGATCTAGTTAACTTAAAATCTATAGTTAACATTAATTATTAAAGATGTTAACCTTAGATTTTATAAACTCATTTATGCAGCAATCGTTGTTCTTAAACATTTGGATTTTTTGTGTGTGCAGGATTTGATGTCTTTTTTTCTTATTATTCTGTAGTGTTCTAAATCTTTTCTGCAAAAGATTTCTAAATCTTCTGTTTCTAAATCTTTACATGTATCCCCCAAATCTTTACATGCAGAGAGTAGAGTACTGATGGCTGCTCTGTTGCCAGAATACATTCAGTACAATCCAGCATACTTTAAAATACAAAACTGTTCAAACACTGACTGCCACTTCTTATTGTGTTAAAGTAAGTGGGATAAATACTTAAAAAGTCTGATTAGCTTTGCATTATTTAACTCTTCCAGAAAGTGAGCTAGAACATTCCACAACTGCTTCATCTTCAAGTAGTTCAGAGGAAAGCAAAGAGAGTTCTACAGCTCTGTCATCTCCAGTATTACATAATGGTACATCTGGGGAAAAACGAAGTAACTTCAGGATTACTAGAAGTAGAGTATATCAGCAAAAACAAATTGGTAGGTATATATTTATATATTTTAAAATGTGTGTCATGTCTGTAAGTCCAGAGAAGCTTAAAGACAACCAAAATTATTAAAAGTATGATAAACCCAACACGCAAACATTATTACAAGATTTTATTTATTTGATTTATAAGGCTACCAACTCATAAAAACGAATCTTGGTGGCTTAGAAATTGCTAGAAGTAAAACACAACCACCATCCAAAACAGAATAAACAAGGCCAACCACAACATATTCCATTCAAGCCTTTTCCATTCTGGATGGGCTCATCCCATGCTCTGGCCCATTGCCTGGGGGAAACCCAGGTTTTCAGGGCATTTTGGAAGGTCAGCAGGGTCAGGGCCACCTGAACCTTGGGGCCAGTGTTGTTCCATAAGGAAGTGGCTGCAACATAGAGGCCATGTCTCTTAGGTCCCACCAGTTGACATTGTTTCATAGAAGAAGCCTGAAGCACACTTGCTGCGCTAGATCTCATGGGAGGAAAAGAGCTAATTGGAAATAAGCAGCCCCACAAATAACCTGGCCTGGTGCAATGAAGGACTTAATAGGTGATTACTAGCACCTTGAATTGCACCCAGAATTCAAGGCGCTAGTAATTCTAGGGAACCAGTGTGGCTCATGAAGTAGTGGTGTTACATGTGTGCATTGTGGTCTACCCGTAACTACTTGCAGTGCTGCATTCTGGACCAGTTGCAGCTTCCAGGTGGTTTTCAAGGGCAGCCCTATGTAGAACATATTGCAGTGGTCTAAACAGGAGGTGGGCAACTAAAATAATTTCCAAAATGGTAAAAAATATTACATTAAATAATGCAAAGGCCATAGCACAAAATAATGGAATTCCCTAATTCCCACTCCAAAAGCCTTCTGAAATATTGAGTGTTATATAGGGTTTTTTTTAATTGCCCCAATCTAGGGTGGAATGGGGCAATTACAGGAAAGTACATCTTAATTAATGCAACCTTGTACTTGTGGGCATCAAGTCATTTTGAACGTTTTATTGGATGTCCACGTAATATGAGATAGGTCTTATTAAAGGAGAGTTCCTGGTGCTAAGTTAGACCTCAGACTGTTAGATTTAGAGCTAACAAGACCAATACTTTCAATTGGCACCTGAAAATTAAATATAGGTCTATTAATAAAACATGTTTGTGCATGCATACATACAGTACATACATACACTACTCCCTTTTAGAGTAAGGAGCATTATACAAAATACAGAAGAAGAGTATGTTGTAGTAAGCAAAATAAATTAAAGGCAGAAAATTAGTGAAAAGACAAGCTCTGAAGGCTGTTCCTTCCCTCCTTGGGCTGGGTCTTTAGTTCTGTATAGCTCCTTCCTCCAGTCTGTTGTTCTTTAGCCCAACAATGGCCCTTTTTAAGGTATCAATCGCCTGGTACGTAGTTGCCAAAAATTGCTTTCATATGCTACTTTCCCCCCCCCTTCTTCCTGGAAGACAGAACTTAAGACTGAAGGGAGGGACTTTCCTCCATAAGACAGGTAGAAGTCTTAAGCCCTGCATTCTAGCTAGAAGTGGAATTAAGCCTTCTTGCTGGTAACCAGAAAGGTACTTCATAGTAAGTCCAACTGCTGATCTAGCTTACATTAGTAGCATTCACTGTATCTCTCCATATCTTTCTAGCTTTGCAAGCCATGTTTACTTTTACCATATCAGTGCATCGCATTCATTTTTACCCTTTAGTCTTTAAAGCTTGTCACCTGTTTTTGAGAATTTCATCAACTGCCTCTAATGACAACTTTCTCAGTCTTCCTTTTTCTCTCAGCCCATTCACCCTTCATTTATTTATTTTGCCAAGTAATTAAATGCAAATTTGAAATCTTTATCTGCATGTATTCAGTCAATAAAATGTAACTATGGCAAAATGTTACTCCAAATGGATTATGAAAGATTACAGAACAAATATCCACATTTACTAAAAGAACGCCAGAACCCCAAAGCTTTGCATGGCTTAGAGTTTAGGTATAGGCAAAATTATTTTTAAAATGTTTCTTATAAGTGTGTGTGTATGTGTTTTTTTGTTTGTTTGTTTGTTTATATGTCCAGCTTCGCAAGAGGATGCAGATAGCCAAAGGACTACTAGGAAAAGGATGTGGGAGAGAAAAACTGATAATTCAAATGAGCTTTATGAAACTTTGAGCAATAGATTGAGCAATAGTAGGCACAGAAAAATACCGCGTAGAAGTGCTACTGTGGCAGCTAATAAATTAAGAATGATGAGTGATGTAGAAGAAGAGCTCTTCAGCTCAGACAGTGGTGGCACCAGAAGCAAAAACAGAAAGCTACCTCATCGCAATGCTTCTGCTGCAGCCAGAAAGTTGTTATTAAATGATTCTGAGGAAGAAAGTTCCACGCACTCTGAACGTGACAAAGAATTGGAAGAACAATCTGACAGAAGAAAAGCTTCTGAAACTGAATCTGCTGCTGTTAAAAAAAGACATATTAGTGAATCTGAAAGTGGAAATTCAAATTCTGAGAGTGGGATGCAAAAAACACCAAAGAGGTACCCTGTTAAAGATTGTAAAAAGCTATTAAGAACCACTTGCCATGTATCTCCCAAAATGAAGCCAAGCCCAGAATGTTCAGAAAATGACTCCAAAAGCCGTATGTCAGATGATGAGGGCATTCAGAAAGCTGTTTATCGGTTGTCATCTTCGTACAAAAATAGTACCAGGAGCAGTTCTGAGACAGATTCCGAGCAAGAGGAATGCCATGTTTTACCAAAACAGACTTTTACAAAGGCATCAATTCGCTTCAGGAAAGCTAAAATATTGAGTGACTCAGAAGAAGGAGTGGGGTCAGGGAGGGATGATGGGACTCCTCCTTTTTCAAAGATCAGAGTTTTTTCTGAGGCTGCAAAACTTGCCCAAAATAGTTCATCTAATTTAGAATCTGGAACCGATAGCAGTCACTCAACAAAAAGATGGAAAAGGAAAGGCATCAGGAAAGGTGATGTATTTTAAAATATATGAAGTATTAGGACAAAAAGTTGTAATTTTATGCATGCTCCATACTTTTCTTCTGGTGTCATTTAGTACAACAAACTATTCTAGATCCAGTGGTTTATGTGCAATTTATACACAGTAATTCATTTCAGGAATACACCTTAGTTAGTCACACCAAACAAGCATATGTAATATATTGATCTAGATGTTGTGCACATTTTTTTAAAATAATGTTAAGCAGGAGACAGTTACTGGTGTAGGGTTAGGGTTAGCCTAATTCTGACTTTATTCCTCAGTTCTTCACCTCACAAAAGGAAGGGATTGACCCAGTTGCCACTGCCTAATTTGATGGGAGGCTTGAGGACAACAGCTGGAAAATCAAATGTGTGCTAAGCATCACCTGTGGGAAAGTCTGTGTAACTCAGTGTAGTGCAAGAAGTAACAGGGGATTGGGCTGGAAGCAAGTTCCTGGAGTACAGTGGGAAAGCCAGCAAATTGGACTAAGGTAGCAATTGACAATTGGCAATTGTTAGAAGATGTATCCGTAATATATACAAGATGCATGTTATGTATATGTTCAAAGGGATTGTGTGTGTCTGAGAAAGAACATTGTTGAATTAGCTTAGAAAAATGATTCTGAAAGAAAGAAAAACAAGTAACTGGTGTGAGTAGAACTTATTTAAAAGAAATATGCAATGAAAAAGTTTAGAGGAAGAATCTTAACTGAGAGGGAACATACAGTGTCTTAGAAGTGGCAGGAGTAGGCTCAAACTCCACCTCCCTTATATCCATTACTTTTTTTTAAGCTTCAGCAGTTTTTCTTCCTGTGAATCTCTTTGGCAGCCATTTTGTGATGCTGCCAGTGAGCCTTTCTTCAAATTGCAATGCTCAAAACCTCAACCTTGATTGATTATCCTCAATCAAGAATAAATATCTAGTACTCAGTGCTTTGAGATATTGAAATGATATCATCTTGTTAGCTCTTGAAGTCAGGTCATGAAACTTTCTGAGTTGGATAATAATGATGAGTGTATTCTGCCTTAGCTGCAAGGATGTCTACTTACCTTAATTATCTTCAACCTGAATTATTTACAGTTGTTGTTAGATCTATAAATGTGTTTATTTCAACAGAATTAGTGTTTGTCAGTTTTTAATGCTTTTATATTGTGTATTTTTAACATAATTCTGTATGCCTTTATAGACTCTGTTGTCGAAGAAAATGGGCTTAAGAAATCTACCAGAAAAAGACCATATGAAAGTGATTGTCAGATAGGAGTTTGTAAGACACGATACATCTATCGAAAATTGCCCCATAGAAGTGCTACTGTGACTGTTAATAAATTACGTCTTACGAGTGATGAGGAAGACTTCGCCAATTCAGAAACTACTAGAGCCTACAGTAACAAAAGTAGAAAACTGAACTATCACAGTGTTGTTTCTGCAACTAGAAAGAAATTAAATAGTTCAGCAGATGGAAGCCCACAGTCTGGTGAAGAAAAAAGGAAGCAGTACAGTAGGAGAAAGTGTACTCAGTCTTCCTCAGCTGCCAGGATATATGGTAGTGACTCTGAAAACAGTTCAGATTCTGAAAGTGCTGAAAGAAAAAAATGGCGTATTAAAAAAGCCCCTGCGCACAAGCCTAGAACGGCATATGATAAAAGTGTAAGTCCCATTCTAGAGAAAAGTCTGAAAAGCCAACTGTCAAAGGATAGAAGTCTTGATAAACATGCTCTGTTTGCACATAATACTAAATCCAGTTCTGAATCTGAAGCAGATTCTGAATTAGAGCAGTATCGTGGCAATGTTAAAAAGCAGCACATCTTTCAGAAGACACTAGACTCTTCCAGAAAATCAAAAAAGGAATCTGAGATACAGCATAAAGGAAATGGAACAGATTCTCTGCCAAATAGTAAGGAATCTTCAAAAAACCTAAAATCTAAAGCTACAGTAGACTCCAGTTCCCCTTCTGATTTGGAAATTGAATCTTCTTCCAGTGGTAGCAACTACAGTGATGTCACAACAAAACACAAGAAAAAGAAAGAAAAAACAGATGACATTAGGAAAGGTAATTTTTATAATACTGATGTACTTTTCTCTGATAGTGTCCAACGAAATACTATATATATTTATATATGAAATATAATATTCCTGATATTAAGGATTGAATTCAAGAGATGTATAATTTATCTGTTTTTGAAAAGGCAATTTTATCTACAAATTAAAAAATGATGCAGTGTGTTTCCGTTTGGCATAGATTTCATGATATTTTACAGTAATAGAACATCCTCTTTAATCTAGAAATTTTAAAATATTGTTTAATATTTAACTGATATTCTATAATTTTAGTTTGCTAACATTTTTTAGTTTCTTACCTTCTCTTCAGTTTGTTGTTGCTTTTGTATGTTGGGGTCGTGCTTTGTTTAATTTTTGTTTTTGTTAAAATTATTATTAATATTTAAATTTATTGGCCGCCCAACTCCAGTGGACTTTTTTATTTAAAATAAACAGTTGCAAAAAATAATAGTATTAACCAAAAAAGATGGTGATTAATGAGCTTTGTACAATACAAAATGCACATAAGATTTTCACATACAAAGTTATGAATTAGGGAGAGCAAAAAACTGTAAAGTAAGCTGAAGAAAATTTAAAGAAAGTGTCTATTGTATTAAGGTTATTGATGAGTACTTGTAGTCCCAAAAGTCACTTAGAAGATTAGTATCAAAAATAACTTAATGGTAGTTGAATTTCATAATTTCACTGTAGTTTTCAGTATAGTGTAGCTGGTCTTCACAGTGATGGGAGGAGCCAAGCCAAACTATTAGGCAGAGTACACAGGCACAGTGTTTGTGAACAGTAAATCAAACTTTATAGTAACTTAGGCTGATTATAATTAAACTATTGTATCATTTGTCTTAATTTCTTTTGGAAATACAATATTTAATCTATGAATTCTTTCTTCTACAGAATCAGCTTCTCAAGAGATGAACCAAAGTCCAATAGTACTCAGAAACAGAAAAACTTACAGAAGTTGTGCAGAGTTGACTAGTGTGGCAGTGAATATTAAAACTCTTAATGGAAAGAAAATTCCACGTCAAAGTGCTGCTGTGGCTGCAAGCAAAATAAAACTTATTAGTGATGCAAGGGAAGAGCTCTCAAGCTCAGAAGTTGGATACTGTAGAAAAAAGAACAGAATACTTCCACTCCGCAGTGCCTCTGCTGCAGCTAGAAAAGTACTAGCTGATTCACCTTCACTCTCAGATAGTGGAACAGAACTGAAGGAATTTAAGATAAAGGAGAAAAACAGTCAGACCTGTTCTTATTCAACTAGGCAATCTAGTCAAGAACTAAAAGCAAAATATTTAGGTGCTGAAGAAGAAAGTGTATTAAAACAAAAGAGCAGTCACAGCAGTAGCTCAAGACAAGATTCTATCAAAACTGTACGTAAAGTATATCCTAAAAGAAAAAAAATTGCAGTAAAACGTTTTGATGAAGAATCCTCCAGCAGTGTTACATCTGAGGAGCAAAAAAGTTCAAGTCAGGATAATGAAACAAGCAACTCTGCTGCAGACTCTGAACTGGAAAAGGAATATAATTTTAAAAGTGTGAGGAACACCAGACACAATATAGAAAGAGAGAAGAGGGGACAAAGTAGTGCTTTGTCAAAGAGTAGACAACCTGATGGAAGTTGCCATTTTTCTTCTGATTCAGAAACTCAAACAGAGTCCAAAACCATCAATAATAATGGAAGCATAAAAACAGATAAAAGGAAGAGGAAAGCCACCCCAACAAATAAAAAGTTAAACAATGGCTTTTCTGAATCTTCCAGAATACCTCAGAGAAGGAAACGGCCAAAAGTGAATGAAGAGAATGATTCTGATGAATTGCATTATACAAAATACAAACGAGTTAATCGACGTTCCAAAATCAGAACTAGAAATAGGGGCAAGCGAACTGTAAGGTATGCAGATGATGAAGATGATTGTGAAACATGAAGATCTAGCCCACTTTCCTTTTATTAGTGATACTAGAGTTATACACATTTGTAGGAACTTCTCTTCCTCTAATTCAGGGAATATATTTATATTTTTCTATGAAAAAGTTAAATGTGGAGGCTCTCTTTTAATAATGACTTGCACTTGCCTGTCTGTGCACATATGCCAAAATGTGCCTCATTATGAAGGCAGAACCTTTGTCTTTAATTATATTTTGTTTGTTAGTATAGTAAGTGACAAGAGGGGGTTAACATTAGATAACAGCTTTAATGCTGTTTGTTTAAATAGCATGGTGCTGCAGACTGAAACTACCTATGTCATACTATATTAGTGTGTTCAGAACCAGATGAATATGGCAATTGCGGTGTTTAATACTTCATTGATCAGTAATGAATAGAATTAACTAGTATATATTGTAAACAACTCTTAAGTAGTTACTGATTTTAAAGAACAAAAATGTGATAAATGGTTACCAAACATTATAGCAGCTTGTAAAAATGAGCAGTGCTATTGATTTGGGGGAAAAACAGCTTGAACTGATTGGTAATAAAGAAAATGCTTATTGATTTTATAAATATGTGCATTAAAAATGCTGTCATATATACCTTTTAATATATGGCACCCATGCTGTACATTTGAGACCATTAGGATACAGGTGATCACTTTCTTTTTGTGAAACTTTGTGCTTTGTGCTTTTTCTTTAAAATGATTAAAGCTTCTGTGCTTTAGAGTACTAATATTTAAGGTGTTATTGGTAAAGTTCTTCAAATTTAATTATTTATAATTCAGACTGTTGGTGCACTTAAACCACTCCACCTCTTGATTTAACAAAATAAAGCACCTTCATGTTGGTGGTGTTTAAGTTGACACTGTTGAAATAATAAAATAATTTCATTTCATTGTAGCATATCAAAAATGGGAAGTACATGATGCTATGTAACTGTATACATAACGAGATGTAAGTGACTTCCTTTGCAAAAGTACCATTATATCTTGGCTTTCTTTCTGTAGAAGAGTATGGTCTTTAAGCCACATCTTTCTGGGGATGTTCTGTTGTTAGACATGTTCGTTCATAGAACACCAGTTTTATTTTTCTCTTCAGGCCTCCTGAAATTTTATTTTGAGAACTATTTATTCAGGGTTATGTGTGTGATATTTTTTATGAAACAAAACCCTGAATGTTGGTTTTGTCTTCCACTGTTTTGATTTCTCAAAATAAAATTATCCTGATAATATGGTTTGTCTGTTAATACAAATTCTAGTAATCAGAGTTCTTTATTTTTGTATGTTAAGTTTAAAATGTGCTTTAGAGAAAAATTGCACATTTCTGAATTGAAAGTGAAGATGAATGTAGTAAATTTGTTTATTTAGGAACTTTTGAAAGTGTAATTTTGTTTCTGAAGTAAAAAATAATGAAATGATAAAGGGAAATCCCAAAGTCCAATAATTTATCTGAAGTGCACTGCTCATAAAATGCACTTTTATTTGCAATTTTGGAATAACCATGAATTTTAACTGCTTGTGTTCTATATATATTATAGCAAACTAATACAACGTTAAATAGTGTCACACAAAAATATTTAAGGTATTAGAATGGATACTGAATTTGCCCAATGACATACAATAAATTGAATGTTCTCAAATTACATCATCATTGTAGTACTGTCGGCCGTAAATCACGGTCTGTTCGTTCGCCCGGCGCAATAAGCCAATAACCACGCAGAGCGGGAGAATCAAGAGACGTTTATTCAAGGTACCTTGGATAAGCGGACTTCCCTCCTTTGTTGGAGAAGAAGTCCTGAACAGACAACAGTCAGCACTTTTATACTTTTGGACAGTATTCATGACATCATCTGACATAGCATACATCCCTCACCTGCTGAGCATGAACTCTTAACCTCTGTCATAGGCAATCCTTATTTGATTAAGGTACTGTATACATCCTTTACCAGGTTAACACGAACTTCTAACCCCTCTGATCTAATGTGAACTTCCCATCCAGAATGTTGGCAAACGGTACCTTTCCATTTAGCAGACCTCTCTTAATTCATTTTTCTGATGCATATCACTACCTATCCTATTCTTGTCTATTTTCACCCTACCTTTTAATTGGCATTCTAATTCATTCTTATCTAGCCAACCCTATGTTAACCTATCTTGATCTAATTATATCTTATCTTTATCTACTTCAACCCACTTTCCTTAATGGACATCCTCTTAGCCTGGCACAAGGTAGGTTATTCACCGGTCAGCCAAATGTGCCTTTTTGACCTCTACACATACACTGATATAAGGAATCTTCTCATTTTCCGCACACACATTTATAGTCAGATAATTCAAAGTTAAATAATTCAAGTTCCTTTCCCACATACTCAGTTTCTTGCCTCTCAGTACTGGCTGCAAATTACCTTGAAAAATCAGAGGAGCAGGAGTCCTTTTGTTGTCAACTGCTCTTTATGAACATTAGAAGACTAGTCCATGTTGCAATAACTTTAGTTGAATACTAGGTTTGGTTGAATACTTTACTTTCACTTTCTTTTTCACAGCAGCTGATATACTGTATTACCACTATCTAGCAGTTAAGGAGGAAAATGATAATTGCTTTTCACATTCAGATTTTTAAAGTTTTTTTTTAAATACTATCCATAGTTTATCTAGATAATGCTCAAAAAACTTATGGTTGAAAGAAGGCAATTATTTAAGCCTTAGATTAAAAGGTGACCTTTGGTTGGGAATTCTTGAGTTGTAGCTTAGTATAACGAGGGCATAAGATTGCAGACAGCTATTATGCAGAAAATAACACTTGCAATAGTTATTCTTAGTTGCACTACACTTTCTCCCCCTTCTTGATTTAGTGTAATTTAGAGAAAGAAAAAAAATGGGGAAAGAAGGAAAAAAATTAGCAGATGGTTACGTGTGCAAGTACGTTGGGGTAGAACAGAGCTTTCCAAAGTTTTCCCGCGGCAACACACCAACCACCGTTGGTGTGTCGCCGAGGGAAAACCCGGAAGTGCCGCCGTTGCGGCAGCGCGCAAAAACCCGGAAGCGCTGCTGCCGCTTTTGAATTTTTGCACGCCGCCGTTGGTGTGTTGCCGTGGGAAAACCCGGAAGCACTGATGATGATTGGCGCTTCCGGGTTGTGTGGTGACACACCAGACTGTGTGTGGTGACACACTTTTGTGTCGCGACACACAGTTTGGAAAGCTCTGGGGTAGAAGCTTGGTGCTGTAACCATCTATGTTTGCGGGGAACGGGGGAATCACCTGGTATCCACCATAAATCCGAGTTGGTATGAGAGGGAGGGTCTACGCAACCTGTGCTGCGCCCCTGCTGATTAGAATGTCAAAAAGCAACCCCCCAAAAAAATATGTATATATGCAATTCCCTGGCTGTATAGCATAAAGGCACGGAGTGCAGAGGATTTAGCCTTTCCTTCCCTTCTTGGGAGACAGACCAATTGAGATTAAGAAAAATCAAACTTTAGTTTCTTAAAAAAGGAAAGGTAAAATGTAAAAGTCCCTTTTAATATTGGATATTAAAGTGCAAATATTAATTACAGGAGAATATAAAGTACAGAGTTGCCCAAATCATGGCAATGTAATTGAAAGTCCAAAAAAAAAAAATCCATTGCTCTGGTCTGACCACAAGATGGTGTGGGTCTCAGATACATCTTGGAGAGAATGAGTTCAGAATATTACATATCACAAGTAGGTTCTAAAGAAAAAAAAGTACATTTGAACTCATCCTGAAATAAGAATAATGGTGGTTGAGTTGGACACCAAGTTCCAAAGTTATACAGAAAAATAAGACAGGAGATGTGTAGCACAACAAAAATCAAAATCTTAACAAATTATTGGCTAAATTATTTACCAGTTTCTACAGTAATAGAATTTCCAAAGCAAAAATTCCTCTACTTCATTTACTTGAACTTCCCCCAGATTCCTGAACATTTCAAATTTAATCAAAAGCTGTGGGGTATGATGGTAGTCCTGTGCTTTTCCCAGCTTCGGAACACACATTTATTTACCTACCTACTTAATTTGTACAGTGCTTGACTCCAAGCAACTCTGGGCGGTTCACAAACTAAAACCAGATAAAAATAACAAAATAAAAACAAAACAAAAAATAAAGAAAAGGAACAAAAGATGGCAAAATGGCAACAAAAAGAGACATACCTATATGACTCAGAAGGGGCTTCAGTCGCCCCAGCCAATGACCTGGGTGAAGAGCCAGGACTTCAACTGAGTTTGTCCAAGTTCTGCTCTCATGTTTCAAAGGGCCAACCCTTTTCTATTTCCAGCAGAGGCAGGACTGAGATATATGGTTGGATATATGTATTGTTATTGGACTGCAGTCCAAGAAGCACTGGCGAGCAAACTACATTGAAAAAGCACACACCTTTTTGAAAAGAACACTAGAGGATGAAAGCTGGATTCAGACTTCCATCTGGCAGGGTTTCGAAATTCAGTCTTCTGGGAGTATGTGTAAGGTTTACAAGCATGTTAAGATAATACTACATAATACACAGAACATGCAAACAAAATAACACATAAATTACATTGGTCTTGTTCTTCCAGGTTTGATCTGATGGATACTGCATTTGGGCACAAACATCTAGTAGTAGCTGGCCAGCTCCAAGAACAATTGCATCTTTTCTTTGTAGGCTTCCAAAGTGAAATGTTCCCATGGCCCATGCAGTGTCCCATACAGACTACCTGATAAGGCCAATTTTTGCTTTTCTCGGCTTAATAATGCATCTGTGTCCCTGTAAACTGCTGATTAGCCCATTTACCACGCTTTGGAAGATTCCTGAAGCACTCAAGACAAATGGGAACACATTAAATTCAAGCAACCTATTGTGCATAATACTGACTTTTCTTTATCTTGTTCTGCCATGAGCACATGGAATTAGCCTTTAGTTACTTCCAGTGTGGAAATGCCCTTGACTAGCTGCTCCAGCATGCGAGACATGGGGAACTATGTTTTCTTACTTAGTCCTCTCTGTTCTACACAAATGGATTTCACCCTCTACTGGTATCCCTTTTTACACATAAAATCCATTCTATGTAGATGCCTAATGAGTTGAAGCCATTTTTGTTGTTTATTCGTTCAGTCGGTTCCGACTCTTCGTGACTTCATGGACCAGCCCACGCCAGAGCTTCCTGTCAGCCGTCGCTCCCCCCAAGCAACCCCAAGGTCAAGTCCGTCACCTCCAGAATATCATCCATCCATCTTGCTCTTGTTCGGCCCCTCTTCCTTTTGCCTTCCACTTTCCTTAGCATCAGCATCTTCTCCAGGGTATCCTGTCTTCTCATTCTGTGGCCAAAGTACTTCAGTTTTGCCTTTAATATCATTCCCTCAAGTGAGCAGTCTGGCTTTATTTCCTGGAGTATGGACTGGTTTGATCTTGCAGTCCAAGGCACACTCAGAATTTTCCTCCAACACCACAGTTCAAAAGCATCTATCTTCCTTCACTCAGTCTTCCTTATGGTCCAGCTCTCGCAGCCATAGGTTATTACGGGGTATACCATTGCTTTAACTAGGCGGACCTTTGTTGTCAGTGTGATGTCTCTGCTCTTAACTATTTTATCAAGATTTGCCATTGCTCTCCTCCCAAGAAGTAGACGTCTTCTGATTTCCTGGCTGCAGTCAGCGTCTGCAGTAATCTTTGCGCCTGGAAATACAAAGTCTGTCACTGCCTCCACTTTTTCTCCCTCTATTTGCCAGTCATCAATCAAGCTCGTTGCCATAATCTTGGTTTTTTTGAGGTTTAACTGCAACCCAGCTTTTGCACTTTCTTCTTTCACCTTCGTCATAAGGCTCCTCAACTCCTCCTCGCTTTCAGCCATCAAAGTGGTATCATCTGCATATCTGAGATTGTTAATGTTTCTTCCAGTGATTTTAACTCCAGCCTTGGATTCATCAAGCCCAGCATGTCGCATGATGTGTTCTGCGTACAGGTTGAATAGGTAGGGTGAGAGTATACAACCCTGCCGTACTCCTTTCCCAATCTTAAACCAGTCCGTTGTTCCGTGCTCTGTTCTTACCGTTGCTACTTGGTCGTTATACAGATTCCTCAGGAGGCAGACAAGATGACTTGGTATCCCCATACCACCAAGAACTTGCCACAATTTGTTATGATCCACACAGTCAAAGGCTTTAGAATAGTCAATCAAACAGAAATAGATGTTTTTCTGAAACTCCCTGGCTTTCTCCATTATCCAGCGGATATTGGCAATTTGGTCTCTAGTTCCTCTGCCTTTTCTAAACCCAGCTTGTACATCTGGCAATTCTCGCTCAATGAATTGCTGGAGTCTACCTTGCAGGAACCGCCCAGAGTCCCCTGTGGGGGAGATGGCGCGGTGATAAAAGTCTAATAAATAAATAAATAAATTTTGAGCATTACCTTACTAGCATGTGAAATAAATGTCACTGTTTGATAGTTTGAACATTAGTGTTTCCCTTTTTTGGTATGGGGATATAAGTTGATTTCTTCCAATCTGGTGGCCATTCTTGTGTTTTCCAAATTTGCTGGCATATGGCATGCATCACCCTGACAACATCATCTTGCAAGATTTTAAACAGTTCAGCTGGGATACCGTCGTCTCCTGCTGACTTGTTATTAGCAATGCTTCTTAAGGCCCATTCAACCTCACTCTTCAGGATCTCTGGCTCTAACTCACTGACCACATCGCCAAAGCTATTCCCGATATTATTATCCTTCCTATACAGATCTTCCGTATATTCTTGCCAGCTTTTCTTGATCTCTTCTGCTTCTGTTAGGTCCTTGCCATCTTTGTTTTTGATCATACCCATTTTTGCCTGGAATTTACCTCCAATGTTTCTAATTTTCTGATAGAGGTCTCTTGTCCTTCCTATTCTATTACCTTCTTCCACTTCCACCCATTGCTTGTTTAAAAATAATTCCTTATCTCTTGTGGCTAACTTCTGGAATTTTGCATTTAATTGGGCATATCTCCCCCTATCACTGTTGCCTTTTGCTTTCCTTCTTTCTTGGGCTACTTCCAGCAAAGGCCCTCTTGGCCACGACTGCCACCTGCTCTTCGAGCAGGAGTCGTGAGTCCAAGAGAACCCCCAAGTTATGCACCAGGTCTGTCTGGGGCAGTGCGACTCCATCCAGAACTAAAGATGACAATTTCCCAGATACCGAGGAGCCATTAATCCACAGCCACTCCATCTTACCAGGGTTCAGTTGAAGCCTGTTGTTCCCCATCCAGGCCCCCACAGCCCCCAGGCACCTGGAAAGGGTGGTCACAGCATCACTTACTTCACCCAGGATGGAGATGTATAATTGAGTGTCATCAGTGTATTAATGATACCTCATCCCATGCTTGTGTTCGGTTGGATTTGAACTTTGACTTCCTCCAGTGATGCTCTAGACATCTCTTAATCCTCTTCAGAACCCTCAACTCCTCCATAAACCACGGGGAACCAAGTGTCGGGTTCGATGGGATAAGAGAGGCCGCACAGGCACGATCCTGTCCAAGGCCACGGCTGCCTCCCTATTCCAGGCAGCAGCCAGGGCCTCCAATGGATCGTGCAGCAGATCCTCGGGTATAACCACCAGCTCCCTCTGAAACCCTGCCGGGTCCATCAGTTGCCGGGGGCGGACCAATCAAATGGGTTCTGCCTCCCTGCAGAGGGGGGTGGCATAAGAGAATCTCAAGGTCACCAGGGTGTGATCTGACCATGACAAAGGGGAAAGATGTAACTGTCCCCTCAGATCATGTTGCCACTGCTCCAACAAGAAAACTAAGTCCGGTGTGAGGCCACTGTCTCAAGTTGGGTCCGGAATGATCTGAAACAGGCCCATGGCTGCCATGGTGGTCATGAACTCCCAAGCCACCTCCGAGGCCTGCCCCAGGGACAGCAGATTGAAGTCCCCCAGAACCATAAGCCCGGGGAACTCCACTGCCAACCCTTGGAGTGGTCATGTGTCAAGGTAAGATGTGCCTATAAGAGTTGATGGACATATGTAGCTTTGCATCCCTCCTTGTATCCTTGTGGGAGATACTCTTGACACAATAGTCCTTACCTTTGATAAACATGAAAGTCTTATAGTAGGGGTGGTTGTAGTGCTTTACCTCCTCTTAGATCCAGGCTCTGGATGAAACCTGGAGCATGTCCACTGCGCCGGATTTAGTGGGCCGGTCAGAAACAATTGGAGAAAGGTGATCCTGCAAATAATCTGGCCCCATGCCATGAAAGGCTTTATAGGTGGTAATCAGCACCTTGAATTGCACCTGGGAGCCAGTGCAGCTGATGGAACAGTAGTGTAACATGGGCATACTGAGATGCATCTATAACTGCCTGCACCACGGCATTCTGGACCATCAGCAGCTTCTGAGTGGTCTTCAAGGGCAGCCCCTGTACAGCACATTGCAGTAATGCATTCAGGAGGTGACCAAGGCATGAGTGACCATGAGTAATGCCTACCAATTCAGGAAAGGGCACAATCATTGCACAAGATGAATCTGTGCAAAAGTCATCTTGGCTGTGGCTGCCACTGTTCCTCAAACAGGAACTGTGGGTCCAAGAAGACCTCCAAATTGTGCACCAGTTCTATCTGGGGCAGTGCAACCCATCAAAAACTAAGGATGGTAAATCTCTGGATTCAGGGGTCCTAAAAACCCACAAGCACGTGGTCTTTCTAGGCTTGAGTTGAAGCCTGTTTTTCCCCATCCAGACCCACAACTTCCAGGCACTGAGAAATAACCTCAACAGCATATTTTGGTTGGCCCAGGATAGAGATATATAATTGGGTATACTGATGATTTGTAACCCCATGCTGGCAGATGACCTCACCCAGCAGTTTCATATAGATGTTAAACAGGAGTGGGTAGAAAACAGAACCCTGAGGGACTGCATAGAGAAGGGATCTGGGCTCAGATCTCTGCTGTCCTATCAACACTGACTGATACTGGCTCTGGGAAAGGAGGAGAACCATCACAACACCATGTCCCCCACTCCCAACCTCCTGAGCTGGCTCAGAAGAATACCATGATCGATGATATTGAAGAGATCATCGAGAGTGAAGAGGGACGTATCACTTCTGTTCTACCCTACCGGACGTCATCCACAGGTTCAATCAATGCCATTTTGATCCTATATCCAGGCCTGGAAACCATTTCCTTCAGGATTCTCTGAAGTTGCAGACAGGGCAAAAATTGTCCAACAGTTGGGTTCACTGATGGCTTCTTCAGGAGAGGGCAGACTACCACATTGGTAGGACCGTCCCCTCCCTCAAGGATGAATTCACCACTCCCTGGACCCAGCCACAAATCAACTTCCAGGAGGCCTTAGTCAACCAGGAGGGACATGGGTCTAATATACAAGTGGCCAAGCTCACATTGTTTGGAGTGGAAGTCTCTGTGCTGAACAAATGTCATTAACAATAAGAATGAGGGAAAACTATTTGCAATGTTACTCAATATGTGTTTGCTTAGGATCACTTGAACCAGCACACTAGCTCCTTAAATAGGTGAGCAGTGCTATCATACATCTTTTAGATAGTACAGTAACTAGAGTACTATAAAATTATACATATTTAATATGAAATGCTATCAAGAATGTTCCACATCATTTCATTTCAAAAGAGAAAATGCTTAAACGCATATAGTTAGAAGGAAGCACCCATGGTGCTTAAATGTAATTCAATAAAACCGTAATAGAAACTCTGATCAAATGTTTACCCAAGTTAGAAAAATTGCAAACAAGCCCAGCAGGATACTGGCATAGTTAATAAGCAAGATCAAAGAACTCATAAAACATAAGAAGTCCTTGGAAAAACAATGACTTAAATAATTAGACTTGGCTTTTTGTGAAAGAGAGGACATGATAAAGGATGAAAATGGGAAGGCCAAAACTGGTGGTTATATTGCTAAAAATGTGGTGGCTAAGAATACAGATCTCCTTAAACCACAGCTTTTCAAACTTTGTGTCGCGACACTTTAGTGTGTCGCAACACACAATTTGGTGCGTCGCCACACAACCCGGAAGCGGCAGCGGGGGTGTGCACGGCAGCGGGGGCAGCGGCTCACCATCAGTGCTTCCGCGTTTTAGCAGAGGCCGCTGCCGCTGCTGCCACTGCCATGTATGCCACCGCCGCGCACCCCCCCACGCCACTGCCGTGCATGCCCCCGCACGTGCTCCTGCGCCGCCGCCGCCGGTGTGTCACCAATGGCAGCAGATTGGAAAGCACTGCCTTAAACAATTATATGCGGGAAATTGGACTGGGAATTGGGCTGTGACGTAATGAAGTACAGTATAGTAAACTGAAGGAACATGCAAGGATAGCAAGAAATGAGATAGCTGAAGAACATGGACAGTCACCCACCACTGATTGTTGTGCTTTCTCACAAAAATTAGGTCAATAGATTTAAGATTTTCAATTTCATTTCAAACAAAATACACTAGCTTCCAGGAGAAAGTAGGTATAAACAATAATGATGGTGGCAGGTCAATTTTTCTTTCTATTTTTCCCTAGAAAGCAGGAAATAGGCAGTGTAACATTAATTTTAATTATCAGTGGGTCAGTGGGAAAGCTGGAAATGTACAAGCACTTTCGTTGACAACCCTGTCACTGATCAATCAATAGGAATCATTCCCAAACATTACTATTAAAAAACAAAAACTATTGTTCAGGAAGAAAAAGCATAGTTTCTACAAAAATAATGACCTCCTTAAGCTCTTGGCATGCATTGTTAAAAGTTCATAAATTTAGCAGTTAATGTAGTACTTGCATAGAACTTGTTAGGATTATCGGACGTCAACTCAGCATTGTCTCACAAGCATAGGGGAGGACTTTTCTACTGAAGCGTATTGCTACTGTGCTTGTGGGAGGTGCCTCGGTCACCTGCTTCCTGTTTCCTGCTCCTTCTTGGGTCTCTTGAGGCCATTCTCTATCTTCCCTTTTCCTAACCACACGTGCCACGCAGGAGGGCCACATGGTTATGTGGGTCTCATCTGAAACACCTTGCTTGCATGCAGACCGGAGATGATTAAGCCTTTCTACCATGAAACTGCTTGTAACCAAGATCTACTGAATAAAATGTAAGCTATCTTTATTTTTTCTTTAACTAAGGTGTGAAGACTGTTTTATTTCTGAATGTTAATTAAGCTGTATGTGCAAGTCTTTTATGGGTGCTTCTACTCTGCAAGATTGTCGTTAGCTGATTGGAGTGTTTTTCTAACCTTCCAGACTCCAACAGAACTAAACATTTTTAACAAAGCTCATCACCAAAGGCAATTTAGACAAGTGAACATAAAAGTATGATCCTCTTGTCAAACAAGAACAAATATCAGGGAGTAGGAAAAAATGTTCAGAGTTTATGATTGAGAGGAATTTCAAAGATTTGCATTTGCACTGTGGTTAAGTAACTTACTCAGAATGGAACTGAACTCAAAACTGAGTCAAATTTATGAATGACTTCAAATTATGCAAGATGACATTTACAAAACCCAATGAACTCTATCCTACAGGGAGGAAAGATGCCGGAGAGTTGGAAAGAGGCCAATATAGCATTAATACCTAAAGAGGGACAAGATTTGACTTTAACAAGAAACTATAGGCCAATATACTGTAGCTTGAATCATATCAACTGGATTTCTATTTCTCAGTGGAAACGTTTCGCTCCTTATCCAAGAAGCTTCTTCAGTCTGAGCAAAGTTAGTAAGGGAATCCTTAAATATGTTTCTAGGGTGGCTGTGTGACCTTGCACCTGGGGCTAGGTCATGGTTATTTGAGATGTTTATTTCTAAGTCCCTTTATCATCCAAAGGAGGATTGTTGAGATTACCATGCTGCTGTTGAGCTTGCGAAATGGTCTTAATC
This sequence comes from Charina bottae, assembly GCA_023362775.1. Classification (NCBI taxonomy): domain Eukaryota; kingdom Metazoa; phylum Chordata; class Lepidosauria; order Squamata; family Charinaidae; genus Charina; species Charina bottae. The sequence continues at coordinate 68,601,148 of JALMGJ010000004.1, forward strand.
TTCCTAGGCACAGAAGACAAAGCAGGAAGGAAAATAGGGGAAAGATTGTGCCTGAGGCCCCCACCTCTATTCAAGGAAGGATTTTCCAAGTTGGCATAAATGGATTCCTTGACCCCTCTCTCAAACCACCTATCTTCCCTGTCTAAAATGTGAACATTAATGTCCTCAAATGAGTGTCCTTTTTCCTTTAGATGAAGGTAAACTGCTGACTCTGGTCCTGTGGTGTTGCTCCTCCTGTGTTGGGCCATCCTCCTGTACAAAGGTTGTTTGGTTTCTCCAATGTAGAGCTCAGAGCACTCCTCACTGCACTGGATTGCATACACTACATTGCTTTTCTTGTGTTTTGGAGTTTGATCTTTGGGGTGTACAAGCCTCTGTCTCAGTGTGTTGGTGGGTTTGAAATATACAGGTATGTGGTGTTTGCCAAATATCCTTTTTATCTTTTCAGACACGCCAGCCATGTAAGGAATGACCAGGTTCTTCCGTTTACTCTGAGTCTCAGCCCTGTCTGTCGCTGTTTTAGGTCTGGTAGACTTAGATTTAGTGAAGGCCCAATTTGGATATCCACAGGCCTTCAGAGCTGTTCTCAGGTGCTGATTTTCATTCTTTTTGGAATCCATGGAGGTGGGGATGGTTTCTGCTCTGTGTGACAATGTCCTGATGACCCCTAGTTTGTGCTGTAGTGGATGGTGGGAGTCAAACATCAGATATTGATCTGTGTGTGTGGGTTTCCTGTAGATCCCTATTTCTAGCTTGCCACCGGTCCCAATGAGGACTTCACAGTCTAGGAATGCCAGTCTGTTGTCCTTGGTGTCTTCTCTGGTGAACCTAATGTTGGCATCTATGGTGTTTATATGGTCCGTGAAGGCCTGTACTTCCTGGGCCTTGATTTTAACCCAGGTGTCATCCACATACCTGAACCAGTGGGTGGGCGCTGTTCCCTGGAATGTGTTGAGTGCTTTCTTCTCCACTTCTTCCATGTATAAATTGGCCACAATGGGTGACACAGGAGAACCCATGGCACAGCCATGTTTTTGTCTGTAAAAGTCACCTCTGTATGAGAAATAAGTGGTGTTGAGACACAGGTCCAGAAGATGGCAGATCTGGTTTGGATTGAGATGGTTTCTCCTTTCAAGGGTGCTGTCCTCTTCTAGTCTCTTCCTGACCGCGGATAGAGCATGAGTGGTGGGGATGCTGGTGAAAAGGGAGGACACATCGAAGGAGAACATAGTTTCATCTGTATCCAGTTTCAGGATCTTTGCTTTGGAAACAAATTCTTCCGAATTATGGATGTGGTGTTCAGAGTGTCCAACCAGAGGTGCTAGTATGGTAGAGAGGTGTTTGGCAATGTTGTATGTTACCGAATTAATGCTGCTGACTATGGGTCGAAGGGGTGTTCCTTCCTTGTGGATCTTAGGGAGTCCGTAAATGCAGGGGATGGCTTCTCCAGGATACAGACGGTGGTAGGTAATCCTATTGATGGAGCCATCATGTTCCAATTGTTTCAAACTGTCTATTACCTTTTTCTTGTAATTGCTGTATTGGGTGATGGTTTATCTATTTGGGGTTTCAAGCTTGAAGTAATCCAAACAACATGTTGTAAGGCTAACAATATCTTTATTGATAGCATAAGGCAATAATGGATGTATAATGCATTATTGCAAAAAGGTAAAATCAAAGCATAAGCAGAGTTCCATCACCAGAAGTGAGGAAAGAAAAACATCATGGTCTGTGCAAAGACCAGGCATGGTTACAGTTCAGATACAAGTACATGTAGATAGCAGTCTACATAAAGAACAGAAGGCATATATAAAGAACATAAGTGAGAACATAAGTATGAAGGAATACCCATGGTTCATAGCTTACATCTGATTGGTTCAAACATGGGCATCTCTTTCAGCATAGCATTTTGGTAGTAATTGTACTTACTATAAAGCGTCACACGATGGCAGTGTTGTGTATTGGCCTTTCCTCGAGCTACAGTTCTCTTGAGAACAATCATGATAAGGGTTTATTATGGCTAGCTAGAGGGTCATCTGCCGATTACGTCTCAAATGTTTTGAGAACCAAACTTTCAATCCAGAAAGCAATGTAAATTGTTTTCACTTGTAACTTGTACTTTTCCACTCTCTGGCCAGACTCAGTGGAAAAAATGCCATGCGTTTAATTCTGCATAGAATACTTTAACCAAATAACTTTAACACCCCTTCCGCATGGATTTTTGAAACGCTGTGGGGGAAAACTGTTATTTCAAAAGCACACAGAGACACAAATGATTTTATTTCAGACACATTTGCTCTAGCCCCAATCTGGTTACCATGGTTGCATGCTTTGTAGGAGAAAGTGCTTTCGTGAAAATGTCTGCAATGTTTAGCTCAGACGGACAATACTCTAATTGTATAAATTTTTCTTGGATTGCATGTCTTACATTTTGGTATTTCACATGGATGTATTTGGTGCGATTATTGACATTTTCCGAAGCAGCTAGAGATAGACAGGCCTGGGAATCTTCATACATTGTTATTGGTGAGATTATATCTACAGATAAATCTGTAAACAATTGTTTTAACCAATACATTTCATTGATTGCCTCACTGAGCGAGGCAAATTCGGCCTCACAGGTGGAAACGGCGATTAAATTTTGTTTTCTTGCTCTCCAGGCAATGGGTGTATTTGCAAACAAACAAACAAAACCACTCACAGACTTTCTGTCTCCCTCTTCTGCAAAAGAGCTGTCAGCATAAATCACAGGCATTTCAGACTTAGTGGCTGATATTTTAAGGCAAAAATCAGCTGTGCCTTTAAGGTAGCGTAGGACTCTCTTTAACCCTTTCCAATCTCGCATGGATGGTTTGGCAACCTTACGACTAAGCACTCCAACTGAGTAAGCTAAGTCAGGGCGTGTCCATTGTGTTAAGTGTAGCAAACTTCCTACAGCTGAGTGATACAATGCAGATTGAGAACAAGGTTCCTCACATGCATTACCCTTTAGGAAATCAAGAGTCATTGGTGTTTTGGTTGGTTTTGCATTTGACATTTCAAGTTGACTCAACAATTGGTCAATTTTTCTCTTCTGACTCAGATAGAACTCACCACTCTGAGCTCTAGTGACTTCAACACCTAGATAGTATTTCAGCTCACCTAGGTCTTTCAATTGAAAGTACTGTCTCAATTGTGTTGCAAACTCTTGTACAAGGTGCAAAGAACCAGTTGCTAGGCAAAAATCATCAACATACGTTAGCAACACTGTGTAATCACTTCCAGAACCTCTTACATACACACAAGGATCAGCAACAGACTTCTTAAACTTTAGCTCTAACAAAGCCTTATCTAAACATTGATGCCAACAACGTCCGGCTTGCTTCAATCCGTACAGCGCCTTGCGCAGTCTGTACACCTTCTGAGAATTGTCACAAGCATAGCCAGGAGCCTGCTTCATGTACACAGTTTCAGGGAGCTCTGCATTCAAATATGCTGTGTCAACATCAAAATGATGGACAACAAGTCCACGCTGTGCAGCCAGAGAAAGTACCATACGTAAAGACTCTGGTCTAGCTGTGGGTGCATATGTGAGATCATAGTTCAAAAACCTCTCCTGTGCAAATCCCTGAGCAACAAGCCTGGCTTTGTACTGCACTGTATTATCAGGAAGAAGCTTCTTTCTGAAAACCCATCTGGAACCAACAGCTTTCTGGGATGGGGGCAAATCAGTGACCTCAAACACCTTTTGACTTACTAATGCCTCAAACTCCTTATCCATCGCTGTGTTCCACTTCTCCTGCTCTTCAACAGGCAGAAGCAACATCTCCTGGAAGGACTGAGGTTCACAGGTAATCTGACACACTCTCACCTGCTGAATCAGAAATCTGTCAAGCTTCACACCCTTTGTGGAGCGTGCAGACCTACGAGGAATTACCACTGCCTCTTCCTCATCACTGTCCTCTGCCTTTTCACTACCTGATTCCCCCTTCAGATCCTGAACTTGCTCAGGTGAAATTTCCTCTTCCTTCACCTGAGGGGATCCTCTCACCACACTAGGAGACTGGGAACCAGAAGGCAGCTGAACTGGTTGTTGTCCAGCCACAGGAGCATGGACAGTTGGCTGTACACTAGATTGCAACAATACCTCTGAACTAGCATTCAACCTATCCCAACCAGTAGGGTGCTCAAAATTAGCACTTCTGGAGACTACCACACGACCATAGCCTGCAGAAAAATGGTAACCCTTAGATCTAGATGAATAACCAACAAACCTTAAGCGTTGTGCTTTTGGCTGGTTCTTCCTTCGCTGAGACTTAGGAATATGCACATATGCAAATGTTCCAAAAACACACAGATGCTTCAGCGAAGGGCGCTTGCCAAACAAAAGGAAATAAGGAACTTCATTCACAGCTGAATTCCACACCCTGTTAGTCAGATACACTGCAGTCATGGTAGCCTCACCCCAAAAACGGGCTGGCACCTGGGCATCTAACATCAGGCTATTTCTAATGGTATTAACAACACCAATCTTCCTTTCAGCTATTCCATTCTCAGCAGGAACACCAACATTGGCAAGTCTATGGGAGATTCCTTTTCTACGAAGCCAATTCTGAAACTCATGGCCTAGAAACTCTCCTCCACAATCCGATTGAAATTGACCTACATGATAGCCATAGTTTCTCTCCACCATTGCAACAAACTCCTTAAAGCGAGCAAAAGCCTCCGCTTTAGATTTGAGCAAATAACAAAACGTATAGCGAGTATGGTCATCCACCAAAAGGAACATGAAACGCGCCCCCCCTTCACTAGGAGCATTGGGGCCGGCTAAATCTCCATGAACCAACTGAAAAGGCCTAGTTGACACCCGGTCACTTTTTCTAGCAACAGGAGCAGCCTTAATTTTAGATTGTTTGCACACAGTACAATCAAGAAAGTCATCACACTTTTTGGATCCTAACTCAGGATACACCTTGGCCAGTTGGGACAAACTTCCCCACCCGGGATGTCCCAGAACTCTGTGATAATAGTGAATGCATTTGTTATGTGGGGGAACATTGGAAATACAATTTCCTGACACAATCCCCTGCTTAGGAAGCATTTCATACAATTGATTCACTAACCTCCCCCTAGCACATTCTATCCCATCTTTTTCAATAGAACATCCAGTACCCTTGAACACAACAGTATAACCAGACTTTACCAGGGCTGGAACGCTAAGGAGGGAAAAGTCAAGTGTAGGTACACACAACACATTTTGCACATTTATCCCCAAACAAGGAATGTATACTTCACCCTGAAAGGACACATCAGCCATAGATCCATCAGCCAGAGCAACCTGTTGGACTTTAGGCTTGCTTTTTGATAACAACAACTGTTCATTGTTGACAATGATTTGACTACAGGCTGAGTCCAAAAGCCAAGTCTCTGGGGAACGTCTACTCACAGCCGTGAGCAAAGCAGACACCTGGGTACGTTGTCTAGGCGCTTGTTTCCCCTTCTTTCGCACGAACCTCTTTCCACTGGCTCCACCGGCTGGGCGAGGTGGCTGGGGACAGTCTCTCATGAAGTGTTGGGTCGAGTTGCACCGGAAACATCTCCTCACAGCACACGCAGCCTCTGTTCCAACTGGAAAACACTGAGCTGAAGCCTCAGGAACAGCAACAGATGACTTACTCTGCATCTTCTCCAAATCACGAGCTTGCTGGATTTCTTGCAGCCGATTTGTAAGATAATCCACAGTTAGGTCTTGGGGCCTCAACGTCTGAGTTGCCTCGATGAGCATGTCAAAGCTCTTGTCCAAGCTTGACAGGATGATACAAGCTCTCTGGGTATCAGGGATCACAACATCCCGGTCCTCAAGTTCAAGAAACAAAGTCTTGACTTTATGGAGGTGGGTCATCACGTTTCCACCGGGCTGCAGCTTCAAGTTGTAAAGCTGATGTGATAGACCAACAATGGCAGCAGAGGTTTGCTTGGAATAAAGGGCTTTAAGAGCTTCCCAACAGGCATGTGCAGTCTCCAAATTACTGATATGCAGTAGCTGTGATGATTCTAGTCCCAGAATCAAATTGCCATAAGCACGATCCAAACACAACTGCACTTCATCAGTAATAACACCAGCTGGAGGTGCATCTCTCACATACTTCCACAAACCTTCTTTTAGGAAGAAAGACTTGATCTTCACACACCAGGTCCGATAGTTTGTGCCATTCAAACGCTCAAAGGGCAGACTGGTTAGCCCTGCAGCAGCAGCCATGCTGACCACTCAAAGAAAACACGTTTACTTCAAAATGCAGCCTTAAAAACAAACCCCGTTGTTACAGCTAGATCCAGCGCAGCAAAGAAAACACAAAATTCTCTCTGGGCCACCATAACCTATTGGGTGATGGTTTATCTATTTGGGGTTTCAGGCTTGAAGTAATCCAAACAACATGTTGTAAGGCTAACAATATCTTTATTGATAGCATAAGGCAATAATGGATGTATAGTGCATTATTGCAAAAAGGTAAAATCAAAGCATAAGCAGAGTTCCATCACCAGAAGTGCGGAAAGAAAAACATCATGGTCTGTGCAAAGACCAGGCATGGTTATAGTTCAGATACAAGTACATGTAGATAGCAGTCTACATAAAGAACAGAAGGCATATATAAAGAACATAAGTGAGAACATAAGTATGAAGGAATACCCATGGTTCATAGCTCACATCTGATTGGTTCAAACATGGGCATCTCTTTCAGCATAGCATTTTGGTAGTAATTGTACTTACTATAAAGCGTCACACGATGGCAGTGTTGTGTATTGGCCTTTCCTCGAGCTACAGTTCTCTTGAGAACAATCGTGATAAGGGTTTATTATGGCTAGCTAGAGGGACATCTGCCGATTACGTCTCAAATGTTTTGAGAACCAAACTTTCAATGCAGAAAGCAATGTAAATTGTTTTCACTTGTAACTTGTACTTTTCCACTCTCTGGCCAGACTGAGAGTGGAAAAGTACAATGCCATGCGTTTAATTCTGCATAGAATACTTTAACCAAATAACTTTAACATGCTGGTGGGGTCTCTTTTCAGTTTTTCATATGTATGGTGATCCTCCAAAAGTGAGGTAATTTTATTGTGGTAGTCTGCAGTGTTTAGAACCACTGTACATCTTCCTTTGTCAGCAGATAAAATGGTGATGGTTTCATCTTTGCTGAGGGCTGTCAGGGCTCTCCTCTCTTGGACGGTAAGGTTGGGGGGTGGAGGTTGAGCACTGGACAGAGCTGCAGATATTTTAAGCCGGAGTTGTTCTGCTTCCTCAAAAGGTAGGTGGTTGTTGTGGATGGCAGATTCTGTGGCTGTAATGAGCTCCACAACCGGAACTTGCTTGGGAGTGATGGCAAAATTAAGACCTTTGGCTAGGACATCTCTCTCTGGTTGGGTGAGTTCTCTGTCTGAGAGATTTTTCACCCACATGTTCTTTTTGTCCTCTGTGGTCCTGTTGTTGTTGTTCCTCCCAGCGGTTTCTCCAGTTCCTTGTTTCTGCTTGCTGCGAGAAAGAAGAATGTCAAATTTCTTAGTTTGCCTCTCCTTTACCTTGTGATGCTGGGCCAGCTGTACTTTATTGCCAAGCTGAATAACTCTATCCAGGACTGGGTCAGGAAGGGTGGCTGTGAGTTCCTGGTGAAGGTTTTCAAAATTGTATTGCAGGGCATCAACATATATAGGCCAATATAATTATTGAATAATGACTACAAGTTGTTCACAATGATTCTAGCTGACAGACTGAAAATAATTTTGCAAGAATTTATTCATGAGGATCAGTGTGGGTTTTTACCCAAAAGACATAAAGGACAATGTTAGAAATGTGTTGGACATGTGTTGGAATATTTGGAGCAACATAATGAAAAACAAGCCTCATTGATTTTCTTAGACGCAGAGAAGGCCTTTGACAATTTGAAGTGGACTTTCTTATTCAAGGTTTTAGAAGATATGAATTTTGGAGAGAACTTTGTAAAATGGGTAAGATTGATTTACACTTCACAGAAAGCACAAATAATAGTTAATGGAGATCTAACAAAAACCCTGTGAGATACAAAAAGGAACAAGACAGGAATGCCCACTGTCTCCTCTCATTAATTTTGGCTCTTGAAATACTGAATAGAGATATAAGACAAGATGAGAGGATTGTGAGAGTAAAGATTTAAAAAGAAGCTTATAGGTTAAGGGCTATTGCAGATGACTTGGTGTTGGTTCTGGAAGATCCTTTAAAAAGAATTGAAATATTAACGGGCAAATTAAAAGAATTTGGTTCATTAACAGGTTTCAAAATTAATAAACAGAAGACAAAGATGTTACCAAAAATATGAAAATAGAAGATCAAACAGGATTGATGAATAAAACGGGTTTTAAGATAAAGAAGGTAAAATATCTGGGTATCACTATAACAAATATGAACTGTATGTTATTTCAAAATAACTATGTTAAGACATGGAATGAAGTTAAAACAGATATGTTAAGATGGGAGAAACTACAACTGTCATTGCTGGGGAGAATTTGTGTGATAAAAATGAATGTCTTTGTTTCAGACAATAACTGTTTTGATAATTGATGCACCATTTAAACAAAGGCAGGAGGATATATCTAAATTTGTGTGGCGGGGGAAAAACCATGAGTTAAATATGTTACAAGATGCAAAGGAAAGAGGAGGATTGGGTTTACCTGAATTGAAATTGTATTTTTCAGCTTGCTGTTTGGTTTGGATGAAAGAGTGGGTGTTGCTGAGAAATAGAAGGCTTTTGAAGTTAGAAGGACACGACCTGAGATTTGGGTGGCATAGATATTTGTGGTACAACAAAGTCAAGGTTAATGTGGATTTCAAAAATCATTATGTTAGACGTGCCATATTGAGAATATAGAATAGATACAAACCCAGGTTTTGCCCGAAAACACCTTTGTGGCTCTCAGCACAAGTAGCATTTTATAGATGAGAAATAATAGGCAAACACAAATAGCTAAATTATTGTGAGATACTAGAATTTTGCCAAGGGGAATGTAAAATAAAATCAAGAGAAGAACTGGTGGCAGAGGGATATAATTGTCAATGGTTCTCTTATTTACAATTATTAGAAAGATTTAAAGTAGTCAAAATAATTTATGGTTTTGAACATTTATGGTAAGACTGAGTTTGAAATAGAATTGTGTACAAATGATGAACATGTAATTGCTAAAATGTATAAATTTTTATTGAAATTTGAAACAGAAGAACAAGTGAAATAATGTATGATAAAGTGGGCTAAAAAAATTGGTTATAATATACAGATGGAACGTATGTGGTTGAAAGGATTGAAATTTACACTATGTTATAATCTTAAAGAGAATTTTTATAAAATGATGTACCGTTGGTATATGTCACCAGAGAAATTGTCTAGAATGTATAATGACACTTCAAATTTATGTTGGAAATGTGAACAACAAGAAGGGATATTTTATCATGGACGTTTGGTGGACGTGTAAAAAAGCTAGAAAATTCTGGAATCAAATCCATACACTGATTCAGAGGATTTTAAAGATTAATATACAATTGAAACCAAAGGTTTTTTGGGGGGGATTGATGGACAAACAGTTGGAAAAAAGTTATGGAACCTTTTTGTACATGATAACTGCAGGAAGATTATTGTATGCAGAAAGATGGAAAGATTCGGCACTACCCACAATGGAGGAATGGTTGGTGAAGACAATATAATTTGCTGAGATGGCCAAATTGACTTCCTTGATCAGAGAAAAGACAATATCTATGTTTATTGCTGACTGGAAACCCCTTATAGACTTTTTTACGTGAAACAGAAAAAAAATTACTTATGATTTATGGTTTTGATAATTAGACAGGATAGATTATAGAAAGAAGAGAGTTATGTTGTAACCATAGAGTAAGAGGTACATTTATAATTTTACTAATAACTGCTGTAAAGAAGATTGGAAGATACTTCTTTGTATCTTTTTTTCTCTCTTTTCTATTTTTCTTTTACTTTTACCCCCTTTCTTGCACCTTTAGCTTTCTCTTTGATTTCTTTCTTTTCTTTTCTTTTCTTTTCTTTTCTTTTCTTTTCTTTTCTTTTCTTTTTCTTACTTTATATTACTTTGTATTAGTTTTTAATCTTTTTTAAAAAAAACATAAAAATTATATTTAAAAAACATGCAGGATGTTAAAGCAAATTGTGAAGAATCTCAAAAGGATCTCTGCATTCCAGATGAACAGAGATTAAGCTAATAAATGAGATTTAGTGTAAATATATTAATGCAATTTGTTAAAAAAAAGCCTGAATTTCATATATGCACTAATCAAATCTGAGCTGTTATCATTCAAGGCAAAGGTCTTGATGAAACATCAATATTTTGCAGTAGCAGAGTTTTTTTAAAAAAATTACATCAGGTAGGGCATTGAAAAAGGAAGAACACACTACATTTATATAAGATTTATATAAAGATTAACAATCTATGACTCCAAGCTACATGCAAGCCCCAGGCCCCTCTCCCTTTTTGCAGCTCTTGGAGCTCACTCCAAAATTATACTGTGAGATTATTAAAAATTACCAGCAACGTTTCCCAGAACAGTGAGAAACAAATAGAAGACATCGCTAAAATAGCCTGTAAGTAAAGACTCTTGAATCTAGTTCGACTCCTGACAGAAGTTCTGGCATGGGCTGGTCCATGAAGTCACGAAGAGTTGGTAGCGACTGAATGAATAAACAACAAAAACGGAAGTGATCTGCCATCACCTTTGGGGATCTTTTTTTCAAGCCTGACCTACAGCCCTGGGAGTTGCAGGTGGTCCCTCATCCAAGTTCTAACCAAGTCCAAGCCAGTCTTGATTGTCTAAGTTAGTGTTTCTCAACCTTTGCAACTTTACGTTGTCTAGACTTCAACTTCCAGAATTTCCCAGCATGGCTGGCTGGGGAGTTTTGGGAGTTGAAGTCCAAACATGTGAAAGTTGCCAAGGTTGAGAAACACTGGTCTAAGTCCTCCTACATTCTTGGCAAAATAGGCTTTACAATAGTTTTTTAAAAATAAAAATCCCTCCTAGCTCCCCGCAAATGAGAAAAGTAAAGATTTTCTATTGCAAATATTGGGAGGGACTGTGACAACTTTTGGATAACAAACACAAGAGGGCAATGTTGCTTAAGATAAGTGTTTTTGCTTAAGCTATTAAGAGTGTTTTTGCTTAATATGTTGCTTAAGATAAGTTTTTTTTTTCATGACTAGCTGCTAGGCAAGCCACTCAACAATCCATTTGTACTTTTATTCTTATTTGGTAATTTCTTTCAGGCAGCAGCAACAGATAGTAAATTTGAGTATGCACCTGCAAATAATTTATAAATTGTGCTAACCATATGGACAAAATTTTAAAAATTTGTCTGCATTTTTGTTTCATTTTGAATAGCATCTGGGAGCTAATTTATAAAGATGTCCCACTGAACTCATTTGATGTTGTGAGGTCTTTGTCACTCCATCAAGCATAAAACTTGGTCAAAGGGGACACATATTTTGAGATTTTATTAACAAATTTGTTTATTTGCGCACTGTTTTTAAATATGAAAATACAGGATATAATTTTGATTAATAAATATTTTTATCCTGCTTTTCTAGCATTAGCTAACAAGATAATTAAAAGCAGAAATAACCAGCCTGATTCTTGATTGTGCCAACAGTACAAACTGCTAGGTGTATTTCTGTCAATTCGCACAGCGTTCTTTTTCATATACTTTTTGGAAAATTATATAGTTCATTGGGTCTGTTAAAATAGAAACCAGTGTCCTCTGCACCTTGATTTTTCTGGTACACTTTGGATCAGTCTTCCCTGATCTGAGAATCCTTCAGCTGCATGGACTTCTACTCTTAGACTTCAATTTTTGCTAAAAACTTCCCACGCACTTCTTCCTTTTGTTCCTCCCTGTGAAATTTATAGAGCCTGGGTGGGTGGCACATACATTTTGGGACAATATTCACAAAGAATTATGCAAGTCACTTCACAACTTCTTGCCAACCTAGCAATTCGAAAGCATGCAAATGCAAGTAGATGAATAGGTACCACTTCGGTGGGAAGGTAACAGCGTTCCACACGTGTCATGCCGGCCACATGACCACGGAAGCATCTTCGGACAACGCTGGCTCTTCGGCTAACAAATGGAGATGAGCAATGGCCCCTAGAGTTGGACACGACTGTGTGGGGGAACCTTTACCTTTACCTTTTACCTTCACAACTACTGCTTCACCAGACAATGAAGACTTGACATTTTCCACCATCTTTCCAGACTGGCTTCTCCTGATGTCAGTGTTACTAGGGTAAAATTGTTTTGCCAGTTACAATTACCAGAGAACTTTTTAACAGTGATGGCAGGTATGGGCAAAAGGCACAGGTGCATTACATTCTTGGAACACTTCTTGTGGCAGCATTCTGGGCATCATGTAATGCTTAAAGACTAAAAAAAGGGAAATCAGGAATATTTTCCTTTCTTCTCCAGAGGTCCTCCCTACTGGTATTGCATGCTGATTATTTGCTGCTAGTACTGAGTCTACGCAGGTCATGCAATTGCCCATGAACATGCATTGGGAAACAAGGGAAATAGTTAACTTTGAGCATGTCACTTTATGTTTTTCTGGGTCCTCATATGGAAACAGTGCAATGTTTGCTCTCTTTCAGTAGCTTTGGATAAAGATGCTTTCAGACATGATAGCTCAATTGAAATGATATAATACATGTCCTTCTCTTTGTGGATTGCCAGGTTCAATCCTAGAGCATTCAATTATAACGTTGGGTGAAATGGATCAATTTTCTGTCTCAGTGTAAGGCAGCTCCTCCCTCCCCCCTCCCCCCTCCCCCCAGGCAATAAAAGGAAGATGTGTTGACTGGAATACGTGTGAAGTGAACAGGTGGTTTACCAGCCCCCAAGACCATATTTGTTAATACTCAATGGTTACCTGCTTTTGCTGGGTTCACTGCATTGCTTTTATGCTATTTTACTATGTACCTGTTTTCAGGTTAACTATTTCAATTCTTCCTCAGGGCTATTGATCCATCATTATGCTTTTGACCTGCCCCAGTTTTAGAAAACTGCAATATCTCTGTTTTCTAAGTACTTGTATCTACTGTACTGTTTTTCAAGACAGTGACTGAGTTCCCCATATGGCTTCCAGATGGAAACATATTGGTTTTGTTAGCCACCTTCGAAGCAGCCTGTCAGCCAGGTCCCTTCTCAGAAGCAAATAAATTGTCTAGTGTCTACTGCATTTCCTTTCAGGCTGCACTCTCCACTTTAAACTTGGCTGTGTTTCAGAGCAATCAAAATCCAATCAGCCATTGTGCTAACTCCATATGTTATATTTCCAGACTACACTATGCAGAGGAAGCTGAAAAAAAACTTAATCTTAAACTGTATTCAGGGTGATGTGCCGAAGATCCTTTTGCATGTTTTCCATCTGAACAGAAGCCATTGATCAGGTTGTGGGTTTTGTGGCATAAAAGTCGTGAGCCAAATATTGCAAGTATGTCATGAGGAGTAAGGCACGCTCTAAAGAGAATTGAGACAAATATAAATTGCAGCTTGCTTGGCATGGCAAAAAAGACAATTCCCAGGGATGAACGTTGATAATTGGAATTCATCTTATTATTAAAAAGCTATTAGGATCAAAATCCTCCTCCATCCCAAAACAGGTAACTGGCATTTTCCTGAAATGTTCGGCTCACCTGCTGTCCCTGGGAGATTGAGTTAACTGGTAACTCGTTAACAAATTATTATATTTCATCTCTTCTAATTTACAGTTCACTGTAAACTTCAGCTATGGTACTGAGCCAAGTCTTAATATTAATTGACTTCCTTAGATATATGAATGGCTGCAGTAAGGTGGTAATTACTGAACAGACTTGAAGGCTCTAGAGTTAATTGGCTCCATGTCTACTTTAAAATATATTGGTCAGGCAAGATTTTTTGTGTCTCTTAGTTCCTAAAGTATACCATTAGTTTCAATAACTTTGTTTTTCCTGTGTAAAACCTTTAAAAACCCATGTATCTGACTATTTTTATGACCCCGCAGTTGGAAGATGCTGAAAAAGAATACAGCATTGTCTTCGCTGAATAAAGTTTACATGGATATACCTCTGCTTTGGTCAGATGGCAAAAGAGCGCTCAACTTCAAATAATTAAAAAAAAATGTTAACTGAGATATTATCTGAAAATTATCTCAGCAGTAAGAAAAGCTTTACCCCACACCACACCCCCAGTAAGGGTCTGTGACCTTACTAAACTATATTTCACATACTGTAGTGTATAAAATCACCACTGATTACATCCAAACAGGTTTGTAACACACAACATATTTTGTAATATATTAGGGCCGATAAAAATAATTAGAAATGTAGTTATGTTTCAGCAGAATGTGAGTCATACATCCAAAATTGCTATATTCTGTTCCCTGGTTGCCTAGGAACTTAAAGATTCAACATTGTTTGTTTGTGGCTTGATACTATCTATTGTTTTACTTTCAGAATAAACACCCATCCCTAGGAAAACTTATCTCTGGCTTAAAACAGCTTGGGCTACATTGGAACTTACATCAGTGTTTCTAAGCAGTATTATGTACTCTCGCAGCAGCATTGTGGAAAGTAAATTACTGTTGAAAAAGAGAGAGCTGTTAGAATAGACTGCATATGAAACAAGACTTCGCCTTTCATTGCCTTACAAAATAAAGTAAAATAAAATGCAAAACAATAAACAAGAAAGTGAACTCTGGGTAAATTATTATTATTATTATAGTAATTGATGTTAGCAATCTGTTCCATCTCGGCACCTCAAAAAAAACACCTCGGTTGTTGTTTTTGTGATTCTTTTACATATACTGGGCATATTTATACATTTTGCAGTACGTAGGCAAAAAGATAACCTCCGTTTAATCAGTTGCCTCTCAGAAGGACATATTTGGTCTGCCTTTATTCAGCAGGGATCTGAATTTGTCCCTCATTCCCCTAACTCCCACCGTTCTGGTTACAGTCCAGAAAATACCACAAGCTCTGCCTGCCATGCAGGACAATTGATCTTTCCCTCCCAAACACCAACCTGCTGCTCCCACAATGTGTGGAAAACAGTCACTGAAATGAAGACAGAAGTTTTAGACGTTTTGTGGACAAGTTCTTGGATGGCATCAAAAGGAACTCTCTAGACCACAGCTTTCCAAACTCTGTGTCGCGACACAATACTGTGTCGCCTGCGGGGCCCAGGTGTGTCGCGTCAAAACCCGGAAGTGCTGATGGTGCTGATGGTGCGCACATGGTGGCAGCGGCAGGCCATCAGCGCTTCTGGGTTTTCGCACGGCACACAAGAACACCGCTGCCACCACCCCTGCGGCGCGTGAAAATCCGAAAGCGCCGCAGGGGTGGCAGCGGTGTGCAAAAACCTGAAAGTGCCACGGCGGCACTTCTGGGTTTTTGTGCACTGCCGCAGCAGTGGTGCTTCCCGGTTTTTGCGTGTGGCCGCAGTGGTGGCACTTCCGGGTACGCGCCGCCGTTGGTGTGTCGCCACGGGAAAAGTTTGGAAAGCCCTGCTCTAGATTGATCTGATGTGGAAGCATGCCTCATTGTCAATATGGAAGTAAATTTTGATGAAACAAAATTGTTCCTTAAACCATAAAATAGGCACAACTAAAAATATATATAAATAATAAATGTCAGACCTCACCCCAAATAAACAGTTGAAAAATCCTACCTCTACCCATTTCCATAATGCAGGTCACATCATGTCATCAATTCATTTTCTTCACTTTATTATCCTGCCTGCTATAGATCTACCTCATTCTACCAAAAGGTCTAGTGTAATCATCAGCCATGTGAAGGTTTCGACCTCTGTTTAAAATCATATGTGATCTCACAAATTAAAGAAAAGTATTCAATGTCCAAACCTGATTGTAGATTTATTACTTTAGATGATTTTCCCACCAGTATTACCGATTTCCTTTCTTTTTGGCAGTTTCTTGAGGTGGAGAATAGTTCACCTATTTAGATCTAAAATTGGTTTGATTGATTATTCCTGTTTGGCTATGATCAATCTAGGATCCATCATTCTGTCTCAGTAGCAGTTTTTCTTTGTCACCAAAGGCATGAGGATAAATCCAGATGTGATTGGATCACATCCTCACACCATGAGATTCATTACATGATCCTGGGTTGGTTGAGTCAGTTCACAGAAGAGAATAAAGCTGTAGCCAAGGAGAAATATGTTTCTATAGCAGAAGTGGATTGGAAAAAAACAATGGCAACAACAAACAGAGAAGTAGCCAGCATATCAGTGCTAGGGCTTGGGAGAGGTATATGTTCCTCCCCAAAATACTAACGGTGCTCCAGAAATAGAAAGAAACCAAGATTCAGTTTCTTGATGAATAAAGTTGCCTCAAGAAAAATGATCAGCTGTTCAAGGTCCCCTTGGTGGATTTAGTTCATCAAAGGGTAGCCTGGATGTCAATGTCAATGTCAACACCCAAATGATGGACCTATCCACCAAGGCTGCCTTTTAGAAAACATGCCTGTTCACATAGACATTTGTTGGGTAGTAACTACAAATTGCATGACCAGACTGCCTTTTAGAGTACTTTTGAAAAAAGAACTTTGTTTTATTACTTGCATTTTTATTGTATCATTCAGGATTGGTGACTTATTGTTGATTGTGTTATTATTTTTACTAAATATTGTTATTTTGTACACTGTGCCTTTGGGAGAAGCATCTTCATTAATAATAACGGCATCCTCACATTTAGGTTTTATCCTAATCCAGAAGTGGAAAAGGTCAATGCTATACTTGCCAGGGGCCACTGAAACCTCGCTGGAGGAAACAGCCACCAATAGAAATGGGGTCATGAGCAATTATTTGTTTATTTTTGTGAGTATGTGTAGGTGAAGTGCCTTGTTACACCAGCAGGTCTTCCAGCTAGCAATTCATTTCCAAAATAAAATATGTTTTTTAGCATCTACCAGTGAATACAGTTGTCCTGTTCTAAGACCCAATGCAGGAAGAGGTGGTAAACAATCTTTATTTACAATAATGTACACAATAATACTTCAAGATGAGTCCGTGAAATACAGTCCGGCGCAGCCGCAAGGCAGGACTAGAACCCAGGGGCTGGCGCAGCGACTAGGCAAGGTTGAGTTAAGGTTCCGACACGGCAGCAAGACAAGGCTTGAAATCAAGGACCGGCGCGGCAGCGAGGCGAGGCTGGAACTCCTGGTCTGGCATGGCGGCAAGGCAGGGCTCGAGGTCGAAGTCTGGAGTGGTGGCTCAGGAGCAGGGTCTGGCACAGAGTCTTGAGACGTCGGCATTGGGCAGCTAGAACGGTTGTCTCCGGCAACCTGTGCAGGCTTCGCACGCTTTTTATTCTTCTGGTTTTCCTGCCATTTGCATGCGGGAGCCAATCGCGCCTTGTGCTGCGCGGCTCACCTTTCCAACCTCCTTTCTTGCGCGCTGATAGGTGGAGGTGGTTCTTCCTCCTGGCTGTCCCCAATCAGTGGCTCCAATTCTGATCCACCACCTGGTTTGAATTTCACGCCTTCCTAGCCCTTTCCTGCTTTTTCCACTACCAGCCCATCCTCCTCCGACTTGGACTCAGCCTCCATCCTGACAGCAGTGTGAAAGGTGCACATGGAATAGAAAAGGTATAATAAGATGTGAAACAACAGAATGGCAGTATACGTTAGCTCACCATACACAATTGAGCTAAATGGAGAGAAACATTAACGCTCATCTGAAATAACTATATTTCTTTTTAAATTATGATATGGGTTTAATACTATCAGCTACTGTACTGTATATCTTAGAAACTAGAGACATTACATCATGGTACATTGGCTTGGTCAATAGCTGTAAATCTAGCAGAGTACCCCAAAGAAATAGCATTGGTTGACAGGAGCCTGGCAGTCTTAACCCTGGCAATAAATAAGTTGGCAAGAGGTGTTGGGGTGGCTTTGCCAATTGTCCTGGCTGTGTGTAGTTCAGTTCAAGCCAAATCCTGCTCTGCGTGACAGGGAAAAGGATCAACGGATCCTTCACTCTGCTGTGTGCTGAGGAAAATGCTGATGTGATGTCTACGAGGTATAAAGCATGCAGTTTATCCCAATAAACCACACCATTCATACACCCAGATTAATCAGCATGACAGTCTCTGTACAAGGTCTAGATTTCCAAACATGTGCTTGGATTGCCGTATCCTAATCTGACCAGTTATGGATGCATAGTCTTATTTGGTGTGGCCTAAATATACGTACAGCAGTTTCCTCCAGCCTGATGCTCTTCAGATGTGTTGGACTACAGCTCCCAGAACTCCCAGCCAGTTTCCTTGAGACTGTCTGAATGCTCTGTACTGAATGTTGCAAATTCTTTTTGAGTGGAAAGTTAACACGTCAGGAAAATTTGGGCTAGAATGTCTGACATACCATACTTATTTTCTAAAAGCAGGAAACGTATTATGTCAGACAACATTCATATATACAAACCACTACCTCCATTATCAAACAAACAAACATTGGAAGAGGCTCTCAAACACTAGTCAAGAGATCTAAATTCAGCTCTTTCTTGCTTCCCCCCCCCGCCCCCCGATTCTGTCTCTTGAAAGTGTAGTGACATTTGTTACTTCATATCCTTCATTTAAACATCACCAGGGACCTACCAAGCACACCATTAATAGAGGAAATAGTTTGTGCAGTGTACTGAAATGCTAACACACCCTCAGTAATAGCAGGAATGACTTTACTGTTGAACCTTAAAAATACAAGCTGGGAAGGTGCCAACAAGCACCTCTATTGCTCACCTACTCCTGGAACAGCATTTGCCAGCTAAGGATCTGAGTGGGTATATTAGTGTCAGATTTATTTTGTATTATGTAGTAGAATTTTAATATCCTCACTGAGTATGGATATCATTCTGTAGCTTACCTGTCTGAATGTTAAAACAGAAATCTAAAATGTGAATATTTCAATATTTCAAGAAAAACAAAAATCCAGGGTTTTCCAAACAGTAAGTGAGTGAATTTGGGATAGGCAGGTGGATGGAATTCGAGGTATATGATGATAAATACCTCAAGAATTTTATTATCTTATAGCTAGAAACAGTTTTCATACTCTAAAGTACATTGCTAATAGTAAGTGGGTTACTGCAGCCCAGCCTTGGATTAACACATTTGCAACTCTGTACACAATAGCAATACATTCCAAATTATGGGATATCCTGTGCAAGCAATATCCTCTTGCCTTTCTCCTCTCTGTTGCCTGGCTTCTTAGGCACTAGCCTTGGAAGCAGAGATCAATACAAATCAAAACAGAACAATTGCTACTTGGTCGTTATACAGATTCCTCAGGAGGCAGACCAGATGACTTGGTATCCTCATACCACCAAGAACTTGCCACAATTTGTTATGATCCACACAGTCAAAGGCTTTAGAATAGTCAATCAAACAGAAATAGATGTTTTTCTGAAACTCCCTGGCTTTCTCCATTATACAGCGGATATTGGCAATTTGGTCTCTAGTTCCTCTGCCTTTTCTAAACCCAGCTTGTACTTCTGGCAATTCTCGCTCCATGAATTGCTGGAGTCTACCTTGCAAGATCTTGAGCACAGATAAAGTCAGCTAATTATTGCTTATAGATTAATATCGTTTCATGTTTCATATCAATGGTCAGCCCTCTGAAGAAGATGGGAATTGAAATTCAACACATTGAGACGGTGGCATATCACAACAATAAAAGTCTTGTTTGTAATGTGGCATTTCCTCCCTCTATTAAGAACCTTGGTCCTTAATGATGAAATGCCTAAACACTTGGCAGGAAAGAGACATGGAAAGTAGGCAGCCTGATTATTTGTCATATACAATTTCTGTTTACTGAAGAGAGTTGAAATTATACCTCTAGCGCCTTTGGAGCAGTTTCCATCAAGAGGAGTGAAAAATAACAGTTGAAACAGGCAACTGGAAACAATCAGCATGCTTGCAACTCACATGGGCGGTAGCAGAAAAGAATACCCTATGTTCATGACAGTTTTAGCTTAGCTACATTTTCTTCTTAACTTGGCCTAGAAAATGTTTCCCTAGACATGCTTAATATACTCTACTATTGTTGTTTGACTATCCTTATGTCCTCTTAGGGAGAACATAGCAGAGTAGATCCATTAAATTCACACTAGAGCAAATGTTTCTGAAAATATCTGATATTTTAGGAGGAGGCAACGAATTGTTAAGCTTTTCCCCTAGGATGCATTTTCTAGTTATGCTTTGTTCATAAGAATAGGGGCAACGTCTTCCAAGCCCCTATTCTTATGAAGCATGGTATGTTATATGCACCTTTAATGCTTTATATGTAAAAAGCGGGATATAAATTGAAATAATAATAATAATAATAATTCTTAAACAATAATTTAATTTAAGAATAAAGTTGAGCATGGAATGTGGATATGAATGTTGATAATCACAGACAAATGCTGTTAACATCAGAAAAATGTAGAGATATATCCAGGTCACTCTCTTTACTACTGTATATCATCAGCCTTTCACAAAATCAATAATTAAAAAGTCCATCCTTGCTCTCTTAGATCTCTCAGCGGCTTTTGATACCGTCGACCAGGGTATACTCTTGGGGCGGCTCATGGAGTTGGGGGTGGGCGGCGTGGTTTTACGCTGGTTTGCCTCCTTCCTCCAGGGCCGTTCCCAGTCGGTGTTGATAGGGGAGGAGAGAGCTGACCCGCGACCTTTGACTTGTGGGTTGCCGCAGGGGTCGGTTCTCTCTCCTCTCCTATTCAACATCTACATGAAGCCGCTGGGCGAGATCATCCGTCACCATGGGATGAAGTATCATCAATATGCCGATGATACCCAGGTATACATCTCCATCCCGGGTGAAGTAAGTGATGCGGTCGATGCCTTATCTCAGTGCCTGGAGGCTGTGGGGGTCTGGATGGGGAACAACAGGCTTCAGCTGAACCCTGGTAAGACGGAGTGGCTGTGGATTGATGGCCCCCCTGTTTCCGGAAAGTTATCATCTTTGGTTCTGGGCGGGGTTGCACTACCCCGCTCAGATCCAGTGCGGAATCTGGGGGTCCTCCTGGACTTGCGACTCCTGCTCGAAGAGCAGGTGGCAGTCGTGGCCAGGAGGGCCTTTGCACAGCTTCGAGTTGTGCGCCAGTTACGCCCTTTTCTGGATCGGGAGGCCCTCCGAACAGTCACTCATGCCCTTGTCATCTCCCGCATAGACTATTGTAATGCGCTCTACATGGGGCTACCCTTGAAGAGTATCCGGAAGCTTCAGCTAGTGCAGAATGCAGTGGCGCGAGCAGTTATGGGTGCTAAGAGATTGGCACATGTGACACCTCTGCTACGCAAGCTGCATTGGGTGCCAGTTTGCTTCCGGGTCCAATTCAAGGTGTTGGTGATTACCTTTAAAGCCCTACATGGCATAGGACCAGGGTGCCTGAGGGACCGTCTCGTCCCGATAACGTCAGCCCGCCCCACCCGTGAATGCAGAGAGGGCATGATTTGGACCCCTTCAACAAGAGAATTCCATCTAGCGGGGTCCAGGGGGCGTGCCTTCTCTGCAATAGTGCCCGCCTCATGGAATATCTTGCCCCCGGAGGTGAGACTGGCCCCCTCCCTCCTGGCCTTTCGGAAGGCTCTCAAGACCTGGCTCTGCCGCCGGGCCTGGGACGACAGAGGTGGCAGTGCCTCCTGGGGTTGGCTAGCCCCGTAGCACCATGATCTATTTTGCGGTTCTAACCCATTTCGGATTTTATTTATTTTATGTTTGACAAGTTTTTTAGAAATTTTGTATAGTTTTTAAATTTTTACTTGCTGTAACCCGCCCAGAGTCCCTTGTATGGGAGATGGGCGGGGGATAAATTAAACAAACAAACAAACAAAAATTTACAGATGAAAATTGACATTTTTGCAATGGTAGACATTTGGTGTGATATAAATAATGTCATATATGATATCATGTGATTTAATAACATCAGTGAAGAATAAGATCCTGGAAAGACAGTTTTTCCCAAATGATTTTGCAATCCTGGATGTCATTTGGATTTTGGTGACAAGAGAAATTGCTGAACAGCTTCAGTAAAATATATTTGGGTGGGATGCTAGGGAAGAATTAAGAAACCTCTGCTAAATCTTTTGCAGATGGTAGACAGCTTTATTATTGTGGTAAACCTCTCTCACATTTTTGCAAAACTTTGGGTGCAATAATAAACATTACTGAAATTGACAAAAATCGGCTTGAAATTATACAAGTCACATGGACTCTGCTTGGACTTCAAGGGTTTAATATGAATACTTTTCTCTTCCCTCTCCATTTTGTTGCCCTTACTTGACATTTTTGAATAGCACAATGATTTGGCATTTATTTATACTAGAAAGTGACAGAAGCATGAAATAAAGCAAGATAATTAAAATAAGTAAATAAGCCTATAATATTCCCCTGCACTGAATTTCTCCTTGGAAAATGTGACGTTAGTCACAGCTGCACAAAGTAACTAGAGAAAACACTTTGGGGTCAGTTTAGCGAAATATTAAACTTACTAGGAGGATCATGGGCCACAGATGATCTCTCATAATGTCATCTTTGTATGCTGAATCATGCTGTAAAGTTGTGGTCACCACAAAGTATTCCTCTGTATTATTAATATATTTTAATGAATGGCTGAACGTACAAAACATTTAAAAACCTAAACTTACTGCCCTCTCATAAGAAACCCCAAGAATATAATAAGAAGGGTGTCAATGAATCTCCGGTCACTTCATAAGAAGGTTTCAGAACATTTTAGGAAGTCATGGAACTGTGGGAAGGTAGAATCATAGATTTGGAAGGAGACATTTGGATCATGAAGTTCAATCCCCTGCACAGTGCAGGAATCCAGTTAAAATCATCCCTGAGAGATGCCTTGTTTACCCTTTGCTTGAATACATCCAGGGATGGTGTTGCCACCCTGGCCTTGACTCTTTCTCTGAATTTATTTTTTTATTTATTTAATTTATATAACCATTTATAAATTTGCCTAATGAAAACTATCCCTGGAGAAATTATTGTTGCTTCACCAAGGAAATACAGTGGCACCTATCTGTTTCCCATGTGGTCTCATGAATCAATCGTTTGCCATGGGAATTCTTCTTGGTAGATCTCTTAAATCACATATGGTTTGCCAGGAAGAAGACTGGGAAACTGGACTGTGGTTTTGTAAGAGGAGACATCTGAAGTGCTTCTCTGAGTTACTTCTTTTATTTTGGAGAGTTCCCTCTCTATGCAGATTATTAAACTACCTGGGTTACTTTTATTCTTCTCTTGCAAAAAAAGCTATGAAGAATCCATCCATCTTAAATGCTATGATGGCATCTTAAGGACTAATAGATTTATTGAGGCACTTCTGGCTAAGACAGACTTCTCCAACCTTGTTCCCTGCAGCTGTCAAGGCATAATTCAAATTCCATAGTAGGCTTAGTATTATTTCTGGAAATAAATGATAGCTTTTGGTCATGTGATTCATCTAAGTAAAATCAAGTACTGTCCAATTGTTAGAAGGCAATCTTACCAAGGTTCGTCCCAAGCCGGGAATGAATAGACACGCAGGCAGTTGCTGGAACAGAGGTTTGCAGGTTTATTCCCAAGAGCATATGCAGAGTACAAAGTACAGAGTATGCTGGTTGGAAGGTGGCCACACCTGTATTTTCCCCACAGGCCATTTATATAGGAGAGCTTGGTCTTTGCTATGCAAAGGTGTTCCCGCCCCCTAGGAACCTGAGAGAAGTGTAATTTGCCAGATTTCAGAGAGGAGGCACTCTGTGGTTGGGCCCCCTGCTGTTTGTGTTTCCTGTCTGTGTTCCCTGTGGGCTGTGGCTTACTTGGAATGTGCACCTCGGAATGAATCTATTGTTATTTGATTATGGAGATCTGTTTGGCTGGGGAAGAAGATCTACCTGAATGGGCTGGCTAAGTTCTGTGAATGAGCTGACCTTTTGTGTGTCAGGCTTTCCAACTGAATCGAAAGGGAACCCTTTGTCTGAGTAGTTGGGCTTCCTTTTCCATCTTAATCTCTGGCAATATCAAACTCTTTATGCTATTTTGTAAACTTTTAACAATTGGGCTTCCTTTTACCTGTTCTGGGGGGGAGACAACATGGAGGCAGACAGTGTTCTGGGGGGGAGACAACATGCAGGCAGGCAGTGATCTTAATTCATCCCAACACTATATAAGTAGGTCTAAAGCCTGGTTTGTGTCAGTGTAATTACAGCAGCTAATTTCATAAGCTAATCTATCCTACTATGCTGTCTGTCCATTATAATTGGGTTAGAAAAAAATCCTAGAGTGAATAGAAATAATAATATTCATGCATTTAGTTTAATTATCAACATGGAATGATTGTCAGAGCTAATCTTCTGCAATTTTTGTTATTTAAGGACCAAGCAGCATTATTTCCAATCTTATAATACCATCTGATCCATTAGTTTACTTGTACTGCATAGCTCATCCCAGCCCAAAGGCTAGAGACATAGAAGAGTATAAAAAGCTCCATTAGAGTATTCCCTTAAAATAGAATAACATGCAGATAGACTAAATTATAGTAAGTCAGCTCCAACTCTGCTGCTGACTTAACTAAACTCCAAAATGGAAATGGAAAAAATCT